>CM052655.1:10055875-10151360 GCA_028533165.1 Leontopithecus rosalia | reverse complement strand
ATGGAATGTCTTATTTCAACCTTGTAACACCCTACCCACGAGGTAGTTACTATTATTGTTCCTACTTTACAGATGAGAGACCTAGACCTGAGACTCAGAGAGGTTAAGTGACTGAACCAAGGTCACACAGCAGGTGAGTGATGGAGTCAGGATTGTATCCTCTGTCTGTCAGGCTCCAGAGGCCCTGTTCCCTAGACAATGACTTGGTCTCTGTCCAGTATCAAAGCCCTCAGATATTGCCTGGATGCCAAGTGCAGCTAGCCAGTGGTCACTGCCGAAGGCCACGGCATCAAAGGCAGCCAAGCTGCTCACAGACTTCTGGGGACGAGGTGGGCAGAACAGGGGCGGGGAGGGGTGACCGGGTTGCCTGTCCCACTAGGCACTTCCGCTCCTGCACACTCCAGTTTTTTTTTGTTTTTTTTTTTTGAGACGGAGTTTCACTCTTGTTACCCAGGCTGGAGTGCAATGGCGCGATCTCGGCTCACTGCAACCTCCGCCTCCTGGGTTCAGGCAATTCTCCTGCCTCAGCCTCCCGAGTAGCTGGGATTACAGGCATGTGCCGCCATGCCCAGCTAATTTTTTGTATTTTTAGTAGAGACGGGGTTTCACCATGTTGACCAGGATCGTCTCGATCTCATGACCTCGTGATCCACCCGCCTCGGCCTCCCAAAGTGCTGGGATTACAGGCTTGAGCCACGGCGCCCAGCACTCCAGTTCTTTAGATGGGTTGATCTTTCATTAGTTTTATCATTTCCTTGTGTAGATCCTGTACACATTTTATCAGATTTATATCTAAATAATTCTTTTTCCTTTTTTCCTTTTCTTTGGTAAGTGTTACTGCATTTTTAATGTCAAATTATAGTTGTTCATAACTGGTATATATGAAAGCAATGGACTTCTGCCTATTAACTTTTTTTTTTTGGCAGATGGAGTCTCTCTTTGTTGCCCAGGCTGGAGTGCAATGGTACAATCTCAGCTCACTGCAACCTCCACCTCCCGGGTTCCAGTGATCCTCCTGCCTCAGCCTCTTGAGTAGCTGGGATTCCAGGCACCCAACACCATGCCTGGCTAATTTTTGTATTTTTAGTAGAGGCGAGGTTTTGCTGTGTTGGCCAGGCTAATCTCAAACTCCTGACCTCAAGCCCACCTCAGCCTCCCAAAGTGCTGGGATTACAGGCATGAGCCACCATGCCCAGCCTGAGTTTTTATTTTAATTTTACTAGAGCTGAGCTGTGTTTAAGGTCTGCTATAGCTATAGGTGTCAAAGGCTTTGGTTTCCTCTGACTTCCTTGGTTGGTATTTTTCTCCACGGTTAACTTTGGGTTTCCCTAAGAACTCCTTCTTAAAGAGTCTGTCTTACAGCTGTTTCAGTTGTAATTCACTATTATACTGAAAACCTGTCGTGGTGGAAATAAGATGATGGGAAGAGAAGGAATTCTATACTCTTATTATTAAATCTTAGTTTTTTTAGTTGGCATGAGCCCCTGGGCTTTGACCTTCAGAAGCATTTTTTGGCCCCATTATTTTTCCCTTCTCCTTAAGTGAGACAGACTTAAGGCTGGAGGGGAGGCCTTGAGGGCCGTCTAACCCCAGTCAGGGGAACCAGTCAGCTAAGGCTCTGGTAAAGTAGTTTCTCTGGAGGGCTGGCCTTTGTTGCTGGGAAAGCTCTGGGGGCATTTCAAAATGGTTATTTTCCCCTCTTTCTGTCTGGAATGAAGGTTTTTTTTTTTTGAGACAGAGTTTCACTCATTACCCAGGCTGGAGTGCAATGGCGTGATCTCGGCTCACCGCAACCTCCGCCACCTGGGTTCAGGCAATTCTCCTGCCTCAGCCTCCCGAGTAGCTGGGATTACAGGCACGTGCCACCATGCCCAGCTAATTTTTTGTATTTTTAGTAGAGACGGGGTTTCACCATGTTGACCAGGATCGTCTCGATCTCATGACCTCGTGATCCACCCGCCTCGGCCTCCCAAAGTGCTGGGATTACAGGCTTGAGCCACCGCGCCCGGCCGAAGTTTGTTTTTTTTCTCTGATCTTCCCAATGTCAGTCTGGTGGGGTTCCTGGAGGCAAAACCCACGTAAGTATTGAAGGGAGACCTACAACTAGGCCCCCAGAAGTTTTAAATTTACCAGTAAGTCATTTTTAATTTCCAGAAATTCATCAAAATTACCAACACTTCAAGTGTTCCCAACAGTTCCTGGTTTCTGCTTCAAGTAAGCCCTGATCTGGGCTGTATTCACTCATCTCCCCAGGTTTCAGAGTGGCAGTTTGCCCTGTGACCTTAATTCTCTGATGAGAATTAAGAAACACTGTTGACTTTCAGTTTGTTCAACTTATTTCATGATGTGAGGATGGGCCTGACAACTTCCAAACTCTTTATACATCAGAGCTGAAACCAGAAGTACCCCCTGCTGGCGTTTTAACATATCTGCCAAAGGCCTGCCTCCCAGTCATGGGACAGAGGGACAGAAAACTGCAGGGGAAGCAAAGCCAGGAGGAGCCAAACCCATGATCGATCCATTCAGTAGACCTGTCCCACTGCCCTGCACAAGGAAAGGAGGCCCAACCAGGGGAAACCAAGGCCCTAGGGAAGGCGCCATAAGCTTTATGCGCCAGATCTCTCAGACTCCCTGTTCCTCTGCCAGCCCTGGCCTCTGGATCCCCCTCTGGGGCTTGGGTTGGTTTGCAGTGGAGGAGGAAGCACGGAGCACATGAGGGTGGCTGAGGTTAAGCCAGCCAGGCAGACCCCACCAAGCATGAGCTCCACCCCTCACTAACTGCAATACCTTGGCTTGGTCACTGCCTTTCTGGGGCCTCAGTCCTCATCTGTAGGATTATAAAATAACTGTGGCAGGGAGGAAAATGCCTGGCACTGAGTCTGGCACACCTCAGTGTCATACAAACACATTTCCTTCTTTCCCCTTTAGGAATCACCTCCAATCCAGTATCCCTGCCTTCGAGCTGCTTTTCCTGACTCCTCCCAGGTCAGCACCACCTTCCCTTCATCCCACCCAGCCCGAGGGCCACCCAGAGGAGGGAAAGATGGAAGGCTGACAGCAAGTGGCAGATGTTAATGGCGTTATGTGCCAACCATTCTTCTAAGCATGTTGTATGTATTTGCTTAGATATATGCACCAAAAGAAGGTATGCTCTAGAAATCTGTTACCACTATACTACAGAAAAGGAAAATCAAGGTGCAGAGAACTTGACAACTTCCAAGATCACAGTCAGTAAGTGGTGGAGCCTGGATTAGAACCCAGAACCCACATTTTAGGAAGAGACATAAAGGAAGTGAAGATCCTCCGCCCTGGGAAGTGGCAACTCAGCAGGGCGAGAGCATCCCACTCGCTGTACTAGTTTGGCTGTGGGGTTTTAAGGGCTGGAGGCTTCCTCCAGTGACCTCAACTTCCTGGGTTAACTGAGGGGATGCTTGTGCCAACGAGGGAGGCAGAGCCCCTGTGGAGCTGGACTGAGCATGGTGCAGATGCCAGATTCCCGTTATCCTGTAGTGGGACGGGGTCAGGGATCTGCCAGCCTGCCTGACCCAGGACTTCTTGAACTTGAATGTGCCCACAAATCCCTGGGGATCTTATTAACATGCAGATTCAGATTCAGTAAGTCCCAAGTTGGGCCCACTATTCTGCCTTTTTTTTTTTTTTTTTCTGAAACGGAGTCTTACTTTGTCACCAGGCTGGAGGGCAGTGGCACGATCTCAGCTCACGGCAACCTCTGCCTCCCAGGTTCAAGCAATTCTCCTGCCTCAGCTTCCCAAGTAGCTGGGACTACAGGTGCGTGCCACTATGCCCAGCTAATATTTGTTTTTGTTTTTTTTGTTTTTAGTAGAGATGGGGTTTCACCATCTTGGCCAGGATGGTCTCGATCTCTTGACCTCGTGATCCACCCGCCTCGGCCTCCCAAAGTGCTGGGATTACAGGCGTGAGCCACCATGCCCGGCTGACTCTGCATTTCTAACAGGCTCTAAGGCATTGTTGATGCTGCTGCTGCAGGGACCGCATTTGAAGAAACAGTTTCTCTGTGGGACCCTGTATCTCCCACAGGCCTCACTTCCTTCACTTGTCTTCCGGCTTCTCTCACTCCGCTTGCCTGATTCTCCAGTTCTGAAGTGATCATTCTCCCCACTGCTCCACCTCTCAGGTGGCAGGACAGCTTCTGAAGGGCATTTTAAGAAAAGTTACCTAGGGAATGGCCAGCCAGATGCCATACTAGTCTATGAGCTGGGCCTAGGACCATCCATCACTTCTGAGATCCCAGAACTGTGGCTTCTGGTGAAAAGCAGCATTTATATCACCTGTAAAATGGAGAAATGATCATAGAACCTGACCTCAACAGGTTGGCTTGAGGATTAAATGAGTCAGCATATGCAAAGCCATCAGCTCAGTACCTGACACACAGTGAGCACTGCTCATGCCTTAGATCCCACTTTGCCGAATGACTCTTTAGCAGATGCGGGTTTGATGCTGGCCCACGGATGACTGCAGGCAGTAGTCCTCAAAGTCGAGCATGCATCCGAATTGCCTGCAGCGCTTGTTAAATACGAATCGCTGAACTGCACCCCAAGGTTCTGATTTAGTAGGTCTGTAGTAGGGAGCTGAGGATTTGCACGTCTATCAAGTTCCCAGGTGTTGCTGATGCTGCTGGCCCAGGGACCAACTTTGAGAACCTCTGATCTAGGAGCAACTCCTGCCCCTGCCCTGCAAGGAGCCTGAAGGCCAGCGCTGGCATGGCTGGGCCAGGTCACACCCAGAGTTACCAGCCAGGTGTCCTGGGCTCCAAGAACACTAGAGAGGGGCTTGTCTCAGGCCCGAGGCCCCTCCACAGGCCTCTCCTGCAGGCCCCCTGCCTCCTTCCTGGCCTAGTGCCCTGCCCTCGGAAGGCCCCTCCGCCCAGCTTTGTTTGCATTCCTGGAGCCTGCGTCAGCCTGGGCAGCAGGCGTGTCTATACAGGCTGGCCTGGAGCAGCTCTGATGCCTGGTCCTGCACTCCAGGCCTTCTGGGCTAGGGCCACGGTGGCCACGCAGGGCTCACTTTGTGGGCTGGTGACTCATGCTTCCTCCTGGATTCCGGGAAATGCCTTCCTGCTGCTGCTGCTGCTGCTTCTTTTTTCTTGTTTAATGAGAAGTTCTCTGCAGACGTCCATGACAACCTCAGGATGGGGAGGCAGGGGGAGGAGGAGACCAGATCTATTCCCAAGAGGGGCCCCAAGAATTCCCATCTCTCTCACACATGCGCACATGCTCCCACCCTGTTGCCAGCCCCGGCCTGAGCCCCCAACCCACCATGGTGCTTTGGTCCAGGAGGGCCAGCCCCAGAAATGCTTGCTTTTATTAAAAAGGAATGGCCTCACAAAGGCACAACTGTAGGAAAGGTTGTAATTTGCCCAAATAAAACTTAATTTGATCCATGAAATAGCTGTGGTTTATTGTGTAATAGATGTGCTCTGTGTTTCAGTTTAATAGAAGCCAATATAATAGGGGGCCAGTGGGGGCCTCCAGAGGCCCACCTCTTCCCCTACTCACAGTAGGGCCACACAGCCCACCCCAATGTTGAGACCCTCCACCGGGAGAGGATGGAGAAGGGCTGGCCATAGACCTCTGGCCCAGACCACGGAGGCCGGTGGGAGAGCGAGCGTGGGGACAGAATGAGTACGAGTGCTTGAAGGGGAAAAAAAAAGAGGAAAGAAATGAGAACCACCCTTTTTCCAAAGCAAGGCTTCGGGTGTGTGAGTCTGAGGAGGGGGCCATGGGGGCTGAGTCACTTTCCTGTCCACTGTTGGAATTGGGGTCCTCTGCTAGGGGCTGTGGGAGAAATAAGCCTGGGTCTGTCCACATTCAGGAAGTGTACAAGGAAGGGTATGTGGAAGAGTATGGAGAGTATGATGAGGGGATCCCTTTGAACAAGTCTTCAGGGACAGCTCCCGGGGTGGTGGGCAGCTGCTCCGGTCCCCAGAGGCTGTGTGTGCAACCTGTGCTCGGGCTCAGAGCAAAGGCAGTACAAGCCAGGGGGAGGAGGAAGACAGGAATGGGGCTTAGTCAGGTCTGGTGAGGCTCCCAGAGATGGTCCCATCCAGCATCCCCTGCCCCCAGCCCACCCTGGTGGTGCAGGCTGAGGCCTGGAGAGAAGGAGTGCACGAGCTGAGCTGGCCCTGGCCCTCCTCCCATAAATTCTTAGTACGCCCTTAGATCAGGGAGGGCGGTAGGGTGGGATGCCAGCTGGCTTTGCAGGACCCTCCT
Organism: Leontopithecus rosalia; assembly: GCA_028533165.1. Classification (NCBI taxonomy): domain Eukaryota; kingdom Metazoa; phylum Chordata; class Mammalia; order Primates; family Cebidae; genus Leontopithecus; species Leontopithecus rosalia. The sequence continues at coordinate 10,145,109 of CM052655.1, read as the reverse complement.
CCAGGAGTGCGGAGCCGCTGACAGCAGCAGGGGAAGGGACAGCAGGTAATGCTCTAAGCTTGTCACGTGCAACATCTCACTTAGTCCTCATGACAACACACTCTGGTAGGTATTGGTGGCCCCATTTTTCACCTGAGGAAATTGAGGCTGGGGCAGTGGCTTGTCCAAAAATCACAGTGACCCCTCAACCCTCTGCTGCCTCTCGTGAGCAGAGACAGTATCCACTCCATCCCCCTGTCCTTCTGGATTCTGGGACTCTGATCCCTACATTTAAGTTATTTCTCATTCATTCTTCCCATTGGGTGCTTTTCTTACAAAGGCCTTTATTTGGCTCACCGTAACCTTGGGCAAACTTCTGAGCCTCAGTTTTCCGATTCGTAAAATGAGAACTGCATGCATCTCCCAGGGGCTATTCTAAAGGTTAAATGAGATACCACATGAAAAGCACCTTAGCCAGGGCTTGGCATTCAGTAGGTACTCACAGGTGCTCATTAAATTCTGTTTCTAACAACCCCCATTGAGAATATCATAAGCCAGGTAAGTTCTGGATGTTAATTTGAGAGGGAGAATAACTGGGATTTGAATTCCAACGCTGCCATTTACTCACCAAGTATTGGAACAGGATCTCATCTTACCTCTCTGAATCTCAGTTTCATCATCTGTAAAATGGGCATAACATTACCCATCACAGGGATGATGGGACAATTAAATGAGATATTGGATGCCACATAAAAGGTGTTCAATCGGCCAGGCGCGGTGGCTCACGCCTGTAATCCCAGAACTTTGGGAGGCCGAGGTGGGCAGATCACCTGCGGTTGGGAGCTTGAGACCAGCCTGACCAACATGGAGAAACCCCGACTCTACTAAAAATACAAAAATTAGCCAGGCGTGGTGGCACATGCCTGTAATCCCAGCTACTGGGGAGGCTGAGGCAGGAGAATTCACTCAAACCCAGGAGGCGGAAGTTGAAGTGAGCCAACATCATGCAACTGCCCTCCATCCCGGGCAACAGAGTGAGACTCCATCTAAAAAAAAAAAAAGGTGTTCAATGAGCAGTTGTTATTCATCATCATTATTACTGCTTTCTAAACGCTATTCTGTGGGCTGGCCTCCAGGGTAGATGACCAACCTGTCTAGTGTGATGTTCCCCCCCTTAATCTTGCGCCTGTTGGCTCCTCTCATGAGAATTTTTCAGTCGGTCTGTGAGCTGGGGTTCCTGCCCTGGGGCTGAGAGAACCCTCTGTGTCCTGTCTGCCCCAGAAACAAATCACACATGAATTCAATGACTAAAGGAACTGAAAGCAGTTACCCCGGACGCATTTGCAGGACACAGTCTTCTCTTTTGTTCTTCCAAGGAAATGCCACAGCACTGCCAAACCCACTGTTGGGCGGGTTGGGGGGCAACATGAGGGGGAGAACTTAGTCAGGGACGGTGGCAGGAAGCCTTCTCTGAAAGCCACGAGAGATGAGACGCCCCCGCCCCTCACGAGGACCCTGGGTTGCTCCTTTCCTCACCTGCTGCCCTGACAAATCCCACCAGTGCCCACTGGACCACAGGGAGGCCAGGAGGCCCAGTTAGAAAGCTGGGCTATGACCAGATGCGGTGGCTCATGCCCATAATCCCAGCACTTTGGGAGGCCAAAGCGGGAGGATCACAAGGTCAGGTGTTCAAGACCAGCCTGGCCAATATGGTGAAACCCTGTCTCTACTAAAAATACAAAATTCACCTGGCGTGGTGGTGGGTGCCTGTAGTCCCAGCTACTTCGGAGGCCGAGGCAGTAGAATCACTTGAACCTGGGAGGCAGCAGTTGCAGTGAGTCAAGATCATACCATTGCACTTCAGCCTGTGCGACAGAGTGAGACTCTGTCTCAAAAAGAAAGAAAGAAAGAAAGAAAGAAAGCTGGGCTATGGCTTGTTCATCGAAAGCTGCACCGTGGGACTTGTATGGGACTGGAGCCCTTGAAGACTGTGATTCACCCAAGGCCACAGCAGATTTGTGTGCGTGTGTGTGTGCGTGTGTGTGTGTCTGCACCTGCTCTATCCATATGTCGAGTGATTTCCCTTCATCTCAGTACTTCACAGGGTGCTGCAGGGATCAAGGGAGGCGGTCATGTGCAGAAGTCCACTATTAAATGAAACAAATGTGAGGATTTATTTGTTGTATTTTAAGAGAGTCAAACTTCAATAAAGCACTGGCAGCCAGAAATGTTTAATTGAGATTTAATGGCAAATCCTTTCTGTTCAACATTTTTCGTGGAGAAACTTTTTATAATTATAATTCATAATGAAGTTTAATAGAATAAAAATGATATATGATCTGTGCAGGACATTTCAAAAATGTGGGAAATAATAAAAGAAAAAGGATACAAAAATCATTCCAGAACCCAGATGTATTCACTGGTCATTACTTTATACGCATATACAAAAGCATTTATATCATTAGAATCATTATTGTAAATCTGCATGCATATATATACCATTGTATTATGCCAGGGACTGAATTCAGTGCTTACTACATTTTCTATGTATATGTGTATAAATGAAGTATCACATTATATACATGCACGTTTATCACCTGCTTTTTTTTTCATTTAACATTATGTCATGATAATTTTTCTTTTTTCTTTTCTTTTTTTTGAGATGCAGTCTCTTTCTATCACCCAGGCTGGAGTACAGTGGCGCAATCTTGGCTCACTGCAATCCCTGCCTCTCGGGTTCAAGCAATCCTCCTGCCTTAGCCTCCCGAGTAGCTGAGACTACAGGTGCTCACCATTATACCTGGCTAATTTTTGTATTATTAGTAGAGACGGGATTTCACCGTCTTGGCCAGGTTGGTCTTGAACTCCTGACCTCATGATCCACCCACCTTGGCCTCCCAAAGTGCTGGGATTACAGGTGTGAGCCATCGTGCCCGGTCTCTAATGATAATTTTTCTACATAATGAAAAATATTCTAAAACATGATATTTTTCTTTGTAACAAGAATACATGTGTATGGTAAGGTAACTAGTCCAGAAAAATAGAAAGCAGAAAGAAAAAAAACCTACTTGTACTTCCATCTCCCCTCCCATTCCCCAGATGCAAGTACTAGTAACAATTAAGCATAATGTTTAAAAGTTGCATAGTATTGGCCGGGCGCGGTGGCTCAAGCCTGTAATCCCAGCACTTTGGGAGGCCGAGGCGGGTGGATCACGAGGTCAAGAGATCGAGACCATCCTGGTCAACATGGTGAAACCCCGTCTCTACTAAAGATACAAAAAATTAGCTGGGCGTGGTGGCGCGTGCCTGTAATCCCAGCTACTCGGGAGGCTGAGGCAGGAGAATCACCTGAACCCAGGAGGCGGAGGTTGTGGTGAGCTGAGATCGTGCCATTGCACTCCAGCCTGGGTAACAAGAGCGAAACTCCGTCTCAAAAAAAAAAAAAAGTTGCATAGTATTTTGACACATAGATGTGCCATAGTTTCTGTAATTTCCTATTACGGGACATTCAGACTGCTTCAGAATTTTTTCTGTTATAGACAAATGAATATTTCTCAGGAAAGATCCCCAGAGGCAGCCTTGCTGGAACAAAGGGCACAAACATTTTTAAGGCTTTTGATCCAGATTGAGAAACTGATTTCCTGAAAGCGGCTGCCATTAGAGCCCCATCCGCATGGAGAGAACATGCTTTTTGCCCATCTCATTTTATCCTGGCCCCACGGAGCATGACTTAAAAAAAAATGCTTTGGCCCAAGTGATCAGTGAAAAACAACATCTCCTGTTTTAATGGAATCTTTTGTTTTCTACTGAGATGAAGCATTTTCCCATATACTTAGGCACTGAAATTTTCCCTTTTGATTTTGTTTTTATATCCATTGACCCATTTTTTCTCATTCTGGGCATTAGACGTCTTTTCTTTTTGATTTGTAAGTGCTCTTTACATATTTCTTTTTGTTTTCATTCTATTTATGGTGTGTTTTGATGTACAGAAGTTTCCAATTGTAAGTATTCAAATATACGCATCTTTTCCTTTATAATTCCTTCCATTACTGCTGTGCTTAGAGAAGCCCTTCCCATCCAGAGATCAAAATCATGAACATTTTATGTTAGTTATTTGATGATTTCATTGTTTTCACATTTTGCAGTCTCATCCATCTGGAATTTATTCTGCTCTCTAGTGTGAGGTGAACATGGAGTTATTCGCTCCCCTCCCCATCTCCCTCCGCCATCTCTTCGGTTGCCCCAGCTCCACTTCTTAAGCAAAGCTGCCTTTCCGGGGAGTTCCGCGAAGTGCAGCAGCTCCAGGCACTGCGCTGTCACCATCTGAAGACCCCTCAGTCCAGCATCACCTCATTTACCCACCATGTGCCACCGCCCTCGCCTTCTCCTGGGACACAGTTGCCATCCTCAGGCAGCTCCCAGGCTAGGGAGGCAGCAGGCCTGTGGACAGTCACAATAGCATGTGCGAAAGGCTGGAACAAAGGCAGGGGTCTGGGGGCTGTGGAGACCCTCGGGGAGGACTCAGGGGTTACCTGTGCCAGGTGAGGGGAGGGATGCATCCCTGAGGAAAGGACAGGTGAGCAGGAGCATTATCAAGCCAAAATAGTAAAAGAATCCAAGGCACACACCAACGGGTAACCCCAGGGGATCACAGTGGCTGGGCCTGGGCAGGATGAGACAGTAGTCACTATATGCCATTCGGTCCACGTGCATGTATCTCTTAATAAAGACATGAAATGGGGCCAGGCGTGGTGGCTCATGCCTGTAATCCCAGCACTTTGAGAGGCTGAGGCGGGCAGATCACAAGGTCAAGAGATAGACACCAGCCTGGCCAACACATAGTGAAACCCTATCTCTACTAAATATACAAAAATTAGCTGGGCGTGGTGGCGCACACCTGTAGTCCCAGTGACTGGGGAGCCTGAGGCAGGGGAGTCGCTTGAGCCAGAAACGGCTGAGACCGCACCACGGCACTCCAGCCTGGAGACGGAACGAGATTCTGTCTCAAAAAAAAAAAAAAAGACATGAAATGTTCACAAGATCACCATTTTACATGAACAGAGAGGAATTTCTGTTCTGCAATTCAGCAAAGGAGTGGGTGAAGGGCCTTCTAGGAAGAGCATAAGCCAAGCCTTGGGGTCACAAACCAGGAAGGCGTGACTGCTCAGCCTAGGCAGGGTGAGGCGCTGCAGACTAGGAAGGGCCTTCCATTCCCTGGGAAGAGCTCCGACTTGGGCGGGCAGCCGTGGAAGGCTTTGCACCAGCATTGTCTTGGCCAGGGCTGCATTTTAGAAAGACACATCTGGCTGCATTGCAGAAAGAGGGACAAAAATCACTCCCGGGGTAAACAGAGGGACCCAGGATGAGACAGCTATGGTGATGTCACAAAGAGACAATTATGTACTCAGAGCCGTGGTCCCCGGCTGCCTCTTCCAGGCTAGAAGCTCCTCCTGGAAGAAGGAGAACCTGTGGACATCTGGCATTTGGTCACTTTGGGATGCTATCACGGGGAGGATTCTGGGTCTGCTCTGCCCAGGCCCCAGCCTCAGTGTGCTTGGTTTCTCTGGCAGTGAGAGTTAGGGGACTAGAAAAGCTGAGGAGCCCCAAAACAATTAGCCTCTGCAGCAAGAAAGGTCTCAGGCCAGACCCTGACTTGGTCTCTTATTTCTCATGAGAACTTGAACAAATAACTGGGATCCTACCAGCCTCATTTTTCTGAATCTGCACAACATGACAAAAGGGTTAGTGCGAGTACCTAGTGTGAAGTGTCCCATTAGAGAATGTATATAAGGTTCCACGTGCATGGGCTCCCATTCTGTTACATGTAAAATTCAATACCACTGCTCTAAAGAGGAGGAGTGCTTTAAAAGGAGAGTCTAGGCCGGGTGCGGTGGCTCACACCTGTAATCCCAGCACTTTGAGAGGCCGAGGTAGGTGGATCACCTGAGGTCAGGAGTTTGAGACCAGCCTGGCCAACATGGCAAAACTCTGTCTCTGCTAAAAATACAAAAAATTAGCTGAGCATGGTGGCACATGCCTGTAATCCCAGCTACTCGGGAGGCTGAGGCATGAGAATTGCTTGAACCTGGGAGGCGGAGGTTGCAGTGAGCCAAGGTCGCACCGCTGCACTCCAGCCTGGGCACAAGAGTGAAACTCTACCTTAAAAAAAAAGGGGGGCGGGTAGGGAGAGTCTAGAAGATGCACTGCCTAACTCAAAGTCATATCTGGGATTTCAGGCACAGGAAGGCAGCTCATGAGAAACCCTGGCCCAGACTCTGATCCGCCCTTTCCACTCTGCTCTGTCCATCCCAGGCCCTCTAGCAAGCCTTTCATTCTCTCCTGGGCCACGTCTCAGACCACATCACTGTCCACATCAGTACCTCTCATTTTCCAAAGCGCTTTCCTGTTGCTTTGCTCATTTTCTCCTCACCACAGGACCTAAGCATGTCTTAGATCCATTTCACAGATGAGGCAATGAAGATCCCCCCATGAGGAGGGGGCGTTAGGGAACCCACCAGTTGCTCCATGCTCCCCCAGCCTTCTAAGCCTCCCAAGGGTGGCTTCCAGAACGAAGAGACATGAAATGCCACAGGACAGGGTCTGTGGGGCCCATGAAAGAATTCCAGCAGTTGGCCAAGCATGGTGGCTCACATCTGTAATCCCAGTGCTTGGGGAGGATCACCTGAGGTCAGGAGTTTGAAACCAGCCTGACCAATATGGAGAAACCCTGTCTCTACTAAAAATACAAAATTAACCGGGTGTGGCAGTGCATGCCTGTAATCCCAGCTACTCAGGAGGCTGAGGCAGAAGAATCACTTGAACGCAGGAGGTAGAGATTGCAGTGAGCCCAGATCATGCCACTGCACTCCAGCCTGGGCAACAAGATCGAAACTCCATCTCAGAATTTAAAAAAAAAAAAATCGCAGCACCTTGAACGAGGGAAAACTACTGAGGCTGAATTTAGGGAGCCCTGGAACTGAAGTCATGTAGATCTGGTCCCAACCCTGTGCTAACCCTGTGTGACCTTAAGCAATCGCTTGACTTCTCTGATCTTTTGCTTCTCCTCTGTAAAGCAGGCACCAGAAACTGAAGCATTACTGTGAGCATAAAACAAAACGCCTGATGGTGCAAGAGTTATCCGTTACCTATGTAACAAATTACGCGTCTTTGAAGAGACAGCCTAAAGGCAGTAGGTCCAACCTGTCCTGTTTGTCTACACCACCAATCAGGTGCCATTCATCACTCCATGGGATGATGCATGCTCCCCGCACCTTCTAAGGCGTCAGAAGAACGATGCGTGTGGGGTGGGGCTGACATCCGTAAGTGCTGACAGGTATTTTGCATGGGAGGTGCAGGAGCTGGACTATCTCATGCTATTTCCCGTAACTTCTTAGTTTTTCGGTAAGGTTAAGGGAAATGGCAATCAGATAATGGTCAGAGCCGTCTGGTGGAGGATGATCAACCCAGCAGTCATTTAAATGTAAGGCACTTGCAACAGTTTGGGAGAGCTGTACCAGGGCATCTTCCACTGTGAGAAAGGCTCCCGGATCTAAAGTGTCCACGCCTGCCCCGGTGCTGGGGTGCTGCTTTCTTCCACCAACCAAAAGCACCGTGTGCTATTGCAGTAGCTATGAATTCACCTTTTTTCCAGTTGTGCCTTGCTTTTATTCACATCTTTCTTTCAGAAGCATCAGGTACAAGAGCAAATAGGATATTTGTAAAAAATGTAACCAGAATTCAGTTTGAACCCCCAAGAGACAAGCATGGGCAACATGGCAAAACCCCATGTCTACAAAAATAACAAAAATTAGCCGGGTGTGGTGGCATGTGCCTGTGGTCCCAGCTACACAGGAGGCTGAGGTGGGAGGATCGCTTGAGCCTGGGAGGTCAAGGCTTCAGTGAACCTCTTGGCCAAGCTATCAACTGTAGGTTGTATCAACTAGGCTGGCCATTCAGGGGAAGTCAGAAGTACAAGGCCCAGGAATTGCTAGAATCTCAAATTTTCCAAATCAATCTTTTTTTTTTTTTTTTTTTTTTTGAGACAGAGTTCTCACTCTGGTGCCCGGCCTGGAGTGCAGTGGTGCCATCCTAGTTCACTACAGCCTCGACTTCCCCCAGGCTCTCCCAAGTAGCTGGGACCACAGGCATATACCACCATGCCCAGCTAATTTTTGTATTTTTGTAGAGATGGAGTTTTGCTATGTTGCCCAGGCTGGTCTTGAAGCGATCTGCCCACCTTGGCCTCCCAGAATGCTGGGATTACAGGCACAAGCCACCATGCCCGGTCTCAAAATTGGTCTTTATAATGCCCCTACCTTTTTCATCCTGGTTATTACCCAGGAAGTGGCCTAGAGTAAATAATCCCTTTGTGGAGTCAGCCAGAATCATGACCAAACTGCCTTACTCAGGTGTGTAGGAGATGGTGAAACAGAGCTGGAAACCTCCACCCAAGTCTTGAGGACGTTGTTCCAACTCTCAACAACAGTGTCGGATGCCGGTGGATGGCAGGAGGCATGGAAGGTCATCGAATTCCTTGATGGTCAGCCATTGTTGAGAGCTTTCTGCAATCAAATGCACATTCTTTTTTTTTTGAGATGGAGTTTTGCTCTTGTCGCCAGGCTAAAGGGCAATGGCACAATCTCAGCTCACTGCAACCTCCGCCTCCTGGATTCAAATGATTTTCCTGCCTCAGCCTCTCTAGTAGCTGGGATTACAGATGCCCACTACCACGCCCAGCTAATTTTGGCATTTTTAGTAGAGACGGGGTTTTACCATGTTGGCCAGGCTGCTCTTGAACTCCCGACCTCAGGTGATCCACCCACCTCGGCCTCCCAAATTGCTGGGATTACAGGCGTGAGCCACTGCGCCTGGCCCAAATGCACACTCTCATCAAGCTGTAAATTGTCCAGAAAGCTAAAAACATGACACAGATAAGTTTCAAGGGCTGCAATGTTGTAGCTGGAACTAGCTGGTGAGCCTGCAACAGCAACCCCCGAACCTGAAAAAGTGTCAAGAGCAGTGAGGGAGCCAACAATAGCTACCAGATGGGGCCAGCGCTCCAAAGCGGTCAATCTGCAATAAGCAGACGGAGGCCGTGCCCACTGAGACATCCAGGTCAGCTTTCGGCAGGAGCCACGAGTCTGGGCAACGGTAGAGGCATCGAGTCCTTTACTTTGTATACCTCTATGAAATAGGAGTGTTGTCATGTCGGGCAGGATGACAGGTCCAGGCAGCAATCGGGGCAGTCTGGGCAGAGCAAGCTTGCCAATCAGTATCAGAGCACAGGCCCCTTATGATGGGCATCTACAGGAGTGACCCAGGCAATTCAATCAGCAGCCTCAAACGTTTCCAGTTGGCGACCCCAAAGAGGGCTGACTTTAATCTGCCACTCTGTGGTTTTCCAAGTGGTAGATCAAACAACCAAGCCATGGGCTATGTCCAAGAGTCAGTAAAAATATCACAAGCTTCATCAAAGGGAGTTGGCCTGAACTGTGAAAACAGCATGAAGTTCTCCTCATTTCTGGTTCCACAGAGCTGACACAGGTTGGACAGCCATAGCAGCCTGGTGGACACCGTTGGGTTTTGGCCCAGTTGAACCATCAGTAAGCCAGGTCAAGTCATTTGGGGGAACCTCTGTGGATCAGGGTCCACACTGAGCCAGCAGCTTCGCTTCAGGTGGTAGAGTGGGGACTGAGATGCTGCTGGGCCAGGCGAGCTATGTTGTTGAGTCCACCATTTCCATTGGATGAATAGAACTTGTTGGACCCTTCCCACCTGTGAGTCATTGAATCTGAGTTGACCCACCCCAAGTGGGAATATCAGATCATCCAGTCACAAGGCCCCTGCTTAGTTAGGTGTTCAATTGCACCAAGCCCAGTAGCAAGCTGACAATTTATAAAGGAGTATAAATCATATAAAGCTTCTCCCTTGGCTGGGTGCGGTGGCTCACGCCAGTAATCCCAGCACTTTGGGAGGCCAAGGTGGGCGGATCATGATGTCAGGAGTTCAAGACAAGCCTGGCCAACATGGTGAAACCCTGTCTCTACTAAAAATACAAAAATTAGCTGGGCATGGTGGCAGGCGCCTGAAATTCTAGCTACTCAGGAGGCTGAGGCAAGAGAATCGTTTGAACCCAGGAGGTGGAGGTTGCAGTGAGCTGAGATCACACCATTGCACTCCAGCCTGGGCAACCGGGCAAAACTCTGTCTCCAAAAAAAAAAAAAAAAGCTTCTCCCTTTAGCCAGAAGCTTCAATCAGCAAAATCACCTGTCACTTTTAGCTTATAGCTCAAAGGGGTCATTAGGATTGTGGGGCCCTAAAGGTATCAGCACTTCTCTGTGTATGAATTTTCCCCATTGACAGAATCTCAATGGCCCTTATGGGACAGGGAAGCACAAGCATCTAATCTGCCAGCCATTTAAATGTAGAAGCCACAGTAGCAGTATATTGACGTGGTCCAAAGGATCATGTTAGTTTCCGTTCCCCACAGTGAACCCTACTGAGTGGATTAGCTGAATCCAGGATCTCCTCCCACCATGGGTAGGATGTTGATTTGGCTGCTTGTCTCCTGCAAACCCATAAAAGTTTGAGTCCTTCTCTCCAGTGTTACTTGGTGTGCTTGACTGAGAGCAAACTTTAGCCCTCTTGGGAACGAGAAGATTTTAGCCCCACCCCAATCAGCTGACTCCTTACAGCAGCTGAGGCTGGGGTAGCAGAGGGAGCAATCAGGGGTGAAGGGAGAGAGTAAGCAACGTGCATTTACTTTTGGCTTCAGCCAGCACGGTGGTTGCTCATGGCCAAACCAAGCAGTCCACTCAAAGCCCTATATTGGGACATTCTAATGTTGGTGTATTAGGACATCCTTGCTTTGCTTTAAAGAAATACCTGAATATCTAAGACCAGGCAATTCATGAGGAAAGATATTTGATTGGCTCGTAGTTCTGTGGGCTAGACAGGAAACGTGGGGCTGGCATTTGCCTCAGGAAGCTTCTACTCATGCGGAAGGCCAAGTGGGAGCAAGCCCGTCACGTGACGAAAGCAGGAGCCAGGAGTAAGGGAGAGGTGCCAACACTTTTAAACAACCGGGTCTCACCCAGTCTCACAAAGACAGCACCAAGCCATGAGGAGTCCGCCGCCAGGCTCAAACACCTCCCACCGGGTCGCATCTCCAGGACTGGAGATGACAATTCAACATGAGGTTTGAGCAGGGCCAAATATCCAAACTGTATTAAACAGTCATCGTTGTTGACACCTCTAGCTTACTTTTAGTGATACCTTGACTCAGCAGCCGTAGCCACATTACCTTCTGGCTGGGGCCAGGGGATTTCTGTCCATAGACCAAGTGGGGCCTGATTCGCAGACAGTGCAGCAACTCGTTAAACGAGATCACCTGAATCCAGGGCATCTGCTGCCCCAGATATAAGATCTGTTAACCTCTTACGTGGTTTCAACATAAGGACCCGGGGGATTTTCCAGGGTGGTGGGGTTGACAGCAAAAGTTTATCTAGATCTCTTTGGGTCAATTTCTCATTCTCTAATGGGTCACCATTGGTATTGCAAACCCAGCATGAAGCATTAAGAGCCCTAATACCAGCCGGGCATGGTGGCTCATGCCTATAATCCCAGCCCTTTGGGAGGCTGAGGCGGGCAGATCACCTGAGGTCAGGAGTTCAAGACCAGCCTGGCCAACATGGTGAAACCACATCTCTACTAAAAATACAGAAATTAGCCAGGTGTGGTGGCACATGCCTGTAATCCCAGCTACTCCGGAGGCTGAGGCAGGTGGATCACTTGAACCCAGGAGACAGAGGTTGCAGTGAGCCGAGATCGCACCGCTGCACTCCCGCCTGGGCGACAGAGTGAGACTCTGTCTCAAAAAATGAAAAAATAAGGAGCCCTAATACCAACCAGTTCTTCATCTGTGGTGTCCTGTAGGAGTTTGTCTGTCTCAGAGAAACCCCCCCAAGCAGCCAAAACTCCCATCTATTCCCTTAGAGCAGCCAGGGCTCATTGTAACAACAGCAACAGATAAACAAACAAACAAAAAAAACTGAGACCTAGTGCCGTCATTTCCAAATGGATCTAAAGTTGGCATGGTAGAGGGCAGGAGGGGCTGAGCGTTGTCCTTCTTCCTTCACAAGCGTCATGTGCCCATCCCCTCCTCTCCCGAGTGAACCTGCCTACGTTGTAACAACCCTCTGGTCTCTGCCCACAGCAGGGGTGAGTTTCCCTCCCTTCACTCTCTGTGTATATGGCCATCTCTGTAATTGCTATCTGAAAGGCAGTGGCACCTTCTGTCCACCCAGGAGAAAGCTTAGTGCTTCTTTGTTTCAGTGGGGGAGGGATCGAGGATGGCCATTAGATTGGCAAGGAAGCCCAGAGAAGAGGTAACAAACACCAAGGCACTGTTTTGGCACTTATTGCCCACGTGACCATACAGTTTGGTCAACACGTTTGCTGCTGATTTCCATAGACTTCCCTCAAATTGCACAAATTGGCTTGTGAGACCATTTCTCTGTCAGCATCCCATCCTGATCACCAAAACTGTCAAGAACTGTAAGCAATCTGAGATTTTATCCATTTTTTTCAATAAGATAAGAAGTTAGCTCACTGCTTCATGAAAGACATGAGAAGACACAAGACTCCTGGGTCAGAGACAAGGGACTTCTTTCTGCTCCTCATGACACAGAACGAGCAGCATCATAGTTTCCCTTGTGATGCCAAGAGAGACAGGTGATACCTGCACACTCAGTGGAGGTGCCTTACAGGAGAAGAACCCTAGACTTAGGGAACCCAAGTCTTTTATAGTGGGCAGTAAACATGCCCGCCCTTTGTACCAAAGGGAGATACTATATCTTCTAATGCTTGTGGCTATCATATACCCTTGAAAAGATAGTCCAGGACAAAGGCCATCAGTGCTTCTGCTTGCAATATTTGCAGAGAGACCTGAGGAGAATTGTCTCTAAACGTGATATGCTTTCTCCTTTGATTCCTACATGATAGAGAATATCATCCCCATTTTACATATGAGAAAATCAAGGCCCTGAGGAAAATAAAGTGCCTAAATTCACACAACTGGAAAATGATGGAGCCAGGATTCAAACCTGTGTCCACTTTCACTTTCTCTGAAGCTGGCCCCTCCATCATCATCAGTAGCTCGGGAATAAGGCTTGATGGAGAAGGTAGAGAAATCTCTCTGTTCAAGGATGGTTTTCATTGACTTTGCGAACTTTAGGTGCCTAGCGTCTCCTCTCTTCCCAACCATGGGAAATTCAAGAAGAAACTTACATCAAAGGCCTTTGGTTTCTCCTGGTCACTTGGGAGCCCACCCCCAAGGCTTAGAAACTGTCACAGAAGATGTTTGATGACATCTCCTGCTTCCTCTGGAACCTGGCCAATCCTCACCTAGCAGAGCACTCAGGCTCAGATTTAGACAGAACAAAGCTTCCCAGACGTATGGACTGACAATTCCTCAATTTAAAAATCTGCATGGCTCAAGTCTGGTTCTTTTCTGCAAGCTGTGACAAGGACACCTCTCATCATGGCCAGGGTAGAGCAGGGATCCTAGATGTGGGCGCAGATGGTACCAAGTGGCCCAGGAGCCAGACCTCAGAGCCCCGGGCCCTAGAGTGATTAAGGCTCAGGAGCCACCAGGGCAGACCCGGTGCTACTCAGCTTTCTGGGGACCTGATGTGGCTTTTGACATTATTGATATTATATTTGGGGCAGCACAAAGCAGAGAATTCTTAAAGGGTCAAAGTAGTCATCAGGGCCAGGAAGGCAAACATCCTTGCCCCATGGGTAGAGAAGGAAAGGAAATGAGGGGTCGTGGGGGAGTCACCACTTCCAAAAGATCAGCTTCTAATATGCAGGCTCTACTTGGAAAACACCAAAACGCTGCCCATTTTAGGCAACTTAAGGAATTTGGCCAACATTGAACAGCCTATTTTGGAGGAGATATTTTTTTTCTCCTCTACAAAGACTCATGAATAGTTGAGTTTCTGTTACAATGTTAACAAAAGTGCCTCTTGGACTGAGTGCATATAGGCTGTGGTGTTTATGTGCGTGTTTTCCTGGGTATTCCAAAAACTCCGTTTTATTCATTGCTCAATGATGAGAAATAGAAAGCAAAACCACTTAAAAAATAAACAGTTCCAATTTCCTGGTTCAAGCAGAACTGACCAAAAAAACTGTCAACAGACATAATACTTTATTTATTTAATTTTTAAGTTTTTTAAATTATAGAGACAGAGTCTCACTATGTGGCCCAGGCTGGTCTCAAACCCCTAGGCTCAAGTGAACCTCCCACCTCAGCTTCCCAAGTAGCCGGGACTATAGGCGCACATCATCACCACACCTTGCCCAAATGTGATTAATTTTAAAAATTCAACAAATACTAAATGTCACTCAGGATGGGCCAGGCCCTGCTTAACTACTTCACAAATATTAACTAATTTAATTTAATTTCCCTGACCACCCTATTCTTATGCCCATTTTAACAGATGAGGAAACTGAGGCTGAGACTGTAAGTACCGTGCCTAAGTCACTTAGCTCAAGGAAGAGCTGGGCCTGGAGCCCCAGAAGTTGGCTCCAAAGCCTGTGTGTTCAGCAGCTGTGGAAATTCAAGTTCAGAAGTGCTGCCACCAGCAGGGGCGTGGGGGTAGGAACACCAGCTCTGGAAAGGGATCCGAGTGTGAGATCCAGCTCTGATACTTACCAGCTGTGTGACCTTGGCAAACTTGTTTAACTTCTCTGAGACTCATCTATAAAATGGAATAAGGATTACATGACATCATATAAACATAACAAGTATGTAACAAGCCCCTCAGTAATTGATAACTGCTATTGTGATCACTAAGTAAGAGTTCTATCGCCAGCAACTGTCCCAGCTTCTCTCAGCAGGTTCAGCGTGAAACTTCACCTTACCTGCCTCTCTCGGAGCACAAGACTTTTGGGTGAGGGGCAGGGGTTCTCTTGAGTTCCTGAGTTCCCCCAGAAGCCATCTGACCTAGACTTTTTTCTTTTCTTTATTTGCGACAGAGTTTTGCTTTTGTTGCCCAGGCTGGAGTGCAACGGCGTGATCTCAGTTCACCACAACCTCCAACTCCTGGATTCAAGTGATTCTCCAGCCTCAGCCTCCCCAGTAGCTGGGATTATAGGCGTCCACCACCACACCTGCTAAATAATTTTTTTGTATTTTTAGTAGAGATGGGGTTTCTCCATGTTGGTCAGGCTGGTCTCAAACTCTCGACCTAAGGTGATCTGCCCCCCTCAGCCTCCCAAAGTGCTGGGATACAGGCATGAGCCACCATGCTCAGCCAGACTTTTTTTTTTTTTTTTTTTGAGACGGAGTTTCGCTCTTGTTACCCAGGCTGGAGTGCAATGGCTCGATCTCGGCTCACTGCAACCTCCGCCTCCTGGGTTAAGGCAATTCTCCTGCCTCAGCCTCCCGAGTAGCTGGGATTACAGGCGCGCACCACCATGCCCAGCTAATTTTTGTATTTTTAGTAGAGACGGGGTTTCACCATGTTGACCAGGATGGTCTCGATCTCTTGACCTCGTGATCCACCCGCCTTGGCCTCCCAAAGTGCTGGGATTACAGGCTTGAGCCACCGCACCCGGCCCAGACTTTTTATTTGAAGGGGCAACTGAGGCCTGGGAAGGAGGGAACTCTGCCAGTATCACTTACCCAGGTCTCCCATGGCACCCCAGAGAGTCCAAGGAGGTCAAGTTGAAAACCCTCTCTCCTCGGCTCAGACCATAGATTCCCAGTCTCAGGCTCAGAAATCCTGGACACTTAATCTACACTCCACTAGCCCCATTAATAGTTGTTTTGAAAATGGTTAGAGAGGCTGGAAGGCAGTTTCACAGTCTGTGTGCCTAGTGATGATCAGCCTAGCCTGAACACCGTCTCCCCATCCCCCCACAGCCTCCTGCAGCCCCCCAACTGGGCCAAGGTGACATGCCCCCTCCTCTAGGTTCTCAGGGCTGCTGGAAGTCAGCCAAGGCTCAATATCCCAGGGTGAAGGATTTAAAAAGCTGTCTTCATTCGCCTTTCATTGAAAAGCATAGGGAATGCAACAATGAGAACGTGCTTAATGCCACAGGACTGCACACTTAAAAATGGTTAAAAAGGCAAATTGTATGGTATGCATGTTTTACCACAGTAACGTGGAAAACACAGGAGGACGGAAGCAACTCTGAAGATGGATGGGGGTGATGGCTGCACAATAATATACATGCACTTAATGCTGCTAAACTGTTCACTTAAACATGGTTAAAATGGGAAAGTTTATTATATATATATTTCCCTTAAACATGGTTAAAATGGGAAACTTTAATATTATACATATGTATTTCACTACAGTGAAAACAAATGAAACATATATATGATCTGCACCCCAACCTTCTGGCCCCTCAAATGCTTTGCTCAGGCCAGTGCTGGCTTCCCAGAAGCCTTTGCTGCATTGCTGAGGCTGGCTCTGGAAGGAGCTTCAACTCATGCGCTGGCCTCCAACTGCTACTGTCTTGCTGTGTGACACTAGTTAGCACCCTGCCCTCTCTGGGCCTCAGTTCCGGGATAGCCATGACACTAGATGCACTCTGAGGCCTTTCCCAGTTCAGATGTTCCCTGAGCCTGTGGTTCTAATCCATCCCATGGACCCCTCCTCCCCCATCCACCTCCCACCACAAACCAGGAATTCTTTTTTTTCCTCCTGTACTTTAATAGATGCAAACAGCAATTCTTGCCGCTACACTCTCAAGAGAGTAGAATAAGACTCCGGGGCAGGACCCCCCAGAACCCCGGCCTGAGGGTGGAGGAGGGGTGAGTGATCTTTGGGGCCTGTAGCGAGAAGCCAGCTGGGGGTTGTCATGGAGACACACGATGCTAATAAACATTGCCCCCTCTACATGCATGCTTGGTCCCTCGGAGTTTACATAACTCGCCCACACCCACTACCTCCATGCTGTTTTCATTCCACAAACATTCAGGGAGTCCATCCTTTGCATCTGCCACTGGGCTGGCCCATGGCCACGGGGGCAAGTAAGATATGAGACATCTCTAGCTCTCGGGAGTCTCCAGGGGAACAAGGAGGAGACAGCGGTGTGGTCAGAGCCAGGATGGGGCAGGCTGGGAGATGGTTGAAAGGAGGGGACACCTTGGGCAAAGGCCTGAAAGACAGACAGAGATCAGTCTGGAGTGCGGTGTCTGAAGGGGGTATCTGGGGTTGCGATGGGGCGGAACCCGATTCCCCTGGAGCCTCACTCCGAGAGGCAGGTCTATATCCTGCGGGTACAAGGAGTCATCAGGCACTGGGAGGAGGGGCAGGTTGGATTTGGGTACAGATCATCCGGGCAGGTGGAGGATGGAGGTGGCGGGAGAGGGGGCAGGGGAGGGATGCAACTGTGGATCATTGATTCTACTTCCCAGCTGAGGAAATGGGTTCACACAGGTCAGGTGACTGCCCAAGGCCACCAGCAAGTTGAGGGATCTGGATCTGAGTCTTCACACTTGAGGAGTCCCCACACCAAAGCTTTGCTCACCTCGCTGAGCTGCCTTCCGGGCCCCCAAGTCATACCTGTGAACACCTGATGAGTGTCTATACAGGCCAGAGTTCATCCAATCCTCCCAACAACCCTAGAAGGTAGATACTCTTACATCATTACTCCTCACTTTTACAGATGAGGAAACCGAGACAGAAAAGTCAAGCAACTTGCCCAAGGTCGCATAGCTGCTAAGTGGCAGGGTCGGGATTAGAACAAGGCGGCTGCAGCCAGAGACAGTTGGAGCTTTTATGTTTCTTGCAATGTGTGGGATGGGAGTTTGCAGGAGGGGACAGATGGGCAGGGAGTGAACTATGGAAGTGTGGAACACCAGAAAGTCTCCGGAGATGAATAATGTATGTGCATGCTGTGTGACCTCAGGTCACTCACACCCACTCTCTGGGCTTCAGTTTTCTGAGACAAGAACCCCAAATCTCCAGGCTCCCTGCTCTCTTCCCATCTGTTCCTCTCATTCCTTTGCTCAACCCCTCCATTCCTACCCTCAGCATACACACCCAGAGACGAAGGCAGGGAAGGTGCCGGAGATCGGGGTGGGATATGGAATGGATGGGAGAGGAGAATATAGGGACTAACCCTTCTCCAAAAACCTAGTCAATTGCAGGAATCCTTCTAGGGGTATCACCTTGGTTTTGGAGGGCAGTAAGTCCTACCAATCTTGCCTCCCAGGGCCTGCAGGGACCGGGCTCCCCAACACTCTGCAAAGACCCAGGGCTTGTTTAGAAAGTGTCTCTGTTGGAGCCTGAGTCACCCAATCCCTGGGTGGTCTAGTTACTGGGAAGCCATGAGTCTGGGAGAGGAGGGAGGACAGCAGGTCCCGCCACCGCTGAACTCAGCAGCTAGACCAATTCCCAGAACTCGGTTTCCTCATCTGTAAACTGAGGGGCTGGAACTGGACTCTCAGACCCTCAAGAAGGCAGCCACAGGGCCTCTCCCTGACACTCGAAGCCACCCGAGGACCCCAGGGAAGTCTTCAGCTTCAGAGCAGGAGATAGCTTCAAGGTTGAGATCCCTGGAAGTAATCAGTCTTTCAGGTGTGCATATTGTCCCCCAAGGTACAAGCCCACTCCAACAAAGCCAATCACATCCAGAGCATGGGGAGAGCTCCAGACTGGCATTTGAGGTGGGGGGCTTGTTCCTTCCTCCAGGGAGCTTGAACAAATGACCATTAATGTCATTATCGGCTTCTTTATCTGTAAGGGCTCCCAAGCAGTGAGTTAGTGTCACTAGTCATTCCTCCAAGCACATTCTCACACAGAGCAGCCGGTTAAGAGCCTGCAGGGTTCAGACAGAAGGGCCAAGGACTGAGCAGTGCAGGGCAACAGACCGAGGAGAGAGGCACGGGGACTCCCACGCTAGGTTTGGGCCTCGGGGTTGCAATGGAAGGGGTGTAGGAGTTTGGGCTGGCAGCAGAACCAGGAGAGTTTTCCTTGAAGGGCAGGGTAGGGCCAGTGAAGCTTAGCTCTAAGAGGCAATGTCTGCTGGGGATGGTGGCTCATGCCTATAATCCTAGCACTTTGGGAGGCCCAGACAATGGATCATCTGAGGTCAGGAGTTCAAGACCAGCCTGACTAACATGGTGAAACCACGTCTCTACTAAAAAAGTATAAAAATAAACCGGGAGTAGTGGCAGGTGCCTGTAGTCCCAGCTACTCAGTAGGCCGAGGCAGGAGAATCACTCGAACCCAGAAGGTGGAGGTTACAGTGAGTCAAGATCACTGCACTCCAACCTGGGCAACAGAATGAGACTCCATCTCAAAAGAAAAAAAAAAGCAATGTCCTCTGCCTGGCTGGTTGCCCTCTGAGAATCTGGGGGATAGGGAGAGGATGTGGGATCAGGAAACCTGGCTCACACTCCAACATTCCTTGATTACAGGCTTGAGGTGAGCACTTCCCTGCTCCAGGCCTCAGTTTCCTCACTAATAAAATGGGGCTGTCAACCCCGATGATGTCAGATCATAATGATCACTTCCACACCCAGGCATTGCAGAGTGGAATGGCAAGGAGCCCCTCTCAGGAGACTGGCATTGGTGGGCACCAGGCTCAAGGGGAGCCAGGATGGGTTCAGGGTTCAGGGGACCCTGCAATGATCCTTAGGAGGCCCAGGTCTGCTCATCTCCCTGGCCCACTGAGAAACCAGCTCACCTTCCCCACTGCCCCCTGAAGATCACCCCCACTCATCTTGGTGTTTGAGATCCCCCAGCTACCTTTCCAGCCCTGGCCCTGTATTAATACCACCTGGGTCAGGTGCAGTGGCTCACGCCTGTAATCCTAGCCCTTTGAGAGTGGATCACCTGAAATCAGGAGTTTGAGACCAGCCTGACCAATATGGTGAAATCCCGTCTCTATTAAAATTACAAAAATTGGCCAGGCATGGTGGCATGCGCCTGTAATCCCAGCTACTCCGGAGGCTGAGACAGGAGAATCGCTTGAACCTGGGAGGCAGAGGTTGCAGTGAGCCAGCCTGGGCAGAGTGGGACTGAAAAAATAAATAAATAAAATAAGAGCTGCTGTGTCCTGATGACTGAACCGGTACTGCGTGGCATGCCTCATTCTCCCAATTCGTACCTACTTCTGAGGTGGAGACAATCTTATTCCCATCTTACAAACGGTAACACCAAAGCATGTCAAGAAGTCATTGAAGTAACTCTGAGGGGCAGAACTGGGATTTGAACTCGGGCAGCCTGGCCTCTCCTGCTTCCTGGTCTCTGCCACCCCCAAACTCTTTGCTCCTGCACCTTCTGCCAACCTTAGCCTGCAAGCTTGCTGCTCACTTGTCCTGTGAGGACCAGAGGTCAAAGCACTGAACCCTCCTACGAGGCCTCGATTCCCCTCTTCGGCACTCCCACGGAAGTGGTTGCTGATTCCTTTGGCTGTGCTCGAACAAACTGCCTGTGAGCCTGAGGTGTGTTCCAGCCCGCCGCTAGACCAAGAACTCTCTGAACACTCCAGTGAGACAGACATCCCTGCTGAGTGTCTTCAGAGCAGGGCCTCAGTGCGGAGCACCCCGGCATGGCCAGCTGTGGTCAGCCCAGAAGCACCGGCATGCCTCGGTATAGGGTGAGAATTATGGGGTGCGGGGGGCAGTCTATTGGTAAATAACTCTGGGAAACAAAGTTAAACAGTTTGAGATCCTGCCAGCAGCTACGTGAGCGAGCTTGGAGCAGGTCCCCCAAACCCAGTGAAGACTCAGATGACTGCAACCCTGGCCGACAGCTTGGTGGCAACGTCATGAGAGACCCTGAGCCAGAACCACTTGGCCAAGCTGCTCCCAGATTCCTGACCTACAGAAACTGTGAGAGATAATAAATGTTAGTTATTTTAAGCTGCTAAGTTTGGGGATAATTTATTATGCAGCAAAAGATGATACATAGGACTTCTCAGAGCACTTAATATGTTAATATAAATGTCCAAGAAAAAAAGATACACAATGCAACATTCCTCTTCATTATCTGGCCAAGGAGACCTTCTTTCTTTTTTTGAGAAGATTCTTCAGAAAGCTGATCTAATGATATGGCTCTGGTCCTACAGTTTGATGTAACTTCGAACCTTGATTTTGTCTCACGGGCAAGTCATTTATCCTTCCAGAACCTCAACTTTTCCCTTTTACAAAGTAGAAATAAACCATCTGCCTTTACAGAAATCATTAATACAGCCCTGGATGGGCAGATACTGAGCTATTTTTGGCTGGGGGTGGGAAATAGCCTGTCTAGGTCCTAAGAGAATCTACTCACCATGGGGCTCGAGATGGTTCTGCAAGGTAGCAGGTGGGTTCAAGGCCCATTTCAGTCTTTGTTCCCCAGGCCGTTCCACAAAGTGATGAGCAATAGTGCCTTCTTCAGGCTTGCTCCTAGCTCAAAGACGGTGGGTGTGGGCCCGAGCCCTTCTAGGCTAGGACATGAACCTCCTCCATCAGACTGGAGAGCTTGTCCAGGATGAAATGGCCAGTGGATTCTCCCTTTCCCCACCCCCATCCCTAGCCCTATCCGGGAGACATATCACAACCGTGGGCAGGAAGGGACAACAGAACCTTCTCTGGTTTATTTCAGAGTAAATGTGACTTTCCTCCCTTTTCAATTTGTTCTGTCTTTATCCAATAAAAGTAAAACTTGCAAACCGAGGTGAAATTTCAGGGTACATGACGGGTTGGAAATCCACTTAAACCCTACCTGCCCCTCTTCGTAAAAAGAAGACAGTTTAAAAAAAAAAACTACAATGCAAATACTTTATTATCGAGTGACTGGTATTAGCTTTTTGTCTGGGCGTTAATAGCTCAAAAACCATACACCAAACCCAGGCTCTTCCACCTAGCTCTGCTGTATCATTTTTGTTTAATATATATATATAAAAAGGAAAGAAGAGGAAGGAGGAAGAAAAAGAAAATATATCTGTATTGAAAGAATTATAAGCCAAAGTGCGTCTTTCTTGTTTTGTCCATATACACACATTGCACCATACATAAATAATTACATTGTAAAAATGACTCCATAATTACAAGTATAATATATATTTCCATATAATATATAAAACTTTATATTAAATCTAGGTAGATGATATCTGGGGTTTTCGTCCGTGGGGGCTGTGTCTCTGGGCAGCGGCTCCTCTCGAGGCCGGCGGTGGCGGTGGCCGCGGCCTCCCACCTGCCCCTCCGCCTGGGCCGCCGCTATCTGGGGTTGTTGAGGAGGATCTCCAGCCAGCAGGGGCAGGAGGTGATGAACTGCCGGGAGTAGCAGGGCCCCCAGCCCTTGGCGAAGCTGATGCGGACGCTGTTGGGGTCGTAGGGGCCGTCGGCGGCCTCGGGCTCGGGCGCGTGCTGCAGGCCTGAGCGCTCGAAGTCGAACACCTTGATGGAGAAGCCGGGCGGCACCTTGCGGACGACCAGGGCACGGCCGCCGGGCACGTCCAGCGTCGGGGAGTTGACGAAGATGGGGTGCTCGCCGCGGTTGTAGGCCCACACGCCGTCGGGCTCCTTGCTGAGCAGGATGCCGAAGCCGATCTTGCTGCGCGTTCGCCGCACCGACTCGCTGCGCTGCTCCAGGTTGAGCTGGCCCAGGCAGAAGCCGCTGCCCTGAGGTAGGTCGTAGAAGATGCTGACGGCCTGGTCATACACCGCGTAGAGGCGGCCCACGCGCGTCCGGTGCTCCCAGTACGCCACGCTGCACCAGTGGCTCGGCTTGGTGGCGTCTGGAGACATGCTGGCGTCTGCGGGACAAGCACAGGGACCGCCGCGTTATTTGGGGTGGGGAGGTGGGTGCTGCTGTCTGCACAGTGGGAGCTGGGTAAGGTTTCCAGCATCCAGTGGTCATGTGGGCACCGACTGTGTGCCAGGTTGTCCTCACGAAATGCAGCACACAACGGGACATCTCTTTCACACACGCAACCTCACGCAAAGGAAGAAACAGAGGTAATGGGCCACAGAGTGCAAGCCAGAGAGCACCTGCTGCATGCTAGATGCTGTGAACCAATAGACATGAACCCAACATACCCTGCCCCTGACTCTTCTGCTAGCAGGAGAGAGACATCCGCCTGCACCCCGGAAGGAGGGACTGACTGTGGGGCACCCACCGTGGACCAGGCATGGAGCACTGTACTTCTTATTTTTTTTTTTGAGACGGAGTTTCACTCTTGCTACCCAGGCTGGAGGGCAATGGCACGATCTCGGCTCACCGCAACCTCTGCCTCCTGGGTTCAGGCAATTCTCCTGCCTCAGCCTCCCAAGTAGCTGGGATTATAGGCACGCGCCACCATGCCCAGCTAATTTTTTGTATCTTTAGTAGAGACGGGGTTTCACCATGTTGACCAGGATGGTCTTGATCTCATGACCTTGTGATCCACCTGCCTCGGCCTCCCAAAGTGCTGGGATTACAGGCTTGAGCCACCGCGCCCAGCCTGTACTTCTTATTCATCACAGCACATGGGACTCACTTGGTCCTCATGATCACTCTGCAAGGACGCCACCTTCTCCTCATTCTACAGAGGGCACCCTGCTGGGATTTGAACCCACTAGTCCAAGTCCCAACCTGACAGGACTAGGCTATTGGGGGATGGGGGGAGTGAAATCACCACATTCGAGGACTCAAGCACGAGAAGGTGGGCTAGGGGTGGGGGGATTTGCCCCAGAATCCCTTCCTGCATGGAGCCCGGGGATTCCTGCGGTGGCCTTGTTATAAATATGACTGACTGCTCCCTGCCTCAGCCTCAGTCTCCTGGTACCGCCCACCTGAGTTGGCTTTCTTGGCAGGAAATGCAGGTTGGCACCAGAACTGCAGTCACTTCTGCATGGCAGAGGAGCTGAGGGTCCCTAAGTGACAAAATGGCTCCTTAAGGGCTCTGGAGATGGCCAGCAATTCTGAGGTGTGTGCTGCTCCTCTCTGGGCCTCAGTTTCCCCACTGTATAGCAAAGGAGTAGCTGTTACTGAAACCCCTTGTCACTCTGACTGGGGGCATCTGTGTGTCTGGAGAAGTTTAACAATTTTCTGAGCCCAAAGTTCAGACCCGCACAGGCCAGGGTGCGCCCTGCTCTCATGTGGCCAGTTTCTCAGATTCTGACATCTGGCCTTTCCTTGGAGATCACAGCTCTGAGAAGCAGGCAGGCACCCATAACTGCACAGTGAGGTGACATGATTTGCCTGCCACACCTGCTTCCACACAGGTCCCTGGCCAGGCCTGTGCAGAGGGAGGCATTCTGCTGGAGGATTGACAGAGCAAAGAGAGGTGCTTCATGGCTGTTTCTCCGAGGAAAACTGATCAAAGTCCAACCAAATCCCAGAAGACAACACTTCTAACAGCTTCACCTGGGAGCTTGAGTGAGGCCAGCTCTGGCTGCCTTTACCTTGCCCCAGCCTTGCCTCTGCCTAGAGGCCCCAGAAGAACTGGGTGGCAAGGCCCCTGGCATCCCCTTACACACTGGGAGGCCCACCCAGCCACCTGGCAGGAAGCTGTCTGCCTCAGGGCATCCTGGAGGCTTACCGCTCTGCTGTGGCTTTGGGCTGGACACAGGTCCCATGAGTGTGCCCCTTGCCCTGTGCCTGGTACTGAGGTCCCAGACACAGGTCCCCAAGTCTGCTGGTGATAACCCAAGTTCTCACACCAGCCCACAGCTTGGATCATTTTGCCTCACAGTCTCTAGCGAGGCCTCTGATGCTTTCAGCTGATGGTCAGGAGAGGAGGAAGAGGTCCTGCATCCTGCCCTCAACTGAACTGCCCCTTAGCCAGTGGGCAATAATGACAGAAACAGCTCAAACCCATGGGAAGTCATCAGGCTGCAGGCACCAGGCCAGTCTCAGCAGGGGGGCAGTTGGAAAGAGCCCAACTGAGCTCCAGCCACCCCATGCCAGTGTCCCTCTCCCTACCCATCTATCTGGCATAGGTCTGGGAGCCCCCAGGGGCCAGAAAAGCAGCACTGTGTCAGCATAGCCATGCAACTCCAGTACCCACACTGCTCACCAACCAACAAGAATTCCATGAGTGTGCCAGGTAGGGATGCAAAGAAGAGATGCCTGGAGTACGCTGGGAGACGGGACGGGCAGTGGCGTTCACGAGTGCCTTCTATGAGCTCCACCCCTTCCTCACAACAGCCTTGTTTCACCTCTACTAGCACCCCATTTCACAGGTGAGGAAACTGAGGCCCAGGGTACACACCAGTGAATGCTGGGGCCGCCTCAGTGCCAGGCCACATTCTAGAGGGGAGCCCTTCTCCACTCTCCAGAGTGTTCAGCCCTGGCCCCTCCCTAAAACCTGTGCACTAAGCAAGTGCCTCTCCCTCCCTAAGCATCAGTTTCCTATCGGTAACCATGACTGCTCTCATGGTCCATGAGTCCTAGAGGTGATTTTCTACAAGCTGGGGCATCACTATTCCCACTCTCGGAGGACTCACTTTACTGTCTCACTGAGGGAGTGGTCACTGCTGTCCTCTTCACAGACAAGGCTCTGAGACAGCTGCCCAGCCACAGAGTGACAGCACTACCCTGCCCATGGAAAAAGGCAGAGACTAGCTGGGGAAGGGCAGGGGCGCAGGGCATGGGTGGAGTGACTTTCCTTTTCCCAGCTTCTGAAAGGTTTCTGGCTGGAAAGTCTAGGAGGCTGAGGCAGGAGGGTTACTTGAGCCCAGGAGTTTAAGCCCAGCCAGGGTAACAAAGCAAGACCTCATCTCTACAAAAACACTTAAAAAAATTAGCTGAGCATGATGGTGTACATCTGTAGTCTCAGCTACTCGGGGAGCTGAGACAGGAGGATTGATTGAGCCCAAGACTTTGAAGTCACAGGGAACTGTCATTGTGACACTGCATTCCACGGAGTGAGGTGAGACCTTGTCTCAAAAAAAAAAAAAGTAAGGCTTTTCGGCTGGGCGCGGTGGCTCACGCCTGTAATCTCAGCACTTTAGGAGGCCAAGGCGGGCGGATCATGAGGTCAAGAGTTTGAGACCAGCCTGGCCAACATAGTGAAACCCTGTCTCTACCAAAAACACAAAATATTAGTCGGGTGTGGTGGCAGGCACCTGTAATCCCAGCTACTCAGGAGGCTGAGACAGGAGAATCACTTGAACCCCAGAGGCAGAGGTTGCAGTGAGCAGAGATCCCAGCCTGGGCAACAGAGTGAAACTCTTGTCTCAAAAAAAAAAAAAAAAAAAAAGGAGGAAGAAGGAGAGGAGAGGAGAGGAGAGGAGAGGAGGAAAGGGGAGGTAAGGGGAGGAGAGGAAGCTTTTCAATTCAAGGACAGATAGGACTTCCTATCCCCCTCCTCTCAGTTGTCCCCATCCCAGCCAGGTCAAACTCCCCTCATCCCCCCACCTCAAATCCTGTGTCCCCAGCCTAGCCCCAGTGCTCCTTATCATATCCTATGACTGGGGATGAAGCCACAGAGCTGCCCTTAGGCCGTGCCTGCCCTAGCCATCCAGCTCAGGGACACCCAGGGCAGGAGCCAGGCCCCATCCCCTGCGGCTTCCTTGGTTGAACAGACTGGCTTACACCTCATCAGGTCTGTGCTCCTAGCTGAGTCTCCCAGATTCAGGGACACAGACTGCCACTTCTGGGAAGCCCTCTCTGACCTGTTCCCTCCTGGGGCACCTGAACTGTAGCTCCTCCCTTGGCCTTAACAAGTGTCTGTGCTGCTGGTCACTGCCCCCCAGTTGGTCTACACTCTCTGACTAGGAAGGGGTGGGTCTCCATCTATCCCAGGGCCTCGTACATCCCTAGGACGCTCTCTTGGAACATGTTATTAGGTTGGTGCAAAAGTAATCGTGGTTTTTGCCATTGCTTTCAATGGCAAAAGTCACGATTACTTTTGCACCAACCTAATAAAAAGGAAGGAGCCAGGAAATAAAATAGGTCCCAGTGCCTGCACATTGCCCTCACCCCACGGGAATCCTGCCCAGCAGGTGAGCTGGTGGGCTCAGGCCCTCAGGCACTGAAGGGTGGTGGGTAAAAACTGAGGTCCCTTGTCTGATCTGGAGGGGGAGCTGCCTGCTCTCAGCCTCCCTGTCGTCCCCTACCGGCTTTTTCCTAATGTAGAGACAGGGTTTCGCCATGTTGCTCAGGCTAGTCTTTAACTCCTGGACCCAAGCAATCTGCCTGTCTCGATCTCCCGAGTGTTGGAATGACAGACATGAGCCACTGCACCTGGCCGACCACTGCTTTATTTTGCCACGTACAGACTTATTTTCTAACTTATTTTTATTTCTTTCACCACGGAGCAATGAAAACTTAGTCTTGAGACTGACCTGCTGGGACCACGAATGGAGTCTAATAATCTGGTGCCTCAAAGACAGCACCCTGGGGAGCGTCGAAGGACTTGCCCAAGGACACACGGCAGTGGGCGGCAGACCTACGGCCAGAACTTGAGAGCCCAGAATTCTACTTTAACCCATGCCGTGTGATCCAAAATGCTTCCCAGTGAGACCGACCTAAGGCTGCCACCACAGACTGGATGTGTGGCCATCATCGATACACTGCTAAATGTCCCCAAGCCTCAGTCTCCCTGTTTGTAAAAGCACCGTTTCATAATAAAGTGCCCCACCATTCACACATCTTTGAATTTTCTGGAAACTCCAGCAAAATCAGCTGGGTGCAGAAGGAAGGAGCAACCTTGTTTACCAGCCCGTGTTGGCCTTACCCTTCAGGGGCCAGGGATCTTTTAATGGGGCTGGGGGTCACGGCCCAGGGTCACCACTATGGACGGTCTCAATAGTGCTGTGCTGACAAGGCCCTTTGCAAACTGCCAAGCATCGTACAAATGTTAGGGGTTAGCCCTTAGCCTGGCACCTACGCAATGAATGTCTGAATGTCTCCATTCCCTCACACACGTGCATTCAGATTTCACGTAGAGTGTCCAACACGAGCTGACATGCTCTCTGCAACACCACGAGTGAGAAGGTAGTGCCCCCCCAACCTATGGTACCCCGTCTGTACTTCCCACAGCTGCACAGCCCCTCCTCCTACGTCTCTGAGTCATAAGCCCAGGCTGCCACTCAGGTGAGGGGACAGTCTCTTGCAGATCTTTTTCTCCTGGTGGCTCCTAGGTTGTGGCACCGCCATCTCCCACAGCCATCAGCCTAATTAGGAATCAGCTCTTTAATTGCAAATAAATACCGGGGAGTCAGAGCCGAGTGAACAACATCAAAGATGACCGAGCTTTGACCGAAACTCCCGCTCACTGCCCCCTGCTCAGGGCTTGGCCTAGTTCCCAGCCCTGCTGGGTCCTGCTGGGAGGATTCTGTGGGGAGGAGGAGAGGAGCTGTGTCTGGGGTGGATCTGGCAGAGTGGCACTAGTCTGGGAGGAGCCCTGCGTCCTGGCCCTGATCAGCAGGTCATCTCCCTCCTTTGGCCTCAGTCTTCCCATCTGAACAATGACCTCATGACTCCCCCTAGCTCTAAATTTCCACGATTTAGTTAACGTGCCTAGGACTAGCAGCTCTAGTCCTAACCACTGAAACTCAGAAACCAGCTCAGATATCTACCATTAACAGAAAACCAATAAACAAAAACTAGGCACATTCAGCCAATGGAACACTACTCACCAAGAAAAAGGAGGAAGCTACTGACACCAGCAACAAGGTGCATGGATCTGAAGAACATCCTGCTGAGTGTGGGAAGCCAGACAGAAGGTTCGTGGTGCATTTCCACTGAGGCAAAACTCTTGAGAAGGTAAGCTAATCTACAGTGCTGTAAATCAGAACAGTGGCTGGGTGCAGAGGCTCATGCCTGTAATCCTAGCACTTTGCGAGGCCAAGGCAGGTGGATCACCTGAGGTCACGAGTTTGAAACCAACCTGGCCAACATGGTGAAACCCAGTCTCTATTAAAAATACAAAAATTAGCCAGGCCTGGCGGCCCATGCCTGTAATCCCAGCTATTCGGGAGGCTGAGGCAGGAGAATCGCTTGAACTGGGAGGCAGAGGTTGCCGTGAGGCGAGATCATGCCACTGCACTCCAGCCTGGGCAAGTAGAGCGAGACTCTGTCTCAAGGTTAAAAAAAAAAAAAAAGCCAGGTGTGGTGGCGGACACCTGTAATCCCAGCTACTCAGAAGGCTGAGGCAGGAGAAGAGCTAAAGCCCAGGAGGCAGAAGTTGCAGTGAGCCCAGATCGTGCCATTGCACTCCAGCCTGGGCAACAAGAGTGAAACTCTGTCTCATAAATACATAAATAAATAAAGCAAATCAGAACAGTGGGGAGAGGAAGACGGCTGGGAAGACGCACAAGAGAACTTTTTTGATTGGAACTATGGGAACCTGGGCATCTGTGCTGTAAAAAGCCACACCCTGTACACTTAAGAGCTGTGGGTTTCATTTTGGGTATGATACCTTGAAAAAATTAAAAAGAAGAAAGTGGCAATGTCTTGTGGCTGTCCTAGAGTGGCCCCAGCAGGGCTCCACAGTGGCCCAGGGGACAAGCCCTGTTCACCCACATTCCTGCCACCAGAGGGTGGTGGCTGTCTGTGCCGAGGAGGAGGAGGCGGCAGCGACTGGCCCCAACAATAGGCCTTCTCCCCTGCACAGAAATCGGCCCCTCCGTGGCTAGCATTCTTTCCTCTTGGCCTCTCTCTGCCCAGGGAGGGTGCTGTGAGCCCAACATGTAATTTTGTGGGGGCGCGGGGGCACCAAGGGGGCTGACTGCAGTCTGGGGGAGGCGGGGAGTGCTGAAATCCCAAGAAAAGCCTTTTGCTTCTTCGAATCAGCAGTTTTCTGTCAAAACAAAGGCCAGGAACGTTCCTGTGTGCTCCCCCGTGGACTGCATGCTCCAAGAGCCTGAGCACAAACTGCAGCCTGCTTTCTTCTGGCTTCCCACTTTCCTTTTGGCCAGACTGCCCTGGACTCAGCCATCCCCTGCAGGAACCAGCGATGTGCCCAGCTTAGGGTTCAAGCCATTCTCAGGAGGCTGAGCCTGAGTCCTCCGGGTCTTCGGGGGTCTGGCCGGGAGGTCCCTGCTCCTTCACCTTCTAAGTCTTTGCTGCTGCTTCACACCCACCTGGGCCACAGCAGCCACTCAGGCGGCTCTCTAGGGCTGGACGGAAAGGGACCCACTCAGCCCCTCGTTAATGGGCCTGAAACAAGGGCAGACAGGCCCAGACCCCACTAAGAGTGAAGAAGAGATACTCGAAGTCTCAGAAGCCCAGAGAGGTTAAGTGACTTGCCCAGGGTCACCCAGCAAGTTGGCGGCAGAGCTGAAGAGGGGCCCAGAGCTGGCTTTTTCAATCTCCTTTGCACAGGGCTGCACTGAGGCCTCCTACCCGCCTGGAAAACTCCTTTCTTCTGTCCTGTGTCATGCCTGTGGCTTCAAGTTCCTGTCCAACCGGCAGCTTTTCATCTGTGGCTCCCAGGCCTGGGAGTAATTACGTGGCCCTGCATCTGGTTAACCTAACACCCCTTTTAAAGCCTTGTTTGCCATTAGATAAGTAGTTTTTGTTATCAAACTTAGAGGGAAAAAAGAGTTTCCACGTAAGTCTCTTTTGTCGTTTTAAGCTACAGAAATGGCTTCAGTTTTTGCAGCAAGTCTAGAGATGCAGCACTAATTAGACGCTCTTTTTCTTTTCTTTGTGAAAGGAGGGGAAGACCAGTTCTTGATCTACCAGGCTCGGGTAGTAAAAGCAGAGAAGGAATATGGAGAGGGCCATGTTAATGGTCAACAGCTTAGAACGAGCCTCTCTGCTGAACTCTTTCCAAAAGCTGGGCCCGGCTGACAGGAGTTTCCTCTTGTTCGCTCCCACCCACCCCTCCCCACCCCCAACCTCAACTCCAACACCTTTGGCTCCTAGAGGAAGCCCGGCTTCCAAGGGGAAGTTCCTAATCGGTCATTACATCACGGGCGGTCTGGCCACCACTGCGGCCTGCCTGCACAGGGCCACCTCGGGGGTTCTTTTGGCGGCTGGACTCTACACTGGCCACCACCCTCCAGACAGCTGCTCAGCTGGTCTGCTGGGGGTAGAGGGACACCCACAAGACAGGGAGTGTGATGGGAACAGGGAGGCCGAGTGACAGCATCAGGAGGAGGGACACGGAGGAACGTGCAGTCCACATGGCTGAAGTGCAAAAACAGGCCCAGAGGTAAAGTGACTTGCCAATATCACAGTGGAAATCAGCAACCCAGCTGGGACCAGGATGTATCCTGCATAGGGTTAAAAGTACGGACTCAGGAGCAAAGGTGCCTGCGTGTGAATCCCAGCTCTGCCACTCAGCAGCTGTGAAATCTTAGGCAAGTGCCTTCACCCTTCTAGGCCTCAGTTTCCTAACCTGACACAGCGGGATGCAATCAGTGGTTACTTCATCAGGGTGTCAGGATTAATTTCAAGTGCATCAAATAATGGCTGCTCAAAAGAGGCATTGCATCATTTATGATTACTAATATTATTACCACCGTGCAGCCTTATTTACATATGTATGTAAATTATATGATAGAGTGACTCAGCTAAGGGTATTCATATTCGGTAGTCACACCTGCAAACATAGTATCTGCCAGTGGAGTCGAGAATCAAGCAGAAGTAATAGTCATGATAATATAATAAACTAGCTCACATTTAAGAAACCCTTACCAAATAACAGGCAGCATCTGAACCCCATAAAATGCACTACCTCAACATTCATTCTCCCATCTTTTTATTTATTTATTTATTTTTCGAGATGGAGTTCCGGCTGTGTCGCCCAGGCTGGAGTGCAATGGCACGATCTCGGCTCACTGCAACCTCTGCCTCCTGGGTTCAAGCAATTCCCTACCTCAGCCTCCCCAGTAGCTGGGATTACAGGCGCCTGCCACCACGCCTGGCTAATTTGTAAATTTTTAGTAGAGACCGAGTTTCAGCATCTTGGCCAGGCTGGTCTCAAACTCCTGACCTCATGATCCACTGGTCTCAGCCTCCCAAAGTGTTGGGACTACAGGCGTAAGCCACTGCGCCAGCCATTTCTCCCATCTTAAGATAAGGGAGCTGAGGCCTGAAAGTCTGGAAACATATCTCAACTCCTCAGCCAGGAAGCTGCAAAGCGGGATTTGAGCTTCCATCCATCTAGCCTTAGAGGCGTGGACTCCTTGCATTACTCCCGCAGTTGCAACGTGTGGGCTGCACGATCTGAGAGGACGTCAGGGCAATGGCACAGAGACCGTGCTGTAAGAAGCCAGCCATGTCCACTCCAAGTCATCATGTGGGGGTTCTGCAAAGACTGGAAGTTAAAAGGGGTCCTCAGTGGTGACAGTGCTAATAACACCGCCCCTACAACATGCTGTTCACCTTCCGAGGAGGGCAGTGGGCTTTTCGAACACCATGCCCTAACAGCTTTTTCTGGACCCCTATGCAGCCCTGTAAATACACTTTTTGGCTTTTTTTTTTTTGAGATGGAGTTGCACTTTTGTTGCCCAGGCTGGAGTGCAATGGAGTAATCTTGGCTCACTGCAACCTCCACCTCCTGGGTTCAAGCAATTCTTCTGCCTCAGCCTCCTGAGTAGCTGGGATTACAGGCACGCACCACCACGCCCAGCTAATTTTGTATTTTTAGTAGAGATGGGGTTTCTCCATGTTGGTCAGGCTGGTCTCGAACTCCTGACCTCAGATGATCCTCCCACCTCAGCCTCCCAAAGTGCTGGGATTACAGGCGCGAGCCACCACACCTGGCCACGTTTTGGCTTTTAAGTGTAGTCTCTCCCCCACATTCAAATATTCTGCCCCTCTAAAATACAAAAACGAGTATTTTGTAGACGGGCTACACTCATAATAATTCATCTTGGAAAAGGGCTGCTGGCCCTGGCTAGTCCCTTGGGAGCGGGAGGCGCTCTACACTCTTCATTCATGATCCTTTTTGAACTGTGCAAGTCCAGGAGGCAGAATCATCCCCATCCTCAGGACGGACCCAAAGTCAGAATGCAGCACAGGAATTCTGATGGACCAGCCTGATCCTGAGCCCGCTGTCTCTCCACTGGGCCCTCCTTGGTGCTGTCATATGCTCCCTGAGCTCTCTGGGGTGGTGCTCAGAGTCCCCCAGTTGCAGGAGGGGTTTAGGAGAGATCTGGGGTATTGTGACGGTTGGAGGCCACCTGGCTGGGCTGTACCCAGCCTTCTCGAGACCGAGGGTTTTCTGCAGGCTTTTCTCTACAGAAAGGCCTTTCTTTCAGCCTCGGCGTCCCGACGGCAGCCTGCTCGGCCCCACGTCTCTGGTGGAACAAAGTGGCGGCCTGGGCTGTGATGGGTAAGGTTTCCATTCTTTTATCTCTTGCAGTACTCAAACAAATCCTGAACAGATGAACTCATCTTGCAATGACACAAAATAAGCTTTTTTGCCCAGGTCCTAATACACAGGCCTGCTCAGTGTCTCCTCCACAGACAGTTCCCCCAGGAGCTATTAGGCCTTACCACTCCAACGGCAAGGGGACCCACCAGAAGATGAAACCTGGGGCCCCACTCCCATAAGCATGCCTCTACCTGCCCTCCACCTGCAGCTCACCCTCTGGCCCTGCCGAAGAGATCGTCTCCCACCTGCTACGACTGTTCTGGGTTCCCGGGGCCCAGGCAGTATGCCTTTTCTCTCCAGGTCCTGGGGCTCTGTGGTACAGGCTCCCTTCTTCACTACAATCTCTGCAGGCAGCTGTAGCTGCGAAGAGCCACACGGAGGCTGGTGGCAGAGCTACCTCCTGCATCAGAGGACTCATCCATCAGACTCTGCACCAGAAACAGTGGTGCCGCCCTCTTAAAAGAAACCCCAACAACTGAAGCCTGAAAAGGAGAAGACGACCTGGCAAGCAAACAGGGAGCCCCTCAGGCCCTTGGGGAGGAAAGGAGCCCAGGTGGGGGAACTCTGGTTCCCTGTGTCCTGGAGGGAAGGAGGGTGGACAGGGAGAGCCAGGGCAAGATAAGCAGATTATAAAATCAGCCCCGGTTTTGAGAAGGAACCAGTTTCTGCAACAAAAGCATCTGAACTTTGCTCCCATTCCAAGTCCTCTTTTGTTTTAACACAAAGTCAGACTCCAGCGTGTGTTTGTTTGTTTTCTTACTCAGAGACCACCTGGGGTGGGAAAGCCTCGCTTTCATCATTGCCTCTGGAAAGGTTCTAAAATAACAGTGTACGAGACAATGAAGCTGGGTGCCGCGGTTCCCAGGTGGCAGTTGTGAGATGGGAAGGGGCCCCCAAATCCTCCCAGCCTGTGGGTCTGCCCTGCCTAATGGCCGAACTGCTGGATTCAGTCTTACATCAGGCACTAAATGCCCAGTTTCTCCAACTGAACCCAACCCTGATGTCCTGGTTAATCTGAGACCATAGAGACAAAATTGGCCCTTTGGGGGTTCAGAGAGGGACAGCTTGGGCATGCATCAGAGGTAGAGGGATGCTGGTTTGTAGCAGATGATGGTATGCTTCAAGAAAGCGCTTCTTGGCATGGTGTGGTGGCTCACACCTGTAATCCCAGCACTTTGGGAGGCCAAGGCAGGCGGATCGCCTGAGGTCAGGAGTTCAAGACCAGCCTGGCCAACATGGTGAAACCCTATCTCTACTAAAAAGACAAAAATTAACTGGGCACCCATTATCCCAGCTACTGGGGAGGCTGAGGCAGGAGAACTGCTTGAAACCCGGAGATGGAGGTTGCAGTGAGCCAAGATTGGGCCACTGTACCCTCGGCAACAGAGCGAGACTCCATCTAAAAAAACGTGTATTTCTCAAATACAATGTGTATTTCTCAAATACAATGTTTTTTTTTTTTTTGTCAAACCTACTGCCTTAGACTGCTTAGACCAAATATAAAGCCATAAAAGCAAAGTACCTAAAAATTGCTCTCAATTAGCCTGTCTCAGCTCTCAGGAACAGGTACCCACACTGTGTAGACATGTCCCAGGGGGTAACCAGGTAAGGTACCCACAGCACCCTCAAATGCTCGGCCTCACCATCTCCTGCCACACTCAGCGTGAGTTTCATCCATCCCACTCTCTTGATCTGGAATGCTTCCTGAGACCACAGCTGATGGAGAGGTGAACTGGTGCAAATCTTCACAGCCGTGTTACTGTGAGCAGGCGACCACATCTCTGACAACCAGGACCAGCTACCTCATTTTGAGGGCCCAGTGAAAGATGAAAATGCAGGGCCCCTTGTTCCAAAATTATTAAGATGTTCAAAATGGTGAAAGCAGAGCATTAAGTTAAGCAGAGACCCCTTCCAAGCAAGAGCCCTGAGTTACCCCATACATTGAACACCCGTGGAGCAGGCCCTGCCAGGGGCTGGTTTCCTCCAGGAGATTATCTAACTCGTGGGGGTTAAGGTATTTAGAGAAGGGTCTGACAGTCACCAGCACTCGGTGACCATGAGTCTCCTTCCCCATTCCCCAATACTTGTCAGAAACTTGCTTAACCATCCAGATACCACTGTCGCTTCCTCTGGAGAGCCCTTGGGTCTGAATAACACACCCCTCTTCTGTGACACTCTAATTTCTGCTGTCAACAGAAGGGTATGTGTCTCCACCCAACTCATCCACCAGCAGGCTGGCCTGGGATTCAGCTAGCCTGATCTCTCCTCTCCTCTCTAAGGACCTGGTACTGTGTGGCCTAACAGAGGCACTCCCAGCAATGGGGAACTGAAGATAAAAATTCAGAGGCTAGAAGGGGTTTTGGAAAGTCATCTACCTCCTTTCAAACCCAGCTCCAGGTTTGAAAATGGCACTGTGGCAACATTGTTCCCATTTAACAGAGGGTACTACTGATGCTCAGACATTAGGATGTTAGGTAGGCGGGGAGAACCATTGTCCCCATTGGCTGATCCTCATGATGCAGCCTAGTTAACAGAATGACAAATTAGCTTACTATGTGTGAGGCTTGTTTTAGTGGATCAAAATAAAATAAAATCACCTAAAGCCTACAAGTCATCTTCCCTGGCAAAGGGGGTGGATTTAATTTCTCTGGCTTACTAAGTCTATGAAGGTAAATCAGACAGGGAACATGGCTTTGAATGGAAAAGCAAAGAATGGGGTGGAGGAGCTGGTTTTCTTATTTGCAAACTCTCAAACACAAGCCTCATCTAACACTAGTTTGTTCTTATTTACCAACTAGACAGAATCATGTGACCTTTGCAAGTCGAATATACCTGCCTCGCTTTACACTAAAGATAAAGGCTGGACGTGGTGGCTCACGCCTGTAATTC
Organism: Leontopithecus rosalia; assembly: GCA_028533165.1. Taxonomy (NCBI): domain Eukaryota; kingdom Metazoa; phylum Chordata; class Mammalia; order Primates; family Cebidae; genus Leontopithecus; species Leontopithecus rosalia. The sequence continues at coordinate 10,108,974 of CM052655.1, read as the reverse complement.
CAACACTTTGGGAGGCCAAGGTGAGAGGATCACTCGAGCCCAGAAGATCAAGATCAGCCCTGGCAACATAGCAAGTTCCCATCTCTACAAAAGAACAAAAACTTATCCAGGCATGGTAGCATGCTCCTGTAGTCCCAGATACTCTGGAGGCTGAGGTGGGAGAATCACTTGAGCCCAGGAAGCCGAAGCTGCAGTGAGCCATGACTGCACCATTGCACTCCAGCCTGGGCAACAGAACACGACCCTGTCTCAAAAAAGATGCAGCTTGGGATAATCACTCCAAAATTAAAAGTACAAAAATGGGGCACTAGATAATAATCCTTGCATTAAATCCTTTCCTTTAAAATAGCCTTTTAATCCACACCTCTTTGGTGAATTCTATATACTGAATTTTCTTAAAGTGAGGATTGCCTCGATAGATCTTGGGCTATTTCTGGAACAAACAGGAATGCTTTATAATTAGCAAAAGGCTAATATTGACTGGAGAGATTATTAACCCACAATTAAATACTAATATTTACTGCAGAGAATGCAGTAACACGAGACTTGAGCGTCCCCAACAAAAATGTTGCAAAATGCCCTACTGGCTTGGCAGAAGCACATTGCTCTGCCACGGCTACCCGTCTATTCTCTGTGGCTGTGCTACTGTGCAGGCAAGTTGAAGCTGCTTGACGCATCCATGCCAAGTGTCCAAGCCGCCAAGAAAGAGCTGCCTTGTTTGATTGGGGTTAAGGGTGCAGAGGAGGGAGAGACAGCCAACCAGCACATCCATCCTACCAGGCCAATAGGCAGACACAGCCCCATAGAGACCCCAGGACCCACACCTCTACCCCAAGTCCAAGGCTGGTTTCCAGGGTAGGAGGAGGCCAGGCTTGGTTCCCACAGCCCATGCCAAGAAGGTGGTTCTATACTCATAGATGGTTATAGGGGGAGTATTCTTTTGAACTGTGTGGAAGGTTTCCCAATTCTGCAAGGCCATTCATAAATGACCTTGTTTTAGCTTATGGAATATAAAGCTCAGAGGTTTGGTGACTGCCCCATGGCCTACAAGGTTAATGACGAAGCGATCAGATGTTCCTTCCATTGCCACTGCCACCCGCCCAGCATCTCGAAGAAGGTGAGTTATTATCTCAGTAACAGTCTCGTATTTCTCAGAGTGATTCTTTAGCCTGCGTCTGGGTAAAAGCACACACTGTGTGACTAAAACCAACACAGCAACAATATTGAGGGCAGTGATCACGGCCGTCAGCAGCTTCTATTCGGTCTCATATCCCCAAGGTTAACCTTTCAGTGAAGATGGGCATGCCATGTTTTCCATGATCCAGTTCATAGCTGTAAATTTCTTCGAGAGAAGACAAGAGTCCCAGAGAGACATCTGGGCTGAACTTGATGATGGCAATGCCCCAGTGCCTTCTAGAATGGTCTCCCCCTCTGGAGGGCTGTTTGCAGCTACAGGGACCTACGTGATAGGTGGGAGGAGGGAGTGCCTTTCCTGAATCACAGGGAAGCCTTGCTGGGGTCTGCTAGCAAGCAACTTACAGGCATGAGCCCAGCAAACATTGACAGAGATTCGCTAAGTAGGGACCTTGCTTAGGGTGCTGCAGACACCCTTTGTCATCTCTGGGTCTCCTATGGGAATCCAGTGGCTACTGAGTGCCTATGTCCACGTACCCCATCTCCTTCAATTCTGAGAACAATCCTAGGAGGCAGGTATCATTTTACAGAGGAGGAAATGGAGGCTCAGGGAGATTAAGCCCCCTGCCTAAGGTCACACAGCCAGCAAGCCCCAGTCCGAACGCACGGCAGCCATTCTTCCCGCCATTCATTTCTCTTCACAGAGTGCATCCTGAACGGGGCTCAACTTCTAGCCTGTACCTGGTTCCAACAGGCAGTCAGCACAGTCCCTCTCCCTGACATCTCCCACGGGTGTGACTCGCGCCTCCTCCACGAGGCTGGCGCCTGCCCCCTGCCCCCCATTCCTTCCTCCTCCCTTCCCCATGGGCACAAATGGCCCTGCAGGACGCCAGCGTCTGCATTCCTGGAGCACATGCCCAACTCAGGCCCACTAAGGAGGATCCTGAGTAATTCAGCCCATAAATCATGGCCATTGTGAATTTCCCCTTTAGCCACAGGCGAAGTCAAACTTTTCCTTCCCCCACTGTAGTTAACCACTCTTTGTTCACTGTATCTCTTTCAGCTCCGTCTGGCTGGGGGCCAGCTCTCAATTATTAATTAATCTGGGAGGCGCAGGTTGCATTCCTGGCCACCTAACCACTTCCTCCTCAGTGGGGAACTTGCAGGCCGGGCCTTTTGAGTTACATCAAGCGTCTCACAACATCCCAGCCCTGTCTTGTGGCCACTGCTGCAAGCAAGGACGTCTAAAACCAGAGTTAAAAATAACAGCAGAAAACCCGAATACCCAGAAGTCACCCTTCCCAGCTCCACCCCAGAGCACCAGCCCAACCTGCCCCCATCATCATAAAGCCACGACGCACCTTGGTTTCTCCTGTCTGTGAAATGGGGAGATGGGCTGGGCGTGGTGGCTCACACCTGTAATCCCAGCACTCTGGGAGGCCGAGGTGGGCAGATCACCTGAGGTCAGGAACTCAAAACCAGCCTGACCAACATGGTAAAACCCTGTCTCTACTAAAAATACAAAAAGTAGCAGGGTATAGTAGCGGGCGCCTGTAATCCCAGCTACTCGGGAGGCTGAGGCAGGAGAATCGCTTGAACCTGGGAGGCAGAGGTTGTAGTGAGCTGAGATTGTGCCACTGCACTCCAGCCTGGGCGACAGAGTGAGACTCCATTTCAAAAAGAAACAGAAATCGGGAGATGTTCCCGCATTGGGTAAGGCTGTGGTCTGTGTGTAGGAAGCGGGTATCAGCGAAATCATTAAGCCCTCCCTTCTGGTAATTCTCACTAGCCAGAAAGGGAGACACCAAGACTTGAGCAGCAGTCCTGAGGCTGGGCCAGAGCAGGGGCTGCTTCTCCCCTTATCCACTCACTTTCTCCTCGCTGGATGAAGGAAAGTGCCAAGCGGCTGGGGTAGAGGGGACAGCATGGATGAGGGCTGCGACTCAGCCTTATGAAAGTCATTCAAGCATCTTCAGAGGCAGTGAGGGAGAGGATAGAAGTATGACCCCTCTTTGCTGGTCAAGTTTTTGGGAGGCCTTTGCATGGACAAACACCCCGAGACACAAAGGGACCAACCCTGGTATGAGATGGAGCCCGATGGCGGTGAAACCCAGAGGTGAAATCTGAGCACAGTGTCTTTAATTGCTAAAAGTAATAAAGGGCTTTCCCTCCTTTTAAGTTACAAGTTAGAATGGGCGCTTGATGTCAGCAACAATGCTGAACCTTTGTTGCTAGCTGGATGGAAGACAGAATGACGCCGTGAGATCACAGAAGGACAAAAATGACAGAGGCGACCTACCATAGCAAGGACAAACACGTATGTGGTCCTTGCCATCCACTGTCCTAGTCTCCCTTTGGTCCTCTCCCTCCTCTGGACCCATACACAGCTTACAGTATGTCAAGCTCACCCACAGTATCCACCGAGCTATCAACTGTGAGCTCCAAGGACTCAGCACCTTTGGATACATAGTCTAGGAAAGGTCTTCCAATCTCATGCTTTCTGCCTTCCATGTTATATCTGCTTTGGATGTGATAAGACAGATGACTTGGCCCCATGTCTTCCTTCACATGCTCTAGGGAGGAAGGGACGCTTTTGTCTCTTGGCTTCCCTTCCCTAAATACTGAGGCTTTCGGATAAAGCACGAATCCCACCAAGATAAATCACTGGGCACATACAATAAAGTACCATTAATTAGGACTCATAAATCCAGAGTCTGTAATAATTCCGAAAGCAGCTGGGTCAAAGTTAAAAAAAAAAGTTTTGATAAACAAATGCAAAATATAAATAAGGTCCAGGAGAACTGTTTATCCTACTAGCACTGTATAAACAACTGGCATACCAATTACAAACCGCTCTTATCTGTTCTCAAAGCAGATCTCTGCACGACCTCTATCAGGAAATATTGTCCAGTCAGTACCACAGTCTACGGTATTTGGAAATCACAAAACCTGGTTTCTTAGACAGTATCCTTTCCAATCGCCCACCACCCAATCAGCCTGAACTGGTGAGGAGCCCCTGAGCCGTGAGTGTTCTTGCTCTGTCTATCTGGAAAGGAAGTCCCATGGAAGGCTGAGGCTCCCCAGCCATGCTCTGGTACTCAGGGCCGCCCGGGAAGGAGCAGCCACCCTTGGCTCTGGCATGCCAACATGCCACCCAGTTATCTCCATGCCCATCTTCGAGAAGCAGTGTTTCCTAGGGCGTCTGGCCAGGGGACCCTGCCAACACGGGCATTTCTAAATGGGCAGGGTGGGGCCCCACCCGAGTGGAAATCCCTCAGGCGTCAACTGCAGTAGGTGAACCAAGGACAGCCCACGTTTGTGGCTTCCTTGGTGATTTACACGTTAGCTGGGCCCCAGGTTCTCTCCCTGGGAAGAAGCAGCATTTCCAACCCTGGGAGGGACAGTAATAGGAATGAGGAGGGGCTGAGGGGCCCCAGATAAGCTGGGGGGTATGGAGTGGCAGGAAGAGGCCCTGGGTGAGGTGGTGCAGCCATCGAGTGGAGAGGGTGCGTCGGTCCTGGCCTGAGAGGGACAGACTGCAAGGCCCCAGAGAGGTGGGCAGGGGGCCAAGCTGGAAATACCAAGGGCTGCTCCAGCTCGAGGAGACTGCCCTGCCAAGTCAGGGAGGCGGCACTGACAAGAGAATGGCAGGTTCCGGCCGGGCTGGTCCCCAAGGGCACCAAGTCAGGAGCAACCGCCTGTGTCTCTGGGCACGTGGGGGCTGGAGCCATGCCAGGGAGACCCAGAGCCGCCAGTCTCCCCAGGGTACCCCTGTCCTGGTGCTACCCTGCAGCCCACTGGCCTGAGGACCCCTGAGGACTGCAGAGCCCCTCCAAGTGACACGCTGACCTTGTGCAGGGAGTCAGGCCTGGCCACCGGGCTGGAAGACTGCTCTTCTCCCCCCACCTTCTGTCCCCTAGTTCTAGAGGTGCTCGGCAGAGCTCACGGAGCCCCCCATGCAAGGGGGCCCTGCTGCTGCTTGCCTTAAGGGCACTTTGGACAGCTTCTGGCTCAACAAGACCCTGACCTCACCCACTGGGTAAAGGAAGCAGCCTCAGAAGGGGATCCCAAGACTGGCAGGGATCTCCCTGCTGTGTCCTTTGGGAACAACGCCTCCATTGGAACAGGGAAGCCAGGTGTATTGGTGAACTCCTTTTTCTCTCTCTCTCTCTCTCTCTCCCAACTCCTCTGCATCTTCCCCTGGGGCTTCAAAAATTGCTATCAGGTAAGACCAACAGAAACACTGCAGTTGGGGCTTGGCACTGGGCATGCACCCTGCCACCAGATGGACATCTGCCACAGACACCACAGGTTCTGAAGCTGACCCTTCATCAACAGTACAGTTTGGTGGGAAGGATTCTTCATCTGTATGTCTGGAATCTGAGCATCCACCAGGTTCAGCCCTCTTTTCCCTCATGGCATTTACTCTAAAACTGGCAGACCCACACAGAGCCACTTCCCAGCAGGTCCTCCTTGTTGGAGTCTGACCACCTCTACATCCCCCAAAGCCCCTCTCCAGAGAGTGCTCCCACTCCCCCCACCCCCAACACAGAGGGCTGCCCAGGCCTTGAACACAGAGAGCTCCATCCAGAAACCCTGGAAGCAAATTCCCTGAGGGGAAAGAGCGGATAGGATGTTTTCAAGAACCTTTCATTGTGGGTTTGGGTTTCAGCCAGCAGAAGTGCCACTGAGGTGCCAGAGAGGCGTTTCCTTGGGAGACTGGACCTCTCTCACCCGCTTGCTAAGCGCCTACTGTATGCGAGGATGCATCCAGGCAGGCACACGGGAGGAATGATGGATGCTGTGGCGAGGGAGGACTGGAGGTGGAGAGAGGAGAAAATAATGCAGGAGTCCAAGGAAATCAAGGAAATTTGTTTCTGTAAACATCATTCCTTCCTGCTGGTCGGTTCCAAGTTTCTTTAGTAGGCGATCCACGCGTTATTTTTCTCTCTCACATCGAAAGAGCCCTCCCTCAGACTGGAAGAAGGACACAAACATTCTTTGCTGCTGGCCTGCAGGAGGTGAGCAGTCGCCCAGGCCTGAGCCAACTGCAAGCCTGGAGACATCCCAGCCTGGGAGTTCTGAGCATCGCTTCCTTGCTCCCAGTTCAAAATGGACTCTGGCGTCTGAGGAATCCGCACATCACCCCAGTGGGCGATGTGACTGTCACGGGGTGAGGTGGGCATGCCACCGTTGGGTTGGCAGAAGCTCTGAAAAATACAGGGTGCTGTGGAATGCACTGTCTAGTAGCAACGGCGTGCGTATTTCAAAGAAACCTGGAGGAAGTCAGGGGAATCTAAAGCATTCCTTGGGAATGCCTGGGCTGGAGATCATTCGGCCTGACCTCCCTTTACAGAAGGGGGAACTAAGGCTCTGAGAGCAGAGATCACTCATCCAAGATCATCCAGGAGGGTAGGGCCTTACAGCTAGGGCTGCTGCCTCCGAGAAAGGGCCCCCGTCCCAGATACCACCAGGCCCAAGGAACGGAGACAAATAATCCTGGTGAGTCCAGCCAACATGAATTATTTTTGCAAAATGGTCTGTTTATTTGTTCTTGTGGGTAGAAGGGAGAGAGTCCTTCCTCGCATTGCTGTCGGAACAACTCCCCGCCTGTGCCTGAGAAGTGACCCGCCCTGGCTGGCCAGCACCACCGACTCTCAGGCAAAGGATGTGCGTTGCAAAAATGGGGCAAAGTTTCCTATTCTGAAGATAACATTGTAAGACACAGGAAGTCTGAGAGCAGAGCCTGGTTTCCAGAAAGCCTCTGCACACCCGTTCACAACCCCTTGCATTGTACAGGGCTGCTAGAGATCCTGAGGCTGAGGGTGGGGCAGGAGGAACGAGGACAGTGCTAGGAAGTGACAGAAGCCACAGACCAGGTAAGAGCCCAGAGAGGGGTTTTCCCAGCTCCCAGCCTCACTGCGCCTCATGGCCATGCAGATGCCCCTCTGAGTTCTAGTTTCTTCAACTGAAAAATAAAAGGGTTAAAAGAGGCAGTGTTTCTCCTGCCCTGGTGTCCAGATTCCCAGGCCCCACCCCTGGATATTCTGATTCATGGGTCCTGGGTGGAGCCCGGGAATCTATGTTTTTAACAAGATTTAGGAGGCCCCTTTTCTGACTCTGATAGGTCATGATCCCTCGAGAGGAGGGTTCAATGGCCTGGCACGGTGGGGAGGGAGCTAGCTTCCTCCAGGGAGGGATGACAGGGGCAGGAAGGAGACCAAACCAAGTTCACTTCCTAGCATGAGACGGACATGGTTGGTCCCAGTGCCAAGCCTGGGAGACTGGCTGGGAAGGCGACACTCTGGAGCCGTCGCGGATGGCCCTGATGAGTATGTCTGGGTGTGTTTGAGGACAGGCCCTTGGGACAGTGTGCACCTCCCTGTGGGATTTGGAGTCAAGGCCCACAGTTCAAACCCTAGCTCTGCCACTTCCTAGCTGTCTGTCTGCGATGAATGCCTCAGCCTCTCTGGGCCTCAGGTACATGAGACCAGGAGCAGCCACGAGGATGAATCATTGGAAGGGGGCTGAAGTATTAATCGCTGACAAGTCCTTCAACCCTGTCACGTGCCAAGCACGCCCTAGTTCTCACAACAACCCTACAACATAGATGTTCTCAATTTTCAAAGTCACTGGTGACACGGGATTCACAAACATCCAGTGTGACTTCTGCTCTGGCATGCAGACAGTCTTCCCCCAACGCTGCCTTCCTTCCCTTCTCTGGATTCAACAGGCAGTCCCTAGCACCCATGACGGGCACTGCTCCGAATGGCGCTCCAGGAGACCGAGACACATCTCTGCCAGCAAAGCTCCAAGTCCAACAGGAAGAAAGGGCGTGACCACAAAACAGTATTATAAATGAGGGCAGCGAGGCAAGGAGCAGAAAGACATCACATCCATCTAGAAAGGAAGGTTAACAATCAGGGATTTGAAGGCTGAGTGCAGTGGCGGGGATGGTGGGAGGGACGGGGAGGAAAAGTGGCATTCCAGGTGTGGGGAATGGCATGGGCAGAGGCACACAGGCAGAAGACAAGGCCAGAATGGTCTCATTTGACCAGACTGCAGAACCTCATAAGGGCTAGTGAGGAACAGACCATGCAAGGCCCTGATTATCTGGCCAGGATAAGCACCTGTGTTGTGGGCACAGGGATGGCAAGGTGTTGAGCAAGGAGAGCCAGGACCCAACCAGTTCCCAGGTTCAGGTACACACACCCCAACAGAGGGCAGGGACCTGCTCACGCTGCCTCTGGATCTCTGGGTCCCACCTGGTGCCGACAAGTGGATGCGAATACTAGAAGACAGGTGGATTCTACGAGAGCAAACTTTAGGACTGTACAAAGCACTGAACATTCAGAGCTTTTGTTCCTGGTCTTTATTTGTGAAGACTATTCAGAGGTAAGAGAGACCACTCTAGTTTAAAAAACAAAAGGAGTGGACCAGGCACAGTGACTCATGCCTATAATCCCAGCACTTTGGGAGGCCTAGGAGGGTGGATCACAAGGTCAGGAGTTCGAGACCAGCCTGACCAACATGGTAAAACCTCGACTGTACTAAAAACACAAAAAATTAGCAGGATGTGGTGGCACATGCCTGTAATCCCAGCTACTCAGGAGGCTGAGACAGGAGAATCGTTTGAACCCAGGAGGTGGAGGCTACAATGAGCCGAGATTGCACCATTGCACTCTAGCCTGGGCAACAGAGCAAGACTCCATCTCAGAAAAAGTGAGAGAGAGAGAGAGAAAGAAAGAAAAGGAGTGAACGAAGATCCAGCAAAGTACAGTGGGACAAGCATCTATAAACATATGCACATGTAGATGATCAAATTTACTGTGCTGCATGCAATTCACAATTGCAAAGATATAGAACCAACCGAAGAGCCCATCAATCAATGAGTGGGATTCAGAATACTATCCAGCCATAAAAAGGAACGAAATAACGTCCTTTACAACAACTTGGATGGAGCTGGAGTCCATTATTCTAAGTGAAGTAACTCAGGAATGGATATCCAAATACGTATGTTCTCACTTATAAGTGAGAGCTAAGCTATGAGGATGCAAACACATACAGAGTGATATAATGGACTTTGGGAATTTGGGGGTAGCAGGGAGGATGGGAGGAGGGTGTACTACATATTGGGTACAGTGTACACTGCTCAGGTGACAGGTGTACTAAAATCTCAGAATTCACCACTATGCAATTCATCCATGTAACCAAAAACTGCTTGTACCCCAAAAGCCATTGAAACAAAAAAGTTTACTCTGTCATTCATGAATATTTCTCTCTCTGTCTCTCTCTCTCTGTCCACTAGGTCTGTCCACTTCTGAAAGCACAATTACAAAGCCACACTTTTCTGGGGGTTTATCAAATTCTCTTGTTTCTGTCCATTTTTGATTTAGGTATTTCAAAGATAGGTTGTCAGGTGTACAAACATACTTGATTATTATACCTTATAGATCGTTTTGGTTTCTATATAAATAAGGAATCCGCAAAAGAGAAATGTGGCCTACCAGCTGATTTTATCGACTTCTGTTGGAACGTAGGCATACTCACTGTTCTATGTATTATCTATAGATGTTCTCGGGCCGCAGGGGCAGAGCTGAACTGTTGCGACAGGACTGTGTGGCCTGCAAAGCCTAAAATATTTACTATCTTTTTTACAGAAGAAGTTTGCTCTGAATTCTGTAGAATATGCCTCTCAGTTCCTGCTTTTTTGCCTGGAATTTTATTACTTCATATTAATATTGCTCCTCTTGCTTTTTCTTTAGCAATGACTAGTAAGTCTTCTCTCCATTCCCTTTAGTTTCAACCTTTCTCCATAATTTTGTTAAGGTGTGTCTCTTCTAGATTAGCATGTAGTTGGATGTATAAAGACAAAATCTGAGAGTATTTAGCTTTTTTTTTTTTGGAGATGGAGTCTTACTCTGTTGCCCAGCATAATGTTGACTCACTGCAACCTCCACCTCCCAAGTTCAAGTGATTCTCCTGCCTCAGCCTCCCAAGCAGCTGGAACTACAGGCACCTGCCACCATGTCTGGCTAATTTTTGTTCTTTTAGTAGAGACGGGGTTTCACCATGTTGGTCAGGCTGGTCTCGAACTCCTGACCTCAGGTGATCCGCCCACCTCAGCCTTCCAAGTGCTGGGATTACAGGCGTGAGCCACCGCGCCCAGCCCCAAGAGCATTTATCTTTAAATATATTATTTTAACACATTCATATTTATTGTTATGAGTATTTGGACCTGCCATGCTGTTCCATGCTTTTTCAAATTTATCATGTTTTGTTGTTGTTTCCATCCTGCTGAGCTTTGGAACTCCCTCTCAGGAAAAGAGTGGGATGGGGAAGAAAGAGAGGCTTCTGCTTTAGCAGGACGTTTAAATTCTATATAGAGAGAATGTCACTACGCTACTTGCATAATCATGTATTATTTCATATTAATAATAAAAAAGAGTTTTCAAGAACCAAGAGTCATGAGTGTACAAGGATTTCTGTGACTAATTCTCAGGTCAGCAAAAGTTCCAGTCACACTTTCCTGCCACTGTGTCCACCCACAGACACACACACAACGACAACAACTGTCTATCCATGGAGTGAATGTGGAGTTTGCTTTAAGGAGGGTCCCACACCCACTCCATCAGACCAACAAGAAGCTGGCCCTTCTGGGCTCTGCTGGTGGCCACTGGAAAGTGCTGTCGGAGGCAGGCATAGGTGCCTGAGAGCTATCCCTGCTGCACTTAGTCAGGCCACAGCGCCACGTCTGCAGAGCCTACCGTGGTGTCCAGGACGCCTAGCGCATTCCATGCCACTCTGTTTTCCTGCCAGCACTTCCTTCGAGGCTTGGTGGACATTCTGGCATCCAGGCTGTGTGAGCAGAATGCAGTGCTCAGGAAAGCCCTGGCCAGACACCCTCCAGGCACTGAACTGCTGCCCTTGCGCCTCTGCCAGAGGAGGGGGGCCCACCTTCAGAATTCTCTTCAGCCCTCCCCAGAGTGTCAGAGCCAGGCAGGACCTCCAGGAGACTGCGGGAAAAGAGCCAGAAGGGGCCAGCATCAAGGCAGAGCAGCCCCCAGCCTGGGAAGCAGGGAGACCCAGCCTGAGGGTCCCACTGGACGCCCCTCCAGAGTGAGCCTGGGTTCAGCTCTGCCTCCAGCCAGTCCACACCATCTCTGGCCTCTGATCACTCCCCAGGGCTAATGTGTCCACTGTCTCCTGAGTCCACATGAACCCCTTATTCTGGGGGATTCCTCCTTAAAGAAAGGGTGGCTGGAGGTGGTCCCCAAGCCAAAAGTAAAGTAGCATCTCTTGCTATGTCTGACACCCCTAGATACAAGCTTCACTCCTTCAGAGGCAGGCCAGGGCTGCACACCACGCCTCCTTCTGCACCCTGGGTATCAGAGTTGGCAGGTGGTGAGGTGTTTAGTGTTCCCTGGACGTCTGCTGTGTTTGCTGTGTCTCGCACCAGCCCCCTCTATTAGATCCTATGGCGTTGCTGCGAGATGAGGACTATCACCTACACTACACATGGGGAAACTGAGGCTTGGGGAGATTAAGCAACATCCTCAGGACACAGAGCTAGTCAGTAACAGAAGCTCGCCATTGCTAACCCCAAGCCTAGGGATTCTCAGTCGGAGTTTTTCCACTGCCCACAACTGTCTCAGGGAGACATGAGGCAGGACTTCCCTCCCAACATAGGATCATCAGGCTCAAAGCTCCCTGTAGGGGAGGAGGAAGGAGTCTTCCCAGGGAGGAAAAACAGCCAAAACAGCCACAGGGGTAGCATCTCCCACCCTGCACCCTCACCTCTGTGCAGGGGACACAGCTCATGCTGCAAACCACTCTGCCCCGAATTCACTGTGTGACTTTAGACAAGTTAATTCCCCACACTGGGCTTTGGTTTCCTCAAACCCAAGAGGATTTGGTGTCCTATCGGAAACTCTGGCGTCCCTTCTGGCCCCACCAGTCCAACCTCCACTGGCAGATTCTGCCATGTGTACGGGACCCTCCCCTTTGCGGGTATGTGGGACGGAGGGGAGGGCAGACAGAACGATGGAAAACAAATATTTTCAAGGGATGGGAGTAAACACCACTGTTGGCATGGCAGCGCCAGTGGAGCTGCTGAACTAGAATCCTGAAACCGTTAAAAATAGGAAAAGAAACGGTACAGTTCACATATTTTGCAAAGCTAAGTTAAATCAACATCTGCAAAAAATATCCCTGTTAAACGGAATAGCAGGATTTCATTAAGTAAATTGCAAGTTGGCAAAAATTCTGAAAGAAAGGGGAAAAGCCACGGGCTGGCCTGTAATTTAAACCTTATTTTAACTGTGACAGCATGACTGCAAAGGGCTCCGTTTCCAAACGAAAGAAAAAAATAAAATAAAATCTAAAAACAAAAAAATTTTTCTTAAGGGCCTCCTGCACTCTCAGGCACCCCCCACTCCCAGCTTCCACGTACCCACAATATTTTCAGTAATTATAATGTTACCTAGTTTTCCCATGGATACAACAAATGAGGGACAGAGAGAAGGGGGAGGTGTGGGGAAGAAGGAGGAAAAAGTGAACACACAGACAAAGTCACCATTGTCACCTCTAATTAGGTTTTTTTTTTTTTTTTTTTTTTTACCAAAATGGCTTAAAGCATAGAACTCTGGGAATCTTTTCCTTCCTCCAGGAGGCCTTTCTGTTTAACCCCACTGTGGGTTCCCCTGGCATGAAGCCCCATACAGTGATAGGGGCCAAGCCCAGCTCAGCCTAAGGAGGAGGAGACTGCCCCCTTCACTTGCTGGGATGACCCTGCTACTCACCTCGGGCAGGCTCCTCCCTCCCTGAGCCTCAGGTCCTCAGCCTTGGAATGGGGTGACAACGGTAGCCACTGCCAAGACCCTGGAGTACCAGCACTGCTCTGGAGGACAGGAAAGCCCTTTGTAAAACCCAGAGGACCCAAAAGTCTAGGGACGAGTTTGGGGCTCTTCCACCTGAAGCCCAGGTAAGCAGATGGCTGCAGTAGCAATTTCATGGACCTGTAAGCAATTGTGGACACAGCCTTCAACACTCAAGATCCTGCCCTACATCCTCTACTGAGCACTGCACCCTTTCCCCTCACAGCTAAAACCCAGGGTTCCCTGCATCAGTCCCTGGGGTGTCATTCAAGGATGGTTCAATACCTACATTGTGCTTCTCATAAAAGAAACTTCAGCAGAAGGGATCATCTACTTGGTTGTTAAAAAGTCTGTTTTCTAATTTAGCGATGGAACACACACTCACCTCTCTTTTCTCATGAAGATTATCTTACTGTTGATGAATGCAGCAAACCACCACGGCACTTTTTTTTTTTTGAGACAGAGTTTCGCTCTTTTACCCAGGCTGGAGTGCAATGAGGCGATCTCGGCTCACCGCAACCTCCGCCCCCGGGTTCAGGCAATTCTCCTGCCTCAGCCTCCTGAGTAGCTGGGATTACAGGCACGCACCACCATGCCCAGCTAATTTTTTTTGTATTTTTAGTAGAGACGGGGTTTCACCATGTTGACCAGGATGGTCTCGATCTCTTGACCTCGTGATCCGCCCACCTCGGCCTCCCAAAGTGCTGGGATTACAGGCTTGAGCCACCACGCCTGGCCTGGCACATTTATATCTATGTAACAAGCCTGTACATTCTGCCCATGCACCCCAGAACTTAAAGCACAATTTTTTTTTAAAAGTAAAAAAAAAATCTTACTGTTAACCCTCGTTCCTAAAAAGATGAATGTGAAGCCAGCCTCTCATGCTGCCTGGGCCTGTGAGTCCATGAGAACCTGCCTGGCACCATCCCATGAACAAACAGAAATTTTTGCTGGATCCTCAAATTGGTGGTGACTCTTCAACATGGCAGTGGCCCTTTGTACTAGGCCATGAGTCCTCCTTATCACCCGCAAAGTCTTATGAAGGCCCTGAAGGATAAAGATAGCACTGGAACCAATAAACAGCTTTTTTTTCTGCACACAACTGATCTGCTGCCAGTTTCCAGAAAAAAGCAAAAATGGACTGCATGAGACTGTGCAGTAATTTATAGGCCCAGAGAAGGTTTGGTGCTTGCCTAAGGTCACACAGGAAATAATCAGCAGAGGAGAGGATTACAGGTAAGAATAAAGCAGCCTATCACCTCAGTCCGTACTGGAATCTTATCTGCTTGGTGAGGTGAGACACAAAGTATCCCCAGGCCACACAGCCTCCCCTTACCTAGCACTGCTACCTCTGCTGGGAGCCACAAAGCCTCATTCTGTCCTTTTCACTGTTATCCTTTTCACTCCCACCCTGTTGGGAGCTAAAAGTTGAAATGTACCTTTCTTCTGAGCCTCAGTGAATCCATCTGTAAAATGGGGATTATAATTTATCATATCTCATCCTCAGGATAGTTATAAGGATTTTGGGAGACACTCTACATAAAATGCCCAACTCTGTACTGAACAGCTAGTTGGCGCTCATTCTGCATAACCCTACAAAGCCCAGCACAGAAGGCACTCAGAGAAATCACTAAATTGTATGAAAACAAGAATAAATGAATCCTACCCACCTCGTAGTATCAATGCTGAGGGACAGAAAATGGGCACATGCATTCACTGAGCTCCTGCCTGGTACCACTGGTTGTACTTCACGAGGGGCCTGGGTGGACGGTGTGTGTCCACGTGCAAGTGCAAGGTGGTCAGGGGAGGCTGCTTAGAAGGTGCAAGTATGAACCCCTGAATATTGCAAAGCTCAGTCCAGTCTTTCTGGAGCACGGGAAGAGCCTGCCCATTCCCCAGGCAGTGACACCCGGAGCTAGACAAAGGTCTGACCTTTCTGCAAGTATAAGTTTCAGCTTGACCCCTGCCTTTGATTTGAAAGCACAAGCTAGAGGTCAGCCCACTTACCGAGAGTGGCAGAGGTTGAAGAAGTCCAGAGAATACAACCGAGTCAGGTGGAGAGACCGGAGGAATGAGAAATGTGCCCTTGTTTTTGAAGACCAAGTAGCCATGGCATCCATTTATGTAGCACTTACTAGGTATATTCTCAACTCAATCCTGAGATGGGATTTTTACTTTTACAAAGCAGGGCAGATGAGCCCGTCACCATCCACCTACATGTCACTCATGTCGAGCTGACATCTGAACTTGAGCTCGCAGGCACCCTGTACACTGCCCTTTGGGGCCTCTGAGGGCAGGGAGTGCCAGGAAGCTGGCAAAGAAATGAAACCCAAGTCATCCAGCTGGGGCACCCCTGAGCTAGGACCGAGGAGTCCTGGCTCCGTTTGGGGCTCTGCCTCAGACCTAAATCTCCAAAAGCATGATAAAGTCCTGCAAGAAGAGGAAGAAAAAATATATAAATTTCCTCTTCAAGTTCAATGAGGATCTTTGAGGAAGGGAGGCCTGCGTTGTGCAAGGTGGGGAGCCAGTATTAGATCCCACAGGCCCTCCTGCCATGGGAGAGGGCTAGAAGCCACAAGGGTCACTCCTAGTTCTGCCCGATTCCTAGTATGCTGCAACTTTGAGTAAGTCGCTTTCCTTCTCAGAGCCTTGGTTTCTCCCCCTGCAGAATGGACTCAGGCCCAGAAATAAGACCCTTACAAAAGGCCACCCAAGGGAGCTGAGGCAGGAGGAGGCATCAGGAGAAGAGATGGTGCCTTGAGCAGCAGTGCTGAGTGTTACAGGAACAAGGAGGTGCCACTGGGGCTCCTTGGAGATGACCCAATGCAGAAAGACTCATGTCTGCCCACAACTCTGCGACTGGGGTGACAGGAGGGCAGGCTGGGGTATAACAGGCTGCTGGCACTGGGATGGGCACTGGGATGTCCTGGCCCCTCCCTGGACACGCCCTCTTACAGGACCCATCACCTTTCCCACATCCCAGATCCTAAAAGTGCTGAGAGGCTCTGATCAGTCCTCAGGGGCCTTTGTGGGAAATGCTTGGGAGGCTGCAGAGAAGAGGAAGAAAGACGAGGGGCTTTAAAACCTGGGCTGTGAGACCCCAAACAAGCCTTCTCCCCTCTCCGGGGCCCTTCAACTTCACCTGCAAAATGGCAATAATTAACACACAATTACAACCTTCCAAGGGTTGTATGTCACAAGAATTCAGTAAGACAGCACACTAAAAGCATGCATCACATGTACGCCTTTGGCAAATGCTACGACTGTCCCCCTACACCTTCTCCCTGGATGCCCCTGCTGTCCGCTGCACTAAACATCACCTCCTCCGTGAAGCCTTCCCACACTTACCTAGACAATTCTGCTGGGTTCCTACAGCAAAATGTTTTGATCTTTATAACAGCTTTCTGTTTTTTTTTAAATTTTTAATTTTTTTAAACAAGATGGGGACTCACTCTGCTGCCCAGGCTGGAGTGAAGTGACACAGTCATAGCTCACTGTAACCTTGAACTCCGGGGCTCAAGCAGTCCTCCCACTTCAGCCTCCTAAGCAGCTGGGTTACAGGCATGTGACACCACATCCAGCTAATTTTTAAATTTTTCTATAGACACAGGGTCTCACTATGTTGCCCAGTCTGGTCTTGAACTTCCAGCCTCAGTAATCCTCCCACCTCACCCTCCCAAAGTGCTGGGATTCAAGGTGTGAGCCACTGTACCTAGCCCTAGGTATGTATTTTTAAATTACGAGTCTGCTTCCATTAAACTGTGAGCATTTTGAGAGCAGAGGCAAGAGCTGGTAGAGTGACCCAAGACCATCTATCCTGGTGGAAGAACTCAAAACACCCTCCAAAGTCACACAGAGAGCCAACGCCAGACCTGGCCTTGAACCTGAATCTTCTGAGCATGAGCCCAGGGCTCTCTCCCCTGAGACTCTCCTCCAGCAAGATCTGTGGTCTGTCAGAAAGTGGGGAGGGCCCCCACAGAGGCAAAGCTGCCAGCACTGACCCCGGCCAAACTCACCCCAAACTGACCTACAAGAGTCCCAGAGTCCTGAGACCTAGAAAAGATTCCTGGGCCTCAGGGACTCCAGCTTGAAAGTGGGCAATGCTCTTTCAATCTCCCTCAATGGCTTCCTTGAGGAGCAACTGAAAAGCTGGATTATTAACTGCCTGAAAAAAAAAGGGGTGCCATGAAATGAAGGGATCTTTATTATGTTTATAAGCAACTACAATAAAACATACTTTACATAGCAGCTTCCTACAGAAGGAGGAGGAGGAAAGGCAGGCTGGCCCTCCAGGGCCCAACTCCAATCCTGGCCGTCACTAAGTCACCGTGTGACTTGGAGAAGTCACTGGTGTCGTTGAGACTGTTTCCTCTTCTCAACAAAACAAAGGTTTGGTCTGGCCAATCGCCAAAGTCCCTCCAGCTCTGACATCCTGCTCTGTGCCTGGCACTATGTAGGTGTGGAGGCGGGGGGGGGTTGAGCAGACAACTCAGGCGTCCAAGCTCTGGTGAGTCAAACATCTGTCACAATGACCCACTGAAGACAGGGTGAGGGCCAGAGCCAGAGCACAGCCAGCCACCTCCTCCCGCCACTGGCTTCACACTTTGCTTTGACCTTGACACGGGCCAGTCACGTCGGGAGAGCAGTGTAGACTAGGGACTCAGGAGGCCAGGACTTTGGGTCTTAGTTCCTATGGGCCTCAGTTTCCCACTGTGGAAGAGGCCTCGATAGACCCATCCAGCCTGCCACCTCACAGCCTGATGGGAGGGCCATGGGAGGGCATGCGCTATTGGCCAGGAAGGGAAGGGAGTGAGAATGAATAGTCCCGGGCATCCACTATGCGCTCACACCAGGCACTGTTCGTGGACTACCATTCAAGGCTCACAATCAGTGGGGAAGTAGGTTCAACAGCTTCTCCAGGGCCACTGGCTACCAGGAGGCCAAGCTGGGACTGGCCCCACCTTCAGATTCTGGCGTAGGAAGTAAAGGCTGCAGGTCTGAGCCCTCTAAGCCAAGATGATCACCACCATCACACTCTGACTTCCTGCAGAATAAGGCTCAACATTTTGCAAACTGCTTTTACCCACGGAACCCCAGGTACAGGGCCTTCTCTGTATTTGTTTTCCAAAGAGCAGGGGCTTGCTGGGTGCCCCTTTCCCTAGAACAAACTACTCTAGGAGACCAGTGCAGGGGATGGGGGAGTCTGGGTTACTCTCGGTCTGGCACACAGAGGCCCAGCAAACACTTCTGCGGTGCTCTGCTCACATCCCCTTGGCCCCCACCAATTCCATGCAAATGCCAACACCTGCCTTTGTCCTAAGACCCACCCTGCCTGCAAGGGGCTTGTTCTGCCTGAGTGCTGGGAAGTGCCAGGAACGGATGCGCCAGGAGTGGTGGATTAATACCCCAGCTCCCTTGCCCCTCAAAGAGGATAGTTGGGGTGAGTTCTGCATTGCTTCCCTAAGTTCCCAGCAGGATTCGGCTCCAACTACCCACAGACGTAGCTGGCTTGATGATGCTGGCTGCACTAGCCCCTTCTCTTCCCTTCCCAGCACTCTCCTAACTGCTGTTTCCTGGGTAAACTCCCCTTGCCTGGACAAACGGTGCACTTGAATTTTTGGTGCGAGATCTGCTCCTGGGGACGCTCAAACTAAGATAAACCAAATAAATTAAATAAATTAATTTTTTATTAGCCAAATAAATTAATAGCCAAACCAAATAAATTAAACCATAGCCAAGCCCAAGTCCCTCAAAAGATGGGAAGCACTGTGAGAACAAGGCTTAGGTCCTATCTGCTTTGTACCCCACGCTAGGTACCAGGGCTGGGCTCAGAGGAGATTCCCTTAAATGGGGCAAAACGAATTGGATGAGTCATTCAATGAGCATTCACTGGCCACACAGAATGTCCCTATCTTCTGAAAATACAGGACACTTGCCCTTGTCCTCAAGGTACCCCCAGTCTAACTGGGAGCTAAGATATGCAACAGCTTATGAAGACACCCGCAAAGAAAAAGGGATTTGGGGCTGGGCGCGGTGGCTCACGCCTGTAATCCTAGCACTTTGGGAGGCCAAGGTGGGTGGATCACCTGACATCAGGAGTTCAAGACCAGCCTGGCCATCATGGTGAAACCCCATCTTTAAAAAAAAAAGAAAAAGGGATTTGGTACCAAGGGGGCTTTCCTAGGCATCTAGATTTGATGTCTCTGTCTTACTCAGTGGTGACTGGCCCAAGGTCACATTGCTCTGCTGTCTATCTGTAAAACAGATTTCAAGCCATTCCAGGGCAGGGTTGCAAATAAGCCTCCCTGTGTCCCCCACGGCAGCCCACAGGGCAAGCTGGCAATCAATACAGGGCCACTGGTTAAGCTCTGAGGAAAGAACATGTCTGTGAGGGCTGTGTGTGCTTCGCATGTGTACACATTAACCTCGAAGGACAAATCCTCACCAAGGCTAGAAAACGTGCGGAGGACACATGATCTTCCCTTTCCCTCTTCAGAGCCAAATCCAATCTGTCAGTAGGCTCCACTGTCCCGGCAACTTTGAACAACTGTCCACGCATAAAGACTTGATTCCAGCATACAGAAGGGGGTACCCCACAGGGGTCAGGCCTCTTTGGGCAGGTATCAGCCAAGATTAGAACCACAGAATCCCTAGACCCAGGAGGATTCAGCCAGGCACCTTCCACCACGCACTGAGCTCACCGGGCACAGGAAGTGCCCAATGATCACTGTGTCTCTGCCCCCTAGTTTCCTAGACCTGCAAGGGCCCCCTGGAGTTTCCACTCCAGTACATTTTTTGGTTATTTTGAGATAGTATCTCTGTCACCCAGGCTGGAATACAGCAGAGCTATCATATCTCACTGCAGCCTCCAACCTCCTGGGCTCAACTCTGCTGCCATCTCAGCCTCCTGGGTAGGTGCATGCCACCATGCCCAGCTAATTTTTGTTTGTTTGTTTGTTTTTTGAGATGGAGTTTTGTTCTTGTTGTCCAGGCTGGAGTGCAATGGCATGATCTCACCTCGCAGCGACCTCCGCCTCTCAGGTTCAAGCGATTCTCCTGACTCAGCCTGCTGAGAAGCTGGGATTATAGGCACCCACCATCATGCCCGGCTAATTTTTGTGTTTTTAGTAGAAACGACGGGGTTTCACCATATTGGCCAGGCTGGTCTCGAACTCTTGGCCTCATGCTGAGATTACCAATTTTTGTATTTTTGTAGACATGAGGTTTTGCCATGTTGCCTAGGCTGGTCTTGAACTCCTGTGCTCAAGCAATCTGCCTACCTCAGCCTCCCAAAGTGTCGGGATTACAGGTATGAGCCACCACACCCAGCCCACTCCAGTAATTTTTAACCAAGAAGGCATGACAAGGCCAGGCACGGTGGCTCAAGCCTGTAATCCCAGCATTTTGGGAGGCCGAGGCGGGTGGATCACGAGGTCAAGAGATCGAGACCATCCTGGTCAACATGGTGAAACCCCGTCTCTACTCAAAATACAAAAAATTAGCTGGGCGTGGTGGCGCATGCCTGTAATCCCAGCTACTCGGGAGGCTGAGGCAGGAGAATTGCCTGAACCTAGGAGGCGGAGGTTGCGGTGAGCCGAGATCGCGCCATTGCACTCCAGCCTGGGTAACAAGAGCGAAACTCCGTCTCAAAAAAAAAGGCATGACAGAAGCTCCTGGGCAACTGACTGAATTCTACTGGGCACTGCGCAAGTGTTCTGTTGACAAAGTTCTCCCAGGGCTCTAACCTGAATTCCCGATTTAACAGAGGAGAAACTGAGTCCCGGGAGGGTGGTTACTGACCGAGGAATACACAGCTCATATCAAGTCCTGACAAATTACGTATTTTGAAAAACACATCCCCTCTAAGTCTCTCCCTATAGCTTTAAAAGGCAACTGCCATCGAGTCTCCTTTTCCTGATAGTCTTGGGCAAAAAAGCAGGTTAAGGAACAGCAGGGAAGGGGAACAGCCTGGGGAAGGGCAGGAGAATAGGAACTCCCTCCCCTGAAAGGGCCTTGCAATCTAATGAAGTGAAGAGAGGGAGATTCAGGTGGCAGTTCAAACGCTAAGGTTTTAAAGATGAAAGTATGCAATTCAATTAAATGTTTAAATAGTGTTTTCTCACACTAAATCACTGAAACGTTTGTGCATTCCTTGAATTTCTCAGGGCACTGTTCATTTTTATTTATTGTTGTAACCCAATGCCCTTAGCTGCGTGAATGGTGCTATTTGAAGGAAACTTGTTTTGCAAAGGGGAAAGTTGTCCCAGGTCTCTTAAAAGCTTCATTATGTGCACGGTACCCAGGCTCTATTAATAATCCCGGACTATATAGGCAGGCTTACTTTCCATTTAGCATTATATTTTCCACAATTCTGTAAACAGCTCCTCCACACAAACTCTTTTGATATTTAATTCCTCCCTATTTTTTTTGCCTAACTACTCTTCTCTCTGGGCCTACTCCTTATTTAAAAAAAGGGAAGAAAGAAATCACCAAGCACACATATTTTTTCAATTAAGCCATGCTTGGTGCCAAAATATATGGATCCCACTAATAGCCATAAGTAATCTTAAGTTCTTTTCCCCAAATATTTTGATTATTTTACAAATCCCCCAAGGAATGTGCTCTTAGGGTGATTTATGGAGCCCAGGGAGGCTCATGATTAGAAGGAGGGGTCTGGCTACAATGGGGCAACTTAGGGCATGGGGGTGGCCGTGTGCTGGGGAAGGAGAAGTGGGGTGCAAAGGGCTCTTAGGGAAGACTTTAAGCCATCTCTGCAGGGGTGAGAATGGGAAGGACTAAGGGTTCCTATGTGGGACAGATGGCTGCAGTCAGTCCTGAGGAAATGGTGGCCAGAGAAGAAGTGAACACCTGATGTCCAATAATCCCCAAGTCACTCGAATTGGCCCTGCATTCTAAGGCCGGTGTCTGGTTCCACCTCTATCAAATTTACGCTTCTCATTTTCCAATTACCCTAGGTAGGTATGACTAAGGGGGAAACCCGGAGTCGGTGTCAGAGGAAGGCCAACCCGGGGTTAAAAACTACCTGTGAATCCACTTCCGTGAGAAGCAGCGATGCCGGCAGGCAGACGGGGTTGTGCTGATGCCAGGCAGGCTCTGCAATCAGCATCTCTCACCCTCCTGACCATGAAGCCTCTGACACCCTCAAGGGAACAACCAGAAGAGAAGAGGGTGAGGACCCGAAAAGAGCAGCCGGGAGGAGCAGGCTTAGTTCCCCATGGGGAAGCAGAGTCTGGCCAGAGCCTCCTGCTGACGAAGGGAGTTCAAGTCAAGGCCAGGCTCCTTAGCGCCAGCAGGTACGGCACTGATGGAGAAGCGCAGGTATGGGGGGGAAGACCAGACCTCGGCAGCCAGAGGCCAGTGGCCTACCCACAAACTCGCAAACCATGCCACCTCTGGCCAAGCCTCATTTTCCCCACTTGTCACAAGAATTTCTGTCCTTCTGGCTGGATCCTCTCAGGGAAGATCGATTGGATCAATTAGATTAGTTGGATTATGTCTGTAAAATGAAAATCAAGCCAGAAAGGATTTTATGCATTAGTGTTCTCATAGCAAGAACAGACATACTAAACGACCAAAAGCACAATACCCCAGCAAATCACTCAACCATACTCTTCCCATATTAATACTTCAAAACACAATGAACCCTTTGGAGCCCTGGATCATGCCCCCAACTCTGGGGGATTCAGTTCTTCCCCCGTGGTCAACTCCGAGTTGAAGGGTCTGGGAATCCCATGGAGCAGGGGGACTTGCTAGATTCACTTGTGGGCCACTGTAAGTTCCAGTCCAGAAGCGAGCCCTCTGCACCACCTCCGCCGCCTTCTGTCAAATCCAACCTCGCCCCACCTGGTCAGCTGAGCAGTTTGATTACCACGTCCACCTAGGACATGAAATCAGCCACAGCCAGAAGTGGCCAGGCCTCAGCTTGACAAAACTCAGAATACAAAAACCTCAGCAGTCACTGTCTCAGCCTCCCACACGCAAGAGGGTGTCTCAAAGCAGCATTTTTCTCTGAAATAGTGAGTGACTTTTAATAAGCAGGTATGCACAGATTCCCCAGCCCCCACCACCAACACCGGGACCCCCCACCCCACCCTGGTGCAAATCCAGAGAGGAACTTGGAGCCTCTGCGTGAGCAGGGGGAACAATAGGCTGAAGTCAGGGTCCTTCAGGATGTGGAACAAAGAGCTGGGGAGGGAGACCTTTAACTTCCAGACTTTAAACCACACGTCCCAGCCCGCATGCCCCACAGGCCCCACGTGAGAGAGGAGGAGAGCCTATGGGTCGGCCAGCCTTTTGAGGGTTCCAGCTTTGCTGGGGCCAGAAAACCCCCACTTCACAAAGGATTAATAGGACAAGAGTCACTGAAGTTGCATGGCTATGTCCCTTTCAGCAAATTTAGCATTTATCATGAAACCTTCCCTTACCTGTATCCGAGGGCTTGGGGAGGCCCCAGAAGGGATGAGCAGAGAGGTTGGTGAGCCCACTGTCAGCCTGCTCCATGCCCCCCACCCCCAGCACTGATTCTCGGGGAGCCTCGGCCTCTTATCAGGGACTGCCAGCCAGGCACTAGCACACATCTCCACTGGCCATACTTTCTGCCTGCAGCAGGCTTTTGTCTCTGACTCTCAACTGGCTGTGGGCAGTGGGGACAAGGGAGGGGTGGGGGTACCCCAAGGCTTCAGGGGAAAAATGGAGAAACTGCAGGGGGCCTCCTCACTTGACACTGTGTGGTTCTCATGAAGACAGAGAAACAGGTGGAAAGAACTCAAAGAGCATCTACCACCCGCCCATTCACTCTGTGGGTGAGCCAGCTGAGCCCAGAGAGGGAAAGGGACTTGTTCAAGGTCACACAGCAAGCCGGAGGCAGAGCTTGGGCTGGAGCCTAACTCTGAGCCTTATGCCAGGCCACTGCAGTCCCACATACCCTGAACAAGCAGGAGTACTTTTCTGACACTTGGTGTTCTCGTCAACAAAGCAGATTCAGTATTCAGATCACCGAAATACCAGGAAAAGTCTAAGCCGCGTGTTTTTGCCAAAGTAAAAGCGTCCTCCTGGAGTAGGAAGGCCTTTTCCCCTTGGCCTGTGGGGAAGGGGCGTTTAGGGCAAGGAGTAGACAGGAACAGGAGGAAGACCACTGAGCGCTATTTAAAAGCCGGCCCAGGAAGCGGGGTGGGGCCAGAAGGTAGGCCAGCTGGGGTGCGGGTGCTGTGAAAGAAGGACCTGGGGGAAGGGAGTGGGTATGGGGCTCCAGGCTTAGAGGGCCCGGCTAGAGCTCCAGATTTTAAAAGCAGGATGTGTGGCTGGGGCCTCTCTTCTCTCAAATAAACAATCACAACCTTATTCAAAACAGAGGGGCAGCCAGAGCTGGGTCACCTTCTTTCCATACCTCCTGGGGGTGCCACCAGCCACCTAGGAGGGTCCTGCTGAGAGGTTTTGGGGAGGGCAGGGTCCTGGGCTAGAAAGCAGTTACCCTCTGGCTAGAGGTCACCTGGTAGTGGGCAGGCTTGCTGGACGTGTAGGGCCAAATTCTGCCAACTAACCCTCTCCCAGCCCCCATCTTGACCACAGGCACCCAGATTCTTGGCAAGAACCAGAAAGGAGACCCCCCCCAAAACAAAGTCTAGTCCCTTAAGAAAACTGAGGCTCAGGGAGGCAACTGTCCAGGTCCCATAGGAGCAGGGGACATGAAATCAGCCCCAGACTCTCCACCCAGTGCTTCCTACCACCTACTAGAGGGACCGACGATGAGGGCTCTGGGCAGCACACCGGCTCATCCCACTTTCCTGCTGGGATCTAGGCCACTCCACCAACCTTCTTGGATTCTTCAGTCCCATAGAGCCTTTGTTCACTTGGCCGGTATTCATGGCAATGACGAGGTTCTAGGCTTAGGGAGTGTAGCCAGTCATGAACAAGACTCAAACCTTCCTTCGAGGAGTTCAGTCATCTTCTGTGGGTAGCACACTGCTTTTTGCTGTTCAACAAATATTGATTGCACATCTAGTCTGTGTGGCCCTGAGCAGGTGACAGGCATGGAGGTGGATGGAGAGGACGCGGTGGCCACGGCCCCACCCTCGGCCTGGACTTGGTATCCAGTGGTCTTTAAGGTGTTTGTCAGGTGTCCCGACATGCGTTGTCTTCCCCCTCGAGGCACACGGAAGCCGCCTGAGGACACAGACCTGGTCTCTACTCTTCAGCCCATTCCCAGATGGCCTGGCCCGAGGCGGGCCACACAGCATTCCCTCAAAAACTGGGACTAGACTCTCTGCCAAATGCCTCCCTTCCTCTGGCAGGAAGTCGCTCCCAGAGCTGTGGTTTTTGTTTTTCTCGACTCTTTCTGGGCTCATGGTTTGGAAATAGCAAAGGGTTGTGAGTGACAGGATCCAGGCCCTCTCCTGGATACGGCCTTTCCAGAGGGCACGGTGACCTTACAGTGTGTGGCCTTTGACCTGGCAATCCCACTTCTAAGAACACATTCTAAGGAAATCACCAATGACGTGCACAAAGACGTAAGATGCTCGCCAGGCGGCCATGTTTTATGATTTTATGATAGTATCTTATTTTTAAAAGTCACTGCAACAACCTAAATATCTAGCCCTGGGGGATTGGTTAAGGAAATATGGCACAGCCATGACATGGAATACTAAGCAGCCATGAAAAATCAGACTATGTGCTGAATTGAGGACATGGCTTCAGTATTGCTAAGAGAAAAGAGCTACAAAACAGCTATATGAACTTTTCCAGTTGGCTACATGGAAACCATTTCTACTTCCCATATTTTGCTAAGAAAGAGAATGACATGAAAAATGACATCCACATAATTTTAAGAATAATTATTTTATTTTAGGGTGATTTAAGGGTAATTTGATTTTCCTTTGTGCTTTTCTTGTTTTCTAAATGATCTGCATGAATCATGTATTACTTTTAAAAAAAAATGAAAGAGGAAATGCTATTGAGGTAGAGTTTGGGCCCAGCCCCTTCACTAACTGGCTGGATGAACAAGCCATGTAATGTCTTTGAGAGCCTCTTTTCTGGATAATAAGGGGGTCAGTGATATGATAGCTAGGAGGATTATACCTGCACCCGTGTGGGCATACATGATTCATTCACATTCACAAAAGCTTTTTCAGGTATACACCCATTTTACAGATGCAGAAAATGACTCCATGCCAACCCAGAGGCTCCTGCTCACTAATCAAGCCCAGCCACTCCAAGAGAATGTAGTCCAAGTCAGCCTTGTGAGATCAGCTCGTTGGGGGTGCCCTGGGAAATAACTACTAAGCCCAGAACCACCTTCTTTCTTAGAAAGAAAACTGCCACTCTCTCACTGCAAACTGCAGGGAGCTCTCGGGATCCCACCAGGAATAAGGCAATGGAGGGTCTCTGGCTGGTGGGAGTGTCCATCCATTCACTCCACCCTCCCTGGTCAACTGCCACATCAAGAGTAGGGTGACACATGGCGGGACAGGGCTATAAAGGCCCTGTTATGTGACAGAGGGGGAAATTGAGGCCCACAGAGGGAAGGGTCATTCGGTCATGGCATGGACTGTCACCACATGCTAACCGTGGGAGGGCAGCTGGTCTGGAATGCCGGACTCAAGGTGGGGGACTCCAGGGAAAAGATTTCCAGGCTGAAGATTCAGGGAAGAACCCAGTAAGAGCACTCAAACCCAGAAACAAAGCCAGGCCTCAGGCCAGGGAGCACAGCAGGCAGTCCAAGCAAAGGGAACAGCCACCAACCTGGCTTCCTTCCCTGATTTCCCTCCTGGCTTCCTTAAGGACAGCTCGGGGCCTGAGAATGGGTGCTGACTGTGGACAGGGTCAGAAATCCTGGTGGTGACCCTGAGAGCCTTCACTATGAGGGGGCGCGTAGCCAATCAGCCGCTCCTTCCCAACAAAAGGGGTCATCTGTGGCTGAATCCCATTTTCAGATCCACCAACTACTATCCAGAGGGGCTGGCTGGACCCCATGGGACCTCAGGACCACAAACATTGGGGCTGCAGAGGATCTTGTATAGAGTTTCACTGCCGGGAAGATCCAAGGGGGAGTTTCCTGCCAAGACCATCAGACATACCCTCAGCCAGGGCAGGAGCACTGGGCAAAAGCCCATCCCTTTCACTGACAAGGTAGAATGAAAGGACCTTGTCCCACCCCAAGACTGTGACCCTCATAAAGACCTGTCTGTTAGGGTTGAAGCTTCCAGGTACCCCAAGTTGCTCTGAGGGAAACCAGATATTGGTGGGATTATGACAACCAGAGTCTCAGCCCCTGGCAGCCAGAGGAAGGGCACGTGCTCGGGGCAGTGAGGGGATGCTGACTCCGTGAGAGGTAGGCTGAGAAAGGGGAGAGGGGGTCCTCTAGGGTGTGGGGTCACCACTGCACTACCTGCATTGTGGCTGTGAGATGCTCAAACTGCCACAAGAATTTCATAAAGGGTCACTAGCTCTGAGTAAGTGACTGCCCTGCTCACAGGGTGTGGGGCACTGGGGACCAAGAAAGGCAGCAAGACCTCTGCCGCCCTGTAACGGTGCAGGGAAACAGGGTCATCCCTCCCCAAGTCTGGCTTCCTCCTCTCAGAAGCTTCTCATCTTAACTCACAAAGGGCCTGAAAACCTGATTCTGTCACCAGGAAACCCCAACCAGGAGAGCGGGGAACACAAGGGTCCAAGTCAATGCCTCAGGACACGCACTTGAAGAGCTGCCCAGAGGGACCAGTGGCAACTGGAATCCCAGGGCATTTGAACGAGGGAGTGGTGGCAGCTGCAGAACGCCACAAATATACTAAAATCCACTGAACTGTGGACTTCAAAATAGAGTTCTGTGAATTTAATCTCCATTTTTTCAATTGCCCCAAACATGCACACTCAGAGGCCCTACCCTAGAGATTCTGATTAGTGAGCCTGAGCCTGGGAACCTGCATTTAACATGTGCTGCAAGAGATGATGCTTCCCCGTCAGGGCTGAAAACGCCCAACCCCAGGACCCTGGTTTCCATATAACATTGCATCTATAAATTATATGTCCTCCCTCCCAACCTCCTCCTCATTTTACAGATGGGGAAACTGAGGCCAGGAGCAGGAAAAGGTCCGAAAATTCCTGCAGGAGCCTAACAAAATACAAACAATTCTTCCCTAATTAAGAGCAGGGTCTGCTACAGAGGGTTCCTCTGACACAAAGCCCCTCAGCCACCAACCTCATGGCCCAATCTTCCGGCAGGTGAAGGAGGGTTGGGGAGGGCCAGGGATGGCCTTCCTTGTCCGGCTGCCCTGAACAGAGCTGCTTACAGGGAAAAGGCACCCACCATCTCCCGACCTGGGCCCAAAGAAACCAGAAGTCCAGAGGAGATGGAGATTTTTTTTTATTATTGTTATTTTTTAAACACGAATTATTTCCAGCCGGAAGGCAGAGGGATGAGGGCCATTGGAGGCCTCCGGCCGCCGGCACCCAGCCAGCCTCGTAAATGTCTGGCAGCTGGAAAGAGACTCAGCTCATTGCTATCGAAATGAGCTCGTTCCTGCTAATTTCCCTGGCTCACCAACTGATGTATCCAGTGTGTTCCCAAATCTCCAAAGACATTTCCTAAGCCAGCCTCCAGGGATCTGAGGAAGTCATGAAGTGTAGGCGGGAACTTCAGGGTGGCCTCAGTTTCCCCAACCAAAGTGTGGGCAGAAGAAAAGGGAGCAAAGATTGTTCACTCAACTGCAGTTGAGCCAACTATAGTTCTGTTCAACCTTTACCCACTGGGCTGCTCATCCCTGTGGGTGAAAGGGGAGATGGCAGGATAACAGTCCCACTGCTGACACTCAGAATAACCTCCATCCCTTATCATGTCCCTGGCACAGTACTCGGCACCTGGCACGTAATCTCTTTTTGTTTGTGCCAGAACCAGGCAAATGGTCCATTATTATCACCCTTGTTTTACAGATGAAACACCAAGACTCAGAGAGGTTGAGGAATTTGCCTAAGGTCACACAGCCAGTGAATGGCAAAGTGTTGCTCTAAAGCCAGACTCCACAAATAAATCAAGAAAAAGAAGGCAAACGTGGCAGGGACGATCCCACCATGCCATCTGGGCAGCATGTACTAAGGATCAGACTCTCAAGAGTTCAGAGAGGATGGCAAACAGCCACTGGCCACCCCAAGCTGAATGACCAGAGAAGGCTTCCTGAAAGAGCCTTTGATTCATGCCTAGGGCTGAAGAAGCTCAAAGAGGGGAATGGATAACGCTGAATGTCCACAGGACCGGGCAGGATGTAGCACAGCCAGGAGGGCACAGAGGACTGCCAGGGCGAGAGTGCCATGGCCTGCAATGTGGGCAGACCCTACCTCCCAGCCGGGGCTCCTTCTCTCACCTGGGAGGCCAGGTGTCTAACTCACAAGCTAAGAAGTAAGTCAGCCTAGCAGATCTACAGGCCAGAATAGAACGCAGCCATCAAAAACAACATTTATGAAGAATGTTAATGACACGGGAAAATATTTACGTAATGCAGAGGAGAAAAGGCAGGACACAAAACTGTATTTTTTAACACAGCAGCCAGGTGCAGTGGTGTGTTCCTGTGGTCCCAGCTACTTGGAAGGCTGAGGTGGATGGAGCACTGGAGCCCAGGAATTTGAAGCTACCTTGGGCAATGAAGCAAGCCCAGTTCTTAAAAAACTAATTTTTTTTCTTAAATTTAAACAGAATACAGGAAAATGTTAACAGTGGCTATCTCGGGACAGTCAGATTATGGGAGTTCCCTCCCTACATCTCTTTGCACTTTTCTCTGCCTTCCAAGTTTTCCCTAACAAGTCACATGCTTCTTTGCAAAACAAAAGCAAACAGGTATATTTAAAGCAAACCACAAAGATGCCACAGTCAGCTCCCCACACACCTTCTGCACCCCTTACCAAGGGCTCTTAACAACGCACACCTGCAGTCCCAGAGCAGCTCTGAGCTGCCTGCCTGCCCACCGCTCCATGGGGGACAGGAGCAGCTCTGTGCTGGCAGTGAGAAGGCCTGGGTAAGGATCCCTCTCTAGAGCCCTGGGACGATGGACACATAGTGCCAGACATTCACTGGTCACCTCTAGTGTCCAAAGGCTACAGGGTAGAACAGTCCACACCTGGGTTCCATTTGCAACCAGATGAGGGCCTTAGTTACCCTCCATTGATACAGGACCCAGAGAAGAACACCTGGGAATCACTGCAGTGGCTCGAGGATGCCACCTAAACAGTCTCGGCCTCCACCATCCATGACCTTGCTCCAAATAGATGCCCTCAAACTGCCAAAGTGTCCCTCCTCACTCCTACAGTTTAGTCGCCCACAGCTGAACCCGCTCTCTGGCCCCAGATGCAGCCACTTCCACACCCACTGGAATTCATGGCAGACACGCTCCCTGGACAAAGCAGGGTTATTCGTAGACATTTGAAAGCCTGGGTGCAACATGGAAAAGTGTTTACTGTGATGTAAGGTGAGGAAGGCAGAGAGGAAAATGTTATCTTCTGGGCCACTGGGCTATGATCAAGCAGAAATATGTGCATGAGACAAGAAATTGAAGGACAGAGGAAACTGGGCATGGCGGTTGTGGAATAGCCAATATTTTTCTATTTTCCAAACTTCCGGGAGGATCGTGACACTCTGCTCACAGCCCCCTGCAATGTTCACAGTGACATGTACAGATCCATGTATGACAGCAGCACGCACGCACATCGCCGGTGTCTTGTTCGGAGCTGAGCCTGGAGAGTGCACCCTCTTGAACATCTCCAGCTGTGCCTCGCCATCCTGCCTCACCATCCTCCGCCTCGCCATCCTGCCTCGCCATCCTGCCTCACCATCCTCCACCTCGCCATCCTGCCTCACCATCCTCCGCCTCGCCATCCTGCCTCACCATCCTCCGCCTCGCCATCCTGCCTCACCATCCTCCACCTCGCCATCCTGCCTCACCATCCTCTGCCTTGCCATCCTGCCTCACCATCCTCCGCCTCACCATCCTCCGTCTCGCCATCCTGCCTCACCATCCTCCACCTCGCCATCCTCCGCCTCGCCATCCTGCCTCACCATCCTCCACCTCACCATCCTCCTCCTCACCATCCTGCCTCGTACAGCCTTCCCTGGCTCCATGGGCCCCTCTCTGTCCTGGGACTGCCTGCAACACAACCGTGGGAGCTTCCCACAGGCAGGGGGCTATCTTCTTCATCTGTGTCCCCAGCTATTGACATAAAACAGCCTCTCAGAACTGGGCGTGGTGGCTCATGCCTTTGGGAGTAATCCCAGCACTTTGGGAGGCCAGGGAGGGCAGACTGCCTGAGGTCAGGAGTTTGAGACCAACCTGGCTAACATGGCGAAACCCCATCTCTACTAAAAATAGAAAAATTAGCCGGGGGTGGTGGCACACGCCTGTAGTCCCAGCTACTCAGGAGGCCGGAGAATCACTTGAACCCCCAGGAGGCGGAGGTTGCGGTGAGCCAAGATCGCACCACTGCACTTCAGCCTGGACGACAGAGCAAGACTCTGTCTCAAAAAAAAAGCCTCTTGGTGTACATTTTCCACGGGATAAAATATGAAGCTTTATAAAGCCATTCTCCTTTTGCCAGATTCAGAGTTCTGTGGATAAATGGTGGTGACAGCAGCACAGCAATGTAAATGCACTTGACGCCACTGAACAGTCCAGACGGTCAACCGTGTCACAATTTTTTAAAAGCCTTTCTACTATTGCCATAGAGCAGGGTACCCCGGGCTCCCTCTCCTAACCAGGGTCCTCACTCCCTCTCCGCCTCCCTTGCCCTATTTCAGAAGGGAGGAGGCAGCACTCCTCACTTCCATGTTTATCCAGAGTGAAGTTCTGGAAAGCAGAGGCTCAGCTCCTCTGGGGCTTGGGTCCCAGGCTCTGGGTTTGCCACTGGGGCCTTTTTCCACCTCCCCAGCCCTGAAGCTGGAACTGCATGACTTCCTGGCTCACTCGCTTTTTTTTCCCTTTTTCTCTAAAGTTTTTATAAACCTGTTTACCTTTGGGCTGCAAAGGGCCAACGCTCCAGGCAAACAGAACTTACGTGCCAAGCAGGAAGAGGAGTGGGGGGAAACGGGGATCCCTCCAGGGCCAATAGGGCGAGGGGGAAAGATGGGACCTCACACCCCCAACAAAATCCTTCCTCTTCCTTCAATCTAACAGCCACGTGCCAAGTGCCTACACCACGCCAGGCACTGCCTTCGGATGTGGAGAAATACTGAGTGAGGAGTGAAGTGGGTGAGCAGACCCTTGCTCACTTCTGCTAGCAGAGTGCTACTCCTGAAGCCTGTGCCACGACTCAATGAAGGATGGGGTGACTAGCTCTGCTGTGGGGTCAGGGCAGACTCCAGAGAGAGGTGATGTGTGTGGGACCTTCAGAAGGAACAGGAGGAGCCAGCCAGATGGGCAAAAACAGCCTGACGAGGGCATTCCAAGTAGAGGGACTGGCAAAGGCTGTGAAGGAGCCTAGCATGCAGGCAGTTTGGGGCAAAGCCCGTGAGGCAGGCTGAACCTGGGCCTGCTGGAGGCAAGGATCCGGCAGGATGCTGAAAGGAGAGGTGATACAAGCTCCTCCGGAGGCCTGTGCTCCCTGCCTTCCCCCTGGGTTTATTCCTTCCCAAATTCATCAACAACGAGAGCTGGCAGCCCAGGCCAATGATCCTCGGCCCTGGGTGCATGTTACTCTCACCTGCAGTTTTAAAAGGCAATTGAGGGGGAAGGAGAGAGTGTCTAACAGGGACCCTGATGTAATTGGTCTGGAACCACATTAAGAATCCAGAAAGAGGCTGGGCACGGTGGCTCACGCCTGTAATCCCAGCACTTTGGGAGGCCAAAGTGGGTGGATCACGAGGTCAGGAGGTCGAGACCAGCCTGATCAACATAGTGAAACCCCATCTCTATTAAAAATACAAAAATTCGCCAGGCACAGGCTAATTTTGGTGGCACCCAGGCATCAATATGTTTGCAAAGCTGCCCAGATGATCCTCATGGGCTCTGCTGTCAGGCAGCACCCTCTGAGGCCCTGGTGAGAGAATGCCCCCAAAACCCTTTTGTTAATACTGTACCCAGCAGGGGTGAAAGACATAAGCTTCGGGGTCAGCTCCACCTCACTATGAATCTATATCTCACCACTTATAAGATGTGTGACCTACGCAGTGTTATCAGACAAAACACAGGACACCCAGTTAAAAATCTGAGTTCCCGATAAGCAGCAAATAACTTCAGCATGCATATGTCCCTAACATTGTATGGGACACATTACGCTAAAACTTAGGTTAAACTTTGTTTACTGTTCTGAAATTACAACATACATGGGCATCCTGTAGTTTTATTTGCTAAATCTGGCCACCCTACACCTAGAGCTGGTCCTTTAACTTTCCCGGGTCTCACTTTCCCCATTTGTCTCGGTGAGATCACCGAGATGGAGACAGGCTGCAAGATGCTTGGCACAGAGCCAGCCCTCGGTGGGTGGCTTTGCTTCCTTCCTCCTCAGAACTTTGTTCTAGTAAAGGGTTATTTTTTAGGAAAAACTTCAAGCATACACCAAAAGTGAAAGAAGAGTAATAATAAACCCCCATGAACCCATGTCACGGATGCTGTGACACGCCCTGTCCAGGTCCTCTTTACCTCTACCTACTGGAAATTTTGGGGTAACGGCTCACAGAGGTCACTTTATCGGGAGAATTGTCCTGGGTCAAGCAATGATGCTCGCCTCCAGCATGCGGTGTGTGTATGTGTGTGCATGCACGTGCATGTGCCTATCTGCCTGTAGCCAATGACCAACCGACATGGGAGCCAAGGTCAGCCCCATACCTCAAGGTGGGGCAGTTCCCTCTCCATGTCCCCATGGGATCAGGCTAAGCTGGACTCCAGCTGAGACCACATTCTTGCTGCCCTATGCTGCTCCCCTCACTTCTTTCTTCTGAGAACACGCCACCCAATAAACTATGTGCATCTAAGTCCCATCTCAGGCTGTGCTTCTAAGAACCTAACCTAAACTACCTCTCACCAAGATTCAACAGTTATCAAGAGTTGTGCCACACTTGATTCATCTAGCCCCTTTTATTTGGTGTCTTACTTGTTTGTCTTGGCTGAAGTATATAATTTCCTCCTACATCCTTCAGGATGCATCTCTAAAAAAATAAAGGCAGCTAAGTTTTGACTTCCTTCCCTGGTTTCCCTCCCAAAGGAGAAGGCTCTTGTTGGGGAAAGAGTCATAACTCCCAGCAGTGCCAAGGGACAGAGGCCAGAGGCCAAATAGGCGGGCACCTGGCCATCCACTCTGGCTCCCACCCAGCCCTGGACTATGGCATGGCCAGCAGGCCATGGTCACCTCAGGTCCCACCTCTTTTGTGTGGACCAAGGGCTCTGGGATGGCATCCTGGCATCCTCATGATGACGCTGCCAGGACCTGAGTTTCTCTCTTTCCAAAAGCAGGGGATGGCGTGAAAAGGCCAAGCTGGCTGTGGCTATCCTGCTGGCCACAGCCCCTACGAATCCTTCTGCTGGGATCCTGGGCGGTCCCACCCACTGGGTGACACAGCCCCAAGGGGCCACACTCTACCATGCCACGGAGCATGCTAAGGCAGAGGCAGCACGGAAGGCGCAACGGCTTTTATATTAAATATGGTAAAATACACATAACATAAAACTTATACCATCTTAAAGGTTTTAACGTGCACGGTTCCGTGGCATTAAGTACATTCACACTGTCGCACAACCATCATCCTGTCTAGTTCCAGAGCTTTGACACCATCCTAAACGGAAACCGTCTACCTAATAAACCGTCACCTCTGTCACACCAGCTTTTGAGTTCAGGGAAAATTTGGATTCGCATCACAGCTCTTTCACTTGTAATCTGTGTGACTCTGGTAAGTAAGTGAAACCTCTCTGAGCCTCAGTTTCTTTTTTTTTTTGAGACAGAGTTTCGCTGTTTTTACCCAGACTGGAGTGCAATGGCACGATCTCGGCTCACCGCAACCTCCGCCTTGTGAGTTCAAGCAATTCTCCTGCCTCAGCCTCCCGGGTAGCTGGGACTACAGGTGCGCACCACCATGCCCAGCTAATTTTTGTATTTTTAGTAGAGACGGGGTTTCACCTCGTTGACCAGGATGGTCTCGATCTCTTGACCTCGTGATCCACCCGCCCCGGCCTCCCAAAGTGCTGGGATTACAGGCTTGAGCCACTGTGTCCGGCCCCCGCCTCAGTTTCTTTATCTGTAAAATGAAATTGCTTACAGGGCGTCATAAAAGTCAAAGCTAAAGGGTAGAAAGTACTTAGAGCTGCCCCCGCACAATTAAATAAAGACCAGGCTAGGGCCTCTCCGACTGAAGGGGTTCCTCCCCTGCCTCGACCTCTGTTCCCCCTTCAGGTTCTGGAGCTGCCTGCAGTGATCAAGGGAGAGGAGGCAGCTTCCCTCTCCCAGAGGCAGGGCGAAGGGAATGAGCACGAATGCGTTCCAGTGTTTTCTCCTAGCCACGCCCAGAATCCAGTTCCAAACCAAAGAGCTACAAAGGCCTTTAAACTCCACACTCAGTACCTCGGGGTGAGGTCAGCCAAAACCCGCATTTCCAAGCACAGTGCTTTTCTACTCTGAAAACAGCCAAATGTGAACTGGCCACTCCTGAGGGTCAGAGCTCCCGGAAAAGCCTTGGGCCTCCCGGCTGTGGGCCCTGATGGCGGCCTCTCCGCCTCTCCCTCCTCCCATCTGTGGTGGGTTGCCTTTCCCTGTCCAAATCAAGAGTTTAAGACCTCAGGTTGGGCACAGGAGACTGTCCTCTCATCAGCCACTGTGCAGCCGCAGGCAAATGCCCTGCCCTCTCAGTTCTGTAAAATGAGGAAAGGGTTCCCATGACAAGGATTCAGCTCTCTCCAAATCTCCCATCCCGCAGTTTATGTGAACATCAGTGCCTGGGCGGGATGGGCCCTCACCAGGTCTTTGAATCCAGTTTTCTCCATTGCCTTCCATTTTACAGACAAGAAACTCATACCCAAAGGCCAACACAACTTGCCCAAAATGTCACATTTGTTTCTGGGAATCCAGAAGAAATAAATTCTTCACTTTGCAACCCTTCTCCTGAAACAAGGCACTCAACACCAAGCATCCAAGCTGTGAAAGTCCTATGCATATATGGTCAGGTTGTAAAAATCAATTATATTTCTATATACGAGCAATAAATAACTGGAGAATGTTTAAAAGTAACACTGACAATAACACCAAGAAACACAAACTGCGTAAGTACAAGTTTAACAATAATGTGCAAGATCTGTATATTGAAAACTACGAATCATTGATGAGAAAAATCAAAGACCTAAATGTATGGAGAGCTATATTATGTTCATTGACTGTAAGAACCAATATTGTCAAAATGACAATGACGCCCAAATTCATCAATAGGTTCAGTGCAATCCCAATCAAAACCCTAGCAGTCATTTTTTAATAGAAATCAACAGCGGATTCTAAAATTTATATAAATATGCAAATGCCTAGAATAGCCAAAACAACTCTGAAAAAGTCAAAAGACTCACATGACCTGATTTCAAAACTTACTGTAATAAGCTTCAGCAATCAAAACAGTCCAGGATTGGTAAAAGGATAGACACATAGACGATGGAACAAAATTAAGGATCCAGAAAGAGGCCAGGTGCGGTGGCTCACGCCTGTAATCCCAGCACTTTGGGAAGCTGAGGTGGGCAGATCACGAGGTCAGGAGTTCGAGACCAGCCTGATCAACATGGTGAAACCCTATCTCTACTAAAAACACAAAAAGTATTTTTTGGTATTTTTACCAAAAATACCATAGTGGTGCATGCCTGTAGTGCCAGCTACTCAGGAGGCTGAGGCAAGAGAATCTCTAGAACCCAGGAGGCAGAGGTTGCAATGAGCCAAGACTACACCAGTCCACTCCAGCCTGGGTGACAGAGTGAGATTCCGTCTCAAAAAAAAATAAAAAAGAACCACACATATATGATCAACTATTTGAGACAAAGTTTGTTCAAAAAGAAAAAAGGAGTCTTTTAACAAATGATACTGTAATAGAACCTCTATATGTTAAAAAAGTAGAACCTAGACTCATATTTACACCTTACACAAAAATTAACTCAACAAGGATTATAAACCTAAAACTATAAAACTTCTAGAAGAAAACATAAAAAAAAGTTATGTCCTTGGGTTTGGCAGAGTTCTTTATATAAATGACATAAAAAGCATGAAAAGAAATAATTGATAAATTGAATTTCAGCAAAATTAAAACCTTCAAAAAATTTCATTTAAAAAAAGACAAGCCACAGACTGGGAGGAAATACTTGCAAAATACATGTACTTTAAATGGCTGCTAACTAGAATACGTAAAGAACCCTCAGAATTCAACAATAAGAAAACAAACCAATATTTAAAAATCAGACAAGTGAGATGGCTCACACCTGCAATTCCAGTACTGTGAGAGGCTGAGACAGGAGGATCACTTGAGGCCAGGAGTTTGAGACCAGCCTGAGCAACATAGCAAGACTCTGTCTCTAAAAATATATGTAAAATACAATAAAACTTAGCCAGGCACAGTGGCACACAGCTGTAGTCCCAGCTACTTGGGACTCTGAGACACGAGGATCACTTGAGCCCAGGAATTCAAGGTTACAGTGAGCTATGGCTGCACCACTGTACTCCAGCCTGGATGACAGGGTGAGACCCTGTCTCTTTGTGGGAGAGGGGGATGTGCAAGATTTGAGCAGACACTTCACCAAATAAGATATACAGATTGTAAGTCAGCACATGAAAAGATGTTCAACATAATTCATCATTAGGAATGTGATTTAAAACCTCAGTGAGACCAGGCACAGTGGCTCATGTGTGTAATCCCAACACTTTGGGTGGCTGAGGTGGGTGGATCACCTGAAGCCAGAAGTTCAAGACTAGCCTGGCCAACATGGTAAAACCTCACCTCTACAAAAAATACAAAAATCAGCTGGGCGTGGTGGTGCATGCCTGCAGTCCCAGCTACTCCAGAGGCTAAGACACAAGAATCACTTGAATCCGGGAGGCAGAAGTTGCAGTGAGCCACGATGACACCACTGCACTCTAGTTTGGGTGATGGCACAAGACCATCTGAAAAGAAAAAAAAAAACGCCTTGAGATACCGATACCACCACTTATCTATTAGAATAACTCAAATAAAAACAAATTGATCATATCAAGTGCTGGTGAGGATGTGGAGTAACTAGAATTCTCATACACTGTTGCTGGGATTGCAAAATTGTACAACCACTTTGGAAAACAGTGCCTGTTGTAAAGTTAAATGTATTGTCAACCATATACCCAGCAATCCTACTCCTAGGTGTTTACTCAAGTGAACTAAAAACCACGTTCACACAAAAACCTGAACACAAATGTTTGTAGCCAAAAAAACTGGAAATAACCCAAATGTCCATCCAAGCAACAACACAGATAAATCTCAAAGCAGTATACTGAGTTATTTGTTAAAGGTACAAAAGGTTACTTGCTATATGATTACATTTGGAAGACAGTCCAGAAAATGCAAAACTATAGAGACAGAAATCAGATAGATGAGTGCCGACAGCTGGGGGCTGGGGTCGGGGCTGACTACAAAGACACACCAAGGAACTTTCAAGGATAATGGAAACGTTCTCTATCTCGATTGCGCAATAATCATAACTATAAAAATCCATACAACAGTACACTTGCACAACCTTTTACTGTATGTAGATTATACCTTAATAAACCAAAGCTGAAACAACAAACTCTACGCAGCCTCACGAGGGCTCCTTGTTTCTCCACTCAGTCTCTGAGCTCACTGATAGAATGTGACAATCATTCTGGCCCAGAAAATAAAGTGACTCATCCAAAGACACAAGCTCGGAAGGCAGGCAGGCCTGGGCTCCAAACCCAGCTCCGCCATTTACCAGCTTGGTGTCCCTGGGCAAATCACCTCTCCCCTCTGAGCCTCAGTTTCCTCATCCGTCAAGTGGAGATAAATTACAATAGAACTCGTCTTGTTAGTAGGACTAAATAAGCTTAAGGAATAAGGAACAGCACAGGGTCTGTCACCTGTTTTGTACTCACGTTTTAGCCGCTGTTATTACTACTCCTACGGCTGCTGTCATTACTACTATGTAAAAGCCAGGACTGGCCCAGTGCGGTGGCTCACACCTGTAATCCCAGCACTTTGGGAGGCTGAGGTGGATCACCTGGGGTCAGGAGTCCCAAGACCAGCCTGACCAACATGGTGAAAGCCCATCTCTACTAAAAATACAAAATTAGTCAGGCATGGTGGCACATGCTTGTAATCCCAGCTCCTTGGGAGGCTGAGGCAGGAGAATCACTTGAACCCGGGAAGTGGAGGTTGCAGTGAGCTGAGACAGCGCCACTGCACTCTAGCCCAGGCAACAGAGCGAAACTCTGTCTCAAAAAGAAAGAAAGAAAGAGCTGACTTGTGGGGAATGACTCCACACCGTGTCCTCCTGCATGAAGTGGGCCATGCCAGGCGCCAGGGCCACCAGTTTTCTGGTTACAACCCCAAGATGCAAATGCAGGCCAAGGTCCTCCAGAAGTCACTCACAGTCTGGCAGGGACAGCAGATAAATTCAATGCACTACAAGGGAGCAATATAGAGATGAAAGCCACTGAAGGTTCAGAAGAGAGAGGCCATTGTGGGCTGTGCAATCCCTGAAGGCTTCCTAGAAAAGGAAGGCTTTTCATGAGCCTTCCGGTCAAATCAGATATAACAAAATCAAAGGAGAGGAGCTCTCAGGAAGGGAGGAACCAGAAAATCCCTCTACCCAGCTTCTCCCCCATAGCCCAGCCAATCCCTCCATCCATCCCTGGCAAAAGGCAGTGGGCAGTCTGCATCCTTGGCATTTCCTTCCAAGGAACAGCCCTGCACAAGGGGAGGCGCGGGCATGACAACAGAGAATCTGGACACCCACATGTGTCCCTGCATCTGGGCAGGGGGGTCTGATAGAGGGCTGGTCTGGGATCTTGTGCTTTAACTCCCTCCCCACCCTTTTTTTCCATGGACCTGAATTTGGGTTTGTCTGGGGAGTGTTTTCATAAGCCCAAGTGTTTTTCCTGCAGCCCGGGCCCACCCCCTCCCCGCCCCTTCTGCGGGCCCAGGCCCTCCTCTGGAGCAGCGAAATGCTGACTGGCCGGCCCGCGGTGCCGCCTTTGATGCACACCACCCTCCAGACTTCAATGTTGCTGTGTGCACGGCCCCTTTAATAAGTTATTTCCGTGGAAAACCCTGGTAACTCGGTCGTGAATCAAGCCTATAAACACCTCAAACCCATCAAAGCACCCAAGAAAGAGAGGGGGCGGGCCAGGGAAGAAAATCCCTTACGGTAACTCACACAGTGCTCCCTCAGAAGGGCCCGGGAGTCCATGCTGTCAGAGGGGCCCGTGCCCCCTCGCCTGGGGCCCAGCCAGCCGGCTGAAAACACCATGCTGTCACCCTGAAATCCAAGGATCCAGAGACCCAAAGGACACTGCCCGTCTGTGTTTCCTGGGGACAATCCTGACCCAACTCCTAGCAAGATTTACAGCCCAGAGAGGTAGACCCGGCCGGCTGCTCGGGGTACAGGAATGTAATGTTTTGGCTACCGGTGAAAGGCCCAGTTTATTGGAAACACACTTCTTTTCCAATGTTTAGTTTCCTTTCACTCTTTTCTCCTTTTTGTTTTTCCCAGAGTGCACTGCCCAGGGCCTTAGGAAAGGACATTAAGGAGCTCAAAATCCTGCCTCGGGGTGCTGGGGATTCAGGGGGACAGGACTCAGTTTTGTTGAGGAGCAGGATGGCCACCACCTCGGTGTGGACAGAGGTCCTGGACCCAGAGAGGGGAGACCCTGCTGTAGGCCGAGCTCTACCACTTCGGAGCTGGGGACCAAGCACCGGTGATACCCCTCTCAGGGCACCCCCGGTCCATAAGGGAGTGAATGACCCAAATCTCCCCCACAGGGGCTTCTGACTAAAATGCTGTGGTTTCGGAACACAGTCTGGCACAGTATCTAACAAGGCTGAGCACAGATATCACGTATAGCTCAGCAATCCCACTCCCAGGTATGTACCAAGAGAAGGATGACCTGTGTCCTCAAACAGGCTGGTACAAGATATTGATTGTAACATCATGGGTGGGAACCAAAAGTCGGGCACTATTACTGGGAACCACGGGTAATAGAATGGACACATTAGACTAGTAGAATCAGGGTTCATTCCCACAGAAAATTATCCAGCTATAAGAATGAGCAATCGGCAATACACACAACAATACAGAAGAGGCCAGGTGCGGTGGCTCACTCCTGTAATCCCAGCACTTTGGGAAGCCAAGGTAGGCAGATCACAAGGTCAGGAGATCAAGACCAGCCTGACCAATATGGTGAAACCCCAACTCTACTAAAAATACAAAAAATTAGCCAGGTGTGGTGGCGCGTGCCTGTAATCCCTGCTACTCAGGAGGCTGAGGCAGGAGAATTGCTTGAACCTGGGAGGCAGAGGTTGCGGTAAGCTGAGATCACGTCACTGTACTCCAGCCTGGGCAACAAAATGAGACTCCATCTCAAAACAAACAAAAAAAAAACAAAAATAACATGGATGAACCCCATGAATATTGTGTTGAGCTAAAGAAGCTATATTCCAAAAAGGCCACCGGATATGCCTCTGTTATGAATCGGGTTCAAAAACCAGAAAACTAGACAATGGGGTTGGAAGTCAGGATAGAGCTACTCCTTGGGGAGTAGAGAGTGGGGAATGGCTGAAAGGGGACATGAGAGGGGGCTTTTGAGGTCCTGGTCTGTTGCTTCATCTGGGCTTTGGTGACACAAGAATGCTCACTTTGTGAAAATTGTTCATATGTGACATCTGCACTTTTCCGCATGTATTATGCATTGGTAAAAAGTTTACGTTAAACAAACAAAAAAACTCTACACTTTGGGGCCATACAAACCCATTCACTAAGCCCACAGTCATCCGTCTATCAATCAAAAGTATTTCTAGGACGCCCATCCCTGACCGACCACAGATAGAAGGCCAGCCCTCTCTGAAGCGGCATTCAAGGCCCTCTCCCTGTGGGCGTCAATCCTTACTGCCCTGTCAGGATCGCTCCCCATTCCCAGAACAAGTGTCATCACATCTTCCTGCTTTTGCCCAACAGTCCCTCGGCTGGGATGCCCTTTCCCTGCTGAAGCCTGGTGAAACCCTCCACCTTCAAACCCAGCCCTGACCCCAGCCTCCTTGGCAGCTAATCTGGGCAGCAGCTTCCTCCCAGCCCACACTACCCATTGAAAAAACAGCATCTATGGCCGGGCACAGTGGCTCATGCCTGTAATGTCAGCACTTTGGGAGGCCAAGCCAGGTAGATCACTTGAAGCCAGGAATTTGAGACCATCCTGGCCAACATGGTGAAACCCCATCTCTACTAAAAATACAAAAATTAGCCAGGCATGGTGGTGCACACCTGTAGTCCCAGCTACTCCAGAGGCTGAGGGAGGGGAATCCTTTGAACTTGGGAGGTGAAAGTTGCAGTTAGATAAGATAGCACCACTGCACTCCAGCCTGATGACAGAGTGAGACTCTGCTTAAGAAAGAAAAGAAAAGAAAAAGCATTTGTCCTACCTCCCTAGGAGGCACTTTTCTTCTAGTCTTTTCTATTAGATTCTAAGTTTGCTGAGAATGCCCAGTCTCCTGGGTATTTTCTCCTTCTCACAATCCCATCCCTCAAGCTAACACTTGATTACCAATTCACTAAATTAGCATTCACTGAAAATTACACGTGTGCCAGGTACACCGTGCTACATATTGTCATTGTGATCTCTGTGACCTCTACAAGCCTGTGCTGAGCCCACCTTTAGGAGAGGAAATGCAGGCTGCAAAGGGAAGCAAAGTGACGTTGATGGCAGGTCTGCCTGGCCCCAAAGCCTGAGCTTTCAGCCTCTGCCCTCCCCTAGCATCCCCCGGTCATCCCTATCCCTCATTCCACACCCCATTGCAAGATCTGGAAGCAGTCCTTGGCAGAGCTGTGTCTTCCTCCTTCCTTCTTTCCTTCCTTCCTTCCTATCCTCCTTC
Organism: Leontopithecus rosalia; assembly: GCA_028533165.1. NCBI lineage: Eukaryota > Metazoa > Chordata > Mammalia > Primates > Cebidae > Leontopithecus > Leontopithecus rosalia. The sequence goes on along the minus strand of CM052655.1, from coordinate 10,065,894 downwards.
CCTCCTTCCCTCCCTCCCTCTTCCTTCCTTCTTTCCCTCCCTCCCTCCTTCCTTCCTTTCTTCTTATTATTACTTTTAGACACGAGGTCTCGCTGTGTTGCCCAGGCTGGAGTGCAGTGGCTATTCAAAGGAGACATCCCACTACTGATCAGCAGGGGAGTTTTGACCTGCTCCATTTCCGACCTGGGCCAGTTCACCGCTCCTTAGGCAACCTGGTGGTCCCCGGCTCCCAGGAAGTCACCATATTGACACCGAACTTAGTGCGGACACCCGACCAGCATAGCACACTGCAGCCCAGAACTCCTGGGCTCAAGTGATCCTCCCACCTCAGCCTCCCGAGTAGCTGGGACTATACGCATGCACCACCACGCCCAGCATGATTCTTTGTTTTTAGTAAAACTATTCAGACCCAAGGGAGGCATCAGGGCAAGTGGATCAGGGCTCAGGTGGGGCTGGCTCCAGCTTTCCTGAGCAATCACAGAGAATCTACCTGCCTGCACAAGATAGGATGACAACATCTGCTTGGAGGAGTTGGTCATAAATGTCACTTTGACCACCAGACTCAGTGTGCTCATCTAAAAACTGGAAGTTACAACACCTGCCCCAGCAGGTTGTGGCGAGAATGGAACGCATAAGCACCCAGTGACCCTGAGAGGGATGGTCAGAGGTGACCTCCCTGCACAGCTAACCCCCAGAACACAGATCACAGCTACAGACCAGAGCCAGCATAGCTCACAAAAGAATAGGCTGTTTCAAGATGCCACGTATGTTTATGCCCAGAAGTAATCAGGCACCGGTTGGGGGTTCCCATACAGAAAGGACTCCTGCCTTGAGGGGAAGATGGTCTGGGTGCTCTGCGATCCTCCCAGATCCATCTAGATTTGTGTGGGGAATTTTTAAAAATCCCAATGCCCAGTCCAGTCCCAACCCTTTTTGAAATGGGGTCTGAGCTTTTCCAAAACTCTTCAGGGGACTAATGTGCAAAGAGGGTGAAGAACCCATGAGTTGGACCAACTGACCCATTTACACATGAACAAGCCCAAGTGGAAGTAGTTTGAGGCCACCAAGAAACAGGGAACAGAGTCACGACTGGAAGCTGAGCCTCCTGGCCCCCAGGTAGAGGTGGTGCCATCTCTAGACCCAGTGGAAACTACTGGGCTCTCTCTGACCGTCACCCTATGAGGGAGAAGGCAGCTAAGACAGCTGGGCAGCCAGGTGTTAAGAGACAGGGTCTGCCTTCTGAAGAGCCTGGGTCCTCTCTCCACCCTCCTAGGCTTCTCTCTCCGTCAAACAGCAGAGGAGGCCCCAGAGATTTCATCACCTAGCCCCCTAACCCGAGTCAGAGTCTTCTTGGGCCTGAAACAGACAATCTCAGCTGAGAGAGTCTGGGGGTGTGGAGGCCTGGCCTCTCTGTGCAATCCGTCCTGTTTTATTTTGAACCCTTGGAGGGGAGGAAGGGACAGTGGACAGCTCTGTGAATCACAAACATAACTCCAACATCAACTACACACCAGGCTCTGCCCTCAGAGCCAAGCCCCCAAGCCTCATTCCCACCATCTGCCCTCGGGGAACAGCCTGGAATGCCCATTTTGGAAATAGTGTCTCCTCTTCCCCAGTGATCCTGGGGCAGTGTACAGCAGTGGGGGTAAGAGGCCTAGGAATGACCCTGCACATCCCTCAGGCCCAGCAGCCTCCTCCAGGGCCAAACCTGAGGTCCAGAGTGGACATGTGGTTTGCAGAGCGCACAGCCAGACACATTCCCTAGTGGCAGGGCCAGGGACATTTTCCGTGAATGTCCTATATAAGGCAGTGGTCAGAAGGACTGAGGAAGGTGGGTGAAGGGGTGACAGGTGGGGGAGATCAGTCCTGGGACACCAGGGCACACGTGCCCTGATAGGCTGGCATGACCACCTGTCTGCAGCGATGCCTGCTAGGTACCCTATTTCACCTCATTTCTCCAAGGAGGCTGGAGCCAGAGAGCTGTACCCACCCCAACCCCTCTCCCAATTCTCCCCCCACTGACCACGTCTGCCCAGCAAAGCCCCTCACCTTAGCTGCCTCCCATGGCTGCTGAGGAGCCAAATGGTGTCCCGACCCTTCCAATTTCAGTCTGTGCGACAGAGCTGGCCTCCCCTCCTTCTTCCCCACCTGGCATGGAAGGCCTGCCAGCCCAGCTTCTCCCTGCTCTGTCCAGCACTGGCACTATCCCGGACAACTCAAAGAGATCAAAACGACTGCCAGGCCCTTATCTCTGAGCTCCCACCTCTCCTTTTCAAGATCAATTAAAGTCTTGGCAATGATTCACCTTGCAGTCTGGGATGGTAGCTTTGATGTCCGCTCCAGACATGAGACCTCCGTTTTTCCAAATCTAGAAACTGCTACCAAATGGTGAGGGTAGGGGCCCTCCCTGGGGCCAGAGCAACCCCTGCTTTGCAGAGATGCCAGCCCCAAGGTCTTACCCTCTCTGGCAGGGGTACCAGGCCCTGACTGGGGACATGGGGAAACGGCCCATGAATATCAGGAATTCCTTCCACAAAGGACAACTGGAAAAGCAACGCACCTCTGCTTCCCTTGGCAGCCAAGGGCCACGGAGGAAAAATGTTTAATATAAAAACATCTGACAAAGTGCCTTCAGGATATATTTTCTGCATCAAAGAAGTAGCTCTTGGCAACAGCCACTCTATCCTGACAAGGAAACTTTCGAGCAGGGTTCCCAATTGTTACAGACGCCCGGGGAAAGCATGCCAGTGGGAATGGGAAGAGGGGGACCGTGGAGCCCGGCAGGCAGATGGTTGTGATTAGGCTGGACGAAACCAAGTACATTTTCTGGAATTTCAGGTCTCCTCAGACAACCTGCTGGTTCCCCTGATGATGCAGGCCGCCAGTGTACAGTGAGGGGTAGGGGCCAACTGCAGCCAGACCTGGACAGGCACTTGACACCCCACCTCGCCAGCAGCCTCCCCTCAGAAGCACACCCACATGCCATCTCACTGGTCATTCATTTATCCATTCAGTAACCAGCCAATGAGCAGAGCCGGTGAGGGGCTCAGGTGATCATTGCTCATGCTCAATCTCAGGTACTATGGGACACAGACACCCCAGAAGCTCAAGAACTGTGTTTGCATCCTGAATCTTCCAGGGCCAGCAAGCATGCCTCATCAGACACTGAGGAACCCAACAAGCGCTAGACTGCCTGGGTTCTAATCCCAGCTCTATTGCTTTCTAGCTAGGTGACCTTGGGCAAGTTACTTAACCTCCCTGAGCCTGTTATTTCTTCCTTTAATTTGGCTAATGAAAGTGGCTTCATCAGAGGGTTGTAGGGAATAGTCCATAAATAAATGTATTTATGGCCCTTAGAATACCTGGCACAGAGCACTGTGTTAGCTGTGATTATTAAATATGTGTGATGATCATTGTCTTTATGCTCTCTCTCTGGATCTCTTTGTCCCAGGCAAAAATTCATTCATTCATTCATTCATTCCACAATGACTCCCTGCTGTGAGCTAGGTACAGTACTAGAAGCTGGATGAGGTCCTTCAGGACCAAGTATATCCCACGGTTCCCTGGTCTCCACGACCACGATCCCTCTGTTCCAGCTCATTCGTCTAGTGTATCCACTGTATCCACTCTGCATACAGTGCCCCAGACCCACAGGCAATGAGCATGTCATGTGACAGGCTTTAGCATCATCCAACCACTGTGGATTCATCTTCCCCCATTTCTCCATCTCTCGCATATTTACCTTCTAGCCACAAACTCTTAGAACATATGGCATTCAATGTATGCCTCCTTGTTTTTGCACAGGCTGTTCTTCCTACTTGAAAGGATATCTATAGCCTGTTGTCCTCTTGGTGAATTCTTAGTCATTCTACAAAACCCAACTCAGAATTACCTTCTCTGTCAAAATGAATACCCGCTGCACACCCCCATCCCCACCCCAATAGAGTTCCCGGTTTTGAGCACATCCCGAGGGCGGCACTTAGCATGATGAGTCACCACGGTTTGTTTGCTGTCTGCCTCTCCTCTAGACCAACAGCTCTTAGAGCGTAAGGCCCAGCCTTTCTCCATTTTGTATTGTCTGCCACTGGCACGCAGGAGATTATTTTTCCCCTTTTTTATAGTAGATTCTTCTTTTCTATTTTTTAATTTTTTTCTTCTTGATTCATTGTCTTAGAGGCAGGGTCTTGGTCTGTCGCTCAGGTTGGATCAGAGTGCAGTGGTGCTCACCACAGCCTCCAGCTCCTGAGCTCGAGTGATCCTCCCATCTCAATGGCTGGGACTACAGGTGTGTGCCACCATGGCCACCTAATTTTTAAATTTTTTTAAGATGCAGGGTCTTGCTATGTTGGCCCCGGCTGGTCTCAAACTCCCAGGCTCAAGCAATCCTCCTGCCTCAGCCACATACGCACAAGCTACCACGCTTGGCTGCAGTAGGTCCTGAATAATAAATGTTCAATACACTGACTTGTCATTCAAAAGCCCACACTTGGGAAACACAATAGCCCCGAGGTCCTTCGTATGAGGCCATGGGAGTCTAAAAGCTCGTTACCGCTACTGAGTTAGTTGCCCTCTCTGGACATTCCAAATATACCTCCACCGCAGTCCCCAAGCTTTAGTGCCTTGGGATAGAGGGGTGGAAGGCCAAGACACTAATCCTCTCCCTCCTCATGACTTTGTTCCATGCCACCATTGTGCTTTTGGACAATGATAGGAGAAGCTAAGATGCCCCAGGCCAGAAGCCCTAGCTCTATGACTACTCCCCATCCCAAGGCCTGGGAGCTGGTACTCAGAGCCTGCAACACATCAGCACCAAGGAGCCCCTGAGATCAGTGACCCAGGGGACCCAATATACAGCTGAGCAAACTGAGACTAGAGAGGTGAAGAATTTGCCTGAGGTCACACGGCAGGGAATGGGCACAGCTAAGCCGAGAACCCACTCTGGCACACTGCCTATCACCCCGCATTGCTTCTTGGCAGACAGGGGTTGGCTGAGCCCTCCTTCAGCTGCCCGTTCCCCCAGGACTGCTCTAGTCACCCCATCACTCCTGCTAACTGCCCCTGACACCTCTGCCTCGGCCCAGGAAGAATGGGTACTGTGAGATACTCAAGGAGTTAGGAAGGGAAGGCATTTTTTTTCCTCCCTTCGGTTGGTCAAAGCTAGAAAGACACATGACAGGGGCTTGATGTAAGTAGTAAATACTGTCCATTTGGAACTGGAGCTAAATGCTCCTTCTCCCCCACCCATTTCTGAGTTGGAAATGGCAGGCCGGTGCTGGCCAGAATCGGTGTCAGTCTGGCAACCTGTCCACCGCCCCTAGGCTGGAGCCTGACCCCTGGGGATACACAGAGTAGGCAGAGGTCACACCCGAGGGCCACCTCTTAAACCCATGGGGACCAGGTCAGGTTCAAGTCTGACTGTTTCAGGGCACCCATTCACCCCAGATGACATGCCCTTCCTCCTCTCCAAAACCTAAAGAAGTGTTTTCAGCTAAAATGTATTGTATCCCCTGCCCTCCTGCTTTCTCTTTGAAACCACTCTGCATACAGTGCCCCAGACCCACAGGCAATGAGCATGTCATGTGACAGGCTTTAGCATCATCATGTGACAGCAACGTTCTGCAGGCCCTGTCTATCGGTCAGGTGTGATCACCCCATGAAAATTCACTGAGCTGGGCACTTATATGTGCACTCTGCATATTTAGAAAAAAGTGAAAATAAAATCTTTCCCAGGTCCTGGCCTCTACCCATCTCATCTCCCACCAACATCTGGAGCTTTGCTTCCCAGTCCCTTGAAACTCCTTTGGTTTCTCAACATCAAGCTCTTTTCACACCTCCAAGTCTTTGCACTTGCTATTCTTTCTACTTGGAATGCTCCATATCCTGCCTTTTTGACTCTATTCATTCTTTAAAACCCAATGTAGATATCGCCTCTTCCAGGAAGCCTTCCTGAGCTACCTCCCTACCACGCCAAGAGTTGATCACTAATCCCTTCTTCCTCTGGACTGCCTGTTGTCACTGTTTGTGTCTTTACCTACCTGTGAATACCTTGAGGGCAGAAATAAAGTAACTTTTATCTCTGTACCCCCAGCCCTATGCACAGTGCCTGGAACATTGCAATGGCCACCCCCAGCACGTACAGTGTGCCAGGCCTTGGCTGACTCAAAGACATCATCTCATTTAACCCTCACCACTAGGAATACGTTGTTATATCATCCCCATTTTACAGGTGAGAAAACTGAGGGACAAAGCAGCTCAGTGGCTCTCCCAAGGTCACTCAACTAATAGATGGCAGACTCAAGGCTTGATCGCTGGGCCTACAGGTGCAGAGCCCATGCCCTTCGGCCCACACAGCTATCGGGACTCAGAACACACTGAATGGGCTGAACCGCAGGCCTTGGAACACAGAACTCTAGAGTCTGTTACATGAGGGTGTCGAGCAAGAACACACTTGGTCCCTGTGATCAAGAAAGCAGCAGGAAATGACACTGCATACACACACTCCTCTCCTAGCTTCAGCAGACACCGACAATGACACCAGACAGGACCGACCCCAAGTGACCCCTGAAACGGCCAAATGGCAGGCACAGTTCTTATCAAGTGGTGGGTGGGTAAGCAGTGTGGACCCACCTATGGTTGCAACCTAGGTGGGTCCACACTGCTATGCTTGCTGTGTGGCTCTGAGCCAGTCTCCCAACCTCCCTGAGCCTCTGTTCCCAAACTCTGCCACCTTACACAATGCAACAATCTACAGCATGATCTGTGCCCTCACGGAGCTTACAGTCCGCTGGTGGAGGAAAGACACCTCCATCCAGCTCAGCCCCCAACTCTCCATGTAGTCTGACGTGGCTCCCTTCCTTCCTTCCCTGGGAATTCTCCTTTCGAAGCTGAAGGGCTGGCTCTCGATAACACAGCTCTAAAGAAACCCGCATGCTGTGAGTACCGACATCCCAGGCAGACACGGCCAAGGTCCCAGAAAGGACTGCCCAATCTCAGTGGTGGGCAGTGTATATGTGGTACAGCTGGACAGTGTGACTACCCAGCTCCCACCCTGAGGGCTCTGCCCGTGTTCCACAACAAGCATCCCCGCCCCCTTCCCCACGCAGACCCTGCCAGGGCAAAGTATCTCATTTAACCCTCACCATTAGGGATATGTTATTATCATCCTCATTTTACAGGTGAGAAAACTGAGGGGCAGGGTGCTTAACAAAGTACTTGGATGGTCACCTTACAGGTTCTAGAATAAGACAGTACAGGGAAGCCACTGTCCTAAAGAAGCCCCCAAAGCATGGAGTCAGGCAGGCCTGGGTGCTTCAGCAGCCCCACCACGTCAGGCTCCTGCTAAGTGACTCAGAGCTCACCCAGCCCGGCCTGGCCAGGGCTCCTTCCCTCACCCAAGGCTTAAAGCTCCTTATGACATGTTCATTGTTTTTCTAGGCTGGAGTCAGAGATGCTGAGAGAACCCTGCCCTCTGCCACCATCCTTTCTCGGAACTGCCATTCCTTCATCCTGCTATCCTGAGATTTATGGCATGTTCTACTTTAAAGTTGGGGAAAAAAAAGTTTGCCTACCAGCCACTCACACCTTAGTATGAATTTATTTAACTAGCTTCTCTTCTTTTCTTCCCCAAACTAAACTGAAATCAAGCAAATGGAAGAGGAATAGAAACTGCTGAGAAGAGGACAGTCTGACAGAGGCCTTGGACACGCAGGGGACAGCACCCCAGTCCTGAATCAGGCGAGGAAACCAGAGTGCCAGAGTTCTGAAGGGACTCCAAAAGTTCTAGGCTTTTAATTTTTCCCAAATCCCATCGAAGACTCCAGGTGTAAGGTCTTCGGATTTGGTAAAAGCTCTGCATTCTAGCCTTCCTCCACCACCCCCCTCCCCAGTGACCTTGGTGAAGCCACATGCCCCCTCTACACTGTTCAGTGGAGATCACGTATCCAAACTGGGAGGTGACATAGAGATCAAATGAAGGTTTTCCATCAACTACTCAGCAGAGAGCTGAAGCAAGTGTGTCTCCTTTCCTGCGGCCCCTCGCCCTGCCCACTCAAGCATCCTTGCCTGCCCAGGCCTGGGACTAAGCCTCAAGAGCCCCACCATTCCCCTAAGTGGCCTCAACAACAGGACAGGGAAGTAAAGCAGAGACCATGGAGCTGGATAAAACACAGAGTCCCAGGCCCAGCACTGGGATTGTCATCGTGGGAGACAAACAAGGGCAGTCTCCATCCTGGGGCTGCAGATACCCTGTTTGAGGATGACATCCATCCCAGGACACGGAGGGTGACAAGGCTCTCGGGATCAGCAGACCCCCAGAACAAAGGGAGACGGAGGGCCAGGCAGCCAAGTGGTGTGATCTCTGGGTGGTCTGCAGGTTTGTCCAGTGGTGGCCTGGAAGGCCGTGGAGCCACCCTGCACCCTTGCTAGACCCCTCATTCCTTTCCCGCTACTTAAATCAGGACAGGTGCCCCCAGGCTCCTTGTGATCATTTTACTTTGCTCCTGCCGGGTCTAGCTTGGGGAAGGGGACAAGGACACTTGTTGTGGAACGCTGGGCAGGGCCCTCAGGGAGGGAGCTGGGCAGTCACACTGTCGAGGCTCAAATTCCAAGCCTGCCACTTATATTATGGGCAGTTGGTACAGCAATGAACCTCAGTTTCCTCCTCTGTGAAATGGGGAGAGTCACACCTGTCTCACTGGGTCATGGAAAGGAATCACTGAAATGGAGAATGCTGGAGCTTAGCAAAGTGCCTGACACATAGTGAGTGTCGATAAATGTCAACTGCTGTCATCATCAGCACCATCATCATTTGTCCTTAGACGTCAAATACCCTGGCCTGGCCCAACATATTGTGCCTACCTCTGCCCCTTACCTTTCTGACTTCACCTCCGGCCCTGCCCTCCCACACAACCTTGCATTCCATCTTGCAGGATGATTCATGGCTTCACCACCCACCAAGACCTGTCACCCCCAGGCCATTTCCCTCCCTGAATATGTCCTCCAGTATGACGGCCAGCACATCCCCATGTCTGTGGGCTCCCAGTAGGCAGAGGGGCAGCTTAACCCACAGGACCTCAGATCCCGATAGCACAGAGCAAGCTGGGAAAGCTAACAGTGGGCCCTCAGGAGAGCGGGGACTTTCCACGCATGGCATCTCTAGAAGGGACTGGGAGGACACAAAGGGAAACACTCCACTCAAATACTGAGGCCACCCAGAACTCAGACCAAAGTCCTTTAAGACCTCACTCAATGTCCTTGGCATAGGAAATCCCCAATTTCTTCCCCAAATCCTTCAACAGCTTAGAATTCTAAGGCACTGGACACATTTCCAACACAGTCCTTTTGCACCATCAAGAGTAGCTGGGACATTCTCACTAACCAGTACCAAAGACTGCTCTGGGATATCCATGCAGAAATCTCAGAAACAGGCCCAGTGAGGCCCAAAGGCAACAAAAACGAATGGCCTGGGGATCTCTAGAGACCTCCCAGCCTCCAGATTGAGGGAGGGGCCTTCCGCCAGTGCTCGGGGGTCTGGTCCTTCTAGCCTGAGCCACACCAGGCCCCCTCTGGAATGGCTGAGATCAAATAAGACTACATCTGCAAACACCTTAAAACTGCAAGGTGTGTGCGCGCACGCACACACACACACACCACGGACTTTCTGACATTAACAATTGGGAGAAAGAGGATGTCAAAAAATTACCCATCTGTCCAGACAACCAATGCCAGTGCAATCCATCTGAATCAAATATACTCTGAGGGCTGGCAGTGACATAAAATCATAAACTCAGAAATACTTTTAAGCTCCTTGCTTCAAAATTATATGTGGCTTTCATTCACGTAGGTGCAGAGGAAAAAGAAAGGATTGAAATTTTAACTTGTGTTCATCTGGTTGGTCTTTGAGGGAAAGAAATTAGAGAAGGAAGTACCCTAATTGGGTGGGCCACTAGAGACCACAAGGCATTCGAGAGTAAGACCCAGAAGACCTGGACCCCAGTACCACCTGGACCCCAGCATCACCT
>CM052655.1:9957968-10055775 GCA_028533165.1 Leontopithecus rosalia | reverse complement strand
TGGTGAGAAAGAAGGGAATGGATGGGCGAAAGCTCTGGGCTGGGGAAATGCCCAGGCAGCCGTGAGCAGCCAGAGCTGCATTAATTATCCTTAGAGTTGCAGAGAGTCTACATCAAGAACGACAGAACTTTACAGGAAATACATTTATCGAGGGTGCATCTGGCCCTTGCAGAAAAGTGGGGGACAAACAGTGATAGGGAGCACAGACCCTGGAGGCAAACAGCCTGTGGCTGTTCCTGGAGAACGCACATAAAGGGGCAGAGTGAAGTGTCAGGCCATAGCATACCAATAAACGGCTATGCTGACTGCAACTGCTACCGTGCATAGATGTGGGCAAGGGAAGAATGGCTCAGATGGAGACGTGCAGCCATCCAGCCATACCCACTAGGGATGCAGCCCCGGCCCGAGGGGCTGTCAGTTTCAGCCAGCACACCCCCAGGCCACAAGCCCACCAGCCATGCTCCCAAAGGGCCCCACAGACCTTGCCCCTGGCCCTCGATGTCCCCAGTCCAACACCAGCCTCTCATTTCTCAAGGGAAGTTTGGTTCAGGTATTCCTCCAGATATGCGGGTCCCTACAACCAGCTTCTAACTGCAGGGGCTACTGGACTCCAAACCAGGGTTCCCTCGTCTTCTATCCCAGCCTCTGCTGCTCAGGGAGAGACACAGAAACCACTGGCTTTTGCCAAACTCCTCACGTGCCAGATCCTCCCTGCAAGTTCATTCAACCGGCTTCATTTCCCCCAATCTTCTAAGCCTTCACATCAGTCCCTCCCGCAGAGTGGGGACAGGAGGAAGATAAACGTGTAACACAACCACTTTGCTGCCTCTCGCAGCTGGGAGAAGAGGATCCCTTGCTAAAACCAGAGGTGGAGAACTGTGCTGGGCTTTTCTCACTTCCAAGAGAGACAAGACTGAGACAACTGGTGAAAGCGTGGTAGACAGGTGCTTTGAAAGTTATCTTCAGGTTTCACTCACACGAACTGCTCTTAACCCCAAGAACACCAGCGAGTGAAACACCGGCGATCTTCCCATCCAAAGACTGGAGGAGAAGGGAAGCAAAAAGAAGAGGGGAAGTCAACGAGTCTCCCACCAAGCCCCCTCCGCAGCTGTCCCCTTTGATAAATTTCAACACCACAGCAATGTACAAGAAGAAAAACTGCCGACCTGAGAATTCACCCGGAGCAGTGATGAGGGAGTTGGTGGCCTCTGTTTCAGTGTAAGACAATGTGGAATCGGACAGATCTGTGGGAGGAAAGAAAAGAACTTAGTTGGTCGCGGGGCAGTGCACTCTTTCGGCTTCTTTTTTTTTTTTTTTTTTTTTGAGACGGAGTTTCACTCTTGTCACCCAGGCTGGAGTACAATGGCGCCATCTCGGCTCACCGCAACCTCCGCCTCCTGGATTCAGGCAATTCTCCTGCCTCAGCCTCCTGAGTAGCTGGGATTACAGGCACGTACCACCGTGCCCAGCTGATTTTTTGTATTTTTAGTAGAGACAGGGTTTCACCATGTTGACCAGGATGGTCTCGACCTATTGCTCTCGTGACCCACCTGCCTCCCAAAGTGCTGGGATTACAGGCATGAGCCACCTCGCCCAGCCTCTTTCTGCTTCTTTCTCATGCATCTGTGGATGTGTGGATGTGTGTGCTTGCAAAGGGCAGCATGTCCCTCCCGACTTTCCGATGTCACCCTGCAACCCCATCTCAGGATCACCCCAGACCAGACCAGCCAGCCCAGGAGCTCTTCTGGAAAATGCTGACTAGTGAAGCTGGTACCTGAAAACGCTGCAATTGCCCTGACCACAGAAATAGCCCAAGTTCAGGGGACAGAGCAAGTAGCAACTTGGAGCCTCCGTGGGTAAGGTTAAATTAAGCCCCTAAACAATTCATAGTTGCTATTCTTAATTACAACCATTAAAATTCTTGAAGCTGTTCCTTCTTGCTTCCTTCCTTCCTTTCTTCCTTCCTTCCTTCCTCCCGCTGGAGCTGGGGAAACTGTTTTAACAAGTCACCAGCCATCCTCACTCTGTCCTGCTTACACCCCTCTAATTAAGGGCTCAAGTGTTTGCTCCCCAGATTAACTGTTTTTTTTCTCTCCCCTCCCCCACTCCCTGACATCCAAACCTGCTCACAGAGCAACTTTCAAAGCCTGGACTGCTTTTCTTAAGGCGTTCTTCTTTCCTAAGTAGTTTTAAGTACTTCATATGTACATTGTTGGTTTTCCTCTGTCTGCAGTACAGTTAGATGAGAAAGAGAAATTCTTTTGCACATTTTCTATAGAACACTGAGCTGCTAGCTTGGCAAGCCAATGGCTTTTGGGACAGGTAGACTTGGAAAATTTTTCCTGGGCCTGTGCCTCTGCTACCAGCAATGGGTGTTGTCCCCATTAAGGGACAGGCCTGTCCAGGCGTTAGATGGCCTACAGCACACTCATCTTCTCACCTAGCACAACCCAGGACTGGCTCGGGTGGCCCCACCTGGCCCCACCTGGCCCCACCTGGCCCCACCTGGCCCGGCAGAGCTACTCCAGGCGAGGGATTCCTGGGATGAAACCGTTTGCTAGGCCCTCACTAGCTAGAATTCCATTTGATCCTGCAGGAATTTTTTTCCTTTTACCACGTGGCTTGGGGAGCCGGAAGATAAAACATTAACCAATTTGGCCTTTTTTTTTCCCTCTCTCGTTTCCCACTTGCCAGATGCTGACTGGGTGTTCTGGGTTTTATTTTTTTTTTTTATTCTCATGTGATCACAGAGGCTTAGAAGTGAACTGGCTTTTTGTTTACGAAAAAGCAACAATGCAAGGAAGAGAAATTATTTCCCAAAAAATAACCTGGGACTATTTATAAGGGAATGAAAAAGTTATCTGCTGGTAAAACATGTTAGGAGAAAAATAAGGACACACAGAAAAACAAACAAACAACAACAAAAAAAACCTCAATGCTCAAGTGGGAACTTCTTAAAAGAGTTTTGCTTTTAATACGTAATGTTCCCAACGTGCTCTGTGCCCAGCGCCCCGCTGCCACTTCTCATTTGAAGCAGCGACACCACAAGCCGAGTCCTATTTCTCAGTGAACTGCCTTACAGCCAACACAGACAGCATTGTGAGGTTTCCAGAAGAGTGGGAACGACAGGCGGTTTCCACCTTTCACAGCTAGTAAGTCCCTATCACGCCCTTGCCAAACCCTCACATCTAGTGTTTCCAGTGAGGCCCTGGACAGTGTCTCAATGGCTGCTGTGCAGAAGAATGTTCCCAGCCTCCATCACTGCTCAAGCCTGGAGGATGAAGAGCTCCCTCTGCAAGCTGGAGCCCCAGGTTCAGGTCCCCACCTCCACTATTAGCCGCAACATCAGGGCTCACCAGCTTTTGCTATCAAGGGCCAGAGGTTAATATTTTCAGCTGTATGAACTATACACTGTCTTCTGCAACCACACAACTCTGCCGAAGCCATGGACAAAATGGAAATGGACAAGCCTGGCTGCGTTCCAGTCAAACTCCACTTCCAGACACCAAAATGGGAATTTCATGTCATTTTGAGGTGTCACGAAATAGTATGCCTCTTTTGATTTGTTTAACAACTTCAAAAATAAAAGCCATTCTTAGCTTGCAAGGCATTTAAAAACAAGTGGTGGGCTGCACCATTTGACCACCGGTAAGCGTCACTTCCTCTTTCTGGGCCTCAGTTGTTTCATTTGTAAAATCATGGGAACAACTGTTGGTTTCCACACAGTCACTCTGCAGGGCTGGTCAGTTTCCTGATTTTTGCTGCTTTATCACAGGCTGACTGACACACCTTCAGGGTGATGATCCTTGACATTCAAACTGAGGTGCTAAGAACTTTCACTAAGAACTTTTGAGGGTTTTCTTCTCTAATGGAACTGGGGATCTTGCAAGCAACTAGTGCAATTATGCTGACTTAGAAAATGCTGAGACAGGCCTACAAGGGAAGGAGAGCGAGCCACGGACCTGAGTCAGGGCTGCTCTGAGTTTGTGCCTCAACCCTGCTGTTCGTTAGCCGGACAGCTCCTCACCCTCAGTCAGCCTGATGCTTCATCTCTTACGTGACAAGGTCCCACCAGAGAATCTCTCCAGTTCCCCAGAGAACTAAGGCTCCTCCCTGCACGGGACAATCCTACTTCTAGAACAAACAATAGGTTGGCCACCGTGTTTGGCCGCCAACTCCACACCCTCGTGGGACAGCCTCTGCCCACCTAGCCTGAGAAGGTCACACTCCTGAAGGGGCTGGTGGGCATGTCTGACTTCACAGCAGGTGAGGGGTCTGGAAGGAAAACTGGGGCAGATGCCCGAGCATCTACGACACTAAGAAGTGACCACCCAGTGATGCTGACACGCTACTGGAAGGAGGCCCTTACCAAAAACCAAACACGAGCCAGTAAAAGTGGTCACTTGGTGGAAAGTTTCAGCATCGTTGCCACGCCATCTGACTTTGAAAACTTGAGTCCCACGGGAACTGCTCGGGCCACACCGTTGCTCTCCTGGTACTGTCAGGGCCAAACTAACTTGCCCCATGATCAAGATCCTGCAGACTCCATCACTCCTCTGCCTCAGAACCCATGCTCTGAACTCCCACTAGAGGAAACAGAGAGCCAAGTAATCTCCACTTTTATTTTCTTTCTTTTAGAGATGGGGTCTTGCTCTGTCACCCAGACTGGAGGGCAGTGCCACAATCATACCTCACTGTAGCCTCGAACTCCTGGGCTTAAGTGATCCTCCCACCTCAGCCTCCTAAGTAGCTAGGATTACAGGCCTGAGCCACCACATCCAGCTAATTTTTGTATGTTTTGTAGAGATGGGTCTTGCTATATTGCCCAGAGTGATCTGAAACTCCTGGCTTCAAGCAATTCTCCCATCTTAGCCTCCGAAAATGCTGGCATTACAGGTTGAGCCATCGTTCCCAGCCACGATCTCTACTTTTTTTTTTTTGAGACAAGAGTTTCACTCACTCTGTAGCCCAGACTGCAGTGCAGTGGCATGACCTCAGCTCACTGCAACCTCTGCCTCCCAGGTTCAAGCAATTCTCTTGCCTCTGCCTCCCAAGTAGCTGGGATTACAGCTACTCGGGACCATGTGCACCACCATGCCTGGCTAATTTTTGTATTTTTAGTAGAGACATGGTTTCACCATTGGCCAGCCTGGTCTCAAACTCCTAACCTCAAGTGATTTGCCGGCCTCAGCCTCTCAAAGTGCTGGGATTACAGGTGTGAGCCAACAATCTCTACTTTCGAAATCACTTGCATCTACTCCAGAATATGGGCTGATCATCTAGGCTCAAGGTTTTACAGAAAACACAGTCTGCCTCTGAATGGGAGTTGTCTAAAATTACATTACCAACTCCACTAAACTCACCTAGGGGACAGTGCACGCCAGGGGCTTTGAGTACCAATACACATTGCTTTCTAACACGCCAATCGTTGTTTCTGCTCAAGTGAACATCTCGGCTTAAAAAGGGGGGAAACATACAGCTCCTCTCAACAAAGACTTCATGCTCAACCTATTTGTGTCATACTACTAATTAATACACTCTAAAGGAGAATAACCCAAAGCTGGGGGTGGCCCGAGAGAGGCAGAAGAGGCACAGAAATACCAACCCACCTCCAGCGAAATGCTTAAGTCAAAACCCATTCATCTCCGACAGGCCCATGTTTAAAGGTCACGGAGAGGTTAATGATGAGCCCTGGAATTCTGAGATGTAAATAGCCTGCTGCAGAAGCTGAGTCTGCTTTGGCCCAACTGTGGGAATGTCTGTATAACTTCACCCCACTTCACGGCAACCAGCGCGGCTTCCACCCCTCCCCTCCAGCCCGGAAGCCGGACAGACCCTGGGCTGAAGGGGAGCCAGTGAGGGACACACCTCTGTAAGGGGAGGAAGGAGGGCACACTTACCCAGTGGCTTGTACTCGTCGCGAGGAGACAGCCGAGAATAGGGAGGTGGCGGAGATTCTGGAAGACAGGAGACAGCATGTCACTGCCAGGGTGGGGGAACTCACACCTCAGGTTCTACATGCTTTTAATTATTGGTTTCCTCCAATAATAAACTCAGCCTCCAGGAAGCCCTCCCGCCCCGCTCTGTCCCACCTCTTCTGCTGTCCAAATCCCCTCAACAGTTAAAGCCACAGGCTTGGGGTGCAGACAGATATGGGCTCAATCCCAGCTCTGCCAGCTTTGGCCGTGTGACCTCAAGCAAGTTACTTCGCCTCTCTGAGCCTGTTTCCTCACCTCTAAAATGAGGATAATAATCATCTAGACCTCCCAGGTTTGCTGGGATAATGTACATAAAATGCTTAGTGCAGCTCTTGGCACTGTTGAAAAACACCTCCATAAACAGTAACTGTTACTACTTTAACAAGAGAAACGTGAGTGCAGGAGAAGTCAGAGCCAGGACTGCCAGACAAAATACCGAATGCTCAGTTACATTTGAATTTTGGATTAACATGGCATCGTTTTGTAGCATGACTGTGTCCCTTTCAAAACTGGGGGCGCACACACATGCTAAAACATGGTGTGTTGTTTATCGGACACTCAAATTTAACTGGGCATCCTGCATTTTATTTGCTAAATTTGGCAAGCCTAGTCAGAGCCAAGTGTGAGTGCAAAGGCCCAAACAAGCTGCATTAGAGTAGCATTCCTAGGTGCAGGGGAGGACAGCAGAAAGGGTCAGGACCCAAAAGGCCAAACCCAGCTATGTCAACAGGAGGCCTTAAGCCAGTCACTTCCAGCTCCTGGCCTCAGTCTCCCCTTTTGCAAAGGACAGGGGTGAAACACAAGCTCTCTGTAGCTCAGACACTATGATTCCTTATTGTCTATGATATTTTTCTTTGGGTTTCCTTTCATTTGCCTAAAATACTCCTCCTTAAAACATATACTTTGCCTTCAGAAGAATTCCTTAGCTTCTTGCTTTACGGGAAGTAACAATTTGCTAAACTAAGTAACAATTTGCATGAATGAAATGACCCTTCATTTTCTGTAAATGAAACTAAACACAATCAAATCGCAAACTAAAACAAACTCTCAGTGGTAATAAACTGGTAATAACTATTATTAGGCGGGTATCAGTAATGACACAGGGGTAATAAGTGTTTTTTGCAATTGTAATAGGGCACAATTAGTTGTTGGAGCATTTGTTTTGCTCCATACACCCAGTGAGGCTTCTCCTCCTCCCCACCCTGGCTTTTCCAGCTCCCAGTTACTTCCAACAAAGTGAAGGCTCTGAGGTTTAGAAACAGAGACTTTCTGTGGACAGATTAGGAAAAGGAAACACGAATCACAGAGTAGCCTCTGAAAGAGCCATGAGCACTTGCTCGGTGCCTACCTTGTATCGCACTCCATGCCAGTCACTTTCCATTTAATTTATTGTATTTTATTGTTTTAGACCTCAGGTACAAAGCAGTTAATCATGCTCATCAGGCACCTATTTTTATATCATCCTTTCTTTAAAAAACAAAAAATAAATGAGATGACATTATTATCCCCATTTTACAGATGAGAAAACTGGTTTGCGCATGTGTCCTGAGCCAGGCACGGTGCGGCTGGGATTCCAGTCCAGGCCTGACTCTGCTCTGCCACCTGCTGAGATGAATCAAGAGATACCCTGTCTTACACCCCTTCATCCCCACTGTGTCTGGCACACCACCTGCTCACAACGTGCTCACTAAATATGGACAAAGACAACTGGGATGAGGTTAATGGCAAAGTTGAATGCACCTGTGGACAAAGACGTGCAGAAGGAGGACCTAGGGGGCCCTCAGGCCTAGAGGCCAGCCTTGAGTGAAGAGCAGCCTCTCATAACAAGACGCAGGGTATAGGAAGGGCCGGAATTCCACGAAAAAAGAGAATTGAGGCCAGTGTTCCCACCGTACAGAGGAGGAGACTGCCGCCCAGCGAGCGGAAGTGACTCCCTCAGGAGTCAGGTACTGAGCCAGAACCAAAGCCAGGTCTCTGACCTCCATGCCCTTTCCGCGATCCCCATGAGCATATCGGAAAGCCTGCAATTCCTTAGGGTTACCTGTGCAAAAATCTGATTGGCTGAGGCCCAGGCCACACATGGCATGGAGCTCTGGACATCTGCACCCCAGATTTGTCCCCAAAGGTGAAACTTGACAACAATGAGCAGTAGTGGCTGGAGTCAAGCCTCTGTAACCAATGCCAGCATCTCTTCCAGGGGTTGCTTACCTGGAGCTCATAAGGTGAAAGGCAGGAAGGGCTCATGAACTCCCACCTGGAAGAGCTACCTGGGCCTTGAGTTGTGACACTCACTACCCATGGCCATAGCTGAGTTGGGAGTTCCAGTGTTGTGAGATAGAAAGAAAATCCATGAACCTGAACCATGAGACATGCCAGCTAGTGGAGCACTGCAAAGCTTTCAGGAGGGACCTCACTAGGCTCCCACTATTGGCTCTGGCAAAAAGGTTCGCACACAACTGTTTGGCAACTGCAGAGACTGAAAGCTAATAATGAGATTCCATGATTCTAAAAAAGTATGAAGGCTTTAGACTCCATCCCACAACACAGAATTTAGTGTCAGAGACAGAAGGGGCCTTGGGGTTCACCCAACTCAACTCCTTCTTTTTTCTGATAGGAAAACTAAGGTCCCACTTGAAGGACCTGCCCAAAAGGCCAGACATGAAGGTAGCTGCAGGTGTAATGGGGTATAACAGAGACCAGCTGGAGACCACTATCAGGTAACCCTTTCCAAAAACTGAGATATAATTCACATACCCTAAGATTCATCCTTTTAAAATATACCATTCAGTGGTTTTTAGTATATTCACAATGTTGTGCAACCATCAACCACAGTCTAAACACATTCTTTTCATCACAAAAAGAAATACCATTCCCATTAGAAGTCACTTCCTAGACCCCAACTCAAAACCCTGGGCAACCACTAACCTACTTTCGTCTCTATGGGTTTGCCCATTTCTGGATATTTCATTTAAATGGAATCATATAATATATGGCCTGTGTGGCTGGCTGCTTCTTTCACGTGGCACAAAGTCGTCGTGGTTCATCCGTGTGGTAGCATGTTTCGGTACTGTCCTTCATTCTTTCTCATGGCTGAACGATAGTCCATTCTATTCCGTTTACCCATTCATCAGCTAATGGGCATTTGGGTTGCTTCCTCTCTGTGGCTGTTACGAGTAATGTGCTCTGAACACTACTGGGTAAGAATCAGCTGCCACTCCCACAAGGCTGCGCGTCATGGACCTGGACTGACGGAGCCCCAGGACATTACCTCAGGTGGACAAGGTGGGCACTCAGGTGGGACACGTGGTGGGTGAGACCAAAGGTCATAAGAGAAACTGAGCTGCCACCAGGCCCTCTGTCCACTCCCCTTTTAGAAGTTGTGTTGGTTTTAAAATAACCAATATGCTCTAAATTTTAACAGAACTTTTAGAGCACCACTTCTTTCTTCTGAAAGAAGTGGACCTGGTAAAGAGAAAACAAAAAGAGAGGGAGACAGAAAGACATCAGAAACTCCAACCCCCTTGGACATCCAGCCTGAGGCATCCACTTTAGGAATCTCCTCCAACTTCCTTCAGAAGCAGGAGCAGTCAGCCAGGGGCCAGTGCGCCAGAAGGTTCAGCTCAGCCCAGGCAAGCCTCTGGTTAGCCCCCAGGGGGTACTTAGCCTTTTGGGATCTAGACCTAAATTCTAAAGCCAGAAAAGAGTTCACAGCCTCTCCCAGTGCCTGGCAATGTTTCAGCTGGGGACATTTACCTTCCACCCCCATCTTCACAGCTCAGCATCTTGCTTAGGAAAAGATCCACATGCCTCCTGAGTTGCCAAGTTTCCCCCCTCCC
The DNA here is from genome assembly GCA_028533165.1 of Leontopithecus rosalia. NCBI lineage: Eukaryota > Metazoa > Chordata > Mammalia > Primates > Cebidae > Leontopithecus > Leontopithecus rosalia. The sequence goes on along the minus strand of CM052655.1, from coordinate 10,045,961 downwards.
AAAGAGGGGCTGTGGGTGGGGAGGGGGCCTCCTGAGTGTCCCTCCTTCCTGCCCCCAGAACCTGAAGACTCAACCCTAAGCCCCATGATGGGAGATGCAGAAAAGGAGCTCCTGGCACTTTAAGGCCGGCTGAGCCTAATTGCCCAGATTCCCCTGGCAGCCAGATAAACAGCGCGGCCGGCTGGCGCCAGCAAGAGGCAAACTGCACATTATCACCCCTTCCTCACCTCCAGGAGGAGCTGGGAGGAGCAGACAAGCAGGGCTAGGGGCCGCTGAGCTGGGCAGGGCGGGGGCTTGGAAGCCCAACTTGAAATTGATCTCATTTCAAAGGGATAATGCCAGGCCAAATAAAAGGAAAACTTTCTAGCCCGTTCTAATTCCTATAGTCCTGGCCTGGGAACCCTGTGTTTTCCTAGGCGGCCTCCTCCAGTCGTTTAGAAGTTCTCTCTCTCGCTCCGTCTCTCTTCCCCGGGCGCAATTTGGATAATAGTAATTTACAGAATATAATTACAGAAAAAAAAAAGTGGGGAAGCAAAGAGCAGGAGATTTATTCCGAAGTTAATGGATACTTTGAGGAGAAAGGAGCTCTATAAACACAGGTTAGAGCTGTGATTAAAGTATTTCTCCACATTTCCGTCCACATAGGCACCCACCGAGCTCAGCGAACTGGCTTTTCCTGGGGCAGAAAGACACCCAAGGGGGAGGCAAAGCTGGGCCTGACTCCCACGGGCTGAGAGGCCAGGAGGCCCTCAGCCCCTGCCCAGCAGAGGCGGGTACCCTGCTGAGGACCCCAGTTTCTGAGACCAGCCTGGAGCAGAGCAGGGGAGGGGAGAGAGACCCCTGTGGCCAGGCATCTGCACATTAGCCCTCAGGGATTCCCTCCAACCCTTACTTTAGAGATGGGAAAAGAAGCCCAAAGGGGAAATTTGCCCCAAGGCTCCAAAGCAAGTTGACCCGGATGGAGAGTGGGCTCTGAACAGCAGGGGTCCACACTGCCAATGAGGGGTCTCCTGTCACTGGGGCTCCCTGCTGTGGCCGGTGGAGGTGGGGGGGAGGGGTGTGACTGCTGCCAGGTGGGAGTCCCCCTTTGCCAGTGTTCCAGCGTACTTGGCTCCCTAGCTGTGTGCCTGCGCTGTGTGTGTGCGCGTCTGCCTGCCCGGTGCCCCGGCCCTTTCCCCAGAGCCCTGGAAGGAGCAGTCTCCTTATCAGGACGCGCACCGCTGAGCCCCAGCTATGCGCCTGCCCAGTTACGGGAGCCAGGCTGGCGGCCAGGCGGCGGGGGCGGGGTGGGCAGCCCAGGGCTCCCCCAGCTCTCAGGCCAGCGGCAAGAGGGTCAACCCGGCACATGCTGGAAACTCTTCCCTGGCCATCGGTCCTCCCAGCTGTCCCCAGGGTGGCTGAATGCGAGCCCCAGAGGCTAGCAGCTAGCAAAGAGGCAAGGGAGGAGACTCGGGGTGCTGCAGCCCCCGCAACAGCGCCTCCTTCTGGGAGAAGGAGAAGAATCAAGTCCTAAGGCTTAGTTCAGATTTAGATGTGGAGAACGTTCCCAGAGCCACCCCCAGTGACCACCACGGTGGCTGACAGGGGAGGTAACTCATCCAAAGTCAAACTTCAGGTTACTAGCTGGGCAGAGCCTAGGACTAGGTCCATAGTTAAGAACCCCTCTACTCCAGCTTGCCAGGTATCCCTTGACCTGTACCTGTCCAAGACCACCAAATGCACACCAACACCCACGCCAACTCCTAGTCCAAGGAGTAGTAGCAGGAGGGATCCTGTCCATCGTCTCCAACTTTTTCACTCCACCCCTCCCCGCCCACCCACCTGAGTGTGCCTGGCACCCTGACTGATCTGGCTGGCTCCCTCTCCTCTGACCCGTCCTCCAAGGCCCTGCTCCAGGTTAGAGCTGCAGAGCTCCTGCAGGTGATCCTATTACATACACACCCATAGCCTTCTGGTAGTTCAGACCCACAGACCTGGCCCTGCACACTTCCCTTCCTCCCCCATCTCTTCCCCATAAATCCCCCATGGGATTATGTTTCTTGAGGGCACAGATCCAACTCATATTTCCACTCTGCCAGCCACAGCACCCAGCACAGTGCCTGGCCCAGAGAAGTTGCTCAACGAACATTTGTTGGCACACTGAAGTGGCGAGAGAGAAAAATACCTGCCAGGGGCTTCTACAAGAGTGGAATGGGCCCACTCAAAAAAAAAAAAAAAGGTAACCAGGAACAAGACAGCCACCCACAAATAGGGTCTCCTTCCCCAGAGGCAGGGAGGAGGCAGAGTTCAAAGAGGAGAGAAAGCCACTTTCAGGGAAGCTGTCAGGAAGGGGAAAAGAGTACGCAGAAAGCCTGGCATGAGCCACAGGTCAGAGACTGCTCATAGCTCCTGAACTGGGCCTGGAGTGACCAGGAGGGGAGCAGGGTGCCTGATCAACACGGCCCCTCCACACCCACCCCATCAATGCCCTCTATTCAGGAAGCATCACTGGGGAAAACCTTTTTTCCTCTCCAGAAACTACTCCACACACAAACAAGATACCTGGGACAAGTGCACAATCCCAGGCCCACCCTCCCCTTTGAAAGTGAGAGTCGGGAGACCTACAATCGGACCTTCCACGTGCTCCTAACTTGGGCGCTGACTCTCCCCAGGGAAGCCAGAATGAAGGGACCCAGAGCCCTCTTGGGCTCAATAGCCTGTGACTCCCTGACAGTCCCACCCCTGCAAAACCCCAGTGCCACCTAATGGGTTCCCATACATCCCTCAGAGGCTAGCTACAAGCTAACATGCGTGTTCCCCGCAGGGCAGAGTTCAGAGCAAGGCAACAACGCAAGCTCCTGGCCTGCTGGGGCCTCCTGGCCTGCTGGGGCTTCTGCCTGTCTGGACCTGAGCACCAGGGCCTGGCCAGGTGAGCAAGGCTGAGAGTGGAGTGTGTGCAGGGAATCTCAAGAGAAGAACAAAGAAGGGGGACAGTACTCAGAGGTCATCAAGTATCTGGCTTCTTCACCTACTCATGGATGCCTACAAGACCCTCAACCCTATACAAAAGCTGAACATACGAGAAGGAGGATGGGAGATCCTGGCACTTGACACCCAAGGGATGTGGGGAATAATGGCATGTGGGAAATAAAGAGGATGCTCTTTACTCCAGAGAGAGGCTACCTGCAAAGCTTTGTCCAAAGTATACAAAGGCATTAGTGAGATATTTGATGAACACTTGATTCTAACTAGGATTTGTGTATACCCAATTTCACAACTTACAGCTACTTGGACATAGAAAAGCATAATATGGGTATGGGTACATGCCTACAAACGCTAGAAGCCTGGGCACAGTCTGGGGCAGACTCTGGAATAGGGATAGGAGGAGACAGCATCTACTTCTTTGACCTCTCGTCGGCCTGCCCTCTGCTTTCCCTGCTTATGAAGTTGGAACCTACATCATGTCCCTGAAACTGCACAGAGAAAACTACGACGTGCACCCTTTTAAGTTTACTGGAGCCTCGAGATAAAGTTGCCACTTGATGTGTGTGCTGGGACACCCACTCCCCTGGGCCGGGCTGAGACGCCTCCCCTGGGGGCTCCCACGCTCCAAGGACACCCGGGGGAGCACCTGCAGCTGCACCGACCCGCAGTGTCACAGTTAGAGAGAAGAGCCAAGGAAGGGGACAGGGAGGAGGAGCCGGGGACTCCCCCCTCCTGCATGGCGCTCACCTGGCCCGCAGAGCCGGCTGAAGTGGTAGGGGTTGCAGCACACGGTGGGGCCGTCGGCGGCGGCGGCGAAGCTGTGACAGCCGCACAGGGGCTTCAGCTCCACGGCGTGCTGCAGGTCAGGCCAGCGGAAGAGGCGGCCGAGCAGCAGCTGCGGCGGCGCGGGCTGGCCGCCCAGGCGGAGGTCGGCGCGCGGCACCAGCACGCAGCCGCCCAGCACGCCGCCGCGGGACTCCACCGCCTCCAGCAGCGTGTCCAGCGAGCGCTCCTTGAGCCGCTTCAGCAGCGAGTACGTGACCGTTTCGAGTTCCTGCTCCAGCAGCAGCAGCCGTGAGCGCGCTTCGCGACTCCGCCCGCCGCCCGCCGGCTCCAGGGCCGCCCCTGCCAGGGGGTCGCCGGCGTCCCGGGGAGCGCCGGCGGCTTCCCGCTCCGAAAAGAGACAGCAGGTCACCGTCTCGCAGTCACTCTCGGGCAGCCAGCCCGGGCCTCCCGGCTCCGCCACGTCCAGCAGGGAGCTCCCAGCGCCGGCCCCTGGCTCCGACAACGGCCTGGGGGAGCCCCCTGCGCGCCGGCGCCTCCCCGCGCTCTGGGCGCCTCGCTGTCCCACTGCGTCCCGGGGCCGCCGCGAGTCTACCAGGCGGACTTCGGAGCGGCCGCAGCCTCCGCCCTCTCGTGCCCGCGGGGCCGGCTCAGCTCGGCTGCCCAAGCTCCCATCCTCGTCGCCGCCGCCGCCGCCGTCGCCGCTGCCGCCTTCCTCCCGGTCGGGGACCACACGACTTCGCCAAAGTCGCCGCACCAGCCCCGAGCGTTTGGACCTGAACATACGATATCCTTTGGCGCCAGGGGTGGGGGGGAGGCGGTCTCCGGTTACCGGGGGTCCGTTCCCTCAGCGAGGCGCCGGCTGCGCGGGTCGCAGCCCCACATGAAGCTCCGCCGCGGAGCGCCGTGCAGACCGCGCACAGCCTGTCGTCGAAGGGGCGCCGCAGGGCTGCAACATGAGGGAGCTCGCCGAGGCGGGACGGCCGGGAACACGCGCACGCCGAGCCGCAGTCCGCGCGCGGCCAGCGGCTACATGGACCGCAGTGGCGGGGCTGCTCAACAACTCCAGCCCCCGCGCTTTAGGGGGGCTGCAGGCGGCGCGCCGCCAGAAAGACCCCACATGGGCCGGCGAGCCTTCAAAAGTTGCGCGGCTGGTCCATGAGCACAAAGCGCTCGCGCCGAACTCCCAAACGGGTATTGAAAGCCCTGCCTTTTAAACCCAAGCGCTTAACTACATGGGCTTTTCCTGCAGGATCCGAAAGGCAGGCTTGTTGATACCCCCAGCTCCCTTCTTAGGCCCTGCAAAAAGAAAAAGAAAAAAAAGGAAAGAAAGAAAAGGAAATCCCAAACAAAACCTAAATCCCTGGATTTGCGTGCACGAAAGGCCAACTCCGTCTCAGGTCCCAGGCGCTAGATGCACTTGGAGCGAGTTTCTCCTGGACGCGGGTGTCAACACATGAGTGGAAGCTGTAAAAATCCCAAAGAGCTGCTGGGATCCTTAATTTAAAATGCAATCCACCGAGGCAGAGGTCGCAGCCCGCCCTACGCTGCGCTCGGACGCTCCGGGCGCCGAGGCTGCCGAGGTCGCCCCTCCTCCCCCTTCCACAAAAGTGCCTCCCGGTGGCCCCGGGGTCCCAGCGAGGTCTGGCGAGGCAGCGCCCGGCGGCTTTTTCTCTCGGCTCGACTCCCTCGATCGCTCCCCTGCTCGGCTCTCTCTCTCTTTTTTGTTCTCCTCAAACGCACACTGAGGGCCCCCGGAGGAGCGCCGCGGAGTCATTGGCTGCCTCCCATCATATGCCAGTCTAGACACTTTGGCGGCTCCGCGGCGCTGATTGTTGCGCAAACAAGGTTTCAAGTTTCTTAACTCTTAAAGGAGAACACGTCCCATTGCAGGGCCCGAGGCTCCAAGGGGCCGGCTCCCGAGGCGGGCGGAGCTCGGGCCCCCGCCCCACACACCACCCCGGCACCCCCGCCCCAGGCCTGACAGCACCCGCGGCCCGCTTTCTGATTTGCGTTGTGCCCCGGGCACGGATGCTAGCGAGCACACAGACGCGCGCGGACACACACACACACACACACACACACACAGGGTTACACAAACCACGGGGAGGAGCACGGGGACTCGGCGGACGCTCTGAGACTCGGACGCAAACGGGGCGCTTTGCCTATCCCTGACTTGTGCACAAACTTACAAACACAGTTTGCTCTTTAAAGTTGTCCCAATCCCCCATTCCAGGGCAGGCTAATAAAAATGGGTGTGCTTGTGTGTGCCTTCCTGGGCTGAGCCTCTGAGGAGCAGCTGATATGTTGGGGTAGCGGATTTTCCGTGACTGCACGAGGGGCTCCACGCTCCTTGCACTAAGTCGGGGGTCGCTCTGCCGGGCCAAACTGGGTGCTTAGGACGCTTTGCGCACGGTAGCTCCAGGCTCGTCCGGAGTGGGGAGATGGAGAGGGTGGGGTAGAGGCGGGGAGTGTCTACTCGCTGGCTCCTCTCGGTCGCCACGGCCCTCCCTCGGAACGAGGCTGGCGGCTGGCCGGCCGGGCCCCCTTCTGACTGGGTGCTTCCTCTCCCTTCCCCAGTTTACTCTCCGCACCTCAGAGACGGCTGTGGGTGAGGGATCACGCTTTCCCTGGCGAGGTTTCCACGCAAAAATGGGGGTGGGCTGCGGGAGGGATGGGGGCGCGGTGGCAGCAGCCTGACGCCTGGCGCGGGAAGGGTTAAGGCCGCTCCTGCCCCTGGAGCCGGCGCGGCGGGGTACCTCCTCGGGCGCGCTCGCTCGTCCGAGGGTGGCAAAAGTTCAAGCTTGTAAAGTCGGGATTGGTCCCGCGCGGAGGGGAAAAAAGGCCTGGGCCCCCCTCCCCCCCCGGGCGCGGCGCCGATTGGCCAGACTGCGGGGCCGGCACCGCCCTCTCCCCCCGCGCGCGGGGGCCCCACCCACGGCGCGGCGCCCCGCCCCTTTCCGGGCAGGAGCCTGGCCGCGCGCTGAATGAAAGAAATTCCGCTACTCTCATTGGCCGGGGGCTAGGCGCCATTCCCCCGCCTTGGCCTCCGGGCGCTGGCGAGCGGGTCTCCCTCGAGGGTGGCCACGCGTGGGGCTGGCCTGGGGAGTGTGCGGCGGTGTGAGCCCCCGGCCGGGCCCTGAGGGAAGAGTGGCATTTGCAAGCAGGATTCAGAACCATTTGCTGAGCTTCACCTGAAGCCAGGTACTGTTCGCGCAGCGCTCTCTGGAAGGGGCAGTTGTTCCCCGAAAGGTCGGACGCAGAAACTTCCTCACACCCATCTCCTACTACTTTGGCCAAATTAAGTTAGCCGTCCTAGCCTCACTTTCTTATTTGAAACCGCGGATGAGGATGCCTGCCCTTCGTGCTTCACAGAACCATGAAGGTCCCAGGAGATGGTGCAGGTTAAATGCACAAATCGCAAGCGAACAGCAGGATGACTTTTCACAAGTAAACAAACACACGTGATGTCACCAACACCCAAAAACCAGCGTGACCCGCACCCCAGAAGCCCGTCTTGTGTAAGTCACTTTTCGCTTTGGGGAAATTAATACATCTGAAAATACAAAGAGAAACTCAGTGCATTTTCTTTTATCCACCCCCCCCCCGTGTCTGCTCTTTGAGTGTGGATTACAATAATAATAGTTCATGCTTATTGAGTCGTTACTATGGGCAAGGTAATGTTCCAGGATTTAGGTAATTCTCACAATACTTAACAGATACTATTATCATTAATATATAAGCACTGAACATAGTTACTGTTATTATCTGCACTTACAGATGAGGAAAGCTGAGGCACAGGAACGCACTCCTGTAACTTGCCAGTAAAACAAGGATGGCACTGATAAGGCTAACGTGCTGAAACCAGAGGGGCAGGAACCAGCACGCCTGCTCATCCTGGCTGGAAGTGGGGTGGAGGTCTGTGTTGCCAGATTATACTCTTCAAGAAAGGATTTCCAAAGAGGCCCACCTGCTGAATCAAAGTGTCAGGGGTTGAGGTCCCCAGACTACAACATTTTGGGGATAGGAATGGTTGTTACTACCATTTTATTTTTATATTTTATTTTATTTTATTTCTTTGTTTTGAGACAGAGTCTTGCTCTGTCCCCCCCATCTGGAGTGCAGTGGTGTGATCTCCGCTCACTGCAGCCTCCGCCTCCCAGGCTCAAGTGATTCCCGTGCCTCAGCCTCCCAAGAAGCTGGGACTACAGGCTGCACCACCATGCCTGGCTAATTCTTGTATTTGTAGTAGAGATGGGGTTTCACCATGTTGGCCAGTCTGGTCTCGAACTCCTAACCTGAAGTGATCCACCCGCCTCAGCCTCCCAAAGTGCTGGTATTATAGGCGAGAGAGTTACCACCGTTTTGTAAATAAGGACACTGAAGCACAAAGGCTTGCACGGAGTAACTTGCACAAAGTAACTTGTAGTTACTGGCAGAGGCTGGATTAAAACCCAGACAGTTTGACTAAAGAAGGGGTGTGCTTGTGTAATGGGAAGCAAAGGAAATGGGCGGACAGGAAGGAGGATTACCAGCAGGTAACCTGCAGGACCTCCCCTGAGGGCAGGGACTTATGTGCTTCCACAGATGCTCAGCACAGAGCCCTAGGGGCTCCCTTCCCTCCACTTCCACCCCCATGCCTCTCTGAGGTACCATGGCCTCCCAATCTGCAGAGTTCCTGGAGGAGCGCCCTGAGAGATGCCCCAGTAGCCTCAGACCAAGGAGAGACTGCAGCAGTGACCTTTCTCAGGAGACCTCCCTTCTTTGCTGGGCAGTAATGGGCAAAATCTGGCATCATCTCTTGCTCACTGGGAGACAGACGTGGCATGGTTCCTGATGTGTTCAAGAATGATGCTGAATGAAGCTCACTGAAACCAGAGTCCTATGGGCCTAAATTCAGTACTGACCCTACTGACCTCCCTCAACTCTATAAGCCTTGGGATTTTCATCTATGAAGTGGAAATAAGAATTGTGCTGGAGGCCGGCCGCAGTGGCTCATGCCTGTAATCCCAGCACTTTAGGAGGCCAAGGTGGGCAGATCACAAGGTCAGGAGATCGAGACCATCCTGGCTAACATGGTGAAACCCCATCTCTACTAAAAATACAAAAAATTACCCAGGTGTGGTGGCACATGCCTGTAGTCCCAGCTACTCAGGAGACTGAGGCAAGAAAATCGCTTGAACCTGGGAGGCGGAGGTTGCAGTGAGCCGAGATTGTGCCACTGCACTCCAGCCTGGGTGACAGAGCAAGACTCCATCCCAAAAAAAAAAAATCATGCTGGAGGTGGTTGACAAACTTAAGTGACAAGAGGACCTAGAAGCAGCCCTCGTTGCATCTGAGTGAAGATAATGTCAGGAAGGGAAGGGCAGTGGTAGTCCTGCTGTCCTTGGATTCCTAGGGCCCATCCAGCCTAGAGCCTGGCACGCGTTGTCACCACTAGAGGGTGTGTGTGGCTGGGCCCAGCAGGGCAGGGCCAAGCTACAGCTTAAAAACACCCTCCCCCAGGCTGCCAGACGGAAGAGCAAGCTCCAGATCCCTAGGGATATAGGGAAAAGAGAGGAAAGGAAGAAGGTAGGGTCCCTGATGCTTATCCCCAGGTCTCTGCACCCAAGTTACTCACAAAATAACTCACAAGTAATTCTGACCCCCTCAGATTCAAATCTACCCCCGACTCTGTTATTCCCGTATTTTCCCCAAAGCACTCTATGCTTCCACTTTACTGGGCTTGTCCCATTTCAAAACCATACACTCTTTTATCTGTTCTCCTCTACCTTTGGGATGTAAGCTCCACAAGCAATGGTGAACGTAGCAGGCCCAGCCACCTACAGCAGTCTGGAGGCAGCAGAGTCAGAAACAGGCCGTTTGATGCTCTTCTGTCTGTGCCATTGAAAAGCTAAATCATATAAGACAGCTCTTGCCCCATTTATTCTTCCTGGTCCCTAGTTCAATACCTGTCACATAGTGGGCACTCAGTAAATATTTGTAGGGTGGTTGAATGAAAATCCCTCACTTAACTCCATACTTAACCCTGTGCCAAGCACATCAGTAGCTCATCAAATCCCCCAAACAACACAGTGAAGGAGGTATTATTCTTCCTAGACCCATATTTTTAGAGAAGGTAACAGGTTAAGTAACTTGTTGCAGATCACACAGTGAGTAGGTAGTAGAGTCAAGACTTGAACCCATAGCTGCTTGAGATGTGTGTGCATCTTCTTAATACCTAGTCCTAGAAAAAAAAACAGTCCCTTGCCCTTGGGAAATGTCCCACATTACTGGAAAGGCACAAGGCATGAAACAGCAGAAATCATGGAAGGGAAAAGTTACATCTGGGTGGTGGGAAAGGGGCAGTATTTAGGAGCTATCACTTATGAACAGAGACACCACAGAGGGGAGCTGAGCCACCTCTTGCTATAGGCAGGTGGTTTGGCAGGGAGACTGAGTCGTCAAGACCCACTTCAGAAGAGACTGATAGATAAACCAGGGTCTCATTTATTAACTTTGAAGGCTCAAATTTTATAGACTAACTACAGGCCCAAGTGGCTAAGTGGCATTCTCTCCCCCTTTGGAAGGTAAATCTGCTTGGTCAACATAGCCCCAAATGGGAGACAACCTTGGGCAGTGTGGTAAACAACCCAATGAATGCTCTGGACCCTCTCTGCCTTGGAAAATGCACATGTGAATGAATGGAACTTTGTGTTCATTCATTTAACACATAATTACTGAGCTCCTACTGAGTGCCAGGCCCTCTTCTAGGTGCTACTGCAGTAAGCAGAACACAAAAATTCCTCAACGCATGGAGTCTAAGGGGAAGATCACAACAAAATAACCAGGTACCCAGTGTATTGGAAGGTAAAGGTGCAAGGTCAAAAATAAAGCAGAGAAGAAGAGAGAGGAGTGTTAGGAGCAGGCAGGTTTCGGTTTGGGGAAAGTGGTCAGGGAAGGCTTCCCTGAGAAGGTGACATTTGAGCTAGGTCTTGATGGTGTGGGTAGAGTGAGAAGGAAACTAGCTATGATGCTCTCTGGGGGAAGAATGTCACAGGCACAGAGAACGGCAAGTGCAAGGGCCCTGAAACAGGAGCAGACCTGGCACGTTCCAGGATCATCAAAAGAGTAACGACATCAGAGTAACACTGGGGGCAGATTGCAGGTTCGCATAGGCTATTGTTGGGTCTTCGGCTTGTCATCTGAGTGATTTGGGAGCCCCTGGAGGTTCCGAGCAGAGAAGGAACAAAATATCCCTCTGTTCCAACAGGCTGCCTTGAACTGCCTTGTGAACTGACTGCAAGGGGGCGGTGGGAGCAGGGCTGGGTAGGAGGCTGTGGCCGCGGTCCAGGCCAGAGGCCATGGTGGCTTGGACCAGGGTGGGAGCAGTGGATGTGGGGGAGCAGCAGTTGGATCCTGGACATTTTATATATCCTGAGGATACAGCCAGCATGGTTTGCTGTCATATATTCGAAAGTATAAAGGAACATCTGAGGCTGGGTGCAGTGGCTCACCTCTATAATTCCAGTACTTTGGGAGGTCAAGGCGGCAGATCACCTGAGGTCAGGAGTTCAAGACCAGCCTAGCCAACATAGCAAAACCCCGTCTTGGGTTTTGCTCGTCTTGGGGAGCACTTGTAATCCCAGCTACTTAGGAGGCTGAGGCAGGAGAATTGCTTGAACCCAGGAGCCAGAGGTTGCAGTGAGCAGAGATCAGGTCACTGCACTCCAGCCTGGGCAACAAGAGCGAGATTCCATCTCAAAAAAAAAAAAAAAGAACATCTGAACAGTGTACCCATGTCATTGATGCTTAATCTTTTACTGGTAATAGCAATGATAGCATTAGAAGGTCGTTTTGAAGATCGAAATACTTAGTGCAGTATCTCGCACCTAGTAAGTGCTCTATTAAAAGTAGTTTTTATTAGTGAAATGAGCATGGAGTCAGTCACTACCAAGTTAAGCCACTGAACTAACAGCAACCCTGCAAACTGTTTAACCTCTGTGACCCTCAGTTCCCTTGCCTGTAAAATGGACCCACTTGACCCAGGTAGAAATTAAACGAATAAAGTTCTGGCACACTGTAGGGCTCAGCAGCTCGATAAGCTGATTAATGGGCTTACTAAGCGTAGTTACCTACCTCATTTGGTCATTGTGAGAGTTGATTGAGATCATATGTGCAAAGCATTTTGCACTGTTATTCTGCTCCTTGTGTACCGATAGGGGAGGGCAATGCCCTGGACATTATCAGCTTTCAAAAATATTGCATGGATGAATGAATGAATGAGCAAAGTGCAGTGAGTTTCATGGTTGTTAAAAGGGATGGAGGCAGTTGCACAGAGGCCAGGGTGAGGACGGTGAGCCTGCATTACCAGATCCATCCTCCTCAAACTGGGCTAATGTGGGGCCTTTTGGAATCAAGGGATTTTTCTGGAGAGCTTAATTCATTCACAGATGTTAGGGAAATTTACTTATTTATTTATTTATTTATTTATTTCATTTTCTTTTTTTTGAAACAGTTTTGCTTTTGTCACCCAGGCTGGAGTGCAAAGGAGTGATCTCAGGTTACTGCAACCTCCGCCTCCCAGGTTCAAGTGATTCTCTTGCCTCAGCCTCCCAAGTAGCTGGGATTACAGGTGCCTCCACCACACCCAACTAAGTTTTTGTATTTTTAGTAGAGACAGGGTTTTACCATGTGGGCCAGGCTGGTTTCGAACTCCTGACCTCAGGTGATCCACTGGCCTCGGCCTCCAGAAGTTCTGGGATTACAGATGTGAGCCACCACGCCAGCCCAGAAATTTTTATATTACATTTGTAATATATTTGATCTTTAATATTAAAGCTAACCCAGATATATCAGGGAATAGAATGCACAATTCTCATGAGTTCTAAACAGATTTGAGAAACTTTTTTGTGGGGGGGAGTGTCGTTCTTTCACCCAGGCTAGAGTGCAGTGGCACAATCTCAGCTCACTGAAACCTCTGCCTCCTGGGTTCAAGCGATTATCCTGCCTCAGCTTCCTGAGTAACTAGGATTACAGGTGCCAGCCACCACATCCGGCTGATTTTTATATTTTTAGTAGAGACAGGATTTCACTATGTTGGTCAGGCTGGTCTCAAACTCCTGGTCTCACAATACGCCCACCTCGGCTTCCCAAAGTGCTGGAATTACAGGCTTGAGCCACTGCACCCAGCCTGAGATGGGAGACTTCTCATCAAGCATGTCACGGTCACTATGAGCAGCATCAGACCCTGACCTCAGACTGATCGCAGACCTGACCCCGGCCCTCCTGAAGGAGGCTCACTCTTCCAACGTTCAGGGAATTGTAGAAGCCCTCATTTGAGAAACGATAGCCAGGGATATGCCACATTTTGGTGCTTGGCTATAATTTGACAGAGCATTTCTACTGGGCACTTACTATGGGCATTTAGTGCAGGGAGCCCTGCCCTTCAGTCACTAGGAGTTTATTTGAAGACATGTCTGCATTCAATCACTCTTCTATAACATGGCCAGAGAGAGCCTTCTAGCAGTCCTCTCTGACTATCGGGCTTCCGGTTTGAGAAAGCTCTAGTAAATCCCAGTGGCCAACCAGCTAAGAGTAACCTCCCAGCCCTGTTAGGAGCGGGTCTCACTTCATCTCCCCTACCCCGCTCCACCCATGAATCCCGAACAAGAGAAGGCTGCTCTCCGGAAAACCCCGAAGGGCCCCACCTGCTCTCTGATATTCCAGACTTTGCACTTGCTGGTTCATCTGCCTGGAATGTCCTTCCTCCCATTCCTCTGGGCAAATTTTTTCTCCCTTTCTCCCCAGTGACTACCAAAGCTATCTTCCTTGCACTGCCCTGGCTTTTACATTCCTGCTTCCCAGGGCTGGAGAGGATTTGTCCACATTGAAGAGATCCTCAAGAGCAAAGCCTGAGTCCTCCTCATCTCTGCACCTCCTAACCCAGCACCCAGGAGGTGCTCCCTTTTAGGGAGAGGAGGTGGATCTTAACTTTTGATAGAAGTAGCCAAACTGGGTACCCCAGAGAAATTCTACCAATTTCCCCTCCCTGCAGCAATGCCTACACGTCAACCCTGCAATTCCAGTTTATACATATACCATACAGATGTGCTTGCATATGAGTGAAATGATACATGTCTTGTATTGTATAAATGAAAGGGGGGAGTTAGGCTCTATAAGGTTACTTTATAGCAAAAGGAAAGAGATTGGAAACAACCTTGACTTTATCGATATAAGATAAAGAAATTAGTACTAGTTAAATTACTAGTATATCATCCAGCTGTTGAAAAAGGAGGGAGCCTCCCCTCCTTCTTTTACATAGGCTATGCACGGTGGCTCATGCCTGTAATCCCAGCACTATGGGAGGCTGAGGCCGGCAAGTCACCTGAGGTCAGGAGTTCAAGACCAGCCTGGCCAACATGGTGAAACCCCATCTCTACCCAAAATACAAAAATTAGCTGTGCATGGTGGCACATGCCTGTAATCCCAGCTACTCGGGAGGCTGAAGCAGGAGAATTGCTTGAACCCAGGACGTGGAGGTTGCAGTGAGCCGAGATTACACCATTGCACTCCAGCCTGGGTGACAAGAGTAAAACTCCATCTTGAAAGAAAAAAAGAAGATCAAGACATTAACTAACAATGATGTGTACAGTGTGCTACAATTTGCATGAAATTTTTAAAAGCATATGTGCTTGTATGCACATAAATGTTGGAAAGATACATGATAAGCTGGTGTAAATGGTTGCTTCTGGGGAAGGAAACCAGAAGGCTAGAAAGCTGGGTAAATTAACTCTTTTTTTTTTTTTTGAGACGGAGTTTTGCTACCCAGGCTGGAGTGCAATGGCACAATCTCGGCTCACCGCAACCTCCGCCTCCTAGGTTCAGGCAGCTCTCCTGCCTCAGCCTCCTGAGTAGCTAAGATTACAGGCATGTGCCACCATGCCCAGCTAATTTTTTTTTTTGTATTTTTAGTAGAGACAGGGTTTCACCATGTTGACCAAGATGGTCTCGATCTCTTGACCTCGTGATCCACCCGCCTCGGCCTCCCAAAGTGCTGGGATTACAGGCTTGAGCCACCGCACCCAGTCTAAATCAACTCTTAAACCCATATGCACCTGGTTTTTTGTTTGCTTGCTTGTTTTTATTCTATTAAATAGGTAATACTTGAACTTGGTACAAAATATAAGTGATACCAAAGATTCAATACAAAAGGGGCCTCCCTCTCTCGCCTGCCCTTGGCCTTCTTGGTGTATATCCTACAGTACTTCCTGAATGTTTGTACCATGAGCTGAATTACCCATTCAGAAACAATTAAGTCAGGGCCAGGCATGGTGGCTCATGCCTGTAATCCCAGCATTTGGGGAGGCCGAGGCAGGCAGATCACGAGGTCAGGAGTTTGAGACCAGCTTGGCCAACATAATGAAACCCTGTTTCTACTAAAAATACAAAAATCAGCCAGGTTCGGTGGCACACACCTGTAGTCCCAGCTACTCGGGAGGCTAAGGCAGGAGAATTTCTTGAACCTGGGAGGCGGACGTTGCAGTGAGCCGAGACCTGGTCACTGCACTCCAGCCTGGGTGACAGAGTGAGACTTCTCCTCAAAAAAAAAAAAAAAAAAATTAAACTAGAGCCAGGTACACTGGTAGTCCCAGCTACTTGGGAAGCTGAGACACAAGGATTGCTTAAAGCCAGGAGTTTGAGGCTAAAATGTGTTCTGATCATGCTTTGAATAACCACTGCACCCCAGAGCCTGGCAACATAGTGAGACCCTGTCTCAAACACACACACACACACACACACACACACACACACAGAGTCAAATATTTTAAAATAATAAATGTATTATTAAAATAGTAAATATTTGTTGAAGAAAGGAAGAAATCAACAAAAGAATTGTTGATAAATCAAGTACATGAAACAGTTCAGTAATCTACAAAGCGGAACACTAAGTGACAAATGAAACGACAAAAACAAGAAGAGATCTAAGTAAGAAGTGACGACAGCCGGAGCGTGCATCCTGTCTTGTGTTGCTTTTAGTTTCCTGTGTGTACATCTTCTCTTCCTAGCCAGACCAGGGCAGACTTTATGCTCTTATTTACTTCCCAGAGTGAGGCGTACAGAAAGTATGTAATAAACATTCCTTGCTTAATTCCCACTAGCCTGAGCCATGCTCTGGAAAGGGCTGAGGGACAGTCTCCAGTGCCCTCAGGCCATTATGACTTCCAGGGGCCTTGGACACTGTCTCCACCGGCCCCTTCTCCCATACAATTTTAAAAATATAGTATATTGGCATCAAAATAAATGCATTCCAGGCTGGACTTATTGTTATATATTTATTATTACTATTATTGTTGTTGTTGTTGTTTTAAAGAAAATTAAAATGAACTGAGAGTGGTAGCTCATGCCTGTAATCCCAACACTTTGGGAGGCTAACGTGGGCAGATCACGAGGTCAGGAGATAGAGACTATCCTGGCTAACACAGTGAAACCCTGTCTCTACTAAAAAAACAACACACACACACACACACACACACACACACACACAAAATTAACTGGGTATGGTGGCACATGCCTGTAGTCCCAACCACTGGGGAGGCTGAGGCAGGAGAATCTCTTGAACCCAGGAAGTGGAGGTTGCAGTGAGCCAAGATCGCATCACTGCACTCTAGCATGGGTGACAGAGTGTGACACCATCTCAAAAAAAGAAAATTAAAATGAAAACATTTTGTAGGCCCCCTAAAATATCATGGGCCCTACGCCCTGGACCTGCTGTACCTAATGGATAAGTCGGCCCTGGGCCTGTACCTTGGGTATGACTGGCATTCAGTAAACAAGTACTGCTTCTAGGAGCAGCCTGGCTCAAAGAAATACACATTGGCTTTAGAATCGTAAAGACCTGGATTTGATCCCAGCTCCAGCACTTACCCTCTGGGCCACTGTAAAGCAAACACTAAGGCTTCCTGAGCTCAGAATCCTCCCTGTTAAAATGCAGGGCTGTCCTGAGGATTAGAAATAAGTATGATGCTTAATAAACGCCCATTACTACTGGTTGATCTGTCCCCAGAATGGAAGGGGTGCACTGGAGGTGGGCCAGGTACGTGGCCGGCATGGAGAACACTGACCACAGCCAGGAGTCCTGGCCCCTTCAGAGGGAGAGGTGGAAGTAGTGGTGGGAGGTGGCCTTCTCTTAGTATAAGTCTGGAGCAGATAAGGAAAGATTAAAATTCCGAATCAAGTCTCTGCTCAGTGGTTCTCAGTTTTGGCTGTGTATTAGAGGCACCTGGGCGTTTTAAAAAAAACTACTAAAGCACAATCCCCACTCCAAACCGATTTAATCAGAATATTTGGTGTGGGGCCCAAGTGTGTTGATTGGTTATTTTTGCTTTTTTAGCCCCCCAAGGTGATACTAGTATAGGACAGGATTCAAGATCTCCATGGCTGTACCTGTAGATGGAAAGGGTGAGCTGAGGAGTGATCTGTCTTGTCTAGCAAACAACTTCTCACCTCAATAACATCTAAGACCATGAATTCTTGGTGGCTGCCAGGAGTGGATTGAAAGTGGGCAAACATCAGTTGTAGGAAGCCCTCACAAGACCCTGTACCAACAAAGTATTCTTTGTTTGTTTTTGAGATGGAGTTTTGCTCTTATTGCCCAGGCTGGAGTCCAATGGCACGATCTTGGCTCACGGCAACCTCTGCCTCTCAAGTTCCAGCGATTCTCCTGCCTCAGCCTCCTGAGTAGCTGGGATTACAGGCATATACCACCACCGGCTAATTTTGTATTTTTAGTAGAGATGAGTTTTCTCCATCTTGGACAGGCTCGTCTTAAAGTCCTGACCTCAGGTGATCCGCCCGCCTCAGCCTCCCAAAGTGCTGGGATTACAGGCATGAGCTACCATGCCCAGCCCAAAGTATTCTTTTCTTAAAGACAGCTTCCCAAATTGCAGTTTCAGGCTGCATCCAGCCTGAATCCACCCCTGTGGGTGCTGTTTTTAACCCAAAACCTTGCTGAGCCCCCAGTTAAAAGGGACTAGAGCATGCCCCACCCCACCCCAACAGGGAGTAACTAAGAAGAAACAGAACTTATCCCAGCAATCAATGGGTGGGTTTTTCTGCAAGGGTGGACTGCAGGCCCCTCTACCTGAAGGCGTAGGTGTAACTAACCTATAGACTCCTGGGCCATCCCAGGCCCACTGAATCAGCAGCTCTGGGTTAGGCCAGAGGCTGCATGTTTTACCTGCTCCTTAGGGGATTGTTACACACGGTAACATTTTTGAGTTAAGAAAAGATGTACATTTCAATCCAGAAAAAGGTTAAATGTTAGATACATATGTAAGAAAATCATCAAGGTTTACATGTAAGATGTATGCTTTACACACCTGACTCAAAAGACAAAAGAGAATCTACCTGCCACGAGTCTACAGCTTTGGGAAGGAGAATCAGGGGAGGCTGCCTGAAAGAGGAGCTTTTTGAGCTGGGGCTAGATGGGCAGAGAAACAGTAAATAGAGCAGAGGGAGTTGTGAGGTCCAAGAAGAAAAGACTCTTGTAGCAACAGCAGTGGAGAAGCAGAGTGGAAATGGAGGGAGGGTTGGTTCTGAGGCCTTGTCAGGTAGCTGCCTCATCCCCACCCAGGAGCAGGGTGTCCTCAGAGGACCAGGGACTGTGTGGTCAGCAAAGGTAGTCCATGTAAACTCCCAACTTGCCTGCGAGTGCATCCAGGTCATTCTCCCCAACAAGACAGCATTGTTTGGGGTTCCAATGCAGGGCAAGAAAAACAGAGAGCCCAATTGTCCCTGTCATCATGGGTATATAATTTATAATAATGTCAGCTATTAAAGGATTTTTAGTAATTAACTGACAGTGGTGTGCTATTTCACTGCATTTTTGCCTGCCATAATGATCTTGAACTTTGCAAGGCAGTTTTGAACTTGTTCAAAAGAAGCCCTGAATACAAAGAAGGGTGAGATAATTCCAAATAAGGAGTAAGAGGGGTTGGACAAAATGGGGCTGTCCTCCTCCCAGGAAGAGGGATACACTGCGCAGAGCCAGGGATGCTGAGGCCCCCTGTCTTCCCAGGGAGCTACCCACCCAGTAAAGTGCATGTCAGCCCAGAATGGTCAGTAAAACAAGTCAGCTGTTTCCTGATAATGTGATAAGTTGCATATTTTCTTTTTTTTTTTTTTGAGACAGAGTCTCACTGTGTCACCAGGCTGGAGTGCAGTGGCGCTATTTTGGCTCACTGCAACCTCTGCCTCCCAGGTTCCAGCGATTCTCCTGCCTCAGACTCTGAAGTAGCTGGGACTACAGGCGTGCGCCACCACACCCGGCTAATTTTTTTATTTTTTATTAGAGATGGTGTTTCATCATATTGGCCAGGCTGGTCTCAAACTCCTGACCTTGTGATCTGCCTGCCTCGGCCTCCCAAAGTGCTGGGATTACAGGTGTGACCCACTGCACCTGGCCTTTTTTTTTTTTTTTTTTTTTTTTGAGGCAGAGTCTCACTCTGTCGTCCAGCGTGGAGTGCAGTGGCACGCTCTCAGCTCACTACAACCTCCACCTCCTGGGTTCAAGCGATTCTCCTGCCTCAGCCTCCCGTGCAGCTGGGACTACAGGAGCATGCCACCACACCCAGCTAATTTTTGTATTTTTAGCAGCAGGGTTTCACCCTGTTGGCCAGGCTGGTCTTGAATTCCTGACCTTGTGATCCACCCGCCTTGGCCCCCCACAGCGCTGGGATTACAGGTGTGAGCCACCGCACCTTGGCCAAGTTGCATATTTTCAACGCACCTTGTTTGCATGATACACAGCTAGGAGTATTTTTCCTTCCCCAAAGATGTGTCCTTTTTTTGCTTTTCCTGAAATATATGACTCTCTTGGTATATCTTTCGCTCTTTTGATTTTTAATAGAGACAGAAGAATAGGAAATATTTCTTTCTCCTCTTAGTTTCACTTGAAAAAAAAAAAGGCCGGGCCAGGTGTGGTGGCTCATGCCTCTAATCCTAGCACTTTAGGAGACCGAGGTGGGTGGATCACCTGAGGTCAGGAGTTCAAGACAAGCCTGGCCATCAGGGTGAAACCCCATCTTATTAAAAAAAAAAAAAAAAAAGAAACCAACATAAGCCCAAAGATGAATAGTCACCAACACTGAGTACTAGAAAGGTACTAAACCATGGAAGCGTCTGTGGCAAATCGGTGAACTCAGGCCCAGTGTTAGTGAAGCATCTGCTTCTCCACAATCAGGACTGCAGGCCCAAGGCAGAGACAACCTTAACTGACCATCTCAATTCTCCCCTTTCTCCTTAGCAGCAGAATGATCATTCTTATTTAAGTTATTTTTTAACTGGGCAAATTTTGTCCTGGAGAAAAAGACTACCTTGGCCTGAGCACAGTCACGTGACTAGACCTAGTCTCCCCCTTGCACTTACTGTAGCCGTGTGACTATTTCTGGCCAATAAGATGTAAATCGAGTCAGCTGGGGGCTTGCCGCAGAAATGGAGATTCTCATTTTCCCATTTCTCTGTGAAGTCAAGAGAATTCAGGTGAGAGGAGGCATGCGCGTTCTCCCTCCATGGACTTTGGGCAGAATATTGTAGCATCTCTTTGGCTTTATAGGACTTTCCCAGAGGTAGCTTGCTGGAAACGGGATTTGTGGGAAAGTTCTAGTTACTATGTCTGGAAAGAGGGAGCTGTTCTGTAACACTGGAAATAAATTGGTGGGATTTCAAAAAACAAAGATGTGAATCGAAGCATCGTATGAGACTTCCAGAAAGACTGCATCAAGGCTGCTGAGTCAGACGAGAAGCACCCTTTTTTTGCCTTCCACCTTTCCTTCTTTGGCCTAGGTTATAGATGTGATGGCTGGAACCCTGGAAGTCATGATGGATTATGAAGCAACCTTTGAGATAAAAGCCATACACCCCAGCACTTTGGGAGGTCAGGAGATCACCTGAGGTCAGGAGTTTGAGATCAGCCTGATCAACATGGAGAAACCCCATTTCTATTAAAAATACAAAATTAGCCGGGCATGGCAGTACATGCCTGTAATCCTAGCTACTTGGGAGCCTGTGGCAGGAGAATCGCTTGAACCCAGGAGGTGGAGGTCATGGTGAGCTGAGATCACGCCATTGCACTCCAGTCTGGACAACAAGAGGGAAACTTCGTCTCAAAAAAAAAAAAAAAAGAAAAGGAAAAAAAAGCCATACACTGAAGATGGAAGACGGAGAGAAGAGCTAAGTCCCTGATGGCTTTTTGAGCCTTCCATGCCAGGCCTGAGCTGTCTATTAATCTTCCGACTTCTTTTATGTAAGAAAGAAGCATCCGTCTCATTTAAGCTGCACTATTTTGAGTTTTTCTGTTATAATTGGCCCAACTTAATCCATGTTAAAGTAACCAGGCTCAGTGCAATGGACTGAAGGTTTGTGTGCCTACAAAATTCATACGCTGAAACCTAATCACCGATGTGATGATATCAGGAGGTGGGGCATTGGGGGTGATGAGGTCACAAGGGTAGAGCCCTCTTGAATAGAATTAGTGGCCTTATAAAGGAGGCTCCAGAGACCTCCTTCCACCTTCCGCCATCTAAGGACCCAGCAAAAAGACAGCTGTCTAGGAACCTGGAAGGACCTCACTAGATACCAAATCTGCTGGTGCCTTGATCTTGGACTTCCCAGATCTGTGAGAAATTAATTTCTGTTGATTATAAACCACCTGGTCTATGGTATTTTATGGTAGCACCCTGAACGGACTAAGATACTCACTGTCACCTCATAGTGCAAATTTGAAACCTAGCCAGGTATACAGATTTGTAGATGACATATGATGATGTCATAAATTTTAGAAACCATATAAAAATATTTAAAACCCTGAGGAGGCCAAACAAACCATGTCTGTGAGCTGCATTCAGCCCAAGTGGCCCTCTACCACAGATGGTGGTAATTAGTTCTATTGAAAACAGCCAGTCCTGTCATTTTTGTAAGGATTGTACTTCTCCATCCACTTGAACTTAAGGGTGACCACATAACTTGTTTTCACCAATGAAATATGAGCAGAAGGGATATAAGACGTTTCTGAGCAGAAAATTTCAGAACCAGTGTGGAGTTTGCCACATCTTCTTTTCTCTGCTGCCACCATCAAGAAAGCATGTCAACCTGGAGCTTCCTTCAGCTGGATCTTCAAGTAACTTGGAAGAACAGAGCACCCTGATGACCTGCCTTATAGTGCATAAACAAGAAATAAACATGTTTGTTAGAAAGCTGCTGGGATTGAAGGGGTGTTTGTTACTGCAGCATTACCTAGCCCATCCTGACTCACCTGCAATCATGCACCCTGGATGTCGATCACTGGAACTGTACAAAACCCTCTTTTGGCTTTTTCTTGGTGGCTGAAATTTCCCCCTCTTTCTAGCCCTTCTACTCATTCTTTTTTCCATGTATTCTTTCACTCTTTCACACATTCATATATCAGACGCATAGGGAGAGCCTTCTAGGCAGCAAGTCAAGCCACTGTTCTCAGGGAGCTCACATGCCTCCTCTGATTGGGTGATCTTTTCTTATGGATTCTTGTGGACCCTTCCCAGCCACCCTTAACCAACCCAGCCATGGATGGGGAACAGAGAGGGTGGAGTGGAGTCCTTTGAGGACAGCCTCTCAGGATCAGGATTTGTGTCAGGGTTGAAGTTTTTGTTTTGTTTGTTTTGAGATGGATTTTTGCTCTTCTTGCCCAGGCTGGAGTGCAATGGTGCCATCTCTGCTCACTGCAACCTCCACCTCCTGGGTTCAAGCAATTCTCCTGCCTCAGTCTCCCAAGTAGCTGGGATTACAGGCATGTGCCACCAGGCCTGGCTAGTTTTTTATATTTTAGTAGAGACGGAATTTCACCATATTGCTCAGGCTGGTCTTGACCTCAGGTGATCCACCCGCCTTGGCCTCCTAAGGTAATGGGATTGCAGGCATGAGCCATTGCACCCAGTCGAGTTTTTGTTGTGGTTGTTATTTAATTCAACGCTTACCACCTCTAGTGAGAAAACCAATGCACAGAGAAGTTAACTAACTTGCCCAGTGTCACACAGTTAGGAAGCAGTAGCGCTAGACTCGAAGCCAGTTCTGACAATTCGCCAGACCTGCGCTCTCTCTCGACTGGGGTCAGTACCATACTCAAACACCATTGGTAGCTCTGGGGCAGCACAGCAGTAAATGAACACGCTCTGGAGCCAGACTGCCTGGGGTCAAAGCCCAGCTCTGCCCTCTCATACCTGTATTACTGTAGACAAATTAACCTCAGTTTCCTCATCTGTAAAATGGAGATAATACTTGAGTCTATTTGAGCCAATATAAACAAGGTACTTAGAATGGTACTTGGCACATAGTATATGTCTAATGAATTTTAACTATTAACACTATTATTATCTTTATGCCTCATGATGGATGATTTTGTCAGATTTCTGTCCAGCTTACTTCTAGTAGAGAGAAGGATATTGAAAGAATGGGATGCTAGATGGGTATGCTTTGAAAATATTACTTATCTCTGAAACTCACAATAAATTAGTTCAGGTAATTAGTGTAAGGTTCTGCTGTACAGATAAGAAAAATGAATCCCAGAGGCTAGTTTCCTGACCCACATCATTTTTTTTCTAGCTATACAAAACAGATAAAGGTCTTTATTGGTCAGATACTACTGCCCAGGCAAGCGGTGGTGTGAGAGGTACAGAACACTGCCTGGAATTGTTGGGGAATTGTGGGTTGGGGAACACTGCTATGGAATCTAAACCTACTGTGACATCAGATGAGAACGACTTGTTCCTTACAGAGGAGAGAACCATCTCTCAGACTGTAATATACCATTGCCACTTAACACAGCATATAGATATATGCATAGATTATTATTATTTATTACAAATAAACAGTGGTTTCACATCTCTCAAAAATGGATCCAGTTTTCACATGGATGTTCAGATTCTGAATGTACAAGAAAGGGTCATGTGCTTATTGAATTCGTCCATGCAAAGCTTATACGTATATCACTTAAGTACTTTAAAAAATAGAATGGTCTCCTTTTGAGCAAATCTGTTTAGATTTAGGATTAGTAAAACAGAGAGACTCAGAGCCAGATCTGTCTGTCTTCAGCTCTGGAGGAGTTTCCATGACATGACTTAGATGGAGAAGAGTCCAGTGGTATAGGGAACATGCTAGGCCAGGGAAACCCCCAGAAGACTACGGGTGCAGTCATTTGACAATGGCCACCTTTTGGGACTCCACTGTGGGCAAGGTGGGCATGGTAAATCCGTCATGCCAGCTGCTGATGCCAACTGACTTTCTCTGATGAGCCAAGTGTGGTTCTTGTGACAGCACCTTCCTCTCCTATTTCCATCTGACTCTCTCTAAAGACCCCAAGCCATGGCCAGCCTTTCTTGAGCTTGCTCTGATATCTGGCTATAAGCAAGTCCTGCAAAACCTGGATGGGGGAAAACACAACAGCACAGAGGTTGGGGAGTCCATGCTGAAAAATAGGGGCCTACTCATCTGCCACATGTGGGGAGGCTGTGTTAATGATAAATGTCCAGACTGGGTGGGACCCACTTTACCCTTTAGCTGATGGACAGGGAAATGAAGGCTGAGAACCTGGGTCTCTGTGACTGCACCACACCTCTCAGGAAGGTGGGCATTGGGAATGAGTCTCCTATCTCTGCTCTCTCTCCCAACCATCCCAGAGACTCAGATTTCTCCTCAGTTTCCCCTAAGTTTAGAGAAGAACACCCCCATGACCTACTTCTGTCTCTTTATTTTGTCATAGATTGAAAAAGGATTTGAAATTCTCACTGAATCTGATGTGGTTAATACAAAACTGTGGTCAGCAGAAGAACAGGGGGGTTTGACCTGCACTCTGTGGAAGCTAAGAGACCTTGCACAGGGCCTTGAATTTGGTGGATGGCAGGTCCATTAGGATGCTTTGGTGTTTTTGATTGGGTAAAAAATTTTAAAAGAAAGCTTTAGGCTGCAAGTAATAGGAAATCCAACTCAAAGTGGTTTGAACAATAAGAATCTTTATTATTTTATTTAAAAAAAAAAAAACCCTGGATGTAGGACAGGTAAAGAAGCTCCACGAAGTTATCAAGAACCTAGTTCTTTCTGTCTCTTTGTGTTTCTGTCCTCAGTGGGTCAGTTTTGCTTCTGCTGGTTTCCCTCACTGTTGCAAAATGGCTGCTGCAGTTCCAGGCATTGCATCAGACACATCGAAGAACATCTCTCCTGCTGTCTTCTTCCTAAGAGTAAAAAACTTTTTTTTTTGAGATGGAGTTTCGCTCTTGTTACCCACGCTGGAGTGCAATGGCGCGATCTCGGCTCACCACAACCTCCGCCTCCTGGGTTCAGGCAATTCTCCTGCCTCAGCCTCCTGAGGAGTTAGGATTACAGGCACGAGCCACCATGCCCAGCTGATTTTTTGTATTTTTAGTAGTGACGGGGTTTCACCATGTTGACCAGGATGGTCTCAATCTGTTGACCTCATGATCCACCCACCTCAGCCTCCCAAAGTGCTGGGATTACAGGCTTGAGCCACCACACCCAGCTAAGAGTAAAAAACTTTTATCCAGAAACTCCCTACCAGATTTTTCATCAAACCTCATTTGCCAGAATGGGGCCATCAAAGGAATTTCATGTGTTACGCGGCTCCTTCTGTGTGCCCCTCCCCTTCTCCACCCTCTCCGTGTCCTGCAAGGCTGATGTGTCTGAGCCGCATCTACAGGCAACCTTGCTGTCCGACTTCAAGGTGGACTTAGCCAACGGGGAATATCAAAGAAGTCCTCACAGAACGGGAAGAGGGAGAAGTCAAAGTGTTTGTTCTCCTGGTGGCCTCCTTACTGGGTTGCCACAAATCCTCTGTATTTTCCACCAAAGGCCACAGCTTCCATCAGGCAGCACTCTCCATACTGTACTCTCCTCTGGTTCCAGTTCCTGTTCCCTCCCTTGCCTTCTCAGACCTAGGAGAAGAAGCAAGCTCCCCATCATTGCCAGCCCCAGGCTACTTCAACATCCCTTGATGCAATTCTCAAACCCTTCCCACACTTTTGCAAATAATCCTTTGTCCAGATACCTCAGTTACCCAGCCAGAAGGTGCTATTCTCTAAACTTCCTCAAACCTGATCAATACACTGGGCTGGGACAGAGCTCCCTTTGCAGTCTTGAATCACTGTCTCTTGGGCCTCTTCCCCGGTCTCTTTAGCATGTAACCCTCAGTCCACCAAATAGCATGCATCTTCCTCTCCCCCATCCTGACTTCTCCATCTCTGCCAATAGCACCTCCAATATACAATATGTCAGGGTCACAACCTGGGTGTCAACCTCCACTCTCCCAACGCCCTGCCCCCTATTCCACACAGAATGGGATCTATTGGTTCCACTTCTAACTCTCTCAACCCTCTACTCTATTTCAGGCTTCCATCACTGCTCATCTGCCTCATGACAGCAGCCTTCTAAGTGATTCCTCTGCCTGCAATTCATGCCACTTTCTGCTGCTGCAAGAAACTTCTTTAACCACAGCTTTGATTATGATTTTATACGGCTCAAAAACTTGCCCCATTCAAATGCTGTAATCCGTCATCAAAGCCCTCCATGCTCAGCCCCCTACCCAGCTTCCTGGTTTCAGTTCCTGCTACACGAATAACCCTCTGGCTATTCAGGTAAAATAAAATTATTGCTCCATAAAATCATCACCCCAAAACTCAGTGGCTTAAAATAACAGCTTCTGTTATTGCCCAGTTCTGCTGATCTGGGCCAGGCTTCACTCACGTGTCTCAAGCAGCTGACAGCAGGCCGGTCTAGGGTGCCTCACTCACTTGCCTGGTGGTTGTCGGGGTGATGGCTGGGTGAAAGGAAGTGACTAGGCCATATGTCACTCATCATCCAGCAGACTAGCCTAGAGGTGTATTAGTTATCTATTGCTGTGTAACAAATTAGACTGCTAAAAAATAATACACATTTATTTTCTCACAGTTTCTGTGGGTCAGGAATTCAAGTGCTGCTGAGTTCCATACTCTGATTTAGCCTCTCTCACAAGGCTGCAGTCAAGATATCAGATGGGGAGGATCTGTTTCCAAGTTAACTTATGTGCCTTTTGGTAGCTCTCAGGTCCTCACTGGTTGTTGAGGAGAGACATCATCTCCTTGCCATTTGAGCTTCTCCATAAATGAAAACAGTGGACCCCCTTGGCAAGGGAACAATGACCCCCTCAGCAAGGGAACAAAAAGGGACAGCAAGATGGATGTCACACAGACTTTAAAAACCCAATATTAAGGACTGGTGCAGTGGCTCGTGCCTGTAATTCCAGCACTTTGGGAGGCCAAGGCAGGCAGATCACTTGAGGTTGGGAGTTCGAGGTGCAGCCTGCCAACATGGAGAAACCCCATCTCTACTAAAATTATTTTAAAAAAATTAGTCGGGCATGGTGGCACATGCCTGTAATCCCAGCTACTCAGGAGGCTGAGGCAGGAGAATCACTTGAACCCAGAAGGCGGAGGTTGCAATGAGCTGAGATCGTGCCATTGCACTCTAGCCTGGGCAACAAAAGTGAAACTCCGTCTCAAAAATAAAAAATTAAAGTAAAACCCAGTATCAGAAGAGTCAACCCATTGCTTTAGCAGTATTCTATTGTTGAGAAGCAAGTCTCTAGGTCCAGCCCATACTAAATGGGAGAGGATCACACAAGGAGTTCACGCCAGGAGCCATTTTCAAGGCTGCTGGTCACACCGGGCTTGATTTTAGGCCGTAGCAGTGTTCCACCTAAGAACAGCAAGAGTGAGTGCAAAAGTATGCGAAGTCTTCCGAGGCCCCAGCTTAGAATTTGCATACGGTTAGCCAAGGCAAGTCATAGGGCTTAACCCAGATTCAAGATGTGAAGAAATAGACTCTTACCTCTTGATGGGAAAAGTTGCCAAGTTACATTGCAAAGGGGCATAGGTACCGGCAGGCATGGGGAATTATGTCCATTTCTGCAGAGAACCACATGAGCTTTCCCAAGCGTTTCCCTGAAATGTCCTGTGTTTTCAAGCCCACAGCCTTTTCTTTTTGTTAGATGGAGTCTTGCACTGTCACCCAGCCAGCCTGGAGTGCAATGGAATGATAGCTCACTGCAACCTCCGCCTCCCGGGTTCAAGAGATTCTCCTGCCTCAGCCTCCCAAGTAGCCAGGATTACCTGCCACCACACCTGGCTAATTTTTGTATTTTTAGTAGAGACAGGGTTTCACCATATTGCCCAGGCAGGTCTTGAACTCCTGACCTCAAATGATCTGCCCGCCTTAGTCTCCCAAAATGCTGGGATTGTAGGCATGAGCCACTACGCCTGGCTGCCCACAGGACTTTGAAGGCTCAGTTTCCACCTCCTGTGCTGTCCTGCCCCACCTCTGCCTGTGACCATCCTGCCAGTCTTCAAGGACCAACTCACACACTGTATCACTTTCCTTTTTCTCCTGTAACAAATTACTATGAACTTGGTGGTTTCAAACAACCCATATTTATTATCTTTCTTACAGTTCTGGGAGTCTGAAGTCCAAAATGGGTGTCACCAGGTTAAAATCAGAACATTGGCAGGGCCTCATGCCTTTCAGGAGGCTCTAGGAGAGAATTCGTTTTCTTGCCTTGTCCAGCTTCCAGAGGCAGCCTGCATTCCTTGGGTTGTGGCCCCTTCCTCCAATTCAAAGACATGAATGGCTGGCAGAGCCTTACTCATATCACTCTGACACTGACTCTTCTGCCTCCCTCTGCCACTTATAAGGACGCTTGTGCTTACACACATCCCCATGAGATAACCCAAGATAATTTCCCCCATCTCAAAATCAGCTCATTAGCAACCTTAATTCTACCTGCAACCTTAATTCCCCTTTGCCATGTAACCTAACACATTCACAGGCTTCAGGGATTAAGACATGACATCTTTAGGGACCCATTATTCTGCCCACCACCCTACCTCACTCCCACCCCCTTAGTGCCCTATAAACAATAATGCCAGAAGCATTTATTGAGCACTTACTAGGTGCTTGCCATTGTGCCCAGAGCTTCTTCCCAGAAGGTCTCTTTGACCTTTGAATGATCTCATCCATTCCTCACAGCCCTGTAGAGAGTTTTTTTGTTTGTTTGTTTGTTTGTTTGTTTGAGATGGAGTTTCGCTGTTGTTACCCAGGCTGGAGTGCAATGGCATGATCATGGCTCACCGCAACCTCTGCCTCCTGGGTTCAAGCAATTCTCCTTGAGTAGCTGGGATTACAGGTGCGCACCACCATGCCCAGCTAATTTTTGTATTTTTAGTAGAGACGGGGTTTCACCATGTTGACTAGGATGGTCTCGATCTCTTGACCTTGTGATCCACCCGCCTCGGCCTCCCAAAGTGCTGGGATAATAGGTGTGAGCCACCGCGCCTGGCCTTGGAGAGTTTTTTTTGTAAGTTTTCTCATTTTACAAACTCAAAGAAGTAACCCCCGCAGGGTCACAGTGAGTAAGGGCTGGATATAAGAATTTGAACTTGAGTCTGCCCAACTCTGAAGCCAGAGTCCCAACCACTTGCTCATGCTGCCTCGTTTGAGGATACCCTGATCCCTCTTCTGTGCTCCCATAACTGAGTAATTGGGCCTTTCTTTTAACAGACACTCATCTGAAGTTTCCATTTTGGACAGGCCACCTCCCCAGTGCCTCTGTCAAAGCAGTCATAGTACTTCTTTTATGAAAATCTCCTATGTGCCAGATCTTTCACATAAAACATCTCAAACTCTCTGCTAAGGCAGGTGCTGTTTCCACTTTCCAGTGGAGAAAACTGCAACGTACAGAGTTCTGATTCTGCCACAGCATTCGTTAGTGTCAGTGCTGGGAGTAGGACGCAGGTGTAATTCCAAAGCCCTTCTCCTGTGCTAGGCCACCTCCTGCAGCTGTAAATACCCATGACCTTGGAACACAGAGTAGAAATACATCACAAGCTTGCCTCAAGATGGTTGTGCAGCACATTGGTTATAGTGGGGATTCTGGAGCCATGCTGCTTGAGTTCAAATCCCAGCCCTTCCATTTTCTGTTTGTGTGACTTTAGGCAAGCTACTTAACCCATGTCTGACTCAGTTTCCTCATCTGGAAAATGAATATAATGATAGCACCTACCTCCTAAGGGCTACTGCAAAGATTAAATGAGTTAATATACCTTAAGTGGCCGGGCGCCATGGCTCACACCTGTAATCCCAGCACCTTGGGAGGCCAAGGCAGGAGGATCACCTGATGTCAGGAGTTCAAGACCAGACTGGCCAGCATGGTGAAGCCCCATCTCTACTAAAAATACAAAAATTAGCTGGGCATGGTGGTGCACACCTGTAGTGCCAGCTACTCGGGAGGCTGAGGCAGGAGAGTCACTTGAACTCAGGAGGCGGAGGTTGCAGTGAGCAGAGATCACGCACTGCACTCTACCTGGGTAACAGAGCAAGAATCCGTCTCAAAAAAAAAAATATATATATATATATATGTGTGTATATATATATATATATATATAAAGTGTCTTTGCAGTCATGCCACACGGCAAGTACTCAAAAGTGTTAGCTATGAATGTGAGTTGGCCTGGTTGACTGAGGGTCGCTCAGGTCCCCTGCCCTATCCCAGTTTGCCAGGCATTTCCCTTCTGTGAAACATTACCCCAGAGAGTATGAATGGAAGGCCATCTGGAAGACCCACAAAGATAAATGTTGAGAAAATACTTTGTAAACTGTAGAGTGCTATACCCATGTTGGCTATTAATGATCTAAAGCACTTGACAATCAGACTGGGAAACCTGAATCCCCCTGGAGGACCCATTTCAGACCTCCTCAGTATCAGCCCCAGGGAAACAGAGGGCCGCAGCTGTCATACTTTGTCCTCCCCACCCATCTCTGCCACTCCCTCCCCCAATCCATCCTGGGGTGGCTGAGGCTGCAGGAATGTGATGGTATCTCCACAAACAGACAGTCTGTTCCCAGAGGAGACAGGGCTGCCCCTGGGAGGCCCGACTCTCCCCGGACTCGGCCCCAGTAAACACAAGGCTCTGTCCTCTTTATCAGCTTTGCTCTGCAGCAGCGGAGACAGTCTGCCCGATGGGGAGTCACTGCAGAGCGATAAGCTGCTAGGCCCCTTGTTGGCCGTCCTCCTGGGGCCACAGCCCAGCTGCCTGGGAATAAGAATCTTCAGGCTGGCCTGGCTTGGGGCCTGAACAACCCCCAGGGACTGGGGGACTAGGAGTGGGGAGACTGGCTGTCTGTACCCCCCAAAGGATGAAAGAAGCAAAGACCCAGAGTTGTGTCAAGGGGCCAGGGGACACAGTCTGC
This sequence comes from Leontopithecus rosalia, assembly GCA_028533165.1. NCBI lineage: Eukaryota > Metazoa > Chordata > Mammalia > Primates > Cebidae > Leontopithecus > Leontopithecus rosalia. Next base: position 10,014,914 of record CM052655.1, on the reverse strand, counting down.
ATGGCACCCAATTGCTCTTAAAGACATGTGAATCTGTTCATTACATTGCTTTGCAAGATTCCTTCATCATCATCCTCATTATCTTTATTGATGATGCTTTTACTAAGTCCTCCCTTTACTGGATGAATTAATGCATGTAAAGTACTCCCCACCGGGCCTGGGGAGGGCTCAGTGAAAGTCAGCTAGCAATAGGAGCAGTGTCCTGGTGTCCTTGTCATCATTCTGGTGGTATGGGCAAACCCAGTTTTGTTTTGTGTTTTTTGAGACGGAGTCTCGCTCTATCAGCAGGCTGGAGTGCAGTGGCGTGATCTCGGCTCACTGCAATCTCTGCCTCCTGGAGTCAAGTGATTCTCCTGCCTCAGGCTCCCGAGTAGCTGGGATGACAGGCATGCACCACCACATCTGGCTAATTTTGTATTTTTTGTAGAGACAGATTTTCTCCATGTTGGTCAGGCTGGTCTCGAACTCCCAACCTCGGGTGATCTGCCCGCCTCAGCCTCCCAAAGTGTTGGGATTACAGGGGTGAGCCACTGCGCCCAGCCCTCCAGTTTCTTATAAATCATACTAGCTAATGTTTATGTGGGAGGGTCATGCCCATTATGGCTTCAGTTTCTCAACTCCCTGGAGGTGGGGAGTACTGGAGTGAACAGTGTCCTATTTGATAGCGCCCAAAACTGAAGGGCCCAGAGAGGTGAAGAAGGTCGCCCAAGTCTGTACAGCCAGGACATGGGACCAGCTGGGAAGAGCCCCAAGTCCTCAAACTCAAAGTCTGCGGCTTTTTTTTCCCCCCATTCTGAGCATTGCCTACTGTTGACCAACCAGTAAGGAGCCTGGAGTGAGTCACTGGTCCCTGTCTGGAGTCAGGGAGGGGACAGAGAAAGATCCTTGGTGATAGGAATTTGCTGACAGCACATTGGAAAACAACCAGTGACTTCTGTGAACCCACAGGATGAGCACTTGGCCAGGAATCCAACAGCTCTGGGTTCTAATCCCAACTCTGCTGCTGTCGGGCTGGTGACCTGGGACTGAACAGCCACCGTGTCTGGGCTTAGTCCCAAGATCCTTATTTCCCCATCTTGTAAAATAAGTCACTTCCTCTGCCTTGGCCATATCCAAAAGTTGCTGGGTGAATTCAAGGAAGCGATACATGGCCAAACCTCCTCGTGATGAGCTCCGGAGTAGAACCATCTTCTCTTCCTGAACAATTGACTTTCAAACCCCTGACCACCATGGAGGGTGCTCAGATGCTCCCTCTTCCAGGAAGCCCTCTCTGGCCTTCCAGCTTGGCACAACCACAGCCTCCTCAGAGCTGGCACATCTCTTGTGGAGTACCCTCTGCCTTGCACGGAGTTAAAATTCAGAACCGACTTCTGGTGGCATCCCCCGATTCCAGAATAGAGTTCTGGAATATTAAGCACACATTACGTGCTTAATAAAGTGAATGAGTGACAGAGCGAATGAATGAACTGCCGAAGGGAAAGAGCCTCTCCATCCCCCTTTTCTGTCTAATAGAAGACTTAGAGAGCATGTCTCCCCTCCTCTTTGGGCAACTGGCACTGGGAAAGACCCCTGAGTGGCAGTTCTTCCTGAATACAACTTCCTTCCATTGCCACCTCCTACACTTGGCTCCAGATCATCAGGGACTTCCTGGGGCCCCCAGGATTCTATCCTGACTCCCTGGCCTATTCTTTGAAGCCCTTCCCAGCCAGGCCTCTTCTCTGGCCCCTGGTCCCATGAGCACTCTCTGGTCCTGGACCTTGCCCTCATTCTCCAACTTTCAGAGAAACATGTCTGTTCTCATTAAGCCTGCAATCCAGTCATCACTGCAGGCTTTCCTTTGCCTTCTCCCTTCTAAATGCCCTCTACACAGCTAGGTACTTTCCCCTAGCCAAGACACTTCCATGTGGCCTTCAGTTCTCAGAGATGGGTCCACCAACACGTCCCCCACCCTCCAAATGTGTCCTCTGACTATTCCCTCCCTGGCATCAACACGCCGTGGATCTCAGGGTGGCAGATGGAGGAGATGGGCACTGGGTTAGAATTTGGGGCATGCAGAATGGCCTCCAAAATGTCTCAGGCTTTCTCAGGCCATATCTTTCTACCTGTCCCTGTTGGACTGTTTCTGCCTCCACCACCCCATCCACATCAGATCCCACATCACAGGTGCCTCTTCAGTCCACTGCTGCCACCTCAGACCTCCAGCCGCCCCTCCAGCATAGAGGGGCGTGTCCGCAGCCTGGCTGCCATCTGCCCCAAACATTCACCCTATCACCACCATAGCCACAAATACTTCCTGTGTGCCTATTATGTGCCAGGTACTGTTCTAGATGCTGGAAACACAGCTGTGAACAAAGCAGACATGGTGGCTTCCCTCATGGAGCTTTCCTTCAAATGTAGGAAATGAGGAAAACAGATAATAAAACAAAATAAGTGAGCAAAACATACAGCATCTTAAGTTAGTTTGAGTATAGGTAACTTTGCTGTCTTTGAAAATAAGTGCAGTGGGGCATGGTGGCTCACACCTGTAATCCTAACACTTTGGGATGCTGAGGCAGGAAGATTGCTTGAGTTCAGGAGTTTGAGACCAGCCTGGGCAACATAGCAAGACCTCCTTCACTACAAAAAAAAATTTAAAAATTAGCTGGGCATGGTGATGCAAGCCTGTGGTCCCAGTTACTAAGAAGGCTGAGGTGGGAGGATCGCTTGAACCTGGAAGGTCAAGACTGCAGTGAGCCATGATCATGCTATTGAAGTCCAGCCTGAGCAACAGAGTAAGACACTGTCAAAACCAAACAAAACGAAGAAATGCACTGGCTATAAACACACAAATAAAGCGGGAGTGGGCTTAGGGAGTGGGGTGTGGGATGAGGTTGCTATTTATTTATTTAGAGACAGGGTCTCACTCTGTTGCCCAGGCTGGAGTACAGGGGCACAATCACTGCTCACTGCAGCCTTGACCTCCTTGGGCTCAAGTGATCCTCCCACCTCTGCCTCCCAAGTAGCTGGGACCACAGGCACGCACCACAATACTCGGCTAATTTTTGTATTTCTTGGAGGGATGGGGTTTCACCATGCTGCCTAAGCTGGTCTCAAACTCCTGGGCTCAAGTGATCCTCTTCCCTTGGCCTCTCAAAGTGCTGAGATTACAGAACGAGTCATAGTGCCCAGTCTGAAAGTTGCATTTAAATGGGGTGGCCAAGTGCATCTTGTTGAGAAGGTGTTACAGTAGGTAAGAGGGTGGGCCTTGAGGATCCTGGGGGAAGAGCATTTCAAGCAGAGGGAATAGCTAGTGCAAAGGCCCCTGTTTGAGTCTGTGTGTTCCCTCATCTGTACACCCATAGTTTTCAGCCCTTTCTTTGGCCCGTGTCAGAGTTCCCGAGTGTTACAGGAAGTTTTTCACTTGGCCTCCTATCTTGCTGCACCAGGAGCTCCTTGGGGCAGAGACCCTGTAATGGTCAACTTCACAGTCAACACACACCCCACCCAACCATGTCTAGACACACAGAGACACACACACACCCTAGACTCACACACTCATGTTCAGACATACACACCCAGACTCGCACGGAGACCCTCACGCTGTGGCCAAAAGAGAAGGCCTGAACTATTGTCTCCTGAGAGGGACTGAATGAAGAGTAAATAATAATGAGGTGTGCCCAGCCCCGTCTAGTCTACAGAACTCCCTCTTGTAGCCTAAGAACTGGGTAGTTGTTAAAGTGAGTCTCTGAAAGACCGAGGTGAACAGGCTGGTTATTGGTATGCACAATACGGAACCTGGCTTTTCTGATTATGCTCCAATTTGTGTTCATTTTTTAAAAAATAGGTCAGATGTGAACACAGAACAAATTTCAAAATGTCCTTACAGGGAAGTGTCCCTCCCCACGCCACCCCAGCACCTGGCTGCTGCCATAGAGTCTGAGGGCACTCACCAGTTTGTTTCTTCTTTACCTAAATGAAGACCTAGGCTCTCTTCTCTCTTCAAAGAGATTCTGCTTGGCAAATACGTTTGACAGAATGAAAACAGGCCAGGAGCCTCTGGTCTGGAAGCACATCCTCTTTGCTCCTAGTACCCAGGCTGTCTGGGGCCAGGCTTGGCATCCATTTGGTTTCTCTAAAACCACAAGCCTTTTGGATCTAGGACACAGCTGCTGTATGTCTCACATAGAAGTCCCTGGGGAAGATCCCCTGATCATGAGGAACCGCTGTCCTCAGAGGGAGGAGATGGGGACCAAGGAAGAAGTGGGAAGAAGCAAGAAGGGGTTTGAGAGGGGGAAACCAGACACTTTAGAGGAAACCACACTTTCTAGAGGTTTTTTTTTAAATGAGGACCCCATTGAATTGCTTCTCTTTCTTTTTCTTTTTCTTTTTTTTTTCTTTTTTTTTGCGACGCAGCCTTTCGGTCACCCAGGCTAGAGTGCAGTGGCACAATCTTGGCTCACTGCAACTTCCACCCCCTGGGTTCAAGCAATTCTCCTGCCTCAGCCTCCCAAGTAGCTGGGACTACAGGCACATGCCACCACATCCAGCTAATTTTTGTATTTTTAGTAGATACAGGGTTTCACTATGTTGGCCAGGTTGGTCTTGAACTACTGATTTCGTGATCCACCCACCTCAGCCTCCCAAAGTGCTGGGATTACAGGTGTGAGCCACTGCACCAGCCTCTATTTTCTTTTTTCTTTCTTTTTTATACAGAGTCTCGCTCTGTCGCCCAGGCTGGAATGAAGTGGCTCGATCTCAGCTCACTGCAAACTCCACCTCCCAGGTTCAAGCAATTCTGCTGCCTCAGCCTCCTGAGTAGCTGGGATGATAGGCCTGTGCCACCATGCTTTTATTTTTGGTAGAGATGGGGTTTCATCATGTTGCCCAGGTTGGTCTCGAACTCTTGACTTCAGGTGATCCACCCACCTAGGCCTCCCAAAGTGCTGGGATTACAGGTGTGAGCCACTGCGCCCAGCCCACCTTTATTTTTTTCCTTGGAAGTTTTATAGTTGACAGACTGTAAGTTCCCCATGAAAAAAAATGGATTTGAATCAGCAGATGACCACTCCCTCCACACCCCAGTATAGTATCTCAAACACCCAGCTATAACTGCATACTATAATGAGTGCCTTCCCTGCCCTGGGAACAGATCAAGAGTCGCCATGGGCCTGCCGCCAGGTGCTTACAGTCTAGGGGAGGGGACACAAAAAACACAATTAATTCCCAGTGGGCAGGCTAGGGAGCCTTGGGGGTCCAAAGGATAGATGCTCCCCCTCGAGTGAGTAAAAGAGAGAGAAGAAAGGAAATATAAGACCCCAGGCAGAGGGGTCAACATATGCAAAGAGCGGGGGGATGCTTAAGAAATCTTAAGAGGGACTTTGGTCTTGGGTCCAAACAGAAGGTTCAGCACAGGTCAGATGTGAAGGGCCTGGATGTCAAGGAATATGTCTGACTATCTTATAGGTGGGGATTTTTAAGCAGGATTGTGGCAGGATCCGACTTCTGTTTTCTCTAGATCTCTCACAGCCAGTGAGCAGTGGAGGGGATGGGTTGGAGGTAGAAGATTCTGACTAAAGTTGAGTAGAGAGAAAGCATTTATTTATCTATTTATTTATTGATTGAATTATTTATTTTGGAGACAGAGTTTCATTCTGTCACCCAGGCTGGAGTGCAGTGGTACAATCTTGGCTCACTACAACCTCCGCCTTCTGGGTTCAAGTGATTCTCCTGCCTCAGCCACCCGAATAGCTGGGATTACGGGCACCCACCACCATGCCAGGCTATTTTTTGTATTTTTAGTAGAGACTGGGTTTCACTATATTAGCCAGGCCGGTCTCAAACTCCTGACTTCAAGTGATCCGCCCACCTAAGCCTCCCAAATTGCTGGGATTATAGACATGAGCAACTGTGCCAGGCCGAGAAAACATTTATAATGCTTTCATTCTTTTTTTTTCCAAGGGAGTCTGGCTCTGTCGCCCAGGCTGAAATGCAGTGGTGCAATCTCAGCTCACTGCAACCTCCGCCTCCTGGGTTCAAGCGATTCTCCCATCTCAGCCTCTCGAGTAGCTGGAACAAGAGTAATAGAGAAAGGGTTTCACCATATTAGTCAGGCTGTTCTTGAACTCCTGACTTCTTGATCCACCCGCCTCGGCCTCCCAAAGTGCTGGGATTACAGGCATGAGCCACCACGCCCAGCCAATGCGTTCATTCTTAAACTGGGTGATGGGGACACAGTTATTATATATTTTATGTTTTTTTTTAATGTCTGAAATACATCATAATGAAAAAATTAATAAAGAAGAATGAAATGAGTGAATCAGGGCTCCAGCAGGGCAAAGATAGCAATAATTATCACTAATAACGAAGCTTATACATTTAGTAACAGTGCTTAATAGGCAGTATTCCTAGGACTTCACAAGTACATACTATTTTTTTTTTAAGACAGAGTTTCACTCTTGTTACCCAGGCTGGAGTGCAGTCATGCGACCTTGGCTCACCGCAACCTCGGCTCACCGCAACCTCCACCTCCTGGATTCAAGCAATTCTCCCGCTTCTGCCTCCCGAGTAGCTGTGACTACAGGCGTGCGCCACCGTGCCCAACTAATTTTTGTATTTTTAGTAGAGACGGGGTTTCACCATGTTGACCTGGATGGTCTCGATCTCTTGACCTCGTGATCCACCCGCCTTGGCCTCCCAAAGTGCTGGGATTTATAGGCGTGAGCCAGCGCGCCTGGCCCCAGGTACACAATTTTTTAATCCTCATGATAACCCTATGGGACAATTGTTTCCCAAATTACAGATGAGGAGAATGAAGAACAGAGAAGTTGACTGTCTCACCCAAGGTCACCCAGTCAGTAGGAAGAAGGGCTGGGATTCAGAGATTGCACTCTTAACCGGGAAGGCGGAGCTGGTGCAGGGGGCGTGGCAATATTGGGCTAAGTCTGAGACGGGGCGGTGTTGGGGGCGTGGGGACGGGGCCTCCCTGGGTGAAGACAGTCAAACCCCGGGCCCAGCTGGAAAGCGCCGCACTCCTGCTCTGTCTGCTGGGCCTCCTTGTCCTTCCCACGTTCTGGGAGTCTTAGCTGTTTACTAGTCGTATTCTAAGCAAAAACCGCAGTGCCCTTGCAAGAGCCTGGACCAGATGGACCCCAGAGGAGGTGCCTGAGGAGCCTTTGTGCTCCATGCTCCTGGTGCCATGACATCCCAGACCTAAGAATCTAGGTGAAGACCTGGAAACGACACCAGCTGTGGCCGTTGGCTTCCGGGCTTCCGTTCTGGTCTCAAATATGGGAGTTAGGGGCCTTTCCACGGCTAGTGCCTCAGAGAGGAACCATACCTCTCACCTCCCACTCCTGCTCTTGCCTCGCAGCAAAGCTTCCGGTGATTTTCACATTGCACAGAGCAGCAGTGACAGCAACCCCTGAGAACTTGTCAGAAATGAAAACTCTCAGCCCTGCTTCAGACCCACGGAATCAGGAACTCTGGAAATGAATCCAGGGATTCCAGCCACAGCCAACCGAATTCTTCCGTTCCAATATGGATGTTTTAAAATTATTTTTCTCATCTGACTTCCCCAACTAGAACCTCTAGTACAGTGTTGATAGAAGCAGTGAAAGCAGCAGGCTTCTTCTGTTCCCGACCTTAGGAGGAAAACATTCAGTCTCTCACCACTAAGATATTAGCTTTGGATTTTTCACAGATGCCATTGATCAGGTTGGGAAGGTCCCTTCTATTCCTAATTTACTGGGAGTTTTTATCAGGAATGAAAGTCGTATTCGTCAAATGCTTTTCCTGCACTTATTAACATGGATATATGATTTTTCATTTTTAGTCTGTTGCTACAGTAAATTACATCGATCGCTTTTTTTTATACCAACTTTGCATTCCTGGGATAAACTCCACTTGCTGTAATGCATTATCCTCTTCATCTAATACTGAATTCAATTTGCTAAAATTTTGTTATAAATTTTTGCATCTATATTCATGACGGATATTGGTCTGTTGTTTTCTTTTCTTGTGATATGCGTGCCTGGTTTTGGTATAAGAGGAATGCTGGCCTAATAGAATGGGTTAGGAATTATTCCCTCCTTTTCCATGTTCTAGAAGATTTTGTATGTAAATGATATGCTTTCTTCCTTAAATGTCTGGTGGAATTCTTCAGTGAGGCTGTCTGAGCCTAGAATCTTCTTTGGGGAAAATGTTTTCACTACACATTCAATGCCTTTAATAGATATTGGGCTATTCAGGTTATCTGTTTCTTCTTGAGTGAGTTTTGGAAGTTTGTGTCTTTCAAAGAATTTGTCCATGCCATCTAAGTTGTCAAATCTGTTGGTATATTTTGTACACAACAATCCCTTATTCTCCTTTTAATCCACGTAGAATTTGTAGGGACATCTCTCATTCCCAGTATTAATTCTCCGTTTTTTATTTTATCAAGTTTTGCTCTGATCTTTATTACTTTTCTTCTTCTACTTACTTTGTGTTTCATTTGGTCTTCTAGTCCCTCAGGGTAGACTCTGAGGTAACAGAGCGAAGACCTTTATCTTTTTAACGTAGGCATTTGGGTGCTATCATTTTTTCTCTAAATACAACTCTAGGGAGATTCTACACATTTGGGTATATTATGTTTTCTTTTACATTCATTTCAAAATACTTTCTAATTTGCCTTTGATTTCTCCTTTGACCCATAGTTTACTTAGAAATATGTTACTTAGTTTCCACATATTTGGGGATTTTCCGGAGATCTTTGTTGTTGATTTCTAATTACTTCCATTGTGATCAGAGAACATACTTGGCATGATTTGAATTATTTTAAATTCAGTGAGACTTGTTTAATGTCCTGAAGTGTAGTCTTTCTTGATAAATGTTGTGTATGCACTTGAAAATGTACGCTCTGCAGTTAATGGATGTAATGTCCTGGAAATGTCAATCAGGTCAAGTTGGTTGGTAGCGCTGTTGAAATCTTCTATATCATTACCGATTTTCTGTCTACTTGTTCTATGAATTATTGAGAGAGGAACGTTGAATCTACAGTTGCGCATTTGTACATTTCTTCTTGCAGTACTATTACTTCCTGCTCCATGTACTTTGAAGGGTGATCAGTAAGTACATAAACATCTTGTTAAATCGCCTTGATAAGCTGACTTCCTTATCATTATGAAATGACCTTGCTTATTCTTGGTAATACGTTTGGCTCTGATATCTACTTTTTCCAGTATTAACATAGCTACTTCAGCTTTCTTTTGATTAGTATTAGTATAGTGTATATTTTTCTATATTTTTACTTGTAACCTATTTTTTCCTGATATTTAAATGTCTTGCAGGCAGCATATAGTTGAGTACTGCTTTTTTACCCAGTCTGAAAATCTCTGATTTTTAATCAGAATGTTCACATTTAATCACATTTAATGTGATTATTGATAAGGTTGGGTTTTAATCTATTTTCCTATTGGTTTTCTATTTGTCCCATCTGTTATTCATTTCATTTTCCTCTTTTTCTGCCTTTTTATTATTAACTGAATAGTTTTTATGATTCTGTTTTATTTCCTTTGCTGGCTTATTTAACTCCTTTTTGTGTTGTTTTGGTTTGTTGTTTCTTTATTATGCCTCTTTATATCTCAGTCCATCTTCAGTTGATACTGTATCATTTCACATAGTACACAAGTGTCTCATAATAGTCTCCTTACATGTGTGCCTTCCCAGCCTTTACGCTATTGCTATTAAGCATTTCACAAGAGTATGTCAGAGAAAGTCTATTTCCCCTTTACTTTTTTTTGTGTGTGTGAGACAGAGTTTCGCTCTTGTTACCCAGGCTGGAGTGCAATGGCGCGATCTCGGCTCACAGCAACCTCCGCCTCCTGGGTTCAGGCAATTCTCCTGCCTCAGCCTCCCGAGTAGCTGGGATTACAGGCATGCGTCACCATGCCCAGCTATTTTTTGTATTTTTAGTGGAGATGGGGTTTCACCATGTCGACCAGGATGGTCTCGATCTCTTGACCTCGTGATCCACCCACCTCGGCCTCCCAAAGTGCTGGGATCCCCTTTACTTTTAAAAGATGTTTTCGCTGAATAGAGAATTCTAGTCTTGTGGTTTTGTTTTTTTTAATGCTTGAAGAAAATTATCTCTTGCATTGGTTATGATGAGAAATCTGCTGTCATCTTTATCTTTGTTTCTCTGTACGGAATGTATGCCCCCACCTCCTGGCTGCTTCTAAATTTTGTGGTTAATCGTTGGTTTCAAGCAATTTGTTATTGTGTGATGTGGGATAGTTTTCTATTTCTTTCTTTCTCTTTTTCTGAGATGGGATCTTACTCTGTTGTCTAGGCTGGAGTGCAGTGGTAAGCACAGTGACTCGATCTTAGCTCACTGCAGTCCGCCTCCCAGGCTCAAGTGATCCTTGCACCTCAGCCACCCACCCCGAGTAGCTGGGACCACAGGCATATATCACCACATCCAGTTCATTTGGGGGTTCTTCTGTGTGTGTGTGTTTTATTTTTGGTAGAGATGGGGTTTCACCAATAGAGTTTTCTATTTCTATAGCTGAAATTTGTTGAACTTACTAGATCTGTGGGTTTCTAGTTTTTGTCAAATTTGAAATGTTTTCAGTCATATTACTTTAAATATTTTGTTGGTTCCACTCTTTCTCTCATCTTCTGCAAGGATTCCAACTACACATACATTTGGCCTGATAAAGTCCCACAGTCCATTGGTGCTTTGTTCATTTTTCTTAATTCTTTTTCTTTCTTTTTTTTTTTTTATTGAGAGAGAATTTCGCTCTTGTTGCCCAAGCTGGAGTGCAATGGCATGATCTTGGCTCAGTGCAACCTCTGCCTCCTGGGTTCAGTGATTCTCCTGCCTCAGTCTCCCAAGCAGCTGGGGTTGCAGGCGTGCACCACTACGCCTGGCTAATTTTTTGCATTTTTAGTAGAAACGAGGTTTCACCATGTTGGCCAGGCTGATCCCAAACTCCTACCCCTGACCTCAGGTGATTTGCCCGCCTCTGCCTCCCAAAGTGCTGGGATTACAGGTGTGAGCCACCACGCCCAGCCTTTCTCGCTGTTTTTCTTTGCGGATAGTTTATTTTACTGTTTTCAAGTTCACTATTCTTTTCTTCTGAAGTGTTGAATCTGTCATTCATTCAGTATATTTTTGATCTCAGACACTGTGGTTTTCATCTCTAGAGGTTTCCTTTGGATTTTTAATGTTTTCTGTATCTCCACCTTAACATGTTCAGTCTTCCCTTCAGCTTCTTGATCTCATGGGATCCAGTTATAAAAGCCGTTTTAATGCCTGTTCTTCACTGTGCGTTAAAGACCCTCTTTTCATTGTGTGCTTTATTTTCCTTCTCCTTTGAATGCCTGGTAATTTTGATTAGACTTTAGGCATTACGGATATTATCTTGTTAAGTGAAATTCTTTTGTATTTCTAAAATTATTATTATTATTATTATTATTATTATTATTATTGTTATTTTGAGACGGAGTTTCGCTCTTGTTACCCAGACTGGAGTGCAATGGCGCGATCTCAGCTCACCGCAACCTCCACCTCTTGGGTTCAGGCAATTCTCCTGCCTCAGCCTCCTGAGTAGCTGGGACTACAGGCATGCGCCACCATGCCCAGCTAATTTTTGTGTTTTTAGTAGAGATGGGGACTCACCTTGTTGACCAGGAGGGTCTCGATCTCTTGACCTCGTGATCCACCCGCCTTGGCCTCCCATAGTGCTGGGATTACAGGTGTGAGCCACCGTGCCCGGCTTCTAAAATTATTTTTAAGATTAATTCTGAGATGGGGTTAAGTCACATCTCAGAATTAATCTTAAAAATAGTTTTGAAATTATTGGAAAGAGTTTGATCCTTTTAGGTGTTGATTTGAAGCTTCATTAGGCAGGACAAGAGTAGGATTTAGTCTAGGGTTGTCTCCCTACTACTGTGATGAGACATTTTGTAGGACCCTAACTGATGTCCCATAGGTTATGATATTTTACATTCCAGCTGTTGGGAACAGGCACTATTCTGAGTCCTGTGAGAGCTCCAAGCACTGCTCCCTCTAATCTTTTAGGATTCTTTCCCGGCCTCAAGTAGTTTCCTCACATGTGTTTGCTGATCATTACTCCTCTGGATACTGGAAGAGACTCTGACTTTCTCTCCTTGTAGAGTTCTCCCTGTCTCTCCTCTCCAGTACCCTTCCCTGTGAATCCTAGCCACCTTGACTTCCTTGGACTCCCAGCTCCATCTCCTTGACTCAAGGCCACTGCTGGGCTCTGCCTGGGTTCACTGTCCCTTTGCTGTAGCCTGTAAATGCTCTCCAGGCAGTAAGCTAGGGTAATGGTAGCTCATTTCATCTTCATTCTATCATTCAGGTATCACTGTCCTCCATTGCCTGAATTCAGTGTTTTTAGAGTCCTTGTTTCTTATATTTTGTCTGTTTTAATTTATTTTATTTTATTTTTATTGAGATGGAGTCTCGCTCTGTCACCCAAGCTGCAGTGCAGTGGTATGATCTCGGCTCACTGCAACCTCCACCTCACAGGTTCAAGCGATTCTCCTGTCTCAGCCTCCTGAGTAGCTGGGATTACAGGCGAGCGCCACCACTCTCAGCTAATTTTTGTATTTTTAGTAGAGACTGGGTTTCACCACGTTGATCAGGGAGGTCTCAAACTCCTGACCTCATGACCCACCTGCCTTGCCCTCCCAAAGTGCTAGGATGACAGGCAGGAGCCACCTCGCCTGGCCCTTGTCTGTTTTTTCAATTGTTTCAGGTGGCAGGGTAAATCCAGTTCCTGTTACCGGAAACTGTCAATAATCAGAAACCTAAATGTATAACAAAAACAGTAGTATTTATGATAACATTAAAAATTTTAAATACAGATAAATCTGACAAAAGATGTACAAGGCCTGTACAGTAAAATCTAAAAAACTCTCTCAATAGAAAATTAAAGCCTATGTAAATAAATCATAAATAAATAAATGAAGAGATATACCGTCTTCATGTATCAGAAGACTCAGTATTACTAAAATGTCAATTCTTTTCAAATTGACACATAGATTCAGTGCAATCCCAATCAAAATCTCAGCAGGCATTTTTTCCTTAAAATTGACAAACTAATTATATAATCCATATAGAAATGCAAAGTCTAAAATAGCCAAAACAAGTTTGACTTATTATAAAGCTACAATAATCTAAACAGTGTGGCATTGCCCTCAAGATAGACAAGTAGATCAATGAAGCAGTATAGAGTCCAGAAATTGATCTACATATTAATGGCCAATTGATTTTTGACAAAGTTTCCAAGATAATTCGATGGGGAAAAGGTTAGTCTTTTCTGCTATTTTTTGAGACCGAGTCGTGGTCTTGTTGCCCAGGCTGGAGTGCAATGGCGTGATCTCAGTTCACCGCAACCTCTGCCTCCCAGGTTCAAGTGATTCTCCTGCCTCAGCCTCTTTCGTAGCTGAGATTACAGGCCTGTGCCACCACGCCTGGCTAATTTTGTATTTTTAGTAGAGACTGGGTTTCTCCAGGCTGGTCAAGCTGATCTCAAACTCCCGACCTCAGGTGACCCGCCCACCTCGGCCTCCCAATGTGTTGGGATTACAGGCGTGAGCCACCTCGCCCAGCCAGGATACTCTTTTCAATAAATACTGTTGGCCAGGCATGGCGGCTCATACCTGTAATTCCAGCACTTCTCGAGGCAAAGGCAGGAGGATCACTTAAGCCCAAGTTTGAGAACAGCCTAGGCAATATAGTCAGACTCCCTCTTAATGTAAAAACTGAAGAAGAAGGAGAAGGAGGAGAAAATTATCCAGGTATGGTAGTGTGCACCTGTGGTCCCAGCTATTGGGAAGCCAGACTTCCTTGACTTCCTTGGACTCCCAGCTCCATCTCCTCAACTCAAGGCAACTGCTGGGCTCTGCCTGGGTCGCTTGAGCCCAGGAGTTGAAAGCTGGAGTGAGCTGTGATAGTACCACTGCACTCCAGCATGGGCAGCAGAGCAAAATCCTGTCCCACAAAAAAGGAGGGCAGTGGGGTGGTGCTGAATAATTGGATATCCATACGCAAAAGAAAAAAAAAGACACCTGAAGTACCTTGCACCATATATAAAATCTAACTCAAAATAGATAATAGACCTAAGTGTAAAACCTAATACCATAAAATTTAGAAGAAAAAAATAAGAGAAAATCTTTGCAACTTCAGATTAGGCAAAGATTTCTTAGATACACAACAAAAGCATAGTCAATACAAGAAAACAAAGAAGTTGGATTTTATTGATGTAGAACTTCTGCTCTTTGAGAGACATAGTGAAGAAAATGAAAAGACAAGCCACAGACTGGGAGAAAACGCTGGCAAACCAGATATTTTATAACTTATACCCAGAACATATAAAGAACTCTCAAAGCTAGGCCAGGCGCGGTGGCTCACGCCTATAATCCCAGCACTTTGGGAGGCTGAGGCGGGTGGATCACGAGGTCAAGAGATCGAGACCATCCTGGTCAACAAGGTGAAACCCCGTCTCTACTAAAAATACAAAAGAATTAGCTAGGCATGGTGGTGTGCGCCTGTAGTCCCAGCTACTCGGGAGGCTGAGGCAGGAGAACTGCCTGAACCCAGGAGGCGGACGTTGCGGTGAGCCGAGATCGTGCCATTGCACTCCAGTCTGGGTAACAACAGCGAAACTCTATCTCAAAAAAAAAAAAAAACTCTCAAAACTCAATAATAAGAAACAAATAAGGCTGGGCATAGCGGCTCATACCTGTGATCTCAGCACTTTGGGAGGCCAAGGTGGGAGGGCTGCTTGAGCCTAGGAGTTGGAGTTCAGCCTGGGCAACATAAGGAGACCATCTCTACAAAAAAATAAAAATAAGATAAATAAAATTAAAAATATCCAAACAACTTTTTTTTTTTTTGAGATGGAGTCTTGTTCTGTCACCCAGGCTGGACTGCAGTGGTGTGATCTCGGCTCACTACAACCTCTGACTCCCTGTTGAAGTGATTCTCCTGCTGCAGCCTCCCAAGTAGCTGGGATTACAGGCACCTGCCATCACGCCTGGCTAATTTTGTATTTTTAGAAGAGACAGTGTTTCACCAAGTTGGCCAGGCTGGTCCCGAACTCCTGACCTCAGGTGATCCATCCGTCTTGGCCTCGCAAAGTGCCAGGATTACAGGTGTGAGCCCCTGGGCCCGGCCCCAATTATTTTTAAAGGCAAAAAATTTGAACAGACACTTCACCAAAGAAGATATGTACGTACCAGGTAAGCAAATGCAAAGATGCTCGATGTCATGAATCATTAGGGAAATGTGAATGAAAACCACAATGAGATACCACTATATACCTATTAAAATGCCTAAAACCAAAAGGACTGATCATACCAAGTGCTGGTGAGGCTGTGGAGCAACTGGGACTCTATTACACTACTAGTTGGAATGAAAATGGTACAACCACGTTGGAAAATAGCTTAGCAGGTTTTTTGGAAAGTTAAACCTACGCTACGATCCAGTCTTCAATTCCTAGGGATTTACCCAGGAGAAATGAAAGCCTATGTTCATAGAGACTTGTACACAGCCCAGGCGCAATGGCTCGTGCCTGTAATCCCAACATTTTGAGAGGCCGAGGCAGGTGGATCACTTGAGCCCAGGAGTTTGGGACCAGGCAATAGCGTGAAACACTCTCTCTCTCTACACACACACACACACACACACACACACACACACACACACACACAAGCATGCACACACAAAATCACCAGCAGCTCCAGCAACTTGGGAGGCTGACGTGGGAAGATTGCTTGAGCCTGGGAGGTGGAGGCTGCAGTGAGCCATGATTGTGCCACTACACTCCAGCCTGGCCACAGAAGAGACCCTGTCTCAAAAAATTAAATAAATACTAAACAACCAACTAACGTATAGTAATGCAACACAGATCAGTGGTCACCAGGGACTGGGCTGGAGTTGGGGTGAGTTTACAGAAAGGGAGGCAAGGATTGTAAAGTGGCACGAGGAGACTTTTTGGCAGTGATGGGCATGACCATTTTCCTGATTATGGTGATGGTTGCATGAGTGTAAACAGATGTCAGAACTTATCACACTGTGCACTTTAAGTATGTGGAGTTTACCTAGGCCAATGACACCTCAACGGAGCAGTTTTTATTTTTTTTAATGAAAAATACGAAAGACAGAAATAAGCTTCACCTGGACTCTACTGCCAGCACTCTGGGGTTGGAGGGGTTGGGTGGGGGACAGGCCATGCACTCGATCGAAGCCTGAGACTCGAAAGGTGAAGCTGGAAGCGCAGAGCGTAGACAGAGAATGGCAGTGGGGACAGAGCTGAAGGCCTGGGGCCTCCTGAGTTTCTGAGTCACCCTCCCATGTGCCCTCATGGGAAAGAGAGGCACTGGCTCGGCTTTCTTTCTAATGGCCTTCTCTCTCCAACATTCTTTCATCCTAAGAAGCTTCCAGCCAAAAAGGACTTCCTGAAATTGGGCAGGGCCGCCTGAGGAGGCGAGAACAATAGCTGAGCTCCAACTATGCGGTCTGGCTCCCTGCACACATTATCGTATTTAACCCTCCCATTAACCCAGTATTAGCTACTTACGTCCCATTTGACTACTAAAGAAACTGAGGCTCTGAGAAGTGAGTAGACTGGGTAATAGCTGGAAGAGCCTCCCAGTCCTAGCGCACCACTGCAGGTGCTAACACATCAGCGCAGGGCCAGGCATGGGCAGGACTGTTTGGACCCTTTCCTCCACCCCGGCATTCTTAAATTTTGGAATCCCCACTCTGTATCAGGCACTTTTTTTTTTTTTTGAGACAAAGTCTTGGTCTGTTGCCCAGGCTGGAGTGCAGTGGTGCGATCTCAGTTCACTGCAACCTCCACCTACTGGGTTCAAGCAATTCTCCTGCCTCAGCCTCCCGAGTAGCTGGGATAACAGGCGCATGCCACCACGCCCAGTTAAGTTTTTGTATTTTTAGTAGAGACTGGGTTTCACTGCGTTGGCCAGGGTGGTCTCAATCTCCTGACATCGTGATCCACCTGCCTCCGCCTCCCAAGGTGCTGGGATTACAGGTAAGAGCCACCCCGCCTGGCCCATATCAGGCATATTAAACTCACAGATCCATAGTGAATGTGATTTTTACTGTGATTATTAATTTAACTTGCAGTTTTCTTGTTATTTTTGGGAACTAAGAGGTCTTCTTTTCCCCAGTTTCAAACATTTTCTTAAACTCTAAATTCTAATGGCAAAATGACCCTGTTTGCTGGGAGTCTTGGTGGGGTATGATGGGGGCTCTGGCTTTGCAAGCAAGGATGTGAAGACCTAGTAAGAGGCCTTGGGCTCAAATACAGGAGTGTCTGATTTTGGGGGTGCCACAAGGGTCGGGGCTGTGTGCCAGGAAACCCAGCTGCCCTGGAGGCAGACTGGCCTGGTGTGAATCCTCGTGCCAGTGAGGTCAGGATCATCATCCCTACCTGAGAGAGCCAGTGACTATAATGTGATTGGCTGGATATTGTTTAAGGTCCTCTGCTGCAGGGAGACCTGTGGGGACTCAAGGACTCATGTCTGCACAGCCGCCAGAAATCCCGTCCTGTTCCCCATTTCGGCGCCCCCCTGGACTCCGGCTGTTTTCCTTCGGAGTCATCGGACCTTATCAAGTCACAAGTCCCTGAGTCACCCCCAGCCCCATGCCAGCTCTCCGGCTGTCCCTAACACACTTCCTGTGGCTCTCCTCCGCCCGCCCCATATTGTTCCCTGCTCCACCGCATTCAGGGACGTTTTGTCTCCCTGGGCCTGGCGACTGTGAGCCGCTGGGAACAGGAACTGCATAGAGGCCTCTGGTCATTCCCAGGAAGTCTGCGTGGAATGGAAGGGGACGTGTCAAACAGCAGGCCTGCCTGCCCAGCCTGGACTCCGGCTCCCTGCTGCTGCCCCCCACCCCATGCGAGAAGGCGGTCACAAGATCAGAGCAAGGGACACTAGCCCTGCCTCGGGCTCCCAGCCTAGGCCTTCATGCACCATCAGGGCAGGGCCCTGGATGCCCCTGTTGTGCCTTTATGATTTCTGGATACACTCACCCTTCTTCATACACATATATGATTTCTGGATGTGGGGAGGGCTGGGGCCTGGGGAAGGAGCCAGGCAGCCAGGGCACTGGAGAAGGAAGGGAGCACAGTTAGTCACACAGAAGGGGCTGCCCTTATTTTTACACAAATAAAAGGCATACTGGATCACGAGGTCAGCAGTTCAAGACCAGCCTGGCCAACATAGTGAAACCCCATCTCTACTAAAAATACAAAAAAAAAAAAAAATTAGCCAGGTGTGGTGGCAGGTGCCTGTAATTCCAACTACTCTCGGGAGGCTGAGGCAGGAGAATCGCTTGAACACAGGAGGTGGAGTTTGCAGTAAGCCGCCAAGATGGCGCCATTTTTTGTACTCCAGCCCGGGTGACGAGAGTGAAACTCCATCTCAAAACAAAAGCCATATAGGTTCAAATCCCTGCTTCCCCTTTCATAGCTGGGTGCTCTTTGGTATGCTTGTACACCCCCTCGTGCCTCAGTTTCCTCCTCTGACAATGGGGATAACAACACGCCTAACACATCTGTTATGTTTGGGTAAACTGTCTTCCCTTTCAGTTCCATGAACCCTAAGAGTGAGCCACCACCTGCCATGGGCCCAGACTGAGAAGAAGCTTTGGCTTTGTAGTTGAAGGGAAACCGTGTCCTGAGAGGGACCTTAACCACCTCTCCTGAAGCATGCCCTGCTTGCTCTGCTCAGTGCCAGGCCTATTCCCCTCGAGAACTCCCAGGCCTTCAATTGTGCCATTGTTGGCTGTGCCCCACCTGAGAGGGTCACTGTCACGTAATGGGAACAGCTACATTTACAATGGGCTTTGGGAGTCACACAGATGATCTCAATTAGTCTCCACAGCCACCCTGTGACATTGAAAACAAAACCCTCCATTTTACAGGTGGGAGGGAGGCTCCCAGAGTCCCCTGCCCGAGCTCTGTATAAACCACTAACTGCTGCTTAGGGAGCTGCCCACTTGTGCATTTTGATGTGAAGGATAGCCCAAAGCAAATGGAATGGCCAGGCATGGTGGCTCATGCCTGTAACACCAACACTTTGGGAGGCCAAGGCAGGTGGATTACTTGGACCCAGGAGTTCGAGACCAGCCTGGCCAACATGGCCAAACCCCATCTCTACAAAAAACATAAAAAATAACCAGGCATGATGGTGCACACCTGTAGTCCCAGCTTCTCAAGAGGCTGAGGTGAGAGGATCGCCTGAGCTCGGGAGGTGGAAGTTGCAGTGAGCCATGATCGTGCCACTGCACTTCAGCCTGAGCAACAGAGTGAGACCCTGTCTCAAAAAAGAGAGGAGGGGAGGGAAGAGGAGGAGAGAAGGAAGGAGGGAAGAAAAAAGAAAATGGAATGACTCACTAATGGTCAGATTTCACAGCAGCTAGTGGTGAAGAAGAGGAAATCGAGGGATGGACAGGGAGATTTCCTCAGGCTTTTGAAACCTGGTCCCCCAGGTGGCCATTGCCCTTTTATCTATAGTTAGATCTGAAAACACAAATGTTGCACCCTTGCTAACCCTGCCCTAGGAAGGGCAGGGGGACAGGACTTGGTCTAGGGTCTGTACTGAGCTTGTTTTCCACCTCTTTTGCTTTTATAAGTTCAGGCAAGAGAAGAGGTGGGGAGAAAAATCTTCTATTAATAAGGAAATTAATTACTTGGTGTGCATGTCATGAAATGTTTCTATAAAGATTTGCCTTTTTTTTTTTCCTCCTCCTTTAATTTTTTTCCCCCCAAGAGACCTGGCTGGGGCCTGAACACGTTTCCAGCATCCTCCAGCCTCCCTGTCAGGGAGAGGCAATGGGGCTGCTGCATCTGGAGCTAATTACCAGAAGGGGCACGCTTTGCTGGCCTGCTGGCATCCTGGGTGCCCATAGGTCCCCTCCTCTGCCCCAGCCCAGGCACACCCATGAGTGGGTCAAGGAGGAGGAGTCGGTGCCCATCCAGGTCCTGAATCAAGCAGGCTGAGATGAGGCTTCATTGCCCTCCAGCACATATAACACACACACACACACACACACACACACACACACACACACACACACAGAGTCACTCCAAATCACCCACACACACACATTCACACATGCACACATGTAATTATACACAATAATCTACTCCTAGACAGCCCGAATCGCACACAGATCCACATACCACAATCACCCACACACATGTACATACACTCACACTCA
Organism: Leontopithecus rosalia; assembly: GCA_028533165.1. Lineage (NCBI taxonomy): Eukaryota > Metazoa > Chordata > Mammalia > Primates > Cebidae > Leontopithecus > Leontopithecus rosalia. The sequence goes on along the minus strand of CM052655.1, from coordinate 9,994,681 downwards.
CCACCAACACACACATATAGACATTCACTCACCCTTCTTCATACACATATATGGTCACACAATCACACCTACTTTCCCAACCATTGACACCTACATAGCCTGTCATCCACACATAATACACACACACACACACCCCCTCACACACGAAATTACACCCACACACTCACCATTCCCCACATACAGTCACACATCTCTCATTACAGTCACTCAGTAAGCACACCACACACACACACACACACCCCTCATCCTCTACAATTTCACATGCAGTCACACATATTCACACAATCACACACATACACTTGATGTGAAAATTCCAGAATGAGCTACGGTGGATCTTCAAAGCCTTATATTCCAACCTTCTTCATATTACCAGTAGGGAAACCAAGGCCCAGAGAGACGTGACTTGCAAAAATGGCAGCTCTCAGCCAGACTCTCACTCAACCAAGGTGGGTGGATCGTCCGAGGTCAGGAGTTCAAGACCAGCCTGGCCAATGTGGCGAAATCCCAGCTCTACTAAAAATACAAAAATTAGCTGGACGTGGTGGCAGGCACCTGTAATCCCAGCTACTTGGGAGGCTGAGGCAGGAGAATCACTTGAACGCAGGAGGCGGAGGTTGTGGTGAGCCAAGATTACACCATGGCACTCCAGCCTGGGTGACAAGAGCAAAACTCCGTCTCAAAAAAGAAAAAAATGGCAACTGTCTAACCTTACCCATCTGGTTAAAGATGTCTTGGGATGGGAAATACTGACCAGGGAATCTGGGGCTGAGAGAAGGGGAGAGGCGGCAGGAGAGAGGAACTCATCTGGAGCCCGGCCCCCAAAGAACTTTAGCCAAAATCTCCTAATGAGGAAATGTGAAAATAATAGGCAGGAAGGAATCCACAGAGCCCCGTAATTCCCCCAACCCCTGCCCAGCCTTGGGAACAGCAGGGGCTAGTGGGAAGACTGTGGCCTTGGTGGGAAGACAAACTCAACTTTCTAAAACTTGGCTCTGCCATTCACTCATTGGGTGGCCTGGGGCAAGGCACTTCACCTCTCTGAGGCTTGGTTTTCCCAACGATAAAACAAGAATAAAAACTGACCTAATGGGGTTGTGAGGAAGGATAACAAGTTATGTTTCCAGAACATTCCGCACGGTGCCTGGCAGGTAGTAGGTGCTCAGCCGATTCTCCTTTCTATTCCCTGGAGTCCCTCCGTCAGGACACAGTTTTGCTGTGTGATCTGGGTGAGTCTCTTCCCTCTTTGGGCTCTTGTGTCCCCATCCAAACAAATCTCTAAGGCCAAATAGCACCAGGCCTCTCTGCTGAGAGATAGTGACGGTAACCAAGGTGATGGCCTGGAACTTCTTCCTGAGATCCTAGGACTCCAGGTTGGAGGATAACGGGGCCATCGTCCTGCAGAGAGAAGAGTTTGTGGGAACTCAGCCTTTGTCAGCCCCAGCTGACAGTGAGGCTGGCAAGGCTGGTATTTGAAATATTCCTCTGAACGGGGAGAGACGCTGGGAGGTCTCAGGGCAAGCTAGGAGGAGGGATGTGGTTGCCTAGGAAACCATGTGTTTTCACTTTCTGAGAGAGGGGGAGCCTGAAGAGGAAGGGCCTGGGGTGCACACAAGTGGAGGGGAATGGGGGGAATGTGTGTCCTTGGTGGGTAAGCTGAGGGGGAAGGGAGGAAGCCAGTGGAGAAGGAGCTCAGTGAGAGGCTGGAGGGAAAAGTTTACAGGCCCCAAGTGCCTGAGGACAAGCGGTAGACCCAGAACCACCAAGAAGCTTGCCAAAAATACAGATTCCCAGGCCCCACCTGGGACCCACTAAGGGGGATGGCAGATCCGCACAGAGGGGAGGGAAATCTGTGTTATTAACCAGCTCCTGGCCTGGGAACCCTGGGAGGATGTCAGGTAGTGTCACATTAGGAAAAAGGACAGCGGGGTCAAGCCTGGCTCTTCTCGGGCCCTTTGTATCCCCATCCACAGAAACAGTAGAGGAGGTTGGAGTAAATGAATCAAAGGCCTGTCCCCAGAGGCAGTGGCAGGAGGCAGCAGCCTGGGCCCTTGTGACAGGATGATCCGGGCTCAAATTCCACTTCTCCTAGTTACTGACGTAGTCTTGGCCAAGTCATTTTCCTAGGTCACAGTTTGCTTGACTATAAAATGGGCATGACACCTATTCTTTACCATTTCATGAATCTGGGAGTCAGCTGAGTAATGTAAAACAGGTTTCTCTGCTGTTGCCTTGCATATAAGAGTCTCCCTGGCCGGGTATAGCAGCTCCTGCCTGTGATCCCAGCACTTTGGGAGGCTGAGGTGGGTGCATCATGAGGTCAGGAGTTTAAGACCAGCCTGGCCAAGATGGCGAAACCCCATCTCTACTAAAAACTACAAAAGTTAGCTGGGCATAGTGGCAGGCACCTGTAATCTCAGCTACTTGGGAGGCTGAGGCAGGTGAATCACTTGAACCCAGGCAGCAGAGGTTGCAATGAGCTGAGATCACGCCACTGCACTCCAGCCTGGGCGACAGAGCGAGAGTCCATTTCAAAAGAAAAAAAAGAATCTCCCCAAGTAGGCCTCAGTTTACCCTGACATCTCCACTACACCGGCCACCCTCCATCTTTCTACTGCCCTGCCCCCAGGTTCCTCTCATGGGCCCCAGACCTTGGCCTGTGCAGACTCTCTGCCCTCTGTTCTTACCTTCTTCTTTTTAACCACTCCAGGCCAGCTCAAAGGTTTCCTCCTGGGTGGTCCCTGACTTCCCTCCTCCCTCAGGACTCCACAATGCCTGCTCCAATCCCACCCTCTGGACTCAGCATCCCCGCCCTCCATACACAGCCACTGGGCACCACTGTAGGGACTGCTGTGGCTCAGGAAACCTGGCCTCAGATTCACCCTTGGGTATGGGCCCTGCAGGGCTGACCTCCCTTAGACCCTGGACGTCAGGTTACAGCACCTCCTCCCATCTCAGGTTCTTCACCTGCACCGTCCTGGGCTGCTTCAGAGGGCCTGCTGCAGATGGAGGCAGAGAGGTCTACCATCACCAGCTCCCACTTCAAGAAGGGGGGCTCAAGCTTCAGAACCCTCACTGATGGTCCTGTGGTAGTGTTTGCTCTTTTTCATAGGTGAGGTTCTAGTCCTCCAGCCCCTAGGAGCTGAAGGTAGGCTTGGGTGTCGCCCTGGAGAGAGAGGATTCCTGTAAGCTGAGATGAAGAGAGTATTCTAGGCCAAGGGAGCAGCCAGAGCGAAAGGAGGCCACTTCGGCTGAGCACAGAGACCCGCCAGGAGTGGGGACTCAGCGTCTCCATCCCTAGATGGTACCAGAGGAACCCAGTCGTTTTTTGTTGTGATGGGGCCCGGGCCCCCACAGGCCTCACTGGAGGCTGGCACGTTCCAGGGTTCAGCAGACCTTGCCTCTTTGCCGCGGGCAGTGGTTCCCGGGAAAGGACAGCCTTGCCAGGCTGGGGCTGGGGAGGATCTTGACGGCGCCTGCGGGTGCCTTTAGCTGGTTGTTGTCCTTTTTTGAGCTCTAGATATTCTTCCATAAAATGGGGATGGGGGCCAGGCACGGTAGCTCACGCCTGGAATCCCAACACTTAGGAAGGCAGAGGCAGGAGGATCGCTTGAGCTCAGGAGATCCAGACCAGCCTGGGCAACATAGTAAGACCAGTCTCTCCAAAAATTTTAAATAAATAAATAAAAATAAAAATGATTTGGGGCAATCTCCAAAAAAAAAAAAAAAAGCCCTCTGGTTCCTCCCACATTCACTGCCAAGGGAGTGGTTAGGGCCTCCTGCCCTCGGGGCGCCTTCAGACATGAGCCCCACCCTCCCACCCACTCCCCAGGCCCCAGGCCCCAGGCCCCAGGCGCTGCGGGCGGGCTCATCCCCCCAACACCCCCACCCCCCGCCGCTCTGCAGGACCCCACCACCCCCAGCTTTGCCCTCCAGGAGCCCAGAGGGACCGGCCCGCCAGCGTGGAGCCGGGACGGGAGCCGGGTGAGGGGAGAGGCCGCCAGCCTGGGAGGCCGGGGCGGCGCGAGACAGCGCGGAGACAGCCCGATAAGGCGGCGGCTCCCGGGCGGCCCCTCCCAGCCCCGCTCGATCACAAAAACCAAATTCAAACATCCGGCGGCGTGGGAGGGGTGGGCAGCGGGAGTGGGTGGGGGCGATGCGCCCCCCTCTGAGCCGGTGGGGTGCACGAGATCCCCTCCCCGATTCACCCTGTTGGGGCCCTGCCCCGCCTCGGACAGAGGTTGCGGGTGGGAATCGACCCTCCAGTGCCCTACTCATGCCGGGGACGCCGGGCACCCCCTCCTTCATCCCGCCCCTGGTTCTCCAGTTCTCGGAGGGCAGGGGTCCCTGGGAACTTAGGAATGGAGCGGCCTGAAGCCAAAGTCCTACGACCCCGCAGCCCCCGGGCTCTGCTGGGCTGTCTGAGAGCCCAGCCCTGAGCTGGTCCTGCTGGGGGTCAGGGAGATCCAGCCCCTGACCTGATGGTGGATAAGACCGCACCCTCAGCCCGGCCTGGGCTGCATCTTATGACCTCGGAAGTAGGTTCAGGGCTGTTACCAGCATCTACTGACCACACAGTGTGCCCAACAATTAGTATCTTTATCTTTTGAATAGGAAGCCTGACAGAGGCTGGCACCGGGTGATGAAGCCCCCTGCCCCCTCCAAGAATCACACTGTCCTTTTCCAGCTTCTCACTCAGGTGTCTCAATGACAACATTTGTCCCGTATATATTCTCTTTAATCCCTTTGTGCCCTTGTTCTCATTCATTAACACTAATTCATTCCCATGTACTGGGCACTCACTCTGTGCCAGGTGCCATGCCTGGTTGCAGTTTCTGGAGGACACAGCAGAGCTGGCCCCGGCCCTTCTCAGTACTTCGCATTCTAATGAGAAAGGCAGAAAGGCAGATGATTAAAAACTTAGGTAGGGCTGTGAGGAGTGTTTTGTATGTAGCACAGCACGTATAAAATAAGAGAACCGGAACTATGTGGGCGCAGGGAGCGGGTGCTAGGGGAGGCTTCCCTTGGAAGATCCCGCTTGCTCAGATCTGGAGGGAGGGGTTGGCCCTCCGGAGTGTGGGCCATGGAGGTCTTCTGGGTGGAGGTGTTGAAGCCAGAGGAGATCTGAGAGCGAAAAACAGGCCCCTTGTTCAAAGCAGGGGACCAAGACATGAAAGGAGAGGGACAGAGACCAGAAGGCCTGGGCCTCAATGGTCCACGTCACGGTGCTGGCGAAGAGGTAAGAGAGGGTTGGAGGCAGGGAGGGCCATGACCCAGTTATGTTTTTCAGAGTCCTCTGGTCACTGTGTGGTGAATGGACTGGAGGGCAAGGACAGAAGCAGGGACACCAGCTGGGAAGCTGTGGCAGGGCCCCCTGAGGGAGATGCCAGGACCTCAGGCTTGGTGGGTCATCTGGCATCTGCCTCACCCTCCACTGACCTGCTCTCAGGCCCCTCAGTGGCCTCCCTGTGGCCAAATTCACATGACCCTGTGTGCTGTCGGGCCCTGTGGCATGCTCCCTCTCTGAACCGCCTTTGTGTGTCCTGGGGCTCGTGATCACCAGGTCCCCCTCCTCCTCAGATCACCCCACCTCTAACACTGGGACACCTCAGCTTCATGTCCTGGGGCTCGTGATCGCCAGGTCCCACTCCTCCTCGGATCACCCCACCTCTAACACTGGGACACCCCAGCTTCATGTCCTGGGGCTCCTGATTGCCAGGTCCCCCTCCTCCTCAGATCACCCTGCCTCTAACACTGGGACACCCCAGCTTCAGGCTTCCTCTTCCCACTGTCTCAAGACAGCCTCACCCTTGCTCACAGATGCAACCACCACCTGGACACCACTAACTCACAAACATCAAATGCCTTCGTCTAGCTGTGCACTGGACACCCTGCCTGGCTCTCCCTGGCCTCCTTAGAAGCAAACTGCCCTAAAAAGACATGAGATTCCCCCGCCCCTTCCCAGAGGCAGAAACATAGGAGCATCCCTTACCCCTTCCACAGCCTCTCTCACCCATACCTGGACCCCACCAGTCTGCTTTCATATATCTCAGGCTCATGAGTTCCTCTCCCTCCCCACAGCCACTGTTTTTCTAAAACACAAATCTGTCTCCCGTTCTCCTTTCTGGCCTGGTTCTCTGGTTCCCCATCACCCTCAGAACCAAGTCCTGGTCTCCTGTTTCTTCAGTCTGGTCATCTGCAGACTCTGCTCAGAGACCACCTCCTCCAGGAAGCCTCCCGGACTCTGGGCTCCACTTGCTCCCTTTCTCCAACTTGGTGTTGGTGGTGAATGGGGGAGCCAGGATTGTGCCCTTTCTACATAGGACCAGTGTGGAGAAAAGGTCTGACCTAACAGACCTGGTTCCACGGAGTCACAGCCACAGAAACAAGACATCAGGGACAAACAGAGTAGCACAGCTGTGGGCTGGAACAGCAGGATGATCACAGGGGAGCCTGCTTACGATGAGGACATCCCCACTGGCCCAGATTCTTCATGCCGACTGGACTGGTCCACATGGAAGTGCTTTGGGAAGCCTCAGGAAAACACCGCCCTTTGCCCATCCTCTACCCTGGAAGCGCCGCCTCAGACCTCCACTCCTTTCTCATAAGCATTTTCCTCCCCAGTCCCCCAGTAAACTATAGATCCTCCAAGAAGAGATGCACACGCTGACCAGTGACTTCTTGCTAGCCTCCTTCAAAGTCAACTCCCAAGATACAGCATCCAAACCCAGTCACCTGGCGCGCAGGTCAGGGCTAGAGTACGTGAGGGTATTTGCACAAAGCAAGACCTCGATGGGCCGGGCGCGGTGGCTCAAGCCTGTAATCCCAGCACTTTGGGAGGCCGAGGCGGGTGCATCACGCGGTCAAGAGATGGAGACCATCCTGGTCAACATGGTGAAACCCCGTCTCTACTAAAAATACAAAAAATTAGCTGAGCATGGTGGTGCGTGCCTGTAATCCCAGCTCCTCAGGAGGCTGAGGCAGGAGAACTGCCTGAACCCAGGAGGCGGAGGTTGCGGTGAGCCAAGATCGCACCATTGCACTCCAGCCTGGGTAACAAGAGTGAAACTCTGTCTCAAAAAAAAAAAAAAAGACCTCGATGAACTCTGTTCACAAACATACATTGGCAGGATTGCCTAGAGGGCCATTCCCCAGAGTGGGTGGCCTCCCGGTTACTTGGTGGGGGGAAAGTTATTCGAAATTCCTACTGCCATAGAGATGTGAGATAGCTGAGGAAGTGCCTTGATCTTACCTTGGCTCTGAGGCTTACAGAACACTCAGCAAACAGGACCACAAGGACAGGAAGGGTCCACAGAGCTCTCCTGCTCTAACTCATTGACAGATGAAGAAACCGAGGCCCAGAAAGGGGCAGTGACTCTCTCAGAGCTACAGAGCAGGCCGCAGGCCAGATGGCAGATCACAGGTTCCCAGGCCAGTGTTTTCGCTGCTGCCTCAGCACCTGGGCGTGGGAACATTCTGACCAAGCTGGGTCTGTGTTTGCAAAAGGTACCAGTGACTTTGCAGTCAGTTAAGTTGCAGGGAAGGCTGAGGGCTCTCTCTTTAATAATTTTTGAAGGGGGTTGGTTTTGAAGACAGCTGGTTTGGGAGAGGGTATAACGAGATGCCTAGAGATGCTTAGGGTTGCATAAATGTATCCCTACTAGTTTAAAAATCACTAAAACACATGCATACAAACTCATACATGACTGCTGTTTTCAGTTAGCTGATTTTTTTTTTTTTTTTTTTTGAGACAGAGTTTCACAATTGTTGCCCAGGCTGGAGTGCAGTGGCGCGATCTCTGCTCACCGCAACCTCTGCTTTCCAGGTTCAAGTGATTCTCCTGTCTCAGCCTCCCGAATAGCTGGGATTACAGGCACGTACCACCACACCTGGCCCATTTTTGTATTTTTAGTAGAAATGGGGTTTCACCATATTAGCCAGGCTGGTCTCGAACTCCTGACTTCAGGCAATCCGCTGGCCTCAGCCTCCCAAAGTGCTGAGGTTACAGGTGTGAGCCACCGTGCCTGGCTTTTTTATTCATTCATTTATTTATTTATTTATTTTTTGAGACAGGGTCTCACTCTGGAGTACAGCGGCATGGAGTGCAGTGACATGATCACGGCTCATTGCAACCTCGACTTCCCGGGCTCAAGCAGTCCTCCTGCCTCGGCCTCCCAAGTATCTGGGACTACAGGCAAGTACTACCACACCTGGCTAATTTTTGTATTTTCTGTGGAGATGGGTTCTTGCCATATCGCCATAGCTGATTTTATTTTATAAGTATTCCATAGTCATTGAAGAAAAATTAGAAAATGCAGAAATTTTGATTAAAAAAAATCAAAGAACGTAATTTACCCACAAGTCCACGTCCGGCAATGGAGAGGCAGTATTGCCAAGCGGTCAGAAGCATGAGCACAAGTGTGGCCGAGCACCGAATTCAGCCCTGGTTGTACCACTTAGCAGCTGTGCGATGTTGAACACACTTAACGTCTCTGAGCCAGCTTCCTCATTTATGAAATGAACCCTGTTTTAGAGTGGAGTGCTTAGCCTCATGTCTCACATGCAACAATCCCAGCTACTCGAGAGGCTGAGGTAGGAGGATCACTTGAACCTGGGAGGCAGAGGTTGCAGTGAGCTGAGATTGCACAACTGCACTCTGGCCTGGGTGACAGAGCGAGATTCCATCTAAAAACAACAAAAAACGGTAAATGTAAAGAAGAATCATGCATAGAATTAGACCAGAGTAACCTTTGAGTTTTTATGATTCCACATAGTGATGATGAGTCCTGGGGCAGGGGCCTTCTTTCCCCGGGCCTCAGTTTCCCTGTCTGTATTCTAGGTCCAGGGCTGGAGCAGTGGCTCTCAGGAGTCATTTCTGTCTGCTGGCCAGGCCTGGTGACGTCCGGCACTGGCTGGATCATCTGTGTGCCCTGGCCGCTGGAGATGAGTCAGAGGGCCAGGAGGTTGGCCTAAATGACTGGTGACCTAGGCAGCCAGAACCTTCAGACTATTGTGGGCCCTCCCTGTCTCACTTCCCCACAGCTCCCATGAGCTTCCCCAGACTAAGGCTGCATTGTGAATGGCGATAGGCTAGCCAACCCAAATAAATGGATACATGCACTTCACCCAGCCCTCCCAGCTGAGCCGCATCAAATACCAACTACTGGCCAATTTCACCAAGATGCTGAGACATAGTTAGTCGGGGAGGCCTCCCAAGCCACTGACCTTTAGGGTCATCCAGCCGTTGGCTCCCTCATTCATTCATTCATTCATTCCACAAATTCACAGCGCATCCTCTAATTGTGCTAGTGCTGGGATTCAGCATTGAGCAAAACAGCTCCTGATTTCAGGTTGCCCCTGGGTGGGCCAGGACATACTTCTCAGTGAACTGCCAAGATACAAGCACTATGGGATAAGATTCCAGAATAAGGCATGACCTCTTCTAGTTTACAAGATCAAGGAAGATTTCCCAGAAGCAGTGGCCTTTGAAATAGGTCTTGAAAGGTGAAGAGGAGTGGGCCAGACAGAAACAACAGGAAGGGTTCCCCTGGCAGAGGGCACTGCAGGAGCCGAAGCAAGGAGGTACGACAGTGTGATCATTGAAACCTCAGAGTGAGCACTGGGAAAAGCCAAAGAGATCAACTTGCCTAGTCCCCTCATATAACAGATAGGGAGACTGAGGCCTGGGCCAAGCCGGGTGTGACTGGCATTGCTCTTGCAGAAGAGCTCTGAAAGCTTGGTCACAGACAATGAAAGTCACCAGGTTTTCTCTGTCTAAAGGCTTGAGATTCAGGAGCAATTGAAGACAGGCGTCCCAGGCAAAGCCTAGCTCTTCCCAAGGGGCCTGCAAGGAATTGTTTGTGTGTTTGTTTTATTTGGTTGGTTGGTTATCTAATAAACACGCAGGAAGGATGGGCACAGTGGCTCACACCTGTAATCCTAACACTTTGGTAGGCCAAGGTGGGCAGATCACCTGAGGTCAGGAGTTTGAGACCAGCCTGACCAACATGGAGAAACCCCATCTCTGCAAAAATACAAAATTAGCTGGGCATGGTGGTGCATGCCTGTAATCCCAGCTACTCAAGAGGCTGAGGCAGGGGAATCGCTTGAACCCAGGAGCCAAGATCTCGCCATTGCACTCCAGCCTGGGCAACAATAGCAAAACCGCATCTCAAAACAGACAAACAAAAAACAAGCAGAAACTTAGAGTTCTTTGCTACCCACTACTTGTAGGTAACACAGAAAGGAAGAAATAATATGCTTGTCCTTCAGCAAGAGAGCTTTAGGGTAGATGTGAGGAAGAACCTCCTGAAAGTGAGCCAGGTCAGGTACAGGAGCTTAGGCCAGAGAAGAAGCCCCTACAGGACTCAGCTTTCTCCCAGCTTGGCACTCCCGCACCTGCCCCACAGTCAGGGCAGGGCTGTCTCCTGTGAGCAGAGCTAGAGCAGCCTGGAAAGCAAGGGCCAGCTCATCAGAGATAGGAGGAAAAGGACACAAAGCACAGAAACCTCTGCAGAAACTCCCTCCTACGTGGAAGACGGGGGCTTCTGTTTGCCTCGAAAGGCTTCCCAACCTTCCTACAAAGAACACACATGACTTGCATATCAATAGGACATTTGGTCAGGGGCGGTGGCTCATGCCTGGAATCCCAGCACTTTGGGAGGCTGAGGCGGGTAGATCACCTGAGGTCAGGAGTTCAAGACCAGCCTGACCAACATGGTCAAACCCTGTCTCTACTAAAAATACAAAAATTAGCTGGGCGTGGTGGTGGGCACCTGTAGTCCCAGATACTTGGGAGGCTGAGGCAGGAGAATCACTTGCACCTGGGAGGCAGAGGCTGGAGGGTGCAGTAAACTTAGATTGTGCCACTGGAGTTGGAAAAGAAAGATCAAAGGGAAGAAGGAGAGGGGAGGGGAGGGAATAAGGGAGGGACATTACAGGGGAGAAAGAGGCCCAAAGAGAAATGATGAGCAAGATACCCAGTGAAGTCACCCCTGGGTGTGATGGTCTCCTGCTCACCCACTTCTTGCCAGACCTCCAATCTCATTTCAGGCCTCAGGCATATTTGTGTACCTTTGCTCAGGTTCTTTCCCCTAACCTGGCACTTCCTACTGCCCTTTTCTTTCTGAGAACTCCTACTCATCCATCAAAGCCCCCCTCATATGTTCCTTTTCTCTTATGAGCCTGCCACTACACCTAGCCTGCCCACCCGGCTTTGGTCCCACCTGTAGTACAGGTGTATCACATTTCCCGGCCATTTGTCCTGGCTATTCTCGTGATCCGCCCTCCTCGGCCTCCCAAAATGTTGGGATTACAGGCGCAATCGACTGCACCCTGCCTAAGACTTTTCCTAATTCCTCTTCTGAACCAAGTTTTGCTCCCTTGGGGGCAATATCACACCTACTGAGAATGCCCATCCCGGGGTGGGCAGTCATCTATAGTGGCTCCTTTAGCCTTCAAAATAGCCAGGGAGGCAGGCACCATTATCTTTACTGTATAGATTTGCAAACTGAAGAATAGATGTTTGTTAACTTGCCCAGCTAGTGAGTGACGGGGCTGCAATACATCGCTGGAACTTTCACACCACAGACCCTTGGACTTGCCCGCTGTGCTGCGGAAGAGGAGAGGAAGCTGTGGCTGGTTCAGAAGCAGCCCTGAGCCGGAGTCTGGCTCCTCCAGGAATTGCCTGTCTGTAGACCTGGGTTTCCTCCCTCCTAAACTGAGGAGGGGGTGGGTGTCAATGTATCCAAAGGACCCCTCAGGCTTCCAGCCTATGAAAGAGAAGCTTTCAGGTCCCAGGACACTGGGAACCCCCACCACCTCCATGCTAGGATCAGGCCTGGGTCCCTGGGCCCTGGTGGCCAGGCTGGAGCTGCTGGGATCAGGTGGAGGGAGGGGACTGCTGAGCCACCGGCGGGGGGACTGAGACGGGGATGTCTGCTCCCGGCTGGCGGCCTCCCAAGGGTGCTCGGCTGGGAGGCTGGCTGGCCCACGCTTTCCCCAGGGTCTGATAAACCAGAAAAAAGAAAGCACGCTGTGAAGGGAAGGAAGCACCAGCAGACAAAGAAGGGAAGGGCACGCTGATTCCATCGGCTCCAGGCCCTCAGCCACCCTGGCGGGCCGGGCAGGGCTGGGCAGGGCTTGCAGACGGGCAGCCTGGGGAGCTGGCGGCAGGATGCTGGGAGCCAGCTACGTGGGGATCACTGTGCCTGTCTGTCCTTGCACCCAAGCTGGCTGGGGTGGGAACTGAGACCAGGGCAGCAGGGACAAGCCCCAGCCTACCAGCCCTACTCCTTCCCTGGAGCCTCCTCACAATGTACCCACGTACAGGTGGTGTCTTCGGCACTGCCCGGGGGGCCACAGTTCCACAGCCAGTCAGCAGCAAAGCCAGGCTGGGACCTGGTTCTCTGACTCCAAACTCTAGGCGCTCTTCCATCCCATACCTCACCCAAGTCTGCCAGAATCTGATTCTGCTGCCTGAGGAGGCAGGGAACTACTGAGAACTAGAAATAAAATAGACCCAGCTCACCATGGGTCATCTTCCGTGTTATCTGAACCAATCTTCACAAGGGCCCACTAGAGTCAGCTATGTTACTGGGCCCACTTTTCAGATACGGAAACTAAGGCTCCTAACAGCTGGGCCTTTGCAAGGCACTCTAGGGCAGCCAGCTTTCCCCTTGTCTGGGGAGGCTGCAGGGCCCTGGGTGGATGCAGGAAGCCCCTCAGGCCTCTGTCCCTGAGTTACAGGGCCTTCCCTGAGGGTGCAAAGTGGAAGAGTTGAGAGATGAGAAAAAGCAGCTAGACATTTTTCTAAAATTAGTAAGCAGAAAAGATATTCCAAAACCTGCAAATGAAAGGATAAAGAAGTGGAGCAGAACTTAGCTCCAGCCCTTCCTGGGGGAGCCAGCAGGTGAATGAGGCCTGGGTAGACTAGGAATCTGCAGAGAAGCTTCCATCCCCAAATCTGCTACTTACATTCGGCCGCTCTGCCCACAAGACAGGACAATGAGCCCCTGCCTCTGTGCCATTGAGCAGAGCAGAATCTGGGCAAAGGCCCTGCCCAGGGCTGTGCCCCATCACCAAGCTCCAGCCCCACCCAGCTGGGTTCAGACTGAGGTTTCCAGGCATGCCGGCTGCAGCCCACACACTGACCACCATCCCAGAGGACCTTCCTCAAAGACTCGGGACCCTCCCAGATGCCCCGCAGAGTCAGAAATGGGGGCCTGGGAGGAGTGAAACAGGCAAGGAATAAAAGCCAGCCCGACGGGCATTAACGAGCTAGCACTGCTGTGGGGTCCTGGGGTCCCACCTTTCTGAGGACTCTCTGAGGAATGGGTAGGATGTGGCTCAGAACTGGTCCCCTGCAATTTGGAAGGAAAAACATCACCCACTGGTTCTTGTCACCTGGGGCAGGAAGCGAGCACTAAGCTGGGCTGCAAGGTCAGGTGCCTGCAAGGTCAGGTGCTTTCAATCGCCACCTGCACAGAGCTGGTTGCCTTAGCAAGAGCTGGAGTAGAAAGGTGAGCAGTGGATGTGAGGTAGGGTCAAGGGATGCCTGACACCACATCCCACTGATGCACCCCCCTTTTATGTCAATGGTCCCTAGGCCATGGGTACCCAAAGATAGGTGTGACCAGATGCCTGCTGTCTAGGAGCTGACAGCCAGGGAGAAGCCCTCACATACACTCTCCTACTGGGAGATTATGATCACCTGGCCTACCGTTCTGTGCTAGGCCCCATCCCATCTCCAGTCTTCCCAGCAGCCCTGCAAGACAGATATTATTTCCATTTGACAGAGAAACACACTGAGGCTTAGGGAGGTTAAAAATCGAGGGTGGGGCCGGGCATGGTGGCTCATGCCTGTAATCCCAGCACTTTGGGAGGCTGAGGCGGGTGGATCACGAGGTCAAGGGATCGAGACCATCCTGGTCAACATGGTGAAACCCCATCTCTACTAAAAATACAAAAAATTAGCTGGGCATGGTGGCGTGTGCCTGTAATCCCAGCTACTCAGGAGGCCGAGGCAGGAGAATTGCCTGAATCCAGGAGGTGGAGGTTGGGGTGAGCCGAGATCGTGCCATTGCACTCCAGGCTGGGTAATGAGAGCGAAACTCCGTCTCAATTTAAAAAAAAAAAATTGAGGGTAGACACAGTGTCACACACCTGTAATCGCAGCACTTTGGGAGACCAAGGCAGGCAGATCTCCTGAGGTCAGGAGTTCAAGACCAGCCTGGCCAACATAGCAAAACCCCATCTCTACCAAAAATATAAAAATTAGCCAAGTATGGTGGCAGCCATCTGTAATCCCAGCTACTCAGGAGGCTGAGGCAGAAGAATCGCTTGAACCCGGGCAGCAGAGGTTGGGGTGAGCTGAGATTGCACCACTGCACTCCAGCCTGGGGGAAAGAGTAAGTCTCAAAAAGAAAAAGAAAAAAAATCTTCCTAAAGTTTCATTCCAAGCCTAAGGCCTTCCCAGTGTTCCTGGTAGGGGTGGAATCCTGAATCAAAGGACAGCCCAGGAGGCCAGAGAAGGCTGCCTGGAGGAGGTGGGCTGGGTCTGCCCTGCAGAGCTGAGCATACTTCACCCCCTTCTTCTGCTCCATTCCCTGGGTCTCCCCACAGGCACTCCACCTGGAGTCCCCAAGAGCATCTCATGATGACCTGAATTCCTAGCTTATCAGGTTGGAAGGCCCTCAGGAGCGGCTGGCCTGACTCCCCAGCCACCCCTCTGTGGCAAAACTGAGGTCCAGAGAGGGACATGACATGCCCAAGCTCACATAGCACAGAGTGCACAGCCAAGATGGGAGCCCAGGTCTGCTCACTCCCAGTTCCCTGCCCTCTCCTCTTAGGCAGCAATGCTAGGTATTTTAGGGTCTTGTCTCCACTATCAAAAATGGAGTCCATCAGGGTGACTCACAGCTGAATTTTTCTTCTTCTATGCCTGTATCTCCTTCCTGGGTGAGCTGGGATCAAAGCAGAGTGCCACAGGGAGCCTGGAGCTCCTCAGCTTGGGAGGGACTGGAGGGGGAGCTGTGGGGTGAACAGGGGGCAGCAGAACAGAGCTAGTGGAGGCCTGCTGTCACAGCCAGAGAAAGAGCAGAATCCTCCCTCTTCCCCTGCCAGGGAACTGGCAGGGGACTGGGCAGGGAGGACCCCCTTCTCACTCAGGCACTGGAGTATTCAAAATGGGGTTAGTGCTAAGCCGGGGTGACCTGCAGTGCCAGAGACAGGGGCTGGAGGAGAATCTAAAACACAAAACAAACACATAACCGCCCCCAGAGGAAAAGTCCAGAGTCTGAATTTTAAACAGGAAGAACAAGGCGTCAGGCTCAAAGGAAGATAACAGGGCCCGGCTGAGCAAAGAAACAACAGAAAAAGAGCTAAGGAAAGCTGGGGAGGGGGGTACGGGGGGATACATTCCTGCCTTGGAGCCTGGGCCCTTCCTGGCTCTCCCTTGCCCCTGGGGTACAGGGTGCCAGGGTCATACCCCCACGCACTGACAGGGGCACAGACAGGCCCAGCCGGGGCAATGTGGGGTATGCAGGAAAGAGCAGTGTCTGGGGTCAGGCAGACAAGGGCTGGACTCCTTGGGTAGATGACTTTCTGAGCCACCGTTTCCCCCTCTGAAAAATGTCGCTAAGAATATCTACCCTGAAGTCTCGGGAGGACTAAGGGAGACAAAGAGCATACAGGGCTAGAACGATCCACCACTCTCTGCATGCTCAGCCCTGGTCTCTGTCATCCCAGAGACCCCGGGGGCCACAGACCCAGTGCTGAGGGACTCTCAGAAGCACCAGGAACACACGTCCTTGCCTTCGACAGGTCCTGGCAACCTGGTGAATCCAAAACCGCCCTTATGGAACCAGATGAACAACCTATACCCCACTGCTCCGGCTGCCATAACGAAGCACGCAGACTAGGTGGCTTCAACAACAGCAAATTAGGCCAGGCACAGTGGCTCATGCCTGTAATCCCAGCACTTTGGGAGACTGAGACGGGCAGATCACCTAAGGTCAGGAGTTCGAGACCAGCCTGACCAACATGGTGAAACCCCGTCTCTACTAAAAATACAAAATTAGCCAGGTGTGGTGGCGGGCACCTGTAATCTCAGCTACTCAGGAGGCTGAGGCAGGAAATTTGCTGGAACCCAGGAGGCGGAGGTTGCAGTGACCTGAGATTGCGCCATTGCACTCAGCCTGAGCAACTAGAGCAAAACTCTGTCTTACAAAAAAAAAAAAACAACAACAGCAAGTTATTGTTTTCATAGTTCTGGAGGTAAGAAGTCTGAAATCAAGGTGTCAGCAGGGATGGTCTGGTGCGGAGGCTCATCCCTATAATCCCAGCACTTTGGGAGGCTGAGGCAGGCAGATCACCTGAGGTCGGGAGTTCAAGACCAGCCTGACCAACATGATGAAACCCAGTCTCTACTAAAAATACAAAAAGTAGCTGGGAGTGGTGGTGCACACCTGTAATCCCAGCTACTCAGGAGGCTGAGGCAGGAGAATGGCTTGAACCCGGGATGTGAAGCTTGCAGTGAGCTGAGATCACACCACCTCACTCCAGCCTGGGTAACAGAATAAGATTCCATCTCAAAAAAAAGGCATTGACAGGGTTGGTTTCTTCTGAGACCCCTCTCCTCGGCTTACTGTGTCTTCTTCCTGTGTCTCGAGGTCTCTCTGCGTACAGGCCTTCCTCAGTATCCATGGAGAACTGGTTCCAGGACCCCACCTCGGACACTGAAATCCACAGATGCTCAAGTCCCTTATAGAAAATAGCACAGTATTTGCATATAAACTATGCATGTCCTCCCCTATACTTTAAATCATCTCCAGAGTATTTATAATACCTAATACAATGCAAAGGCGATGTAAGTCGTTGTTACACTGCATTGCTTCGGGACTCATGATAAGATAAGAAAAGCCATACATATTCACTATAGATACAAACATCCTTTTTCTCGTCAAATATTTTCAATCCAGAGTTGGTTGAATCCGTGGATGAGGAACCCACAGATACGGAGGGCCAATTCTGCATCATGTTTTTGTGCAGATTTCCCTTTTTTTTTTTTTTTTTTTTTTTGAGACACAGTTTCGCTGTTGTTACCCAGGCTGGAGTGCATTGGCGCGATCTCGGCTCACCACAACCTCCGCCTCCTGGGTTCAGGCAATTCTCCTGCCTCAGCCTCCCGAGTAGCTGGGACGACAGACGCGCACCACCATGCCCAGCTAATTTTGTATTTTTAGTAGAGACGGGGTTTCACCTTGTTGACCAGGATGGTCTCGATCTCTTGACCTCATGATCCACCCGCCTCGGCCTCCCAAAGTGCTGGGATTATAGGTGTGAGCCACTGCGCCAGGCCAGATTTCCTTTTCTGATAAGGACCCTAGGCAGATTTGAATTAAGGGCTACTGACGACCTCATTTTACCTCATTCATCTCTGTACTTTAAAAGACCTGTCACCAAATACCATAACATCCTGAGGCACTGGGGGTTAGGACTTCAACATATGAATTCTGGGGGGGACACAGTTCAACCTGTAACACCAGCTAAGTCCTGAGTTGTCAAGCCTCCCTATTCCAGGCTGCATCCCGAACCTGCTTTGGCACTGGAAGGTGCCATAACCGTCCTGAAGTCCAACCCTTTTTTCCAAGAGAAGGGAAGTAACTTATCCCACATGATGCAGCAAATAGAAATATCCAGAAAGTCCAGGCTCCTCCGTTAGCACGTCCAGGGAAAAGACAGTCCAAAGAGGACAGACTTGAGTCTCTCAGCTGAACAAAACTGAAAGGGGATGTCTTCATGTTCTGTGCGTTCAGCCAGCTGAGCAAGTTTTGGGATCGTAGGTTTGGTGCGGGAAGGGCAGGGGTACAAGTCGGCCTTCACTTTTTCTGGATGGCTGGAGAGAAAATTGCAACCTCTAACATTTAGGAGTGCCCACTGTGTGCTAGACACTTTTCAAAGCGCTTTACAGGAATTGACTTGTTTCAGCCCCACAGCAACCCTATGAAATACATATGTGACAATGCTTTTTCTTTTTTAATGAGGTTCCACTCTTGTTGCCGAGGCTGGAGTGCAATGGCCCAATCTGGGCTCACCGCAACCTCTGCCTCCCAGGTTCAAGTGATTCTCCTGCCTCAGCCTCCTGAGTAGCTGGGATTACAGGCTCCCACCACCACACCCAGCTAATTTTTATATTTTTAGTAGAGATGGGTTTTCACCATGTTGGCCAGGCTGGTCTCCAACTCCTGACCTCAGGTGATCCACCTGCCTCAGCCTCCCAAAGTGCTGGGATTACAGGCATGAACCAATGTGCTAGGCTGTGACAATTCTTATAACCATTCTGGAGAGGGGGAAACTGAGGCACCAAGAAGTTAAAGAACTTGGTCATTGTCATTGTCATACATCCATCAATGAGTATATGCAGCAGCACCGGGATTCTGGCTCTAGGGACAGTGTCCTCAGTGGCAATCCTTTCTCTTATGATGAGGTGTCATGGAAGGAGCCCTAGGCTGGTCACCAGGCCTGACACTTCTACCCCTTGCTGTGGGAACTTGGGCAAAAGTCCTCCCGTCTCTGGGCTTCAGTGTTTCCACCTGTCTTATGACTGGTAAGACTAGATGACCCTCGAACCAGAGACAAACCACCCCTTCCCTCTTCCTTGCCCCTCAAGGCTCTCCCTAAGTCTAGAAGAGCAGCCTTTGGCCTCAGTGTCACGGAACAAAGTCCCCTTCCCAGGGCTCTGGGCCTGGAGGGCTGAGCAGGGAACAAGGTGAGCTCCACGCCACACTGCCTCTGGATGTCCTCCACCCCTGGTTTGCCCACACCAGGGTGGCCCTGGCCAGAGGTCAGCAGAGGAGAAGAGCCATCCCAGCCCTGCAGGAGGCCCTGAGAGCAGGCAGAGAAGGGCTTGGGTGCAGACAGATCTGTGCCCACCCTTTCTCCCTCTCCCCAGCCAACCCCCTTGAGCCCCACCCCAGCCTAAGTCGTCAGAGATTGGGCCTCATGTCCCAAAGGCCTCCTAAGCACCCATTCTACTGCCAGCCTCATCCCCTGGGCAGAGATTGAAGGTAGAAACCTCATGGTGTTATCAGTTTCTGTGCCACTTAAACAGCTTGGATCTACAGTGGCTGGCAAACCACCATAGGCCCATCCCCAGAATGTTCCTCACCGTGAATAAAGAATACTGTCGGTGGGGTGCAGTGTCTCACGCCTGTAATCCCAGCACTTTGGGAGGCCAAGGCAGGTGGATCAGAAGGTCAGGAAATCGAGACCATCCTGGCCAACATGGTGAAACTCCGTCTTTGAAAAAAAAAATTAAAAAAAAAAAAACCCCTCCTGGAAATATGGCCTCGGGCTGAGCCACTTTCCATTCTGTCCTACGCCTCAGGCCTGGCCCCAAGAGCAAGGCTTCTACCCTCTCCCACCATCTTCTCGATGCCAACAGCACTCCCCAGAGTGGCTCTGCTCCTTCATGGAGTGTTCAGCAAGTGCCCTAAATGGACAGGCCAGGAAAGGAGTGGGCACAGCACTGGCCCAGACCCCAGGAACCTTAGGCTCTAGCCCCTTGTCCTGGTCACTGTGGGACTCAGAGCAGCCAGTCCTGTCTGAGCCTCCATTTCTTCCTCTATACAAGAGGCTAAAAGAAGTGCTTCTGTGGTTCTTCCAGAGCAGATGATGCTAAGCTATGCTGAAAGAGTCAAGCAAAGCACCAGCAGCACCACAGCTCTCAGAGCCTGCAGCATGGACACAGACAGAGCCAGGTCACTGCCCAGGGTCTGGAAAGGAGCTCGGAGTTTGCACTTGGAAGCCCAGCACAACTAATTCGTGGTGGGTGACAATATTTCACTTCCCTAGGCCTTGGGTTTCCACTGTATAAAATGGGAGATCAATTCAGAAGGTCCTGAAAGGCCAGTTTTTGAAAAAACAACCACCATGAGAACAACAGTTTCTCTGACTCTTCTGATCTGGGGGATGGAAGATCAGAAGTAGCCAAGAATAACAGCGGGCTTATATGGGCCGGAGCTTTACAAATTACACCCTGTGTTCCCAGACATCCAATGTTATTGCTGCCTCCCCAAACCTTGATTAAAGGTGGGTGCTGTTAGTGAGCAAGATCTAGAGATGGAGAGTTTCAGGGAGGGAGAGGCAGGGCCATCTGGGAGCCCAGAGCACCCAACCCCAGACCAGTTTAGCCCCCAAGCCCCTGGAGCTGTCCTGCTAGTTCTATAGTGTGAGCAGTGTAGCCATAGAGTAACAATAGGCCGGGCGCGGTGCTCACGCCTGTAATCCCAGCACTTTGGGAGGCCGAGGCGGGCGGATCATGAGGTCAAGAGATGGAGACCATCCTGGCCAACACCAAGAAACCCATCTCTACTAAAAATACAAAATATTAGCCTGGGATGGTGGTGGGCACCTGTAGTGCCAGCTACTTGGGAGGCAGAGGCAGGAGAATCGCTGGAACCCAGGAGGTGGAAGTTGCAGTGAGCTAAGATCATGCCACTGCACTCCAGCCTGGGTGACAGAGTAAGACTCTGTCTCAAAAAAAAAAATTAAAATTAAAAATAATAATAGTGAATACTATGGATCATTCACCTTGTACCAGGATTGGTAAGTGCTTTATTTGAATTCATTCATTTAAACTTCCGGGAACCCTATGACAGAGGTTCTATTATTGACCCCCAGTTTACAAATGAGGAAATTGAGGCACGGGGAAATCAAGAAACATGGCCCAGGTCAGGCAGCTAGCCAGTGGCAGAGTTCGGCTTTGAACCCAGGCAGCCTGGCACCCATGTTCACTGTCTTAGGTCACAGTGTCATACTGGCTTCCTGGAGAATGGTGAGGGATAGATGAGGGAACCTTGGAGGGCCCTGTGCTAATTGGCACACCTTCTTTTTAATTTTTTGAGACAGTCTCACTCTGTCACTCAGGTTGGGGTACAATTGCTTGATCTAGGCTCACTGTAACCTTCGCCTCCTGGGGTCAAGCAATTCTCCTGCCTCAGCCTCCCAAGTAGCTGGGACTACAGGTGTACACCACCACCCCTGACTAATTTTTGTATTTTTAGTAGAGACAGAGTTTCACCATGTTGGCCAGGCTGTTCTCAAACTCCTGACCTCAACTGATCCGCCCACCTCGGCCTCCCAAAGTGCTGAGATTACAGGTTTGAGCCACCATACCTGGCCAGACACACTTTCTTAGAGCTTTTTGTCTCCCTGCACACGCAGGGCTCTTCACCACCCCTGACTGGGACACACATTATGAATAAAGGACCAGCGTCCCACTATGAACCCCACTATGCCCCAGCGTCCCACTGTGAACCCCACTATGCCCCGGCCTTGACGTTCCATCTCTGTGAGGCTTTGCGAGCTGAATTACTCAAGCGCCAAGACACACTGTCCATACCCCTCTCTGCATAGAGAAACAACTAGAAAGATGCTCCATAACCTCCAGTGGTTGGGTTTGTGGTTTCCTCTTTACGCTTTCTTAAAACAATCACTTGCATCATTTCTACCAAAATCATAAACCTGAAACAGCATCTGAAGGTCCAGTTCAGCTTGGAACCAGGGCCTGTGTGTCTCCAAACCCTGAATGAGTTGCCGTTTTCTGTAGCATTTCACGGGAAAAGCTGCTGGTCTGGGAGATGGCTGGGCAGGGCCCTCTTTCACAGGGAGGCTGGGTGTCCTCCAGGAGTGGAACCAACTCCCAATGTCACCAAATCAAGGACCTGCCACCCCGATGATGTCCTCACTTGGCAGCTTAAAAATATTGGCAAAGTGAGGGTCAGCTGGA
Source organism: Leontopithecus rosalia (assembly GCA_028533165.1). Classification (NCBI taxonomy): domain Eukaryota; kingdom Metazoa; phylum Chordata; class Mammalia; order Primates; family Cebidae; genus Leontopithecus; species Leontopithecus rosalia. The sequence goes on along the minus strand of CM052655.1, from coordinate 9,972,894 downwards.
GCAGAATAATTTCAGGGACTCTGAATATTTAGTCCATCAGCCATTTCTGATGCCTTAAATCCCACCAGTAACACTTAGTAAGCAATGGCCAGGTGTGGTGGCTCATGCCTGTAATCCCAGCACTTTGGGAGGCTAAGGTGGGAGGATCACTTGAGCCCCAGAAGGTTCAAGATCAGACTGGGAAACATGGGGAAACCCTATCTCATAAAGTACAAAAATTAGCCAGGTGTGGTGGTGTGTGCCTGTAATCCCAGCTACTTGGGAGGCTGAGGCAGGAAGATCACTTGAACATGGAAGACAGAGATTGCAATTGACAGAGATGGCGCCACTGCACTCCAGCCTGGATGACAGAGACTCCATCTCAGATAGACAGGTAGGTAGGTAGGTAGATAGATAGATGATAGATAGATAGATAGATAGATAGATAGATAGATAGATAGATAAAAAATAAAATGTTCGGTCCAATCAGTTACATCCATGCTGTAATTAAAAGTGCATTTCCGTGGCTCAGTGGTGCCCATGTGGGACTGAAGGCTAGCGTACCACTCCAGTGCACCTGCCAGGAATACCCACCATTGTCATTTCTGCCCTGTTGGCAGAAGACATTCTTTGTCCTTCCCAAACCACATAGAAACCCCCTTTAGCGGGCAGGGCCCAAGCCCCTGAGGATGGGGCCAACATCTGGGGCCAACATCTAAGGCCTACACATGAGAGGAATGGGCCCAGCAGCCCCAGGCTGCATTGAGGACGGAGCCAGTCAGGGCCAGACAGTCTTTCCCTGGAAGCCAGGAGGGGACAGAGGGCCATGCACTCTTCAGGGAGCCAGGTGGGCAGCCCAGCTCTTCCCCAGCCCAATCCTCAAACAAGAGCCTCAGCAAACGGAGCCCCTGACTGTATTGTTTCCTGTGCAAACTTACTTGTTCAGTGCAGTCAGGAGTTTGGGGTGTCTTACATTTGGGAAAACAAACTCTGCCACGAGTCTGACTGGCACCCTTCCTCAGTAGTTCTCAAATAGGCCTCTGAAGTGGACAGGGCAGACAGGATGATTCCATTTTGCAGAGGAGAAATAAAGGCCAAAAGAGGTGCTGAGGGCCGGGCGTGGTGGCCAGGCACAGTGGCTCATGCCTGTAATCCCAGCACTTTGGGAGGCCGAGGTGGGTGGATCACAAGGTCAAGAGATTGAGACCATCCTGGCCAACATGGTGAAATCCCGTCTCTACTAAAAATACAAAAAAGGGCCGGGCGCGGTGGCTCAAGCCTGTAATCCCAGCACTTTGGGAGGCCAAGGCGGATGGATCACGAGGTCAAGAGATCGAGACCATCCTGGTCAACATGATGAAACCCCGTCTCTACTAAAAATACGAAAAATTAGCTGGGCATGGTGGCGCGTGCCTGTAATCCCAGCTACTCGGAAGGCTGAGGCAGGAGAATTGCCTGAACCCAGGAGGCGGAGGTTGCGGTGAGCCGAGATCGCGCCATTGCACTCCAGCCTGGGTAACAAGAGTGAAACTCTGTCTCAAAAAAAAAAAAAAAATTACAAAAAAATTAGCCAGACTTGGGGGTGCACACTCGTCGTCCCAGCTACTCGGGAGGCTGAGGTGGAAGAATCACTTGAACTGGGAGGCGGAGGTTGCAGTGAGCCGAGATTGCACCACTGCACTCCAGCCTGGTGACAGAGCGAGACTCTGTCTCAAAAAAAAAAAAAAAGGTACTGAGGCTCCCCAAGCTCCCACAGCTGGGCAGAGGCAGCACAGCTAGCTCTTGTGACAAAGCAAGGTGGACTCCAATTCCAGTGCTCTTTCTGCTGTGCCCTGGCTGCCGGGAAGGACCTCAAGCTCAGGACTTAACCGCCCAGGAGAAGGTAAGGCCGAGAAGGGCAGCAGCTCTGAGGGGTGTGGCCTGCCACTGTCAACTCTGGGTTACCTTCGGCAATTTACTTCGAGTCTCAAAGCCTCAGGCTCATTATGTGTAAAATGGGGGATGATGGGGTTGTTCTGTGGTTTTTAGGATGATGCCTAAGTGCTCAGTATGTGATTTATCATTATCAGTAAGCTGCTGGAGGGAGAGGCTTTTCATATGGCAGTCAGGAAGGCTCCCTGGAGGAGGCAGAAGGTTTGATGGATGGAGAGGAATCAGACAGACGAGGGCAAGCAGTTACAGGTTATGGGGAAGAGCACTGGACTGGAAGTCAGAAGGTTTGAGCCTTTGTCCCAGCAGTGCCACCACAGCACTGTGCGTCCCTCCTTTCCCACCAAGTAAAACAAAGGGGTCAGCTCAGAGGAGCACTTGGCCTGGCCAGTTGCTTGTCTTGATTCATATCCTCAGCAAAGGTTTGGGGGCTGGACTGAGCCAGGCAATTCAGGGGTAGGTGGAGGCTGGGTAGGAAGGGCTGAGCAGACCCAGGAAAAGAGAGATGGGATGGGCGGGGAGAGGACGGGACAAGGGACACATTTCCAGAATTAAACTTTTTCATCCCAGAGTTTCAAACCCACAGAGACTGGGGTTTCCTTAAGCCCAAGGGCTGAAACTATAATTCTTTTCCAAAGCTTTATCCAAGAAGAATGATAGGTTCAGCCCTTAGGGTGTAAGGAAACCCCAGTACAATGTTCATGGCAGCTTTGTCCCTGCAAGGGGAATGCAGCGGCTTTTTTTTCTCTTGGCTTATCGCTACGTGTTAACATTTTGACAATGGCCTGACTACACATTGCTATATAGTAAGATAGCAATAATAATAAGTTTCCAAAATTACAAAAAGAACAGACTTTCTAGCTTCGACTCTTGTCCCAGAGCCTAACCGCTTTCTTCCTTTACATCAACAGCCTCCCTGTGACAGGGTGAGACCCCTCCCTGGCCAGCACAGCAACACTTTCTCAATGAGGCCCTACCTGATGACCCCGGGGGGGCGGGGTGAGTGCTCATAGAGGAGAAAAAAGGCCATGCCAGCAGCATCTGCATACTAGCCGAGGCAGAAAAGCCTGAGCCGGTGTGCACCCTAGCCGATGGGGAGTTCAAGCAGCTCTCCCTCTCCTCCTGCTCCCCAGCTCCTCCAGGGGCAGCCACACTCACCCGGATCCCTGTACTCAGCCTGTCGTATCTTGGTGATAGTGACTAGCACCACCTGTGCTTCTACATGCTGGGCAACCTGCTAACCTAACCACTGCATGGGGCCGCTCTGTGTAATCCACACAACTCCCCGCAAGGTGTCCAGCCTCCCTGACACCGGCAGGACCCAGGACCCACTTACTACTGTGCGTGTGAATATTTAAAACCTATAAACCAAACCATCCTCCTGCCTTGACAAATGTAGCTAATGTGCCTTCAGAATGACTGGGAAGGACAGGTTCAAATGTAAATTTCTTGAAGACCTCAGAGTCTTTCACCAGAATGGGTGGCATGGGAAAACTGGCCCCTCCCATCCTCCCCACTTCTCTTTCTACCCCCAGCTCTGCCCACACCTCCTGCAAACAGGTGGCCCTAGGCCATTCAGGGCCATGGAGAGAGAATGTGGGGTGCCTGGGGCTGGATGGTTGGGAGCCAGGGTGGTGTAGGCTGTGGGTGGTGTGTCCCCTTGGCCCAGCAGGCTATCTGCTCCATGAGGGGCGCTTGTCCAGAGATAGCACTTACAAGGTCTAAGGTACCACTAGAGAGGGATTTGATCATTGTCTCCATTTTATAGGAGGGAAAACTGAGGCTCGGAGAGGCTAAGTCAGTTGTTCAAGGCCTCATAGCCAGGAACAGGGAGGCTGCTTCAAAGACCTGAGCCTGAGCCTTCCTGTCTGTGAGGCATGGTGAATCTCCACGCACCCATCTACAGCAAAAGCACCTCCAGTGACAGGACCGAGGCTGAGGAAGCTCCATTCCAGGCTCGCTGGGACATCAGCCCAGAATAAATAACTCCAGCAGACGGCAGAGGAAGCTAAGTGCTGGCCAACGAGGGGATCTGGGGAGGGACCTCTAGGAGGCTGCATTTCAGCGGGGCCTGAGGGAGGGGCAGGCTTTGGACCAAAGGAAAGAGTGGCGGAAGCCATAGGCAGCATTTCCAGCGAAGGCAAAGGCTCCCGGGTGAGAACAAGGGGGTGCACAGGGAGCAGCAGGCTGTTTTCTGTTTGTTGGTGTTGGCCGGAGCCTGGACTGTGAGGAGGAGAGCCTGGGGAGGCATGGGACAGCCGTGGAGTGGGGACTTCCTGCTGGGGGGGTATGAGCCAGGGAAGGACACCATGGGAGTACTGGGGAACATCTTTGGGAAGATGACGCCATAGAGACTGGCTGTGTGGGCCGAGGTACCACCACTAAGAGGAAATCCTGCCAGGCTGGACCTGTCCTGGAAGATGGACTGGGCTGGGGTCTGCCAAGGCCACTCCAGGAGGGTGTGTGCCACCAGAATGGAATGTCTCAGGCCCAGACCTCACAGGGGCTCTGGAAGAGGGAACCCTGATGTCTCTGATGTCCCTGTGCTCAGCACCAGGCTCATCCTACTGTTATCACCCATTTGACAAAGTCTCACTGAGTTCCTGGCCATTTCCCAAGGATATGAAAGGCCCAGCCCTGCCGCAAAGAATACCCAGTCCCAAGAAGGAGACAGACAGGCACTCATCAGCCAGAACCCTTCCCACACTGCCTTGCGATGTATGCAGCCATGTGTGGACCCCCTTCTGAGCTGGGGAGGAGCGCTGTTGGGGGAAGGGGAGCGCCTGGGGAAGGAGTCAAGAGTAGGTGGCAAGGAGAGGCTTCTAGAGAGGAAACAGTCAGGGCAGAGCAAAGACCTGGGGCTGGGAGAGATACCCTGAGTTAGATCATGGGGAGGCTTTTCCTGGGGTGAAACAGGGAGCAGTGAGGGGGCAAAGCTGACAAAATAGAGGGCGTTTGGGGGAAGGTGCCTCACAGGCCATGTGGGGAGCTCAGACAGTCCCTCTAGCAGTAGAGCCCTATGAAATGGCTTAAACCCGGTGAGAGGGGATTCTGGGGAGAAGTGCACATTTGTGTGTGTGCACGTACACGTGTGTGTGTGTGTGTGTGTGTGCGTGTATGCGTGCATGTGTAGTGTAGGTAGGAGGTGCTGAACAAGACAGGGGGCAGGAGAGCCTGTTGGGGGACAGCAGTCAAGGTCCTCATAGGAGGAAGAGAAGCTCCTCCCGGGATGGAGAGCTGGCCCAGGCTGACACCATACTGGGGAAACAGAGAATCGGGACATGGTGACTGGTTGTCCCTGGGAAGGAAGGGGCCTCAGGACACCCAGATTTCTAGCCAAGACCCAGGTGGATGGTGCACTCCCAAGAGACGGGGCAGGTCTGGAGAAAGGCGGTGAGTCTGATGCCAGATCAGCTGAGTACAGGTGCCTGTGGGAGCACTCACAGTGATGGGGTCCACAGTCCTCACCTCTGCCTTCACTCTGTCCCTCAGCCCCAGCAGCCTCTGCCCAACTGTCCCACAGCTATAGAGGCTTTGCAGTTCCCTCCTCCTTCTCCCTTTCCCCTCCCCATGCTGCCCCCCACCCTCAGAGCTCTGGGTTTGGCCTAGCCCGGCACAGTCCGGTCTCCCTGGGCAGGAAGCCAGGGGGCAGCTGAGCGAGGCCAGGCCTGCTGTGTCTGGGGACTAAACCCCTGGGAGTTGACAGGCCTTGTATAACAAGGTAGTGGTTGGGGGCAATCCCCCGCCCCCACCGGGGCTCCTGGGATCCAGGGAAGAGGGGAAACACAGAAGGAGTGCCCCCACTCCTTCCTTCCTCTGCACAGAGACACATAATCCCTGGCCCAGCCTCACAACTTCCCCAAAGAGGGAGCAGGCCCAGAATGTCTGACCCATTGCTCAGAGGAGGACACTGAGGGCCAGGGAGGCCAGGGAATGCCTGCCCAGTCACATTCCCCCTCTCGATGAGGAGGTGCTAGGGGCTCCTGGAAGAGGATGGGAAGGTGGTGTGGAACCAGCTCTGCTGCATCCCTGCCCTGGGGCCTGGGAAAACCTTCACGAGTCTGAGCCTTGGTTTGCTCATCTGTAAAATAAGCACGACAGTGCCCACCTCCTGGAGCTGGGAGGACTGAATGAGGACATGTACATGACACAGTACAGCCCAGACTCAGCACCCCACAGGTCTGTCTCCAGCGGAGGAATTCACAATTCACACACTAAAGAATAGCCTGATTTTTTTTTAAGAGAATGAATTCTTGAATTATTTTAAAATAATAACAAAAATTCATTCTTTAAAACTCCACAGCACATCTTCCTCAGAGCCCCCCCTGGGCCCCAGTCCCTGTCCCCCACCGCCCCCACCACCGCCGCTGCACACCTACCAGACATCCCACCCACCCCAGGCCGACCCCGGGAAAACACCCCCACAGGTTCCCCACCCTGGGCCAATGCTATCCCTGGCAACAAGCTGGGGGCCACCTTCCTGGCGGCCGCAGCCCGGCTCAGCCGGGTGGGACGCAGTGGCGACAGCTGATAAGCCAGCCTGTTTAGTTCTGTCTGCTGCAGGCCTGGGGGAGGCCGGAGCTCGGCCCTGGCGGCAGACAGTGTGGCTGTGGCCTCTTCCCCTTCCTAGGCCAGCTTGGTGCCCCTGAGGCTGGGCCAGCCCCTGCTGGGGGCCCCTCCAGCCACTGTCTCCAGGCCCCTTTGCCGGAATGAGCTGGGCGTGGGAGTGAGCCCAGGCACGCGAGGCTGTGGCTTTAGATTATTTTATCTTTTGGAGTAGGTATTACATTCTCGTGGCTTACAAGCTCCATAGGGTTTCTCTCCTGTCTCTCCAGCACCCCCTCCCCAGTACTCCTCTGCAGAGGCGACCACTGCTGTGAGAGGCGATCTGCGGCTCACATGCATGTATATATCCGTGTATATCTCCCTGCCACACTGCCCCTTGCATCCTCCCCTCAGCACCTGTATGAGCCTGGGTCAGTGCACGGGCCCCGGGCATACCTGAGTCCACATGGGCCACCTACTCCCTGGCCTCTAGCTCTGCCCACATGCCATTTCTCTCCCTGGGACACTCTGCTCCACGCCCCTTCCCCTCACCCACCTTCCTCCTTTGCTCAACCCCTTTTTCTCTTTTTTGTTTCTTGAGATGGAGTTTTGTTTTGTCGCCCAGGCTGGAGTGCAATGGCCCGATCTCAGCTCACTGCAACCTCCACCTCCTGGGCCCAAGCAATTCTCCTGCCTCAGCCTCCCAAGTAGCTGGGACTATAAACACGTGCCACCATGCCAGGGTAATTTTTTGAATCTTTAGTAGAGATGGGGTTTCATGTGTTAGCCAGGATGGTCTTGATCTCTTGACCTTCTGATCTGCCTGCCTTGGCCTCCCAAAGTGCTGGGATTACAGGCATGAGCCGCGGCTCAAAGGCTTGCTCAACCCTTTTTTATCCTTAGGTCTCAGCTCAAATGCTTCTTCCCCTGGGAGCCCTCCCTGCTACCCAGGCTTCAGTCTTCCCCTGTCCAATGCTTCCATGACAGCCTGAACTTCTTTACCATGTCTTGTTGGGAAGGCCTGTCCAATTATCTGTGCCCCTACTAGATGCAGAGAAACCAATTTGTCCCGGTTTGCCTATGACTTTCCTAGTTTGAGCAGTGATAGGTCCATGTCCCAGGAAAGCCATCAAGCCAGGTAAACCAGGACAGTTGGTCATCCTACTAGACACAGAGGTCCGAGAGAGCAGGGAAGAGGCCTGCCTCATCCATTCAAGTCTCGCCAGCACCCAGCTTCACAAGTATTTACTAAATGATAAACACAACAGTCCCAGGTTATATAGCAATTACTCTAGGCCAGGTACTGTTCTGAGCGCCCTAAACAGATCAGCTCATTTAATCTTCGCAACAACCCAATGAACCAAAGGCTCCATGGAGGTAAGGCACTTGCCCAAGGTCACACAGCCAGCAGGGGTGCAGCCAAGATTCCAGGGGCTTTCCCCAGGACCCTCTGGGAGCACAGCTGTTCCAAGGCCTTCCATGCTGATCTGCACTGGCTCCTGCAGAGGGAGAGCTGTACAGGAAGAAGGCCTGAGGCTCCCACAGCCCTCTGCACTGGCTGGAGCCTGAGAAAACACCTAGCTTTAGCCCTGAGCCTCTGGAGTGGCCCCCACCCCAGAGCAGTACCACCACCCCTGATGCCCCAGTGCTTTGCTGCAAAGTTGAAAATAACCTCTAGTGTCAGCACAAGGGGCCAGCTCTGAAAGGGAAATTAGGAGAGCAAAAATCATTGTCCTCATTTCACAGGCACAGCTTAGAGAGAATTCATGACCTGGCTCCTGAAGGCCTAGAGCTCTGGGTGGCTGCCCCTTCACCAAAGGATCCCCTCCTGCTAGAAACAAAACGAAGCACGCCTGCATACACAGCCTTCTCGCCGACTTGGAGTTATGAACCACATTCCTGACTTAGCCCCTCCTCATCCTAGCTGTGTGTCCTTCAATAGGTTATCTAACTTCTGTGAGCCTCACTTTCCTCATCTATAAACTAGGAATAATAATAATAATGGTACCTATCTTATAGACATGTTACTGGATTAAATAAATTTATATAAATATATATATATATTCGTGTGTGTGCATACACACACACACACTTATAAACTGCTTATATATATATTCGTGTGTGTGCATACACACACACACACACACACACACACACACTTATAAACTGCTTATAACAATCCTGACACAGAGCAAATGCTAATTGTTGGCTGTTCCATCTTTCCAGGATGCCCTTCCTCACAACATGGTGAAATCCATCACTCTTTGAGGCTTTCCTGCCCTTCAGACTCACAGGGAGTTGTCGCACTCCTCGGGAGGGCTGGGTCACCGACAGTGTCATTCACGTAGTCTGTGCTACTAGAGCTTCCCAAGGTGGGACTCTCTCCTTTGTCACCTGGGTCTGCTTATCCTGCCATGCGCAGACACCAGTTCAGAATTTACCTGATGGCAATCCACCACATTCAAATACTGTGGAGGAGTCCTGCTGTCCTAACCAGTCTCTGTTCTTGTCCCCATCCCCCACACTCCTTGCAACCACCATACACAAACAGCACCTTATACTTCAAGGGAAAAAATACTCTATTGTTTTGTTATTACAAAAGTAAAAATGCCCATTGTGGAAAATCCAAACAATAGAGATGTGTAAAAGTTAAAATCCCCTTTAGCACACCCCACTGCTCAGAAGTGACTTCTGGTAGTTGGTCGTGTCCTCTCCCAGCCCTTCTCCATATTTATAAACACAGGCTGTTCTTTTTCACAAAATCTGAAACCCAGGTTGCATATTGCCTTGCAACTTCTTCCCTTCTGTTCTTGCGGGTTCAAATTTATTTAACTGCATTTTTCCCCTCAATCTACCACAACAAGACATGCCATTGCAACAAGCCAAATGTCACAGGGTAATGGGGACCAAAACAAGGCCACGCCTCTCTTTCCTACCAACTAGAGATCCAGGGAACCATCAAGCACAAGCTGGCAGGAATCTTTCCTCAGGCAGAGAAGGATGTGTATCCCTCAGATGCAGAGCTCTTTTTTGTTTGCCCAGGCTGAAGTGCAGTGGCATGATCTCAGCTTACTGCAACCTCCATCTCCTGAGTTTAAGCAATTCTCCTGCGTCAGCCTCCTGAGTAGCCAGGATTACGGGCACCCACCATCATGCCTGGCTAATTTTCGTATTTTTTGTAGAGACAGGGTTTCACCAAGTTGGCCAGGCTGGTCTCAAACTCCTGACCTCAAGTGATCCACCTGCCTCAGTCTCCCAAAGTCCTGGGATTACAGGCATGAGCCACCAGATGCAGAACTTGCACAAATTACATTAAAAAAATCAAACAATTAAAAGATGAGCAAAAACACTTGCTGCTTTCTTTCATTATATAGGCACCGACCTTTCTTTAGGCTCATGCAAACATAACCAACATACGGTCATGTGTCACTTAACGACGTTTTGAGAAATATGTCATGAGACAATTTCGTCATTGTGCGAACATCAGAGTGTACTTACACAAACCTAGATAGTAGCGCCTACTACACACCTAGGCTGTGTGGTCCAGCCTCCTGCTCCTAGGCTACAAACCTGTGTAGCATGTTACTGTACCGAATGCTGTAGGCAAAGGTAACACAATACTAAGTATGTGTGTATCTAAACATAGAAAAGATACAGTAAAAATATCATATAAAAGATTTAGGGCTGGGCGCGGTGGCTCAAGCCTGTAATCCCAGCACTTTGGGAGGCCAAGGCGGATCACCTGAGGTTCACAGTTTGAGCCTGACCAATATGGTGAAACCCTGTCTCTATTAAAAAATTTCTAAGTCTGGGTGCAGTGGCTCACGCCTGTAATCCCAGCACTTTGGGAGGCCAAGGCGGGCCGATCATCTGAGGTTGGGAGTTCGAGACCAGCCTAACAAACATGGAGAAACCCCATCTCTACTAAAAATACAAAATTAGCGGGGCATGGTGGCACATGCCTGTAATCCCAGCTACTCAAGAGGCTGAGGCTGGCTCACGCCTGTAATCCCAGCACTTTGGGAGGCCGAGGCGGGTGGATCACGAGGTCAGGAGATCGAGACCATCCTGGTCAACATGGTGAAACCCCGTCTCTACTCAAAATACAAAAATAGAGCCGGGCACGGTGGCTCATGCCTGTAATCCCAGCACTTTGGGAGGCCGAGGCGGGTGGATCATGAGGGCAACAGATCGAGACCATCCTGGTCAACATGGTGAAACCCCATCTCTACTAAAAGGATACAAAAAATTAGCTGGGCATGGTGGTGCCTGCCTGTAATCCCAGCTACTCGGGAGGCTGAGGCAGGAGAATTGCCTGAACCCAGGAGGCGGAGGTTGCGGTGAGCCGAGATCGTGCCATTGCACTCCAGCCTGGGTAACAAGAGTGAGACTCCGTCTCAGAAAAAAAAAAAAAGAAGAAGAGGCTGAGGCAGGAGAATCACTTGAACCCAGGAGGTGGAGGCTGCAGTGAGCCAAGATCACTTCATTGCACTCCAGTCTGGGTGACAAGAGGGAAACTCCATCTCAAAAAAAGAAACCAGATGTAATACACCTGTCACCCGTACAGGGCACTTACCACGAATGGAGCTTGCAGGTCTAGAAGTTGCTCTGGGTGAGCCAATGAGTGAGTTGTTAGTGAACATGAAGGCCTAGGACGTTACTGTACACTAGGCTCTCTAAACACTGTACCCATAGGCTACACTTATAAAATGTCATTTAGGAAAAGATAATTTTCTTTCTTCAACAATAAATTAACCTTAGCTTACTGTATTACTGTAACTTTTATAAACTTTTTAATTTTTTAATTTCTGACTCTTGTAAAACACAAACAACATTGTACAACTGTAAAAAAAAGTTTTCTTTCTTTATATCCTTATTCTATAAGCTTTTTTCTGTTTTTAATTTTTTTTCTTACTTTGGAAACTTTTTTGTTAAAAACTAAGACACAGACACATGAGCCTAGGCCAGGATGAGGGTCAGGATCATCAGCATCACGTCTTCTGCCTCCACATCTTGCCCCACTGGAAGATCTTCAGGGGCAATAACACACATAGAGCTGTCTTCCATGATAACTGTGCCTTTTTTTTTTCCCTTAGACAGAGTCTTGTTCTGTTTGTTGCCCAAGCTAGAGTGCAATGGTGCAATCTCTACTCACTGCAACCTCTGCTTCCCGGGCTCAAGCAATTCTCCTGCCTCAGCCTCTGTAGCAGCTGGGATTACAGGCGCCTGCCACCATGCCCAGCTAATTTTTGTAGTTTTAGTAGAGACAGGGTTTCACCAGGTTGGCCAGGCTGGTTTTGAACTCCTGACCGCAAATGATCTACCCACCTCAAACCTCCGGAAGTGCTGGGATTACAGTCATGAGCCACCACGCCTGGCCACAGTGACTTTTTCTAGAACACCTCCTGAAGGACCTGTATGAGACTCTTTTAAATATTTTTTAAAAAACAGTACTCTTTCTACTTTTTTTTAATAAGTAGAAAGAGTAACACTAAAATACTGATTATAGTACAGTAAATACAACTGATAACAGTCATTTATTATCATTATCAAGTATTATGTACTATATGTAATTGTACGTGATATACTTAAAAAATATTTTTTGTTTTTGTGACAGGGTCTCACTCTGTTGCCCAGACCAGCGTGCAATGGCATGATCATGGCTCACTGCAGCCTCCACCTCCCATGCTCAAGTGATCCTCCCACCTCAGCCTCCTGAGCAGCTGGGACAATAGGTGCACGCCACTACACCCAAATTATTGTATTTTGTATTTGTAATTTGTAGAGATGGGATCTCCCTGTGTTGCCCAGACTGGTCTTGAACTCCTGAGCTCAAGCAATCCTCCAGCCTTGGCCTCCCAAAGTACTGTGAAATACTTTTATATAACTGGCAGTGCAGTAGGTTTGTTTACACAGTTTGCCATAAACACGTGGATAGCGCGTTGCACTGCCTTACTATGGCTATGACGTCACTAGGTGATAGGAATTTTTCAGCTCCATCATGATCTTACAGGAGCACTCTGTATCTGCAATTTGTCGTTGACCAAAACGTCATGGCACAACACATGACATGTACACTGGTGATGCCTTGCCTCCCGCATCTTACACACACATGGTTTTTTAAAGCAGAAAATGGGATCATGCCTTATATACACCTTACTTTACCTGCATAGCTGCCTTTTCTTAACCCCACAAATCACTGCATAGAAATTCAATGAGCTCATTCTCAGTCCCAACAGATTCCCTCCTCAGAATGGATGTAACCAGATTTATCCACTCATACTATTACAGGTAGACACTGAGATTGTCACGACGGTCACTGCCGTTAAAAAAAAAAAAAGTGCCTGGATTTTATGGATGAGTCTTGAATGCGGGCTTGCTGGGGCAAAGAACATGTCCATTTCTATTTGAATAGTTAATACCTGGAGAACAATGGGATTTTGCTGATATTTTTAATTTGCATTTCTCCAACAACTGGGGAAGTTGAATGCCTTTCTGATGTTGATGCTTCTATTCGCATTTCCTCTGCTTTGATGTGGTTTTGCTGATTTATCTATTGTTTAACTTTTCTCAATTATTTTGTGGAGGTTTTGTATATGAAAGATATGAATGCTTTATCTATCTACATAACAAATATTTATTCCCATCTACTATTGTGTCTGGACTTGTTTATGGAGTCTCTCTTTTTTTTTGAGACAGATTTCACTCTTGTTGCCCAGGCTATAGTGCAATAGTGCCATCTTGGCTCAGCGCAACCTCCGCTTCCTGGGTTTAAGTGATTCTCCTGCCTCAGCCTACCGAGTACCTGGAATTACAGGCATGTGCCACCACGCCTGGCTAATTTTGTATTTTTAGTAGAGATAGGGTTTCTCCATGTTGGTCAGGCTGGCTTCGAACTCCCGACCTCAGGTGATCCGCCCGCCTTGGCCTCCCAAAGTGCTGGGATTACAGGTGTGAGCCACTGCGCTCGGCTCTATGGAGTCTCTTAACATATAGGTGAGCCCAGCTCACTGTGTCTCACACCTGTAATCTCAACATGTTGGGAGGCCAAGGCAGGTGAATTGCTTGAGTCCGGGAATTCAAAACCAACCTGGGCAACATGGCAAAACCCCATCTCTACCAAAAAAAAAAATGCAAAAAATTAGCCAGGCATGGTAATGCATGCTTTTAATCCCAGCTACTCAGGAGACTGAGATGGGAGGACCACCTAAGCCCAGGAGGTCGAGGCTGCAGTGAGCTGTTATCACACCACTGCTCTCCAGGCTGGGCAACAAAGTGAGACCTTGTTCAAACAAACAAAAAATCCATGTAGGTAGACATTTAAACATTGTGTAATCTGTCCATCTTTCCCTATATGGCCCTGCTTCCCTGGTTGGTTTGAGGATATCCTTCCTGCTCCCAAGACTACACATTTATACAAGAATTTTACTGAATATTTTTCTTATACTTTTACTATCTAATTTTATATATTTAGGTCATTTTGCTACCAGAAAGGGGTCCTGATCCAGACACCAAGAAAGGGTTCTTGGATCTCTCACAAGTAAGAATTTGAGGGAAATCTGTAAAGTGAAAGTAAGTTTATTAAGAAAGTAAAGGAAAGAAAGAATGGCTACTCCATAGGCAGAGCAGCCCCAAGGGCTGCTGGTTGCCCTTTTTTATGATTATTTCTTGATTACATGCTAAACAAGGGGTGGATTATTCATGAGTGTTCTGGGAAAGGGATGGGCAATAACAAGAACTGAGGGTTCCTCCCTTTTTTAGACCATATAGGGTCACTTCTAGGTGTTGCCCTGGTATTTGTAAACTGCCATGGAGCTAGTGTCCTCTAGCATGCTAATTTATTATAACTAGTGTAGTATAAGCGGGGAGGACGACCAAAGTTTACTCACATCGCCATCTTGGTTTTGGAGGGTTTTGGCCAGCTTCTTTACTGGAAGCTGTTTTATCATCCAAGTCTACGGCCTGTATCTCATGCCGACCTGTCTTACCCTGTGACTTAGAATGCCTAACCTCCTAGGAATGCAGCCCAGTAGGTCTCAGCCTTCTTTTACACAGCCCCATGTTCAAGACGGAGTCACTCTGGTTCAAACACCTCTGACAATTTGTCCACATGGATGCAACTTGCTTCTTCCCTCATCATGTACTTCCTTCCTCATTAGCTTATATGGATTGTCCCATTCTTTTTCAAGATTGCATTATATTCCACTGAAAGATATCTATTTAACTTGAAGTATTTGTGGACATGGAAGTTGTTTGTAGTTTTAAATACTATTTAATAATAGCAACAGATTATTAAGTGTCTCTTACCTACCAGGCACAGACTATAAGTAAACACATCGTCCATATCAGCTCATTTAACCCTTCCAATACTACGAAGCGGGTTCTATTATCCTTTTTTTTTTTTTTTTTTTTTGAGACGGAGTTTCGCTCTTGTTACCCAGGCTGGAGTGCAATGGCACAAACTCGGCTCACC
>CM052655.1:9929330-9957468 GCA_028533165.1 Leontopithecus rosalia | reverse complement strand
GGGAGGAGGCTGCTTTCCTGGGGTCCCAGCTGGTGCACGGGGCCAGCTCCTTTGGGATTTCACTGGTGATGCCTGTGGTGAAGGCACTGAGGTCTTTATTCCCAAATTCTGACGTTCCCAGGCACATTCATGGGGGCAGAACTGATTCTCACAGCAGATGCCAGGGCTGGGTCCCTTAGCAAAAATGTAGTGACTGGATGACGGTGTGTCCCTAAGGATATTTCCTCCACCAGCTTTCCTACCTGTCTGCCCTCTGTCCTTTCCTCAAGAAACGTGTCCTGGTTGGACGCAGTGGCTGGCGCCTGTAATCCCAGCACTTTGGGAGGCCGAGGCAGGTGAATCATGAGGTCAGGAGATCGAGACCATCCTGGCTAACACAGTGAAACCCCATCTCTGCTAGAACTACAAAAATTAACTGGGTGTGGTGGCGCGCACCTGTAATCCCAGCTACTCAGGAGGCTGAGGCAGGAGAATCGCTTGAACCTGGGCTGCAGAGGTGGTAGTCAGCTGAGATCCTGCCACTGCACTCCAGTCTGGGTGACAAAGCGAAACTACATTCAAAAAAAAAAAAAATTTATTTTCCTGAGTCCCCAGGAGGTCATGGCCAGCATGAAATGAGACTTAGCCTGTGCTCTTTGGAACTGGGGATCTCATGCGGACACGAGGCGAGCAACGAGGGAAGGGGAAGCAAAAGGAGTTTCTGGATATCACGCAGGGTGGCCAGGGCTCTAATGGATGGAGGGATGGAATTCTGAGAGGCTCGGGGTGTGGGGCTGGCTTTTCAGGGACATGCTTTAAGGATGTGGAGGCATTTGCTAGATGTTTGCTAGATGTTCCTGAGGGGATAGTGGGGAAGGCATGGGAACTGGTGGAAGGACAGCATGAGTAAATACCCTGAGATGGGTCTGGGGACCTAGGATGTTGTTACCGTCTCTGCTTGCACCTGCCCTGCGTTGCCCACGCAAGGCTGTGTCCTCCGTGGTGAGCAGGCTGCTGGACAGGCGAGTGGGCTCTGGGGACTCTGCTCCCTGGGCTCAGGTAGGCAGGAAACATTCAACTTTAAGAGCTTATGTTGGCCAGACGAAGTGGCTCATGCATGTAATCCCAGCACTTTGGGAGGCCAGCGTGGGTGGATCACCTGAGGTCAGAAGTTCGAGACCAGCCTGGCCAACATGGTGAAACCCTGTCTCTACTAAAAATACAAGAATTAGCTGGGCACAGTGGTGTGTGCCTGTAATCCCAGCTACTTGGGAAGCTGAGGCAGGAGAATCTGTTGAACCTAGGACGCAGAGGTTGTAGTGAGCCGAGATCGTGCCAATGCAGTCAAGCCTGGGTGACAGAGTAAGACTCCGTCTCAAAAAAAATAAAAATAAAAAGAGCTAATGTCATCTCTCAAAACTGCCCCCTTCCTGTGGAGTCAGGACTGGTGTTGGTGTTGGAGGGGCTGGTCAGCGGTCAGCAGTCTGGGGTCTGGGGTCTGGCCGCAGCCTCCATGCTGAGGCCCTGTTTTCCTCCCAGGGACTCCAAGCCTGGCTCTGGCTGGCAAGAGGGTGGATAAGCCCCTGTGCTGCTCTGAATATGTCCCTGAAATTCATACGTTGAAACTTAATCCCCAGTGTGATAGTATTAATTAGTGACCCTCATGAAAGGACCGGAGGGAACCTGCCAGGCCCCTTTCATCCTTCGGTCCCCTCCCTCACGTGAGGACACAGTGTTAGTCCACTGTGGAGGGGTCAGCCACGGGGCACCGCCTTGGAAGCAGACAGTAGACCCCACCAGACGCAGACCTGCTGGTGTCCCGGAGTCTGGAAGTCCAAGATCGAAATGGTCAGAAGTACGTTTCTGTTGGTCGTGAATGACCCAGTCTGAGATATTTCACTACAGCAGCACAAGGGGACTCTGGCACCCTCCACCCCTCCTCCACACGTACTCCGCAGAAGCTGCCTAGGCCCTGTCTGAGGCCCGGGCTCCCAGCGCTTGACCAGAGTGAGACCTTTCCCTCAGCAGGGAGTCCAGACTCCCTGAGGCCAGGTTTTAAGTGGCTCCTGGGCCTATTTGGCTTCCTTTTCTTCCCTCCCTGCAAGGAGCTGCAGAGGTGGGGTCCAGGCCATAGCCTGAGCCCTGTGACTGTTAGAGACAGCCTCGGTCTTGTCCTCAGTTGTGGGAGCAAAGAGAGGGTGAATGCTGGGGAAGGCCCGGCCTGCTCTGTGCCTCGGGGTCATTAGAAGCAAATTGAGGGGTGGTAGTGAGAGGACACTGGAGATTCAGGAAAACAGTCCCACCTCCATCTTGCCAGGAACTGGCTGTGGGATTAGTGTCAGGTGCTTCCTGTCTCCGGGCCCGAGGCGCCTATCGATAAAGTGAGTGCCGCTCTGTTGGGGTCATCCCGGTGGACACTACTGAGCCCGGCTTCAGCAATTCTCTTCCCTGGCCCCAGGAGCTGGTCTTTCTCCAGCAAGGTCTCTTGGTCCCCCACCCCCAAGTCCTCAGCCTTCACACCACCAGCCCCGCAGCCCAATTCAGCCCTGCCCAGCCCCGAGCTAAGGGAGAAAGCCCCAGAGTCAGAATCAGGAGCAGGAGGCAAGGTTCAGCCCTGCCTGCTGGGTAACACTGGGCCTGCCATGGTCCCCTGCTGGGTCTCAGCCGGTCTGAAGTCTCCCTGAGCTCTGGGACTCTAGTAAAGAGGTGACAGGCTGTTTTCAGGTTGTCTGGGTCTTGGTTTTGTGCTAAGCAGGGAATCTGGTAGGGGCAGCCCTGAAATGCTGGGATGGATGAGGGGGGTCTGCAGGGATGAGAGTGGGGCTGATTTGGCCCAGCAGGAGGTCTTGGTATGTGTGTATGTGTGCTTGAGTCCGTGTGTACCTGTGTGTGCATGTGTGTAGCTCCAGGGAGGGCTGGGGAAAGGCCCCTCTGGCCCCAGGGTGCAGAGCTGTGCTGGAGAGCTGGAGTTGGGTGGGTGAGGCACGTTTGGGTTCCTAGGAGAACGATGGGCCTGAGTCGGTTATGCTTTGTGTCCCCACCCAAATCTCATTGTGAATTGTAATCCCCACAATCCCCACGTGTCAAGCAAGAGACCTGGTGGGAGGTAACGGGATCACTGGGGCAGTGTCTCCCATGCTGTTCATAGTGAGGGGGCTCCCACAGATTGGGTGTTTTTACAAATGGCAGTTAGCTCCTCTTTCACACACACGCTTGCTCTTGCCTGCTGCCCATGTAGGACGTACGCTGCTTCCCTGTCCACTATGATTGTAGTCTCCCAAGGCCTCTCCAGCAATGTGGAATTGTGAGTCTATTAAGTGAGTCTGTGTATTCTTTATAAATTACTAAGTCTTTTTTTTTTTTTTTTGAGACAGAGTCTTGCTCTATCATCAGGCTGGAGTGCAGTGGTGCGATCTCGGCTCACTGCAACCTCCGTCTTCTGGGTTCAAGCAATTCCCCTGCCTCAGCCTCCTGAGTAGCTGAACTACAGGCATGTACCACCATGCCCAGCTAATTTTTTGTGTTTTAGTAGAGACAAGGTTTCAGCATGTTAGCCAGGATGGTCTTGATCTCCTGACCTCGTGATCCCCCCACCCCGGCCTCCCAAAGTGCTGGGATTACAGGTGTGAGCCGCCGCTAGCAGTCCAAGGCACAAGTCTTAAGTGTGCTATTCTGTGAGTTTTTTCTGAATGCAATCACTTGTGTAACAAAACCATTGTGTGTGTTTGTTTTTGTTTGTTTTTTTTTTGAGATGGAGTTTCACTCGTTACCCATGCTGGAGTGCCATGGCGCGATCTCAGCTCACCACAACCTCCACCTCCTGGGTTTAGGCAATTCTCCTGCCTCAGCCTCCTGAGTAGCTGGGATTACAGGCACGCGCCACCATGCCCAGCTAACTTTTTGTATTTTTAGTAGAGACGGGGTTTCACCATGTTGACCACGATGGTCTCGATCTCTTGACCTCGTGATCCACCCGCCTCAGCCTCCCAAAGTGCTGGGATTACAGGCTTGAGCCACTACGCCCGGCCCAAACCACTGTTAAGAAATGGAACGTGAATCTGTTCCCCTCTAACCCTGCATTGCGCCACACTCCTTTCTGAGGACTTCTGGGGAAAATTCCCAAAGTTCTCAAGAGCTGGGATCCATGTCGTCTTTTTCCTTCTTAGCTCAGGATACTTGAAAATGCTGAGATGCATTTGTGGCCAGTCTCCAGCATGTGCCCAGGACTTGGGTTATGCATTTCTGCATGTCCTCTTACTATCTCTCCGTCCCTTTTGCCCATTATTCTAAAACCCTCTGAAGCTGGTTCTCAAATTCTTTTTTTTTTTTTTTTTGGAACTAGACTACTGCACAAAGAAATAATCATTTTGGAATTTTCTGGACATTCTCATGGTTTGTGGTGTCCAACTATGTGAAATTGAGTCTCTTCCAGTAAATCTGGAATGAATTGACACCCTATCCACAGAGTATGGACTTCTGTGTATAACATGCATGTGCACACACACACACACGTGAAGAATTCCTGTCCTGGTGCAGACACTGGCATTGGTAGTAAAACATCAATTCCAGACTGAAAGATTTGCTCGGCAGTGGCCTTGCTGCCTGAGACCCCTGCAGGGTGGAGGCGTGGGGAGGGACAGAGATTTGGATCCAGGCCTTGGAGGGCTGGAGGCTGGCGCCATGAACAAGTGATGATGATGATGGTGACAGGTCTGGAACTGGCCGGGCCAGCACCTCCCACCACGGTTCTTTGGCCTGAACTCATCTCCTGGAGAATTTCAGGATCGTGCCTTGCATTTTTCTCCCCCCATCTCCACTGGTGGGGAATCCCATGGCTGGCTGCCCAAGACCCCTGCCAAGTCCTCTGGTTCCAGTTTCTGAAGGGTGGAAGGAGGCGGCTGTGGGGTAGGTGAAGATGGGAAGAAGCCCCTCAGCTTGCCTCTCCTTGAGACATTCTCTGGAGTCCGTCTTCCAGAGCATCCATTGCAGGCCTTGTTTCACTTTTATTTAGAGGCTGTTTGGTAAGAGTCCATCTCCTCACAACCTTTAACCTTGTCCTTTTTTTTTTTTTTTTTTGGAGACAGAGTCTCATTGTGTCACCTAGGCTGGAGTGCCGTGGCATGATCTCGGCTCACTGCAACCTCTGCCGCCCGGGTTTAAGTGATTCTCCTGCCTCAGCCTCCCAAGTAGCTTGGATTCCAGGTGCCTGCCACTGCGCCTGGCTAATTTTTGTAGTTTTAGTAGAGATGGGGTTTCACCATCTTGGCCAGGCTGGTCTCAAACTCCTGAGCTCGTGATCCACCCGCCTCGGCCTCCCAAAGCCCTGGGATTACAGACATAGCCACAACACCCGGCCAACCTTGTCTGATTCTATTCTCCATTGAATCCCATGGCTTTGCCCGTGGTACTGCTGTTTGCTTAAGGATGGAGGGATGGAGGGATGGAGGGATGGAGGGATGGAGGGATGGAGGGATGGAGGGATGGAGGGATGGATGGAGGGATGGATGGAGGGATGGATGGAGGGATGGATGGAGGGATGGATGGAGTGTTTTTCCCATTTGTTCCTGCACAGAGGCTGTGAGAACAAGCTCAAAGGATCACCCCTGGGCAGGAGCAGGCTGGGGTTTGGTGTGAAGGCCTCAGTGCACCTCCTCTGGGAAGAGGCGCCATGCTGGAAGGAGGGAGGCTGGGTCCTTCTTCCCAGAGGGATGATGGGGTTGACTGCTTCTTAAGAACTGCCCACAAGGGCCCAGCAGTGGCCGTAGAAGTATTCCAAAATAACCAGGGAGCCAACGTTTTGGAGACAGTGAATGCTTTAGAGACAATGAGGCTCGCAGAGCTCTTTGTGTTTGCTGTGGTTGTCTCTGAAGCTGGGTCTGTTGAGCAATGAGCTGTAAGACCTTGTAACAGAGGGACCTGTGTGCTTGGGGCAGGAGGGCAAGGTGAGTCCTGAGGAAGCTGACATTCATATCAGAGCCGAGCCTGGCCTGGGGGTGGAGCAGGTGGAGGGAGAGACAGAAGGAGAACCCAGAGGGTGGAGCTGTCGCTCACTGGCCAGGGAGAGGACAGCTAAAGAAGTCCCTGTGCCCAGTGGGGAAACTGAGGTCCGGAACGGGCAAAGGTCACACGCAGTCAGAACCAGAATCTATTCCTCTGGGTAAAGCGGCATTATTTATTTATTTTTGGAGACAGGGTCTCGCTCCATTGCCCAGGCTGGAGAGCAGTGGCAGGATCACAGCTCACTGCAGCCTCAAACTCATGGGCTCAAGCAATTCCCCCACCTTGGCCTCTCAAGTACCTCCTCAAGCATGCTCCACCATGCCTGGTCAGCTTTTTTTTTTTTTTTTTTTTTTCTTGTAGTGATGAAGTCTCATGTATGTTACCTAGGCTGGTCTTGGACTCCTGGGCCCAAGCCAACCTCCTGCCTTGGCCTCCCAAAGTGCTGGGAGGACAAGCGTGAACCACCGTGCCCAGCCGCCTCACTCTTTCTAAGGGCTTCCCAGCATTCCTTTGCCTGGATGTTCCATGACTGATCTAGCCAGCCCCCTATGGATGAATTTTTTTTCTAGACAATGCTTTGCTCCCCCTATATATCCCCGTGTCCTTGTGTACACCTGTGAGTGTACATTTATTTCTAAAAGTGAAATTGTGATTTTTATGTTTTTTTTAAAGATGGGGTTTCACCATGTTGGTCAGGCTGGTCTTGAACTCCCGACCTCAGGTGATCCGCCTGTCTTGGCCTCCAAAGTGCTTGGATTACAGGTGTGAGCCACCACACCCGGCCATGATTTTTATTTTTGAGACAGAGTCTCACTCTGTTGCCCAGGCTGTAGTGCAGTGGCGTGATCTCAGTTCACTGCAGCCTCCGCCTCCCAGGTTCAAATGATTCTCCTGCCTCAGCCTCCCAAGTAGCTGGGATTATAGGTGTGCACTGCCACGCCCAGCTAATTTTTGTGTTTTTAGTAGAGATGAAGTTTCACCATGTTGGCCAGGTTTGTCTCAAACTCCTGGCCTCAAGCTATCTGCCTGCCTTGGGCTCCCAAAGCATTGGGATTGCAGGTGCGAGCCACCATACCAGGCTGAAATTATGATTTTGATGGATGTTGCCACATTGTCCTTCATTAGAAGTAACCTCATCCTTTTGAACCAAAACATTTTCAATGTAAACATCTCACCAATGTACCTAGTTAGAGGTGAGAATGGAACCATGGTTTAGGATATGGGAGCCAGCAAGGCCTCCTGCCCGGTGGCTGGGGGCGGGCTGACTCCAGCTGAGGGCTCAGAGGCAGTCCTGAGGTATGTGTATTTACTCTGGTTAATCCCTGAAGAAAACATCACTGGTCCAGAGCTTTATAGTATACACAGTATATTTCTATTTCTGTGCACAATCAATCCCATTTAACTCCATTGAATGAGGAAGGGTGATATTACCTATCTTTTTTTTTTTTTTTTTTTTTTTTGAGATGGAGTCTTGCTCTGTTGTCCAGGCTGGAGTGCAATGGCAGGATCTCAACTCACTGCAAGCTCTGCCTCCCAGGTTCAAGTGATTCTCCTGCCTTAGCCTCCTGAGAAGCTGGGACTGCAGGTATACACCACCCTACCTGACTAATTTTGTATTTTTAGTAGAGATGGGGTTTCACATGTCGGCCAGGCTAGTCTCGAACTCCTGACCTCAAGTGATCTGCCCATATCAGCCTCCCACAGTGCTGGCATCACAGGTGTGAGCCACCACGCCCGGCAATATTACTCATCTTTATCCCATTCTGTGGATGAGGAAGCTGAGGCCTGAATGAGGCCCAGGCTCTGAGGCTGCAGCTCTGAGGTGCTTTCCACCATGCCAGCTGCTTTCCCTTTCCTGGGCCACCCCTTCTACACCAAATCAACAGAGATTCTGAGGATCCACTGTATTGGAACCACTCACTCAGCTCCAACAAACCCAGAAATGTGCAATAAGATCAGAGGCGGGTAGGATTTGCCTCCCATGCATCCTCTGAGGCTGTTCCAGGGTGGGAACTTACAGCTTCTCACTGCTCAGATAGGCTCCAGCACGGAGAGGAGGGGCTGGCCTCCTTCCTACCCAGCCCCTTGGCCCTAAGTAGAAAAGCGAGAAACCTAATTTACAAAGATGCTTTATCATCCAGACCCTGTTTGCTTTTTTTTTTTTTTTTGAGATGAAGTGTTGCTCTTGTCCCCAGGCTAGAGTGTAGTGTCGTGATCTCAGCTCGCTGCAACCTCCATCTCCCAGGTGTAACTGGGACTATAGGTGTGAGCCACCACACCCAGCTACTTTTTGTATTTTTAGTAGAGACGGAGTGTCACTATGTTGACCAGGATGGTCTGGATCTTTTGACCTCCTGATCTGCCCTCGGCCTCCCAAAGTGCTGGGATCGCAGGCGTGAGCCACCGCGCCCAACCCCGTATTTCCTTTCTGGATGTGGGTAAGTGTTCTGTTTTGGTTTTTCCTCTTCTCGTATTTTAGGATTTGTGTACGTTAAGTTCCGGGGCACACGTGCAGGATGTGCAGGTTTGTTACACAGGGAAATGTGTGCCGTGGTGGTTTGTTGCCGCTATCAGCCCGTCACCTAAGCATTAAGCCCAGCACGCATTAGCTGTCTTTCCTAATGCCCTCCCTCCTCTGGTTGCCCCTCCCCACACGGGCGTTTTCATCCAATTCCTTCCCATCGTTTTCCCTGTTGTAGTCTCGGTCAGATGTGATGACCCTGTGTTTGCAGTTTTGCATCCTGTTGTCTTCATTTAACTAAAGGTCACAGGCCAGACGTGGTGGCTCACGCCTGTCACCCCAGCACTTTGGGAGGCTGAGGTGGGAGGATTGCATGAGCCCAGCTTGGGCAGCATAGCCAGACCTGGTGTCTGCACATAATAATAATTTTTAAAATTACCCGGCTGTGGAGGCATGCACCTGCAATATCCTCGCTGCTCGGGAGACTGAGGCAGAGGATCACTTGAGTCCCGGTAGTTGAGGCTATAGTGAGCTGTAATTACACCACTGCGCTCTACATCCTGTCTCAAGAAAGCTCACACATACCACATGGCACTTAGCCTTTAAGAAGGACCCCACCTCCTGGTATTCATGCCCTTTGTAATCCTCTCCCCTTGAATGTGTGGCTAGACCGAGTGACTCACTTCCAAGGAACATAAATGAGCAAAAATGAAGGGTTGCCACTTCCAAGATCAGGTTACAAAGGACTGGGTGCCTTCCACGTTGCTTGCTCTCTCTTGCTTGCCCTGAAGGATGCCAGCTGCCACATTGTGAGCTGCCCCGTGGAAGGGCCCACACATGGAGAAACTGATGGCTCCAGCACAGAGCCACGGACAGCCTCGTGAGTGAGCCTGGAAGTGGACCTTCTTCCAGTCAAGCTTTGAGATGGTCACAGGCCCAGTAGAGACCTGGATTGCAGCCTCGTGACAGGCCCAGAGCCAGAGGCACCAGTTAAGGCAGGCTGGCATTCCTGCCATATGAAAACTATGCCATAATAAGTGCTTGCTATTTAAGGCAGTAAGTTTGAGGGTAACTTGTTACTCAGCAGCAGGTAGCTAATACACATTCCATGGGTACCTTTTCCTATGGCTGGACATCAAGGCTGTTTATGTTTCATTATTACAAAAGTCAATTTTTAAAAAAAAATTTTAAGACAGGGTCTCACTCTGTCTCCTAGGCTGGAGTGCAGTGGTATGATCATGGCTCACCACAGCCTCAACCTCCCAGCTCAAATCATCCTCCCACCTCAGCCTCCTGAGTAGCTGGGAATACAGGTCTCACCACATTGCCCAGGCTGATCTTAAACTCCTGAACTTAAGCGATCCTCCAGCCTCAGCCTCCCCAAGTGTTGGGATTACAGGCATGAGCCACCACGCCTGGTCCAAAATTCACTTTAGAGTACATCTTCTTTGTCCAAAATGCTTTTTCTGAGCTTAGATTATTTAAGGGTGAATCTAGCAGGAAGATGATTGAAGTCAACATTCTAACATGTGTGATTTTTTAAATGAGTATCCCCAAATGGCTGTCCTCCAAGGAACGGGACTTGACCAAGTTGGGCCACCAGAAGTCTCTGGGTCTCCATTGCTGGGCACCTTTGGCCAGCGCCTTTCTTAGGCGCTTTGATCATTGATGTTTCCCAGAGCCATCAGGTAATGATAGTGCTTTTCCTGCTCACCTCTCAGGGTGATTACCAGACCTGGAATCAAACCATGTAAATGAAGTCTTGGAGGCCTCACAGTGCCCCATAGGGCTGGGAGAGGTGAGGAGTTTTCTGTCAATCTTGGAGCTCAGCTTATGCCAGCCCCTTCTCATTTCATAGGACAGAAAGCAGAGGCTCAGAGATGCCAGGGGCTTACTCAGGGTAACAGAGTCATCCATATTAGGGCAGGAACAAAATAGCCCAGGTCCTTTGCCTCCCTGCATAGAGTTCTTCCCCTTGACCCACACAGCCTCCCAGCTTGTTTGCTTTCCTGGACCAAAGCAGAGCCCCTTCTCTAACCCCTCTCCCCAGTTCTTCACACTGCCTTCAGATTTGGAATTCTCGAGTAGACTGCTCCCCACTGGCTGTGAGCCTGGGCTTGTCTGGTGGGTCTTCATTTTAGTTCTAAATTAACATCACCTGGGCTCCACCCACAGTGCTGCAGGCTTCTTAAACCCTGAGGACTCAGAAAATCATCTTATAGGTCAAGAAGTCTTGGCTGGGTGCGGTTGCTGACACCTATTGTCTCAGTACTTTGAGAGGCTGAGGCAGGAGGATCACTCGAGCTCAGGGGATCAAGACCAGCCTGAGTAACATGGTGAAACTGTCTCTACAAAAAAAATAGAAAAAGTCAGCTGGGTGTGGTGGCAAGTGCCTGTGGTTCCAGCTACTTGGGAGACTGAGGCAGGAGGATGGCCTGAGCCTGGGAGTTAGAGTTTGCAGTGAGCCGAGATGGCAGCATTGCACTCCAGCCTGGGCGAGTGAAGGAGACACTGTCTCAGAAAGAAAAAAGGAAGGATGAGCACGGCGGCTCACGCCTGTAATCCCAGCACTTCGGGAGGCCGAGGCGGGTGGATCCCGAGGTTAGGTGTTCAACACCAGCATGGCCAACATGGTGAAACCCCGTCTCTACTAAAAATACAAAAATTAGCCGGGTGTGGTGGCAGGGGCCTGTAATCCCAGCTACTCAGGAGGCTGAGGCAGGGAATTGCTTGAACCCAGGAGGCGGAGGTTGCGGTGAGCTGAGGTTGTGCCACTGAATTCCAGCCTGGGTGACAGAGCAAGAATCGGTCTCAAAAAAAACAAATCTAGCTTCAAATTCTTCCTTCCTTTGTCCCTTTGCTGTTGACAGCAAGGGTGGTCACCCAACAAACCACCCTTGTCTCCATCAGAAAACTGCCCTCTGTGACTTTACCCAGCTCACTCCTCCTGCCTCTCTGCAGGTCCCTCTATGAGGCCATGAACCCCAGCCTGGGCTGTTTCCAGCCCCCTGCCACTGTGGCCAAGAACACAGGAAGCATCTGAGTCACCCGTTGTCCCCTGGGCTTTGACTGCCTGGGCTCAAGTTCCAGAGTCAGGGAAGGACAAAGAAGAGGTTAGCTCCACAGAAGCCAGGACTGTCCTGTGGGGCTCTGTGTTCCACGCTGTGGGACCCCAGACAGCCAGTGGTTCAGGAACCTCTCCCCGGTTCTTCACACTGCCTTAAGATTGGGAATTCTCAGTAGACTCTGCTCCCCACTGGCCGTGGGCCTGGACTTGTCTGGTGGGTCTTGATTTTAGTTGTAAATTAGTATCACCTGGGGTGCTTTAAGAATGAGTAACACCTGGGCTCCACCCACAGCGCTTCAGATTTAATTTGTAAGGTTCCCCAGCTGATTTCAGAGTGCAGCCGAGCTTGAGAACTACGGGGCTGGTCATTCATCTCCTTAATAGTTGCTGGAAACCATGGACATCCTGGTCTGTTCAGGCACATCGAAACTGTCAGTGGTAATGTAATAAATAATCCGTCCACCCATCCGCCGGCTTCTCCTGGTAGTGGGTGCTCTCAGGCTTTCCTCCGCCCCCAGAGCCCAGGTCAAGATGCCAGTGGTGGACATTGACAGTCGTGTTGACGGGCGTACGCAAGCCAGTGTGCTGCCACCCTGAGACCGTCCTCCAAAGTGCCCTGCACTGAGTGGGAAATTCAAGGTGAGAATAGCAGGTTACCCCAGGCTCAGCCCCGCTGGACGGAGCTGCCCCAGACCACGGGAACTCACCTCTTGCTTCAGTGTGACCTGGAGCTGAGACCCGGAATCAAAGGAGATCATTTTGGAGCTTTAAAATTTGACTGTCCTGCTGAATTTTGGACTTACATGGGCCCAGCAACCCTTTTATTTTGGCCAATTTCACCCATTTGAAATGGCTGTGTTTACCCAATGCCTTTACCCCCATTGCATCTAGGGAGTAACTAGCTTGTTTTTGATTTTACAGGCTCACAGGCAGAAGGGACTTGTCTCCGATGAAACTTAGGACTGTGGACTTCTGGGTGAACGCTGAAATGAGTTAAGATTTGGGGGGACTGTTGGGAAGACATGAGATTTGGAAGGGCTGGGTGGTATGATATGGTTTGGCTGGTCCCCATCCAAATCTCAACTTGAATCGTAACTCCTGGAATTCCCACGAGTTCTGGGAGGAACCCACGAGGAGGTAATTGAATCACGGGGCGGGGGCAGTCTTTCCCGTGCTATTCCCATGATAGTGATCAACTCTCACGAGAACTCAGGGGTCTCCGCTTCCACTTCTTCCTCCTCCTGTTTTGGGGCTGCCGTATAAGAGGTGCTTTTCGCCCTCTGCCGTGATTCTGAGACCTCCCCAGCCAGGTGGAACTGTAAGTCTAATTAAACCTCCCTTTTTCCCCCAGGCTCAGGTATGTCTTTATGAGCAGCGTGAAAACAGACTCATAGGGTGAATTTTGAAAGGAGAGGGTCAGCTCTCCTCAAGTGCCTTTCCCTTGAGTAAGCATAACAGCATGTACTGTGTGATTCTATTTATGAAAAATAATGAGTATATTTGTTTTATAGTGCAATATGAAAATTCTCATGGGTCTGTTTTTTTATCTATTGCTTCAACTGGCCCTTGGTTACATCGTCTTGTCACCTTGTGTGCCTAGTTTTCATTTTTTTTTTGAGAAAGGGTCTGACTCTCTATTGCCTGCGCTGGAGAACAGTGGCACAATTATGGCTCACTGCAGCCTCAACCTCCAGGGCTCAGGCAATCCTTCCACCTCAGCTTTCTGAATAACAGACTACAGGTGCATGGGAACAGGCCTGGTTAGTTTTTGTATTTTTTTGTAAAGATGGGGTTTCACCATGTTGCCAGGCTGGTCTTGAACTCCCAGGCTCAAGTGCTCTGCCTGCCTTACCCTCCCTAGGTGCTGGGATTACAGGCATGAGCTGCCACAGCGGGCCTGTTTATGCTGATTGTAGAATGGACATTTGTTTCAGATACTACCTTAGAAATTACTTTAGGCCTAAAGTCATGTTCCTTCATTTAGGACACAAGAAAGAAAAAGAAAGAAGGAAAGAGAGAGAGAAAGAAAGGAGGGAGAGAGGGAGGGCAGGACAGCACAACTGCAGTGGCTCACACCTGTGATCCCAGCACTTTGGGAGGCTGAGGCTGGCAGATCAACTGAGGTTGGGAGCTCGAGACCCGCCTGACCAACATGGAGAAACCCCATCTCTACTAAAAATACAGAAAATTTACCAGGTGTGGTGATGGGCGCCTGTAATTCTAGCTACTTGGGAGTCTGAAGCAGGAGAATCGCTTGAAGCTGGGAGGCGGAGGTTGCAGTGAGCCAAGATCACGCCATTGCACTCCAGCCTGGGCAACAAGTCTGAAACTCTGTTTAAAAAAAGAAAAATAAAGAAATGAGGTCCTGATTAAAAAAAGAAATAAGGCCGGGTGCAGTGGCTCATGCCTGTAATCCCAGCACTTTGGGAGGCCAAGGCGGATGGATCACGAGGTCAAGAGATCGAGACCATCCCGGTCAACATGGTGAAACACCGTCTCTACTAAAAATACAAAAAAATATTAGCTGGGCACGGTGGCACGTGCCTGTAATTCCAGCTACTCAGGAGGCTGAGGCAGGAGAATTGCCTGAACCCAGGAGGCAAATGTTGCGATGAGCCAAGATCGCGCCTTTGCACTCCAGCCTGGGTAACAGCGAAACTCCGTCTCAAAAATAAAATAAAATAAAATTTAAAAAGACACAGAGAACCTAGACTGGCCTGAGGGTGCATGAATCCAGAAAGGCTTCCTGGAGGAGGTGCTACCCACTGAAGACCCAAAGGAAGAGTAACAAAGAGATTAACCAACAACAAAGCAGTAAGGCCCAGTTGAGAGAGTTGTGGTGAGGGCCAAAGGCAGGGAGGCTGGAAATTGAGCGATAGGAAGGAGTCCATTCTGATAGGGAGGATCTTGCCAGGAAGGGAGCCTATGGGAGCAGGAGGTGCTGAGACTGCTGTTCTGGGAGGTGGTGCTGGTTGAATGAATGAGCGAAGAAAGGAATGAATGAGGGATCCAACGAGCGAAGGCCACGGTGGAAAAACCAACTCTGTCTTCTACAGTGGTTGTTTTTGTTTTTGTTTTGGCAGTTGGGACAAGTAGAGACACACGGCAGCACACGCTCATCCTGCACCACCCCCAGCTCGGGACTCGAAGGACCAGGGTGTGCCGAAGGTGGCATGTCAGGCCCAGATGGGGCCGGGAGGACTGGGTCTCCTCCCCTCCTCGGCTGCCCCTCTGTTCCGGGGTAGGGGGCTGATTGACGGCTCCCTCGCCCCGCCCCGCCAGCCCAGTGCCAAGCTTCCCAGCTGCTGACTCAGGCCCTGCCGGCCAGCTCAGCATTCCTGCCTGGCCCCCACTGAATGGGGCTATTGAAAGGCTCTGTAGCCACAAACCACGCCCCCAACCAGAGCCTTCGGCTGCGCTGTGGCTCTGCTCTCAGGGGACAGCGTAGGCCTGGGGTCAGTGGTAGACGGCTCTGGCTGCCAGTGACTGACAGTCTGGAGTTGCCTGGGAAAAAGGACAATCCTGGGTAAGCTGGCTGGGCTGGCACCAAAGAGGAGATCCCAATGGAAGGGGTCTCCCTGGCTCGCAGGACAGAGGCCCTGGGATGGGTGACCCTGGCTTGGGGGAGGGGTCTACATGTCTCTGGGAGAGCCAAAGGGCCCTGTGGGTTTTGCCACCTGCCCCCTCAGACTGGAGCTTCCCTGAAGTAGAGGTTTCCCCTTTAGATAGAGGCCACTCTGGTATGGGCTGGGTCTCCCCCACCAGACAGGAGCCAAGGTAGGGAGAAGGGGTGGTTTGGAATTTGGAGTCAAGCTCAGCTCCCCAGGCATGGAAACAGCGTCAGCGTCCAGCCTCGGCCTCTGCTGCTGGGTCCAGATCAAGCACCCTCCTTTCCCATCTTCTCCGTCTCGGCCTCTGCCTAAGCCAGGACCTGGCCACCAGCCTGGCTGCGGGGGCCCTTTTTCAGGTATGGGGGAGGGCCGGGTGCCATGAAGCCAGTGCAGGTCGCCACCCTTCTGTGGATGCTACTGCTGGTGCTCAGGCTGGGGGCCGCCCGGATGGGGTCCCCAGAAGAGGACTTCTACTATGGAACCTTCCCTTTTGGTACGGCCACACCTCTGTTCGTCTGCCTGCCTGCCTGCCTGTCTGTCGTCCATCTGCCCACCTTGGCTGACTCGCCGAGCAGTCTGCGGGTCTTGCTTCCTGACAGGACAGAAAACCCACCTCTGAGTGGTTTCCCTCTGTGTGGTGGTTCTAACTTTCTAATAGCTTTTTTAAGTTACTAAAAACTGCACAGATAATACATGCTAATCAGAGCTAACAGTGTGCAAAAAGGTTTTTAATATCTCTTCTCCTACCTTACCCTACCTTGTGTGCTCCCACTCCTAGGGAGACCAGGCCCCAGTGGGGCAGGGGCAGCGTGGTAGGGAGGGGCAGTCCCTGAGGCCTGAGAGAGACATGGGAGCACCCGGGGCCCAGCGTGGGTCTCTCCCTTCAGGCTTCTCCTGGGGTGTGGGCAGTTCTGCCTACCAGACGGAGGGCGCTTGGGACCAGGACGGGAAAGGGCCCAGCATCTGGGACGCCTTCACGCACAGTGGGAAGGGGAAGGTGCTCGGGAATGAGACGGCAGATGTAGCCTGTGATGGCTACCACAAGGTCCAGGTGAGTGCGGGTGTGTGTGTGTGCGAGTGTGTGCCTGTGTGTGCACGCGTGTGTGTGTGTGCGTGTGTGCGCGCGCACATGCCGAGCTGGGAGGCAAGGGGTGTTGTACTGGGGAGCCCTGGTGACAGTGTCATCCCCATGCTCTGCCAAACACCCTCTACCCCCGTGCAGCCAGAGGGGGCAGGGCCAGTGGGAGTGACGGTTTTGGAGGGGCCAGGATGTGGTGGTGCATGGAGGAGGAAAGGAAAGCAGGGCGTCACCTGAGCCAGTGCCTCAGGCCAAGTGAGGGAGAGCTGAAAGTCTGATGCCCCAGCCGCAGGGCCTACAGCCAGAGGCCTGCACCCTGGTCCCGCTTGGGAGTTGTGCCTGTGAAGGGAGTGGGACCCGCTCATCCTCAGCACCCGCTTTCCTCTCTGGATGGCTTCTTGAAGCCATCACCCAGGTTTATAAGGGCAGCCTGAAGAACTTCTCCAAGGGCCTCCTTGTCCTGCGTTTTCCTTGGCATATCCCCTGCATGATGTGGGGCAGGTGGCATCACCTCTGTTGTACAGATGAGGAAGCAGGTTCTTCCTCACCCACGAACAGATAGAGACAAGAGTGAGCCTCGGCCCTGGAGCCCGATGACCCCTACCTCCCACAGCCGGGGCCCCAGGTGACCTGCCTCCCCACCCCTGTCTGCACAGGAGGACATCACTCTGCTGAGGGGACTGCACGTCAACCACTACCGATTCTCCCTGTCTTGGCCCCGGCTCCTGCCCACAGGCGTCCGAGGTGAGCCAGGGCAGCCCCTCCCAAGCCCAAGTGCAGCCCCCTCCGGCCATATTGGCTTTGCAGGGGCACCACAGAGTCCTGGGGAGGGAGACCAGCCCATGAACTTGGTTGCTGATGATAGCAGCTCTCACAGGTTATTCAGGTAACTGGGCTCCCAGATTGCTGGCAGCCTGAGGGTGCCTCGGGCCTTCAAAAAGCAACGGGGGGACTGGGTGCAGTGGCTCACGCCTGTAATCCCAGCACTTTGAGAGGCTGAGGCCGGCACATCATGAGGTCAAGAGATCAAGACCATCCTGGTCAACATAGTAAAACCCTGTCTCTACTAAAATACAAAAATTAGCTGGGCGTGGTGGCGCACGTCTGTAATCCTAGCTACTCAGGAGGCTGAGGCAGGAGAATTTCTTGAACCCAGGAGGCAGAGGTTGTGGTGAGCCAAGATCGCACCACTGCACTCCAGTCTGGCGCCTCGCAACGGAGCAAGACTCTCTCAAAAAAAAAAAAAAAAAAAAAAAAAACAGCAGGGCCCAGAAATGCTGCACTCCAGAAGGCCAAGGCCAAGGGCCTTTTCTCATAGCATCTTATTTTATTCCACCTGTAGCCGAGAAGGTGAACAAGAAGGGAATGAAATTCTACAACGATCTTATCGATGCCCTTCTGAGCAGCAACATCACCCCCATCGTGACCTTGCACCACTGGGATCTGCCTCAGGTGAGGACCTGTGCAGGTTCACAGGCCCAAGGAGTGCTCAGCGTAGCAGGAGAGAGCCTGGTTTGAGGACGTGGGTTGCCAAGGTGGGCAGAGACTCGATTTTGGATTCTGGCTCAGGACCATAAGATGTGAGTGAGTGAAAAAGAACTCTTGGCAGGGCACACTGGCTCACATCTGTAATCCCAGCACTTTAGTAGGCTGAGGAGGGTGGATCATGAAGTCAGGAGTTCAAGACCAGCCTGACCAACATGGTGGAACCCCATCTTTACTAAAAATACAAAAATTAGCTGGGTGTGGTGGCATACACCTGTAATCCCAGCTACTCAGGAGGCTGAGGTAGAAGAATCGCTTGAACCTGGGAGGCAGAGGTTTCAGTGAGCTGAGATCACACCACTGCACTCTAGTTTGGGCAACAGAGTGAATGTCTCAAAAAAAAAATCTCTCTGACTCACTGTCTTAGTCCACTTTTGCTGTTATACCAGAATACCTGAGACTGGTAGTTTGTAAAGAATGAGAATGTATCTTCTTGTAGTTCTAGAGGCTGGGAAGTCCAAGGCACTGGCAGGTGCAGATTTTGGTGAGGGCCCAGTATCTGCTTCCAAGGTGATGCCTTGAAGGCTGTGTCCCTCTTTTTATAAGAGCACCTAATCCCATTCATGATAAAAGACCCCTCATGACTCAATCACCTGCCAAATGCTACACGGCCCAATACTACTACTCAGGTGATAAAGTTTCAACATGAATTCAAGGGGACAGAAACATGAAACCAAAGCACTCACGTATGGCAGGGAGGTCGCACTGCTTTAATTGATGCTTGTAGTAACTGAAAAGAGTGAGTCCTTTAGTTTTCTAAAGAACTTGACATAAAAACAAATTTTAAAAACTGTAAAGATATGTCTTTTAGGCCGGGTGCAGTGGCTCACGCCTGGGATCCCAGCACTTTGGGAGGCCGAGGCAGGCAGATCCCCTGAGGTCAGGAGTTCGAGACCAGCCTGATTAACATGGATAAACCCCGTCTCTACTAAAAATACAAAATTAGTTGGGCGTGGTGGCGCATGCCGGTAATCCCAGCTACTCTGGAGGCTGAAGCAGAAGAATAGCTTGAACCCAGGAGGTGGAGGTTGCAGTGAACCAGTGAGCCAAGATCGCGCCATTGCACCCCAGCCTGGGCAACAAGAGCAAAACTCCATCTCAAAAAAATAATAATAAGTCTTTAAGATCGGGCAGCCAGGTGCAGTGGCTCACACCTGTAATCCCAACACTAAGAGGCTAAGGTTGGTGGATC
Source organism: Leontopithecus rosalia (assembly GCA_028533165.1). Taxonomy (NCBI): domain Eukaryota; kingdom Metazoa; phylum Chordata; class Mammalia; order Primates; family Cebidae; genus Leontopithecus; species Leontopithecus rosalia. Next base: position 9,938,535 of record CM052655.1, on the reverse strand, counting down.
ACTTGAGGTCAGGAGTTCCAGACCAACCTGGCCAACGTGGTAAAACCCTGTCTCTACTAAAAATACAAAAATTAGTTGGGCATGGTGGTGGGTGCTTATAATCCCAGCTACTAGAGAGGCTGAGGCAGGAGAATCGCTTGAACCTGGGAGAGGGAGGTTGCAGTGAGCCGAGATGGTACCATTGCACTCCAGCCTGGGCAATGAGAGTGAAACTCTGTCTCCAAAAAAAAAGAACTGGTGACATAGCATGATGAATACGTTTAGCCTTTTTTCTCTGATATGTTGGAGTCAGTACCACAGGCACTCAGATGACCCCGGCCCCAGCAATGTCCATGAAATCACAACGTGCTTTAGAAGGTCACCATGTTACTATTCAAGTAATTTCTTTTTTTTTCTTTTGAGACTGAGGCTCACTCTGTCGCTCAGGCTGGAGTACAGTGGCGTGATCTCAGCTCACTGCAACCTCCGCCTCCTGGGTTCAGGCAGTTCTCTGCCTCAGCCTCCTGAGTAGCTGGAGGCTAATTTTTTGTATTTTTAGTAGAAACAGGAGTTCACCATCTTGGCCTGGCTGGTCTTAAACTCCTGACCTCATGATTCATCTGCCTTGGCCTCTCAACGAGCTGGGATTACAGGGGTGAGCCACCATTCCTGTCCTCAAGTAATATTGTCTTTTTATTTTTATTTTTATTTTTTTGAGACAGAGTCTTGTTTTATTGTCTAGGCTGGAGTGCAGTGGCGTGACCTCAGCTCACTGCAACCTCTGCTCCTGGGTTGAAGTGATTCTCCTGTCTCAGCCTCCCCAATAGCTGGGATTACAGGCATGAGCTGCCACCCCTGGCTAAATTATGTATTTTTAGTAGCGATAGAGTTTCACCAAGTTGGCCAGGCTAGTCTTGAACTCCTGACTTCTCAAGTGATCTGTGTGCCTTGGCCTCCCAAAGTGCTGGGATTACAGCATGAGCCAGTGTGCCCAGCCTTAAGCAATATTTCATTCATTCAATAGGCCTTACTACATCTCAAGGGTCTAGGGTTATAGACAGGGAGTGGGCAGTGCTGGGTGCAAGGCCATGGGAGGGCAGAAAGTGGAGACAAGGCTTCTGGGGGGGTATTGGGGAGAAGGTGGTCCCATCGGTGCCCTGGAAAGTTTGGGCAGGAGATGGGAGGAAAGGGTGCTCTGATTGGAGGGTGCATGGCAAAGGGGGAAGCTGGGCAGGCAGTTTGGTTCAGTTAGAATGCAGGGAGCAGGCAGGAGAAGGAAAGGTTAGAGGCTGGAGGAGTGGCTCGGGGAAGACCTCAAAGGCCTCAATGCTGAGCCGAGATGACTGAGCACTGGGTTTATTCCGTGGGAATGGGAGCTACCCGAGTCCTCTCACTGGGGAGGGCAGAGCAGGCTTTAGGGAGATGAACCTTCCAGCTGCTTCCCTGGCTGCTTTCACCAACCTGCCCCATTAACATCCTCTCAAACCCACCAAGGAGAGCCAAAGAGGTAGTCTCGATACAGTGACAAGTCTTGGGAGAATTCTGCCATCATGAGCAGATGCCTTTGTCAGGAAAGCCCTCTGCTGAAGAAGGCAGACGTGCCCCAAGGCTTCTTGGAGCTTTCTGACGTCGGCATGGCCCTCAAAATCCTTATCAGTGTTCCTCCCAGCATCAGATCTCATTTCTCCAGAACTGAGACCCAAGATGCTTCTGCATGATTAGGCTCCTTTCCCGTAGCTCCGTTTTCTTTCTTTCTCCCTTTTTTTTTTTTTTTTTTGAGATAGAGTCTTGCTCTGTCGCCCAGGCTAGAGTACAGTGGTGTGATGTCAGCTCACTGCAACCTCCACCTCCCAGGTTCAAGTGATTCTTCTCCTTCAGCCTCCCAAGTAGCTGGGACTATAAGCACACGCCATCACGCCTGGCTAATTTTTTGTATCTTTAGTAGAGTCGAGTTTCATCGTATTGGCCAGGCTGGTCTTGAACTCCTGACCTCGTGATCCACCCACCTCCGCCTCCCAAAGTGCTGGGATTACAGACTTGAGCCACTGCGCCTGACCACATTTTCTTAAATATTCAATCCATTCAGTTCTTTTTTTTTTTTTTTTTTTTTTTGAGACGGAGTTTTGCTCTTGTTACCCTGGCTGGAGTGCAATGGCGCGATCTCGGCTCACCGCAACCTCTGCCTCCTGGGTTCAGGCAATTCTCCTGCCTCAGCCTCCCGAGTAGCTGGGATTACAGGCACGTGCCACTGTGCCCAGCTAATTTGTTGTATTTTTAGTAGAGATGGGGTTTCACCGTGTTGACCAGGATGGTCTCAAGCTCTTGACCTTGTGATCCACCCGCCTCGGCCTCTCAAAGTGCTGGGATTACAGGCGTGAGCCACCACGCCCGGCCTCCATTCAGTTCTTTGTAAGCGTGAGAGTCCCAATCTCCCTGTGCAGCCTCTCCCTGATTCGTCCAAGGACTGTCACACAGCTTATCTCCACATTTAAAATGCTGTGAGGTTCATTCATGGGGAACCTGCTTCTCTGTGTTCACAGCTGCTCCAGGTCAAATACGGTGGGTGGCAGAATGTGAGCATGGCCAGCTACTTCAGAGACTATGCCAACCTGTGCTTTGAGGCCTTTGGGGACCGCGTGAAGCACTGGATCACATTCAGTGATCCTCGGGTAAGCGAGGCCCCTCCAGGTAGGAGAAAGTGGCATTCCCTGCCACTTCTTACAGATGCTGTGGTCCTGCTTGCTGTCCCTATAGGCAATGGCAGAAAAAGGCTACGAGACAGGCCACCATGCACCGGGCCTGAAGCTTCCTGGCACCGGCCTGTACAAGGCAGCACACCACATCATTAAGGTGAGGTGGGTCCTTCTGGTGGGGGAACAGCCTCGAGGACAGCTCAGCCTACCCCGGGGGCTGTAGCTTGGTCTGCTTCCGAGTGAGCGTACTCCACAGCACCTTCCTTTCTGTGACGATTTATGGAGGGAATGCCCTGTCATCCAGGGTGCTGCTGGACACTATGGCTGAGCCGTTACAGCAGCTGTCAAGAGCTTACAGCCTAGCCAAGGGGGTGGAGCACATCCATGTGGAAATGTGTCAACTACAGGCCCAAGCTGTGACAGGAGGAAGAAGGGGTGTGACAGTGAGCAAGGGGCTATGATCGAGTGGAAGTAACTGGGGTTGATCAAGGACAGCAGTAACAGGAGTTAGAAGTGGTTGTCAGAGCATGGACTTCAAAGAACCTGGGATTTTTGGAGGACTTAGGAAAAATAGCTTGGAAGCAGCAGTGATGAGCAGGCAGACTCCACCTTACTCCCAGCTCAGAGGTATGTGGAGTGTGAGGGGAAAAAAGGCCTCTGCTCAAAGGTGCTGCAGTGGAGGTGGTCTTAGGGCTGACAGGCATCAGTCACAGCAAGAGAGTAAAGGGGACATTAGGAGAAGATGCTGTGGGGAGGAAGGGCTACTGGAAAGACTTGTCACTGGGGAGGAAATTGGGTCACATTATGGGACATGTAGAGGATGTGGATGATGGTAACTGGACAACAGGGATATGAGGCATGTGGGATTGGCCCCAAAGGACACTTAGCAGAAGGTGGAGAATCTGTCTAAGCTGGAAGGCAAGGAGCCACTGGGTGACATACCAGACCCCCAAACTCACATCAGGGAGAACATTTTCTCCTCCTTTCTACATTTGGCTTATGATTTCTTAAACTGTGAATCTTTAAAGGGCAGAACTTCAAAATATTTTTATTTTTTTGAGACTGAGTCTTGCTCTGTCACCCAGGTTGCTGTGCGATGGCATGATCTCAGCTCACTGCAACCTCTGCCTCCCGGGTTCAAGCAGTTCTCCTGCCTCAGTCTCCCAAGTGGATGGGACTACAGGTGTGTGCAATCACACCTAGCTAATTTTTGTATTTTTGGTAGGGACAGGGTTTCACCATGTTGGCCAGGCTGGTCTTGAACTCCTGACCTCAGGTGATCCACCCACCTCGGCCTCCCAAAGTGCTGGGATTGTAGCATCAGTCATCGTGCCCAGCCTCAAGATATTTTTAACATTAAATATGGAAGTCATCTATTGAAGGTAGTGAGCTGAAGAGATGTGATTGATTGATTATTGACTGATTGATTGGCAGAGTCTCGCCCTGTTGCCCAGGCTGGAGTGCAATGGTGTGATCCCAGCTCACTGCAACCTCTGCCTCCCAGGTTTAAGCAATTCTCCTGCCTCAGCCTCCTGAGTAGCTGGGATTACAGGCATATGCTACCACACCCGGCTATTTTTTTTGTATTTTTGGTGGAGACGGGGTTTTACCATCTTGGCCAGGCTGGTCTCGAACTCCTGACCTTGTGGTCTGCCCTCCTCAGCCTCCCAAAGTGCTAGGATTACAGGTGTGAGCCGCTGTGCCCGACCTGAAGTGGTTCTAATACTGTTTTGACATGTTCCACTTCAGACAATACCATGATTCACTTCGTTATTGCTGGTTGGCAAAAGGAAGTATAAGGAAAGAAGTTCGATAAATAAAGCTTCTCTGTGAGTAACAAACAACCCCAAATTCTGCAGCCTTCAGATATTCAGGTCTTCTAAATTGGTGCTTCTGAAACTTTAACAAGCACCAAAATCATTTAACAAACGATAACTAAGCTGGGTATGCTGGCACATGCCTTTTGTCCCAGCTATTTGAGAGGCTGAGGCAGGAGGGAGGATCATTTGAGCCTAGGAGTTTAAGTCCAGCATAGGCAACAAGCAAGACTCCATCTCAAAAAAAAAAAAAAGCTTATTAAAGCACAGATTGCTGGCCGGGCATGGGGCTCATGCCTGTAATCCCAGCACTTTGGGAGGCCAAGGAGGGCAGACCGCTTGAGGTCAGGAGTTCGAGATCAGCCTGGCCAACATGGTGAAACCCTGTCTCTACTCAAAATATAAAAATTAGCCAGGCATGGTGGCACACACCTGTAGTCCCAGCTACTCGGAAGGCTGAGGCAGGAGAATCACTTGAACCCAGGAGGCGGAGGCTGAGATTGCACCACTGCACTCCTGCCTGGGCGACAGAGCATGACTGTCTCAAGGGAAACACACACACACGCACACACACACACACACAGAGAGAGAGAGAGAGAGATTGCTGTGTCACTGGGCCCCACTCTGAGTTTCTGATGCAGTAGGTCTGGTGAAGGGCCCATGGATTGGCATTTCTATTAAGTTCCTGGTGGATCCTGATGCTAAATAAAAACGCAAAGTTGTTTGAGCCAGACTTAGAGCAAGTTTCATCTACAGTATAAAGAAAATAAGTGCCTCCGGGAGTTAGAGGAAAGAAGACTGGACTGGGATAATCAAGGCTGGATTGATGAAAATGATAGGTCTTCAGTTGAGTCTCTGGAGTTAGGAAGGAAAGAAAGGCTAACCGGGTTGAAAGGGAGGAAATGGATGAGCCAGGTGCCTATGATGAATTTCTGCTCCCCTTTCAGGCCCATGCCCAAGCCTGGCATTCTTATAACACCACGTGGCGCAGCAAGCAGCAAGGTGAGCTATGGTCCCAAACATGTACCTAGGACAGCCAAGTACCTGGAGCAGCAATGGCATGTCCACCTCCCACTCCCTTTTCTTTTTTTTAAAGGTCTGGTGGGAATTTCATTGAACTGTGACTGGGGGGAACCTCTGGACATTAGTAACCCCAAGGACATAGAGGCTGCTGAGAGATATCTACAGTTCTGTCTGGGCTGGTTTGCCAATCCCATTTATGCCGGTGACTACCCCCAAGTCATGAAGGACTATATTGGTGAGCCCCGTCTCATTTTAAACTGCAGATACCACGGCAAGTTATTGAGCCCACAGGAAATAAGCAAAGGCAGGGGGATGAGGAGCTCACTGGGCCTGGGTGAGGTACTCAAGGGATAATCCAGACTCCAAAGAATTGAGAACCAGATATTTGAACTGGCAGGGAGGAAGCCTAGACATCTGAGTTTCCCTAGACCAGCCGGGTGCAGTGGCTCACACCTGTAATCCCAGCACTTTGGGAGGCCGAGGTGGGCAGATCACAAGGTCAGGAGTTCGAGACCAGCCTGACCAACATGGTGAAACCTCGTCTCTACTAAATAATACAAAAATTAGCCAGGCGTGGTGGCAGGCACCTGTAATCCCAGCTACTCAGGAGACTGAGGCAGGAGAATCACTCGAACCTGGGAGGCAGAGGTTGCAGTGAGCCAAGATTGCACCACTGCACTTGAGCCTGGGTGACAGAGCAAGACTCCATCTCAAAAAAAAAAAAAAATTCCATTTTCTATATGTATCACATTTTGCTTATTCATTCATCCATCAAGAGACACTTATGTTGCTTCCATGTTTTAGCTCTTGTGAATAATGCTAAAAGCACGAGTGTACAAATATCTCAAGATCCAGCTTTCAGTTATTTGGGTTATATACCCAGAAGTGTAATTGCTGGATCATACCAAAAATTCCATCAGTAACTTTTTGAAGGAAGCACGATACTGTTTCCAACAATGGCTGTACCATTTTATCTTCCCAGCGATGATACACAAAGGTTCCATTGCTCCACATCCTTGCCAACACTTGTTATTGTCTAATATGGCCATCTGAATGGGTGTGAGGTTCTCACTGCAGTTTTGATTTGTACTTCTCTAATAATGTCTAAGAACATCTTTTCATGTGCTTATTGGCCATTTGTAGATCTTCTTTGGAAAAAACGCCAATTCAGGTTCTTTGCCCATTTTTTAATTGGGTTGTTTCGTCGTTGAGTTTTGGGAATTCTCTATGTATTCTAGAGTCTAATCTTTTATCAGATACATGGTATTCAAATATTTCCTCTCATTCTATGTGGGTGGGTTTTTATTCTGTTGCTGGTGTCTTGATTCTCAAATTGTAAAAAATTCCATGAAGTCCAATTTGTCTATTTATGTTTGTTCCTTTGCCTGTTTTTGTTGCCTGTGCCTTTAGGGTCAGAGTCAAGATCTAACTGCCCTTAATACAATGATCAGAAGTATTCAGAAAAAAAAGATGTAACTGCCCAATTAAATGTCATGGTGCTAAATATTTTTATTCTTTTTGATGCTAAGTGGTATTTTCTTAATTTTATTTTCAGATTGTTGATTGTTGATGTATAGAAATGTAACTGGTGTTTGTGTTACCTCTGTTATGGAGCTAACTTGCCAAATTCATTTATTAGCTCTAACCAATTTTTTATGGTATCTTTTAAGATTTTCTGCATATAAGATCCTATCTGTGAACAGAGTTGATTTTTACTTTTTTTTCCAATTTAGATGCATTTTATTTCTTTTTCTTGCATAATTACTCTGGCTAGAACTCTCATTACTATGTTGAATAGAACTGGTGAAAGCAGGTATCCTTTTCTTCTACCCTCTTAATTTTTTTTTTTTTTTTGAGACAGAGTCTCTCACTGTTGCCGAGGCTGGAGTGCAGGGGTGTAATCTTGGCTCACTGCAATCTCTGCCTCCTGCCTCCTGGGTTCAAGCGATTCTCGGGCCTCAGTCACCCGAATAGCTGAGATTACAGGCTTGGACCACCACGCCTGGCTAATTGTATTTTTAGTAGAAATGGGTCTTGCTATGTTGGCCAGGCTGGTCTTGAACTCCTGGTTTCAAGCGATCTGCCCACCTCGGCCTCCCAAATTATAGGAATTGTAGGCATGAACCAGTGCACCCAGCCATTCCTCTTAACTATTCTAAAGAACAAGAAAAATCTTCCCAGGAAACAGCTTCTGTCCCTTTGTGCCTCAAGGGACAGAACTGTCACATGCTTAGGTCAGGTGATGCCCTAGACCATCATGACCAGGGACCCAGAGGCTGGGGAGGAAGGGGCACAGAAGACAACAGGCATGGAACTACTGGGTAGGCCACCAGCAGTGTCTGAGCATAGAAATTTAAACGTATTATCTCTGATTTAAAGGTCTTAGCTGGCACTCACCCTAAAAAAAAAAGGAGAGACACAAAAAATAACACTGTAATTGGGTTACAGTTTCATACAACAAAGCTGTTTTAGGTGTTTGAAAAATGCAGTGCCTCTTTATAAAACACATTTATCAAACAGACTTATCTGGAACGGGAGGTAGCAAGTTCTAATTCCAACTCTGCCACTAACTAGTGAGTGAGTAGGCAAGGTGTTTCACTTCTTTGGCTTTTAATCTTATCTGAAAATGAAGGCAGTAGACAAAATTTTTTTTTTGGAGACAGAGTCTCACTCTGTCACCCATGCTGGAGTGCAGTGGCGCAATCTCGGCTCACTGGAACCTCCACCTCCCGGGTTCAAGTGATTCTCCTGCCTCAGCCTCCTGAGTAGCTGGGACTATAGGCACCCGCCACCACACCAGGCTAATGTTTTATTTTTGGTAGAGACAGGGTTTCACTATCTTGGCCAGGTTGGTCTCAAACTTCTGATCTCAGGTGATCTGCCCACCTCAGCCTCCCAAAGTGCTGGATTATAGGCATGAGCCACTCTGCCCAGCTGACAAAAATCTTTAAAAATCTTTTGGTGACAACCAGTTCTGTGACACATCTATACACATACAGTCAAAATCTTGACAATGATTTCCTCAAGATGCACAAGGGAAAAGCCTTCATAAAGGAACTGACAGGGCCCATGTCCCTGTAGACACAACTTATTTTTTTTTAATTTTTTTAATTACATTTTAGGTTTTGGGGTACATGTGAAGAACATACAAGATAGTTGCATAGGTACACACGTGGCAGTGTGATTTGCTGCCTTCCTCCCCTTCACCTATATCTGGCATTTCTCCCCATGCTATCCCTCCCCAACTCCCCCACCCTCGTTGTCCCTCCCCTATTCCCCCCAACACATCCCAGTGTGTAGTGCTCCCCTCCCTGTGTCCATGTGTTCTCATTGTTCAACACCCACCTATGAGTGAGAACATGTGGTATTTCATCTTCTGTTCTTGTGTCAGTTTGCTGAGAATGATGTTCTCCAGGTTTATCCATGTCCCTACAAAGGACACACATTCATGGTTTTTGATGGCTGCATAATATTCCATGTGTATATGTGCCACATTTTCCCTGTCCAGTCTATCATCATTGGGCATTTGGGTTGATTCCAGGTCTTTGCTATCGTAAACAGTGCTGCAATGAATATTCGTATGCATGTGTCCTTATAGTAGAACAATTTATAGTCCTTTGGATATATACCCAGTAATGGGATTGCTGGGTCGAATGGTATTTCTATTTCTTTTTTTTTTGGGGGGGGGGAGGA
>CM052655.1:9910332-9928830 GCA_028533165.1 Leontopithecus rosalia | reverse complement strand
GATTTCCTGTGCAGCCACCCGCTGCGCTAGTTCACAATTCACCTCCCAGAAATCTCCTGGTCTAGTTCACCGTCCAAAACCCGTTCAGTCAGATGAACATAGCAATCTGCTCTCCCAAGTCTCAAATTGCCGGTTTAACAGGGCGCCCAGACCCGTGTGTTTTGTGTGCCTTGCTGCTGCCGCGGCGCTGGCTGCCTGGCCGCGCCAGCGGAGAGCGCTGCGCTTGAGTCCTGCGTGCCTTTTACACCTGGGCTTTTTCCCCGCTCTGTGGGCTATAAGGATCCGTCTGAAAATGCGGTGTTTGCTTACCCTCTGCGTCTTGACTGAGAGCTACAGTGGTGAGTTGCTTCTAGAGCGCCGTCTTCCTCCCCTCAGGATCTCTTCTAGGGTTTTTATGGTGTTAGGTCTTATGTTTAAGTCTTTAATCCATCTGGAGTTAAGTTTCCTGTAAGGTGTCAGGAAGGGGTCCAGTTTCTGCTTTCTGCACATGGCTAGCCAGTTTTCCCAACACCATTTATTAAACAGGGAATCCTTTCCCCATTGCTTGTTTTTGTCAGGTTTGTCAAAGATCAGATGGTTGTAGATATGGACACAACTTATTCACACAGTGCATTCTTTCTCTTGGGACCCTCAGAGGCCACTGCAGGTGCCACAAGGAGATTGCATTAAAAAGTCAAATCGACTGTTTGTCAGAGAGCATTTAATGCCAATAATCCTAGCCCCTGCCAACTCCAAATGTGTGACGATGCCCACGGGAAAGAGGCTGAACTTTTCTTTTGCACAATGTAGAAAGAAGGATCCTCTAAGCAGTTAAAGTTTTATTTAGTACTGAAAGCATTCTGCCTGAAGTCTTGTTCACAAATTACTTCCAGGCCTCTTAGAACTACTCTTTTAGATGGAGACCATCCTGACTAACATGGTGAAACCCCATCTCTATTAATAATATAGAAATCAGCTGGGCATGGTGGTGCACGCTTGTAATCCCAGCTACTCGGGAGGCTGAGGCAGGAGAATCACTTGAACCCAGGAGGCAGAGGTTGCAGTGAGCCGAGATTGCGCCACTGCACTCCAGCCTGGTGACAGAGCAAGACTCTGTCTCAAAAAGAAAAAAAAAAAAGTACTCTTTTACTTACAGCAAATATGTAAACAAGTATTTCCAGATCAGTGCCGTTCAATAGAACTCTCCACAATGACGGAAATGTTCTATATGTGTGCTATCCAATTATCCAGTACAACAGCTTCTAGCCACCAGTGTGTATTAAAATTTTTTAAAATTAAACATTAAAAATGCAATCCTTCAGTCACTATATTTTAATAGTCACATGCAGCAAGTGGCTACTGTATTACTGCAAGGACAATGACAATAGCTGGTGGTTTTTCTTAAGTTACTAAATGTAACTGAAATAACATGCCAATATTTTATTTGCTTTATGCTAATATCTAGAAGTTTTTAATAACACAAACTTTGTAATCATTTTACATAAACTATTATCCTCTTTGGAACTATTCTTATGGTTGTATTAGATCGATTCATGGGAAATGTTGTTTTTCTTGATTTATATATTAAAAACCATGTTTACACAGTTCACACATGGGTATGTTTCAAATTTTTAAAAAAGTATGAAGTAAAAAGTCAGGTCTCTCTCCCTTCCTCCTCCAAAGCAAGTATATATCCAGAGATGGATTGTGCCTGTGGTCAGTGTATATACTTGTGATTACATGCAACATTTTGAAGCTTGTTTTCACTGACACACACATCCCGGCAAGCTTTCCACATTGCTATAGAAAGTGCCACCTCATTTGTTCTAATGGCTACACAGTGTTGAACTGATGGATATTTCATCATTTATGTAACCAGTCCCTACTGACACTGAGGTGGTTTCCCAGCTTTTGCTACTCGGTCTATAATGAAGGTCCTTGGACACACATCCCTTTACATGTGTGAATAGAGTGTAAAGATTTGGAATTGGTCAGTGAAAGAACTTTCATAACTTTCAAAGATAGGACATACCATCACTGGCCTTCCAGTTCCCTTCCCAGAGGCAGCTAAAAGTACCCATTTTTATTTTTTAATTTTTTGAGTTGGAGTTTCACTCTTATTGCCCAAGCTAGAGTGCAATGGAGTGATCTTGGCTTACTGCAACCTCCACCTACTGGGTTCAAGTGATTATCCTGCCTCAGCCTCCTAAGTAGCTGGGATTACAGATGCATTCTACCATGCTTAGCTAATTTTTATATTTTTAGTAGAGACGGGTTTCACCATGTTGGTCAACTGGTCTCAAACTCCTGACCTCATGATCCACCTGCCTCAGCCTCCCAAAGTGCTGGGATTACAGGCAAGTGCCACAGCGCCTGGCCAAATTACCCATTTTTTAATGTAAGAAACAATATTTTTTTCCAGTTGACTACACACCACTTATTGAGTAATCTGTGAAAATATTACCTTTTTTTTGTTTTTTGAGACGGAGTTTCGCTCTTGTTACCCAGGCTGGAGTGCAATGGCGCGATCTCCGCTCACCGCAACCTCCGCCTCCTGGGTTCAGGCAATTCTCCTGCCTCAGCCTCCCGAGTAGCTGGGATTACAGGTGGGCGCCACCACGCCCAGCTAATTTTTTGTATTTTGAGTAGAGACGGGGTTTCACCATGTTGACCAGGATGGTCTCGATCTCTTGACCTCGTGATCCACCCGCCTCGGCCTCCCAAAGTGAAAATACTACTTTGAAGTGATAAAAACTCATACATTTTTTGGACAGTATTGAAATTTCAAAAATTCCATGTTGAATGGCTCAGGTTCTACTTCCCATGCAGATGAATCCTAAAGTTGAGCTTTTCTGTCAACATGTCACTGTCATGATACATAACACAGTGATAGGAAGAAAATCAGGCATTGTTAAATTCTCCTTTTCTTTCTCTAAAGGAAGAAAGAGTGCAGAGCAAGGCCTGGAGATGTCGAGGTTACCAGTGTTCTCACTCCAGGAGAAGAGCTACATTAAAGGCACATCTGACTTCTTGGGATTAGGTCATTTTACTACTCGGTACATCACGGAAAGGAACTACCCCTCCCGCCAGGGGCCCAGCTACCAGAATGATCGTGACTTGCTAGAACTGGTTGACCCAAACTGGCCAGATCTGGGGTCTAAATGGCTATATTCTGTGCCATGGGGATTTAGGAGGCTCCTCAACTTTGCTCAGGTGATTATCGCATTAACCTGTTCAAAGGACATTTAGATTGAATTCGTGCTCTCAAGGCTTTAGCTCAGGTCCATACATTAGAAAGTTAATAAAATAAACCTAGTTACTCATATTTCACAGGCTACTAAGTATAGGCTTTACAGACTCGTGCCTACCAGGCATAACCATTTGTATGTATATACCTTTAGCTAAAATTCTTATACCACATACTTATTTTGCTGTCGTCCTCGCCTAAACTGGAGTATGTGGCAAAGAAGAAGACCAAAGTACATGTTGCCACATCCAACAATGCTTTTTTTTTTTTTTTGAGATGGAGTCTTGCTTGGTCGCCCAGGCTGGAGTGCAGTGGCACAATCTCAGCTCACTGCAACCTCTGCCTCCCAGGTTCAAGCGATTCTCATGTCTCAGCCTCCCAAGTAGCTAGGATTACAGGTGCCCACCACCAAACCTGGCTAATTTTTGTACTTTTAGTAGAGACTGGGTTTTGTCACGTTGGTCTTGAACTACTGACCTCAGGTGATTGACCCACCTTGGCCTCCCAAAGGGATGGGATTACAGGCTTGAGCCACCATATCCAGCAAGGATGCTCATGTATTGAGTAATATATTCTTCGTATGAACCTGTCTCCTGCCTACATTAATCTCTAAATAAGCATGTTAGCAGACATCTACTAAATGCAAAAATATACTTGATTAGAATTTGGCAGGCGTGAATGTGTTCCTATCTGAGCCTCTGACTCAGAAACCTACCTGTAGTACAGTTAGAATTTTTAAAATATTTGTTGCTATGACTCACTTTCAGACTCAATATGGCAATCCTCCCATATATGTGATGGAAAATGGAGCATCTCAGAAATTCCACTGTACTCAATTATGTGATGAGTGGAGAATTCAATACCTTAAAGGCTACATAAATGAAATGCTAAAAGGTAAGATGCAAACCAAGTCTGTCTGCACGTTTTCCCACTTAACTGAGACAAAATGTGATTAACACACATGATCAACTGAAACTTGCTTCTAAATTTCATAAATGAAAACATTTTAACATTATCTTCACTGTTTTATTTTGCTAAGTAAATGAAATATATTTTAAATGGAATAAAATGTCTTTGCAGCTATAAAAGATGGTGCTAATATAAAGGGGTATACTTCCTGGTCTCTGTTGGATAAGTTTGAATGGGAGAAAGGATACTCAGATAGATATGGATTCTACTATGTTGAATTTAACGACAGAAATAAGCCTCGCTATCCAAAGGCTTCAGTTCAATATTACAAGAAGATTATCATTGCCAGTGGGTTTCCCAATCCAAGAGAGGTAGGCCTAATTATCAATGTTTATCTGTTCTGAACTTGAGAAGAGCTAGGTAGCTGGAACACACAAAGAGCTTGGCAAGTACCTCTCCTCTTTCCTCCATAAAAGAGGAAAGAAAGGAGTACGCAGTGTGGCCATTTATTTTACCCCTTTGCTCATTTGCTTAGGATGGAGAAAGCATCCCATAAACTTCAGTATCAGGCAGGGCACGACCAGAGGTTATGCAGGAGTTCCGTTTGCTTTAAGCTATGATGGGGCAAAATCAAGAGACTTCTGGTTGAATGTTACTCTAAATCTGTGTCTTTTTTTTCTTTTTTTTTTTTTTTTGAGACGGAGTTTCGCTCTGGTTACCCAGGCTGGAGTGCAATGGCGCGATCTCGGCTCACCGCAACCTCCGCCTCCTGGGTTCAAGCAATTCTCCTGCCTCAGCCTCCTGAGTAGCTGGGATTACAGGCACGTGCCACCATGCCCAGCTAATTTTTTGTATTTTTATTTTTTTTTAGTATAGACGGGGTTTCACCATGTTGACCAGGATGGTCTCGATCTCTTGACCTCGTGATCCACCCGCCTCGGCCTCCCAAAGTGCTGGGATTACAGGCTTGAGCCACCGCGCCCGGCCTAAATCTGTGTCTTAATGCAAACAAATACCCATTCTTCAACATATATGAAAACATTTAAGTAAATCAAACATATAATTATCATAGCATTTTCATCTATTTTCCAGCCACGCAGCAGAGCCATACAAACACAGGCTTCAAAATAAGATCTAAAGTAATCTACCAAACTTTTTTTTTCCTTTTCTTTTTTTTTTTTTTTTTTTTTGGAGACAGAGTCTTGCTCTGTCTCCCAGGCTGGAGTGCAGTGGCATGATCTTGGCTCAGTGCAACCTCCACCTCCCAGGTTCAAGCAATTCTCCTGCCTCAGCTTCCTGAGTAGCTGGGATTACAGGTGCATGCCACCACACCTGGATAATTTTTGTATTTTTAGTAGAGATGAGGGATTATAGGTGTGAGCCACCATGCCTGGCCCAAACATTTTCAATAACCTGAAATTTTTTCTAGCTGCTCTCTCTTTTCTGTGATGAGGCACCAATTGGTAGGGAATATAAACCCTAATTTAGAGTGTCTTGGCCAGGTACAGTGACTCATGTCTGTAACCCAAGCACCTTGGGAGGCTGGGGTGAGAGGACTGCTTGAGGCCAAGTGTTCAAGACCAGCCTAGCTAACACAGCGAGATCTCGTTTCTACCAAAAATTTAAAAATCAGCTGGATGTGGTGGTGCGCCTATAGTCCCAGCTACGTGGGAGACTGAGGCGTTGGGATCACTTGAGCTGAAGAGTTTGAGGCTGCAGTGAGCTATGATTGCTCCACTGCACTCCAGCCTGAGCAACAGAGCAAGACTCTGTTTCTAAAGATTAAAATAGGCCAGGTGTGAAGGCTCATGCCTGTAATCTCAGCACTTTGGGAGGCTGAGGTGGGTCAAGAAATCAAGACCATCTGGCCATGGTGAAACCCCATCTCTACTAAAAACACAAAAATTTAGCTAGGTATAGTGGCATGCGCCTATAGTCCCAGGTACTCAGGTGGCTGAAGCAGAATTGTTTGAACCCGGGAGATGGTGGTTGCAGTGAGCCACAATCATGCCACAGCACTCCAGCCTGGGCAACAGAGCGAGACTCTGAAAAAAAATTTTTTTAATAAAAAGAGTGTCTTAATAAAAATAATTTTTAAAAGTATATCTCATTTGTTTACCAAAAGTATTTTAAGGTGAACTCAGTAGGACTATTAAATGGAAGCAGTAACTAATAGCCATGTAGCATTTGCTACTTGTACATTATTAGAAAAGCACTAGCCTGTACACTCAAGAACAAAGACTCTTCTTTGACTCCCTATGATGTACATGATGTAAATATTAACTAATTTAAACTACAAGTAAAGATTTAAAAACAAACTACAGATAGACATAAAAATATTTTATCCCACATTTATTTCAAAAATTATTTGAAACAGCAAAAAATTAGTCTTAAGACAATATTATTTATCAAGTGGGCTTTTATTAGGTGGAAAGTTGGCACCAGAAAGCTTTGGAAACTTGCTCTATCAACAATCAGATGCTTGCTGCAGGTGAGTCAGTACGTTTTCATGTTTTCCTTTAATAATTAAACAATTATATATCATTACCAAAATCTCCAAAGGTGATTCTACTTGAAATCAATCTTCCAAAACTGCTTATGATTAAAATCAGGTTTCTTTACTTTGAAGCAATGTCAAATTTCTATTTATAAGCATTTTAAACATAAATAATCTACCATGAAAGAGAAACTTTATCCACTCAAGTTTTACCTTTTGGAATCATAGTATGAATTTATATTTTTGTTATAGTGTGTTTGGGCACGGAGAGGAAAAGCCAACCATTGTACCAAATGGGAGGAAGATGAAAAGAACACTTGAGATCTGATGTTTGCTCATCTGGCAAGCAACTATTAAGCACTCACTACTTGCCAAGGAATGTTTAAGTCATGAGATGTAGCAATGAACAAAACGAGGTCCCTGTCTTCACAGGATACATCATTTCCCATGCAATGGATCTAAAAAATCAGAGATGTCAAATAACAAAGATGCAACTATGCATCAGGAAATGCCAGTACATCATTTGTTTGAATTTTATCTTTATTTCTCCATAAGGACAATCAGAGAAATATACTTCCTTTTTTTTAACAAACTCATCTTTAATGCGGTAGTGGAGGTGGAAGGTGCTAGACCAAATCTTACCAAACTAGCTATTTTTACAGGCCACTACAGCAACATGCACCCCCCCCCCCAGCAAATTTAAATAATCAGGCGATATTAAGAATGTATATTCCATTAAACTAAACAATGTTGAAACATGGTGCAGAATTCACTGATGAGCCTGTGAACTCCTTGTGAAGATGTTCAGAGCTTTATCTATCTCAGTAACCAGAGCACCTGGCACACAAACTAAAACTGGCTGTTAGATAAGTGGCCACTATTTATCGATAATACACATGACATATGCACATATGCTGTTCCTTAACTCTTAGATGATTATTCAACTGTGCAAGAACTACCATAATTTCTGTTTTCAGGTTATAGGAATATACAAATTCCTATACTTCTTAAGATATATAATAACATCTTAGAAAGGTTGGAAATGTTTCCCAAGGACTCTTCTTTCACAAATCATGCCAATTAAAAATTATAGGCACTGTGGAACGTGGCTGCTACTATTCTGAGATTAGTAAGTATAAGCATTGAGAGACATTTAGACTTTATTATAGTACCTGTGGAAGAAGGAAATTTAGGCATTCCTATCCCATACTTTCTGAAATATTTACAAAGCTCTTATGAAATTTTCAAATAACATTTAATTCACTAACTTCTATTTCACGGCAAATAAGAATCAGAAAATTTGAGGGTGCTATTTTTTAAGTTTTTCCAATACAGTTAAAGCTTTTGGGATAAAGCTGTATTTACTTAAAAGATCCTGTTCTCATTTGTGGTCCTTGTTCTCTTTTGTCATTTCAGAGCCCTTGCTAAGTCACATGCAGATGGTGACGGAGATTGTGGTGCCTACCGTCTGCTCCCTCTGCGTTCTCATCGCTGCTGTGCTTCTAATGCTGCTCCTGAGGAGGCAGAACTGAGACAGGGTTACCAATTTTGGAGCTTCATAAGAGAATCGTCAGGATCTTCGTCCCTTTTCTGCTTTCAGGGTTTACGTGTATTTCTGTTTTCAGGTTCTACAGTAATTACCTTTTCTTCTCTTTCTCTTTTTGACTTGTGCTGGGATTTAAGAATTAGAAAATAAAAATAAGCAGAAACTTAAAAAAAAATCACTTGTAATCTCACCCCTCCTAAAGTTAATGTTAACATTTTGCTGTATATAATGAATGTATATTATGAATTACTTACAAAAATGGGGTCATAGTATACAAACTTGTGACTTGACAGTTTATCACTCTAAAATCTGTCCAAAAATATTACTTTAATATTCAAAGGGTTGCCATCTCAGCACCATCCTATACCTGATAGATGAAATCAATCTGGTCAGGTGCAGTGGCTCATGCCTGTAATTGCAGCACTTTGGGAGGCTGAGACGGGTGAATCACTTAAGGCCAGAAGTTAGAGACCAACCTGGCCAAGATGGTTAAACCCTGTCTCTACTAAAAATACAAAAACTAGCTAAGCATGGTGGTAGGTGCCTGTAATCCCAGCTACTTGGGAAGCTGAGGCAGGAGAATCACTTGGGAGGTGAAGATTGCAGTGAGCTGAGATTATGCCACTGCACTCCAGCCTGGGCAACAGAGAAGACTCCGTCTCAAAGAGAAAAGAAAAGAAATCTATAGATAACAATCCTTCCAGGTTGTAAATATTATTAGCCAACCACAGAAAAGCATGAGGTGGGTATCAAGCAAATGAGCACATACATTCTTCTGACACAAAAGTTGACTAAATTCAACTTGCTTTATTCAATGAAATACCTCAAAGAAATATGTTTACTTATTATCCTCTAGGTAACTCAGTATCTTGTTTTTTATAATATTCATTTTACTCTTAAAATGCTAAAATTGATTTCCATTTATTTTGGGGATAAAACATGGCTTAAGAACAACCTTTGCAAATCAACAGGAAGTAAAAAAAAACTCATGCATTTTACTTATTTGATTTTACTAAATACTGTTTCTGAAACTGAAAAACAGTAAGACAGTAGAAAATGTCATTCCATTAATTCTTTTGGTTAATATCTCAAAACATTTTAAGAACAGTATTGGGCCGGGTGTGGTGGTTCACACCTGTAATCCCAGCACTTTGGGAGGCCGGGGCGGGTGGATCACGAGGTCAAGAGATCGAGACCATCCTGGTCAACATGGTAAAACTCCGTCTCTACTAAAAATACAAAAAATTAGCTGGGCATGGTAGCGTGTGCCTGTAATCCCAGCTACTCAGGAGGCTGAGGCAGGAGAATTGCCTGAACCCTCCGGAGACAGAGGTTGCAGTGAGCCAAGATCGTGCCATTGCACTCCAGCCTGGGTAACAAGAGCGAAACTCCGTCTCAAACAAAAAAAAAATATTTACATCTGGGGCTAGTCCTATGATTGGGCTGGAATAAAACTGCTTATAACAAAATTTTGCTTTTAACGACATCAATATTCCTGTTCAGGGTTTTTCTCTTCCATGGTTTCAAAATCAAACTCACTTTCTAATATATATACAGATTTTGAATGCAAAGATATTACCACTCAATTTCTTTTTTATCTCTGGTTTTAGGATTAAACTGACCTATTAAGTTGACTATAAAAGGTAGAAAAGAGCTGCACTGCTCAACAGCAACTGGTAAGTCTTTTATGTGATTACTAATAATCCCTATTCGAAATGTGGTGAATCAACATCGATATTGTAGAAAGAACTAGACGTAAGGTACTTAATTACAAAGCAGTTGACAAAAAGAGACTAAAAGGTGAACATAAATCCCTTACAGAAGACTTCATCAGCACAATTCACTTGAAATGCACCTGGCTGCAGGTAACCAGGTTAGTAAAGGATATCCTTTCTTCCAGGCTACCATTTAGCGTTAATTCCGAAAAATCTGTAATTAAAAAAAAAAGAGTTGAGATCAGATTGGCTAACATCCTGCTTGCTTTTCTACCATGCATAATGCTGAATTTACAACAATACAATAACTAAGAGGTAGTCTAAACTGTGATGTGTCTTCTACTTTAAGAGAATTCATTGGAAAAAAATCCAGTAAGGACATTTGCTTTAAATATTAAACTCTTGAAGCATTTAAAACATTAAACATTCATGAAGCAGATTCTTTTTAAATTACATATTTTTAATTTGGAAACTCACTGCTTTACTTTTTGTACCACAGCACAACTGTCTTTTTCCCAATCCTAACATAAATTTCCAAGAAGAATTTCTATGTAAGATCTGACACATATCCATTTTCTCCCAAAGACCATTGTTTCAAAAGTAAATGGTCCAATCAACATGTAGATGGGTTAATGTCCACTTCCTTGTGGGTCAACATTTTGGTTTCTATATTTTCATCATTATCAACAATCATTTACTGAGCACCACCCACTGGGTGAGCAGCACTCCACTGGACACTTTCTCTCCTCCGTTAACTCCAAATCATTATCCTCTCTTCCCATGGTGGCTAAAGGTACTTTTCTCTCTTAAGTCTCCCTGCCTTTGATGTCAACTATTTTACACAAGAGCATCATGCCATTAAATATCTTGAAAAGCTAGTATTCAACTTAAGTGCTCAGTCTAAAGAAATAAGAAGTATAGCTCCTTAAAAGCATATGATCTTTGAAAGAAAATTAAACATTTTGGGCCTTTAATATTTACAATTAAGACTTTGTATGAATAGCCCATAATTTTTACAAGTGAGATTTCCCCCTTCAAGAAAGGTTCTTGATTTGGGGCTCAAAGACCCTGAATAATTTCTAGACAAACACATCGTGAATATATGAGGGGTAAAAGAGGTTATAAAGTTCAAGCCAAAATGGAGGTTCAGTGCGTTTCTGAGCACACAATATATGATTTCATGAGAATTCCTTATTTTCAAAGGAGTCACTGGACCAACGCACTAGAAAATTGCTTTAACTCCAACATTCAAAATAACTTTCACTCTTTTTTGATGCAGTCCATGTCAAAGACTTGAAAAGATAACGTTCAGTATACTAGCTGATTCAGCATCATTAGGAAAAGATATTTCATCTTATAGGAATTTCTTCAAAACAAAACTTTAATCTTTATGAAATAAAATGTACTTAAAAATTTTTTTTGGAGACGGAGTTTTGCTGTTGTTGCCCAGGCTGGAGTGCAATGGTGCCATTTCGTCTCACTGCAACTTCTGCCTCCCAGGTTCAAGCGATTCTCCTGCCTCAGCCTCCCAAACAGCTAGGATTACAAGCATGTGCCACCACGCCCAGCTAATTTTTTTGTATTTTTAGTACAGGAGGGGTTTCACCATGTTGGCCAGGCTGGCCTCAAACTCCTGATCTCAGGAGATCCACTCACTTTGGCCTCCCAAAGTGCTGGGATTACAGGTGTGAGCCACATGTTTTCTTCTTTAAAAGACATGTTTCTTCTTAAAATTATTTAAAGAATACATGTTTCTTTCTTTTTTTTTTTCTGCACTATTAGAAGTAGAGTCCTTAGCATGTTTCTTCTTTAAAAAAACAATAGACATAAATAGAATGTTTAGTTTAGGGTGGTGGTTCTCATCCACAGTTGTACAACAGAATCACCTGAAGAACTTTACAAATTACTGATGTCCTGTCTGTACTCCCCGAGATTCTGATTTACTTGGTATGAGCAATAGAACTTTTCTTTTTCCTTTGAGACAGGATCTCACTCTGTTACCCCGGCTGGAGTGCAGTGGTACAACCTCAGCTCACCAGCCTCCTGGGCTCAACTAATCCTCCCACCTCAGCCTCCCAAGTAGCTAGGACTATAGGCACATGTCACCACATGCAGCTAATTTTTCTATTTTTTGTACAGATGGTGTCCCACTGTGTTACCCAGGCTGGTCTTGAACTCTTAGGTGCTAAGTAATCATCCTGCCTTAGCCTCCGAAAGTGCTAGGATTACAAGCGTGAGCCACTGCACCTAGCTTAGGCAATCGAATTTTAAAAGCTCCACAGATGATTCCAATGTTTAGCCCGAACTGGGCTATCTGTGCTACCACCATTCCATATCTCATGGCTAAAATCTGGTTGTATCCTTCCAGATCTAAGTCCCAATCTCCATGTGTTTGCTACCATAAGCAATACCACAACTAATAATCTTGTTCATAGGTCTGTTTGCACATGTCTGATTACATGTGTGTAATAAATTCCTACTGATGAAACTGCTAGGCTGAAGGAAAATACATATATTTTTTTTTGTCTTTGAGGTGGAGTCTTGCTCTGCCACCCAGGCTGAAGTACAGCAGTGGCTGATCTTGGCTCACTGCAACCTCTGCCTCCCAGGTTCTAGCACTTCTCCTGCCTCAGCATTCCAAGTAGCTGGGATTACAGGCACCCACCACCATGTCCAGCTATTCTTTTACAATTTTGATGGGTACCACCTTCCACAGAAGCTGTACAACTTTACATTCCCACCAGAAATGTGTGAGAATGACTGCCTGTTCTCCCATACCAATTACCAGCACTGACACCAAACTTTTTGATCTTTGCTAATATGGAACAGGTATCTATATAATATAAATTTCTTGACCGGGCGCGGTGGCTCATGCCAGTAATCCCAGCACTTTGGGAGGCCGGGGCAGGTGGATCACGAGGTCAAGAGATCGAGACCATCCTGGTCAACATGGTGAAACCCCATCTCTACTAAAAAAAAATACAAAAAATTAGCTGGGCATGGTGGTGCGTGCCTGTAATCCCAGCTACTCAGGAGGCTGAGGCAGGAGAATTGCCTGAACCCAGGAGGCGGAGGTTGCGGTGAGCCGAGATCACGCCATTGCACTCCAGCCTGGGTAACAAGAGCAAAACTCCGTCTCAAAAAATAAATAAATAAATTATATATATAATTTTTTTCTATTATAGGTCAGGTTGAGCATCACGAGGTCAAGAGATCGAGACCATCCTAGTCAGCAGGTTTTATTCTTTTACATTTTTTAGAGATGGAATCTCACTATGTTGCCGGGCTCACCTTGAACTCTTGGGCTCAAGCAATCTTTCCCACCTCAGCCTCCCAAGCAGCTTGGAGTACAAGTGAGCATATCTTATTTTTAAAATGACATTTGAATTTCCTTTTGGTACACTGTTTATCCATTTTTCTATTGAGTTAATATTTTTCTTACTGAAATCCCCTTTTCCGAAAGTGGGCTGCAAATTTTTGTGAGATGGAGTCTCGCTCCGTTGTCCAGGCTGAGTGCAGTGGTGTGATCTCAGCTCACTGAAACCTCTGCCTCCCAGGTTCAAGCAATTTTCCTGCTAATTTTTTGTATTTTTTCAGTAGAGACGGAATTTTGCCAGGCTGATCTTGAATTCCCAATCTTGTGATCCGCCTGCCTCAGCCTACCAAAGTGCTAGGATTACAGGTGTGAGCCACCACACCCAGCTTGGGCTACAAATTTCTTTTCCTAGTTTATAATTTGTCTGTTTTGCCTCTGATACGTTTTGCCATGAGGAATTTTATCTATTTTTACAGCTGATTCTTACATCATTTCCAGGTTTTATGTCACACACAGAAAAAACACCATATAATTTTTGTTTTTATTGTGCTTTAGGTTCTGGGGTACATGTGCAGATCATGCAGGATTGTTGCATAGGTACATGGCAAGGTGGTTTGCTGCCTTCCTCCCCCCATCGCCTATATCTGATATTTCTCCTGACCTTATCCTTCCCCACCCTCCCCACCCCCTGCTGTCCCTCCTCCAGTCCCCCACCAACTGAGGAGTGTGTGATGCTCCTGTGTCCACGTGTTCTAATTGTTCAACACCCGCCTATAAGTGATACCACGTGGCGATTGTTTTTCTGTTCTTGTATCAGTTTGTTGAGAATGATGGTTTCCAGATTCATCCATGTTCCTATGAAGGACACGAACTCATTGTTTTTTATGGCTGCAGAGTATTCCATGGTGTATATGTGCCACATTTTCTTTATCCAGTCTATTGTTGATGGACACTTGGGTTGGTTCCAGGTCTCTGCTATTGTAAACAGTGCCACTATGAACATACATGTGCATGTGTCTTTATAGTAGAAAGATTTATAATTCTTCGGGTATATACCCGGTAATGGGATCGCTGGGTCAAATGGAATTTCTATTTCTTGATCCTTGAGGAATCGCCACACTGTCTTCCACAATGGTTGCACTAATTTGCATTCCCACCAACAGTGTAAAAGTGTCCCTATTTCTCCACATCCTCTCCAGCATCTGTTGTCTCCAGATTTTTTAATGGTCGCCATTCTAACTGGCGTGAGATGGTATCTCAATGTGGTTTTGATTTGCATTTCTCTAATGACCAGTGATGATGAGCATTTTTTCATGTTTCTTGGCCTCATAGATGTCTTCTTTTGTAGAGTGTTCATATCCTTCATCCACTTTTGAAGAGGGTTGTTAGTTTTTTCTTGTAAATCTGTTTTAGTTCTTTGTAGATTCTGGATATTAACCCTTTGTCAGATGGGTAGATCACAAAATTTTGTTCCCATTCTGTTGGTTGCCAGTTCACTCTAATGATTGTTTCCTTTGCTGTACAGAAGCTGTGGAGTTTGATTAGGTCCCATTTGTCTATTTTGGCTTTTGTTGCCATTGCTTTTGGTGTTTTGGTCATGAAGTCCTTGCCTATGCCTATGTCCTGAATGGTTTTGCCTAGGTTTTCTTCTAGGATTTTTATGTTGTTAGGTCTTATGTTTAGATCTTTAATCCATCTGGAGTTAATTTTAGTGTAAGGTGTAAGGAAGGGGTCCAGTTTCTGCTTTCTGCACATGGCTAGCCAGTTTTCCCAACATCATTTATTAAACAGGGAATCCTTTCCCCATTGCTTTTCTCAGGTTTATCAAAGATCAGATGGTTACAGACGTGTGGCGTTGCTTCCGAGGCCTCTGTTCTGTTCCATTGGTCTACGTCTCTGTTTTGGTACCAGTACCAGCTATTTTGATTACTTTGGCCTTGTAGTATGGTTTGAAGTCAGGCAGCATGATGCCTCTAGCTTTGTTCTTTTTGCTTAGGATTGTTTTGGCTATGCGGGCTCTCTTTTGGTTCCATATGAAGTTTGAAGTAATCATTGGAAACTTGATGGGAATAGCACTGAATCTATAAATTACTTTGGGCAATATGGCTATTTTCATGATGGTGATTCTTCCCAACCATGGGCATGCAATGTTTCCCCATCTGTTCGTGTCCTCTCTTATTTCACTGAGCTACGGTTAGTAGTTCCTGAAGAGGCCCTTTACAGCCTTTGTTAGTTGTATTCCTAGGTATTTTGTTCTCTTTGTAGCAATTGTGAATGAGAGTTCACTTTTGATTTGGCTCTGTTACTGGTGTACAGAAATGCTTGTAATTTTTGCACATTGATTTTGTATCCTGAGACTTTGCTGAAGTTGCTTATCAGTTTCAGGGGATTCTGGGCTGAGACGATGGGGTCTTCTAAATATACAATCACGTCATCTGCAAATAGAGATAATTTGGCTTCCTCCTTTCCTGTTTGAATACCCTTTATTTCTTTTTCTTGCCTGATTGCTCTGGCTAGAAATTCCAATATTGTATTGAATAGGAGTGGTGACAGAGGACATCCTTGTCTTGTGCCAGATTTCAAAGAGAATGCTTCCTGTTTTGGCCCATTCAGTATGATATTGGCTGTGGGTTTGCCATAAATAGCTTTTATTATTTTGTGATTATGTTCCATCGATACCTAGTTTATTGAGGGTTTTTAGCATAAAGCGCTGTTGAATTTTGTCAAAGGCCTTTTCTGCATCTATTGAAACAATCATGTGGTTTTAGTCTTTGGTTCTGTTTATGTGATGGATTATGTTTATACAATTGCATATGCTGAACCTGCCTTGCATCCCTGGGATGAAGCCTACTTGATTGTGATGAATAAACCTTTTGATTTGCTGTTGCATTCTGTTTGTATTTTATTGAAGATTTTTGCATCAATGTTCATCATGGATATTGGCCTGAAGTTTTATATTTTAGTTGTGTCTCTGCCCGGTTTTGGTATTAGGACGATATTGGTCTCATAAAATGAGTTGAGGAGGATTCCCTCTTTTTGTATTGTTTGGAATAGTTTCAGAAGGAATAGTGCCAGCTCCTCTTTGTACATCTAGTAGAATTCAGCTGTAAACCTGTCTGGACCTGGGCTTTTTTTTCAGTTGGTAGGCTATTAATAGCTGCCTCAACTTCAGCCCTTGTTATTGTTCTATTCAGGGTCTCAACTTGCTAGTTTAGTCTTGGGAGGATGCAAGTGTCCAGGAATTTATCCATTTCTTCCAGATTTACTGGTTTGTGTGCATAGAGTTGTTTGTAGTAATCTCTGATGGTAGTTTGTATTTCTGTGGAATCGGTGGTGATGTCCCCTTTGTCGTTTTTTATTGCTTCTATTTGATTCTTCTCTCTCTTCTTTTTTATTAGTCTGGCTAGTGATCTATCTACTTTGCTGATCTTTTCGAAAAAACCGCTCCTGGATTTGTTGATTATTTTGAAGGGTTTTTTATGTCTCTATCTCCTTCAGTTCTGCTCTGATCTTATTTCTTGTCTTCTGCTAGCTTTTGAGTTTTTTTGTTCTTGCTCCTCTAACTCTTTCAATTTTGATGACAGGGTGTTGATTTTAGACCTTTCCTTGCTCCTCATGTGGGCGTTTATTGTTATGAAATTCCCTCTAGACACTGCTTTAAATGTGTCCCAGAGATTCTGGTACGTCATGTCTTCATTCTCACTTTATTTGAAGACAGAACATCTTTCTGCCTTTATTTCATTGTTTATCCAGTTGACATTCAGGAGCCAGTTGTTCATTTTCCATGAAGTTGTGCGGTTTTGAGTTTGTTGCTTAATCCTGAGTTCTAATTTGATTGCACTGTGGTCTGAGAGACTGTTATGATTTCTGTTCTGCATTTGCTAAGGAGTGATTTACTTCCAATTATGTGGTCAATTTTAGAGTAAGTGCAATGTGGTGCTGAGAAGAATGTATATTCTGTGGATTTGGGGTTGAGAGTTCTGTCAATGTCTATTAAGTTCACTTGGTCCAGATCTATGTTCAAGTCCTGGATTTCCTTGTTGAAAATCTGTCTAGTTGATCTGCCCAGTATTGACAGTGGAGTGTTAGTCTCCCACTATTATTGTGCGGGAGTCTAAGTCTCTTTGTAGGTTGTTAAGGACTTGCTTTATATATCTGGGTGCTCCTGTATTGGGTGCATATGTATTTAGGATAGTTAGTTCTTCTTGTTGTATTGATCTTTTTACTATTATGTAATGTCTTTCTTTGTCTCTCTTGATCTTTGTTGGTTTGAAGTCCATTTTATCAGAGACTAGGATTGCCACCCCTGCTTTTTTTTGCTCTCCATTTGCTTGGTAAATCTTCTTCCATCCCTTTATTTTGAGTCTATGTGTGTCTGTGCATGTGAGATGGGTCTCCTGATACAGCACACTGATGGTTCCTGGCTTTTTATCCAATTTGCCAGTCTGTGTCTTTTGACTGGGGCATTTAGTCCATTTACATTTAATGTTAATATTGTTATGTGTGTTCCTTTCTGTGTTCAGTGCTTCCCTCAGGAGCTCTGGTAGGGCAGGTCTGGTAGTGACAAAATCTCTCAGCAATTGCTTGTCTGTAAAGGATTTAATTTCTTCATCACTTATGAAGCTTAGTTTGGCTGGATATGAAATTCTGGGTTGAAAGTTCTTTTCTTTAAGGATGCTGAATACTGGCCCCCACTGTCTTCTGGCTTGCAGGGTTTCTGCCGAGAGATCTGCTGTGAGTATGATGTGCTTCCCTTTGTTAGTGACCCGACCTTTCTCTCTGGCTGCCCTTAGTATTTTTTCCTTTATTTCAACTCTGGTGAATCTGATGATTATGTGTCTTGGGGTTGCTTTTCTAGAGGAGTATTGTGGTGGTGGTCTCTGTATTTCCTGTATTTGAATGTTGGCCTGCCTTGCAAGGTTGGGAAAGTTCTCTTGGATGATATCCTGAAGAGTGTTTTCCAGCTTGGATTCATTTTCCTCATGATCTTGTAGTATACCAATCAAGTGTAGATTAGGTCTTTTCACATGATCCCATATTTCTTGAAGGCTTTGTTCATTTCTTTTCACTCTTTGTTCTCCTTCTTGTCTTCTCATTTTGTTTGAGTTGATCATCATCTCTGATATCCTTCTGCTTGATCTATTCAGCTACTGAAACTTGTGTATGCTTCACTAAGTTCTTGTGCTGTGTTTTTCAGCTGCATCAAGTTGTTTATGTTCTTCTCTAAGCTGATTATTCTAGTTAGTCTTTCGTCTAACCTACTTTCAAGGTTTTTAGTTTCTTTGCATT
>CM052655.1:9880686-9910232 GCA_028533165.1 Leontopithecus rosalia | reverse complement strand
GCCGTGCGGAGGTGCCGGCGAGACTGCTACACCGTGGTGCCGGCGAAACTTCTGCCCCGCGTGTCTCCTCCACTGGGAATCTTCTGCTCCTGAGCGACCAGAATTTGTCTGAAAGTGTGGCGTCCTCTAGTTCTGTGAGCTTTAACTGCGAGCTGCAATCCCGAGATGTTAGCGATCGGCCATCTTGGATCGTTCTCGGTTTTTGATGGTTTCATTCTTGTGCTGGTTTTTTCCCACCTCATTGGATTTATATTTGATTAGCTGCTTGTTGAGGCGGCCTTTCCTTTGCCTGCCTGCAAAGGCACTGCTGGGCTGCCACAGGTTTAGTGGAGCTGCTGTGTCTTTTATGTACTCAGGAAAGCTAAGCCAACTTTTGCAATGGCGGCTGCTCCTCCCCCTACTGAGCTGGATTGTTCCTGGTGGCTCTCTAGCTGCAAAACTCTGGCATGAGAGTTTTTTTCAGTCTGCTGGGCTTTGTTGAGGGGGCGGGGAGCCCATCCTGCCATACAGGCTGTTTCCCCATTTTCAGTTCCCTTTCCCTCTGCGGGGAGAGTAGTTCCATACAGTTGGCTTTCTGGCTTTCGCGTGAGCCAGTGCTTCTGCCTAGATCTATGCTGACAGCCTCAGTGTCAGCAGAAGTTGCTGTTCTGCACTGTTCAGGCAGCTCACTGAGGCTTTTCAGCCTGGCAAAGATCTCCTGTTCTGTGGGTTGTAGAGGGCTTGGGTGGAACGCTGTAGCCAAACCGAAGTCCCAGAGGGGGAGATCCCCTGGTCCTCCAGTCGGTTGCATGTACCTCCTGGGTGGGGCAGTACCCCGCCTTGCCTCAACTTGCCCTATTTGGTTTATACCCACTGTCCAACCAGATCCACAAAACCTGGTACCTCGTTTGGAATCATGGAGACCACTCGGTTTCTGTATCTCTCTCACTGGGAGCTGCTTTCTGAAGCTGCCACTCATTCGGCCATGTTGGGATCCTCCAACACAGCAGAATTTTAACTGATGGCTCTCAGAAAAATTCAGTTTGGTTATGACTTTTAGAGTTCAACTATATGAACAGAGCCTCTAACTGACAGAAATTTCCATTACACCTAAATAAAAAAATACTTGGCAGGCAGGAAAGCAAACATTTTCTGGAAATATTTTTTGCAAGTTATCAATCAGTAAAATAAAACTACTTGTGTTCCCAGCAGAATAGGCCTTTGAAATCTAATAGATTCTATCTGAAAACTATCAAATTTGTTTTCAAATAATCCTTACATATTGAAATGGAGGCATTTAAGACCCATATGAACAAGAGACAACAGCACCATATAACCCATGTGCATGAAGATATGAATTTAAAAGGGACTTCCTTAAGGAGGAAGACTTGATAGGCTAGCTAATTACTCAAAGGGATTACATTCTTTGCCTAATATGGACCAATTGTGACAGAATACTAGAAATCTCAACCCTTATTTCAACCATGGAGAAGATACTACGATAGAATATCATCGTTTTAACCAATGCTCAAAAGTGTTAAGTATGAATCAGCATTTCCATCTTACAACCTATTTTTACTCCTATGTCCATATTGTTTGAATTCTATTAGTAAAAGTTTCTCTATATAAGGAGAAAAAGCATTCTCTTCTGATTATTATACAGTAAATTTTTCTGGGTATTACAGGTACATAAAACTCATGATGGTTGTGTGTGTATGTGTCGAGTATTACAGTTGCATAAAAATCATGCTGTGCGTGTGTGTAGTGTTTTTGAGACAGGGTTTCACTCTGTTGCCCAGGCTAGACTGCAGTAGTGTAACTGGCTCACTGCAACCTCCATTTCCTGGGTTCAGGTGATTCTCCAGTCCCAGCCTCCTGAGTAGCTGGGACTACAGGAGTGAGCCACCAACACCCAGGTAATTTTTGTATGTTGTAGAGATTGGGTTCTCCATGTTACCCAGGTTGGTCTCAAATTCCTAAGCTCAAAGCAGTCCACCCACCTCAGCCTCCCAAAGTGCTGGATTACAGCAGAAGTCACTGCACCTAGCCTTAGTTTATTTTCTATTGGAAGTATTTATCTGAACAGAATATAAACCAACATAAACCATACCAGGTTTGTGAAAATTGAGATGGTCTACAGGTGAGCTGTCACTCAGTTGCCAAACTGTCTTAATCTTCTTTTGACCACTATATATTTCCACTCTCCATTTCTGTGGCTTCTCACTTAAGGAAAGAATAAAACAACAAAAGAAAAATTTTCAAAAATAGCCATTTACTTCCTTCCCTCTAAAGCCATTTAGTGAAGTCCTCATGTGAAAAGCACTGAAGACGAAAAGGTAAACAGGTAGCAACTCCCACCCCTGAGGTGTATAGTCAAGAGAGGGAGAGAAACAAGAATACAAATAACCATTTTAAAAAAATGCTACAACAGAGAAATACTAGGTGTGTTAGGGGAAAACAGAAGACAGGAATGTAACTCGGACTGGGGAGTGTGGAATGTCTGGAGAAATGCAGTAACGCAGCATCCCTGTGATAGGAGCCATTTAAACAGGAGGAAGTCCTGATGGGATTTGAATTTTGGGAAGATCATTTTGCCAATGACATAGAAAAGAAAGAACAGAGGCAGAGTGCAATTAGGAAAAAGGATTTTACCACGGTCCAGGTATGAAATGATGCAGATGTGAAACAAAGCAATGATGTGAAGATGTAGAGAAGGGGACAAATTCTAGAGCTACCAAGGTCTAGACTCAGTCATCTTTTTTTTTTTTTTCGAGACAGGGTCTTGCTCTGTCGTCCAGGCTGGAGTGCAGCAGCACAATCACAGCTCATTACAGCCTCGCTGCCTCCCAGGCTCAGGCAATCCTCCCACCTCAGCCTCCCTAGTAGCTGGAACTACAGGCACATGCCACCATACCTGGCTAATCTTTGTATTTTTTGTAGAGACAGGGTTTCACCATGTTGCCAAGCTGTCAGGAACGATTTAAAGGAGTGAGGGAATGACTGGAAGATAAGCACTAGGTTTTTGTTTTGGGCATTAGGTAGAGATTAATGATGGCCATTTGAGAAGTATGGGAGGAGGAAAAAGCATTCAGAAAGGGATGAGGTATTTGGCTTTAGAGTTTGAACTGCTACTTCAATAAGCTGGGGATTCGCAGTTAACAAGCATTTAGAAAGTGGGTCTGAAGCTCAGAGAAACTGGAGAGGTAAGTTATGAAGTACTGTTAACCTAGACAAGTTGAAGCCATAAGTATAAATGCAATCACCAAAGGAAGACAGGAAGTAAGAAAAGAAGGCAGAGGGTAGAGTTCTGGTGAAAAGCGACAGAGGAAGAGGAACTTGAAAAGAGAACTAAGCCTTTCAGGTGGGCCAGAGAGGTAGAATTCAAATTAAGACACATGCTATGGCACGGAAACTAAGGAGACAAGTTCAAGAAAGCAACAATGCTAAATTCCAAACAGGCTTATAAGTGCTTACTGAGGCAGAAAGAATTGGTGGGCCAACTAATTACACAAGCAGCTAGAAAACATTATCTTACTGAAAAGCATCCATTGGATTTGACAATTAGGAGGCCATTGGTAACCTTGGCCAGGGCAATTTGAGGGGGAGTGTGGGAGTTTGGCAAAGAAAGAAAGAGAGGGAGGGTATAAACAGAGTGGCTATGAGAGAAATTTCAAGAATATCATACGCTGAGAGAAGAGTCAGGGAGACCCGCATTGGAGGCGACCTCAGTGTCCATGTGGATGACCATCTATCATCTCGGCCTCACAGTCCCCTACTTCCACTAATCCTAAACCCTTCTCACTCCCAGTCATATCCTAGACCCTGTTATCACTATCCTGGTCATTTTTCTCCTAAGAGTAACAAATACAGGGGAAAATGGAAGACTAGAGGCCCCACAGTCTAGACAGGCCTGAGGAAGGAAGGAGGAGGACTCTCTCAGGCTATGGGCACAGATGATTAAGGTTTCAAAGGTAATGAAGGTCATGAGGTCCCTAATGAATATGAACACCAAAATTGCCTAGGATCATGGCTGGACTAAGATAATTGAATTATTAAATTGCTTATTGTTTTTCAATCGAGATAATATCTCATCATGTTGCCCAGGCTGGTCTTGAACTTCTGAGCTCAAGTTATCCTCCCACCTCAACCTCCCATAGTGCTAGGATGGAGACCCTCTGGTGTGAGCCACCATATCTAGCCAAAATTGCTTACCTTTGATATAAGTTCTTTACAGCAGTTGGCCTGACTGGCAGCTGAAAAATGTGTTGCTCATCAAGAGGATTTTGCTTGTAATATTTTATGCAGATCCTAAAAAACCAAAATTGAACCTCTTTTGGGAAAAAGACACTTGAGATAATGGTTTTCTGGTAGTCTAAAGCTTGTAAGGGAAACATTTTGAGTACCACTAACTAAAACAGCAAATACTTTTAGAGCCATAAAAGTAAACAAAACAACCCCCCAAACTAAACTTTTAGGTTATGTTTTCTCTTTGAAACCAAATCTCATTCACTTTTAAAAAATTAACTTAGACATATTTCTTGTAAATATAATATATTTGAACCCAAAGACAGACTTCAGAGGGGAGAAGAGGTTACAGAAAAACAATACTATAAAAAGAGGAAGAGGAGAAACAAAAGCAGCTTCCATGGTTTTCAGAGTCCAAGGAATTAAGAGTTAACTCATGCATTCCACTGGTGTATAATGGGGGGGAAAAAAGCCTTTGAGATTCTATAAACAATCATTTCAAACTTTCCCCTTTACAACTGAGGCAAATTCTAATTTTGGAAAATGTGATTGTACATTTCCTCCCAGAAACCCAGTCCTTCCACTGGACAGTTGACTTCCTAGTTTGAGGCCTCAAATGCACATAAGATACCAGCAGTCCATGCCTGGGAATTATTACAAATTATCTCTAGTCAAACTAATTGGAATCTCAAATTAGTGCAGTCTCTACAATCACAGCAAAGCTACTGACAGAAATTTAGTAATACCATTTGATTCCATTATCATTTAGATGGCTCGCAAGGTTATTCTGACTCAAATTTACAGGGCTATAAAGAAGAGAAGGTGCTGGTATTTACTAAGCACCTATTAAGTGTCACTGTGTTATACACATTACATAATTTCATCTTTACCACAAATACATGAGGGTATTGGATCCTTTTTACAGATGAGAAACCAGGATCCAGTGATGGAAACTTCCTAAGGAAGTTAGGAAGTGGCACAGCCAATGTGAAATCTAATTCCTTTCAAATCCAAAGCCTTTCCTGCCTATAGCATTGACTTAGACTCATGCTACTGTAAAGACAGGATGAAGTTCTATCCTAACTGGTAATAAAAACTGCACATATTTAGGCTGTAACTATATCAGAAGAGAATACATTTCCATAAGTAAAGAATACAGATGTACTTACTGTGTTAAAGAAAAGAGGAGTTCATGTTGAGATTTAATGAAAGGCATGCAACTGACCAATATTTCTAGAATATGGTGGAGTTTTTGGACACGATAAGCCTGTTCTTGTGTATCTACTGAAGGAGCAATGAAGTATTCCTGGAATGAAAAAATATAAGCAAAATAGGGATTTAAAGCACTAATATACCTTCGTAGAGAATATAGGTATGGCTGCTACACCTAAATTTAGATTCTTGATAATAGAGTTTTTAAAAAAAGGCGGCTAGATAGAATTTCCCACCTTTCAATACTATTCTTCCAAGTAAATTATAGTCATGTACCATATAACTGTTTAAGTCAACAATGGATCACACATATTACAGTGGTCTTTTTTATTTTTTATTTTTGAGACAGGGTCTTGCTCTGCCACCCAGGCTGGAGTGCAGTGTTGTGATCTCGGCTCACTGCAACCTCCACCTCCCTGATTCAAGTGATTCTCCTGCCTCAGCCTCCTGAGTAGCTAGGGTTACAGGTGCCCACCACCAGACCCAGCTAATTTTTGTATTTTTAGTAGAGACGAGGATTCACTATGTTGGCCAGGCTGGTCTCAAACTCCTGACCTCAAGTGATCCGCCTGTCTCAGACTCCCAAAGTGCTGGAATTAGATGTGAGCCATGTGTTTAAACATTAAAAAAAAAGTTAAAAATAGAGAAAAGCTCATAGAATAGTTATGGTTAATTTTTGGAAGAAACAAATTTTTTTTTTTAAGACGGAGTTTCGCTCTTGTTACCCTGGCTGGAGTGCAATGGCATGATCTCGGCTAACTGCAGCCTCTGCCTCCTGGGTTCAGGCAATTCTCCTGCCTCAGCCTCCCAAGTAGCTGGGACCACAGGCGTGCACCGCCATGCCCAGCTAATTTTTTGTATTTTTAGTAGAGATGGGGTTTCACCATGTTGACCAGGATGGTCTCGATCTCTTGACCTCGTGATCCACCCACCTCGGCCTCCCAAAGTGCTGGGATTACAGGCGTGAGCCACCACGCCCAGCCGGAAGAAACAAAATTTTTAATAAATTTGGTGTAGCCTAAGTGTGTAGAGTCTACAGTATTGTACAGTAATGTTCTATCCCTTCACATTCATTCACTGACTCACCCAGAGCAACTTACCATTCATGGTATCCACTTCTTATCTTTTATAAGGTATTTTTATGGTAACCCTTCTATGTTTAGATATGTTTAGATATAGAAATAGCATTATGTTAAAATTACCTATAGTATTCAATACAAAAATATGCTGTATAGGTTTATAGCCTGGGACCAACAAGCTATACAACATAGCCTAGGTATACCATCTAAGTTTAAGTATGCCACTCCCTGAAATTTGAGCAATGAGGAAATCACCTAATGACACATTTCTCAGAATGTAGCCCCATCAAGTGAAGCATGGCTCTATATACAGATACAGTTGTCCCTTGGTATCCATGGGAGATTGGTACCACGATCCCCCTTGTATACCAAAATCCATCGATGCTCAAGTCCCTTATATAAAATAGTACTGTATTTACATATAACCTATGCACATCCTCCCGTACGTATACCTCTAGATTACTTATAATGCCTAATACAATGTAAATGCTACGTAAATAGTTGTTGAACTGTTTAGAGAATAACGACAAGAAAAAAATGATCAGAAAAAGTCTGTACATATTCAATAGGGACATAATCATCCCTTTTTTTTGAGACAAGGTCTTGCTCTGTCACCAAGGCTGGAGTGCAGATAGACAAAAAGGTAGCCCACAATCACAGCTCATTGCAATTTCAACTTCCCTGGTTCAACTGATTCTCCTACCTCAGCCTCACAAGTAGCTGGAACCACAGGCACAGACAATCAGGCCTGGCTAATTTTTTTATTTTTGTAGAGATAGAGTCTCCCTATGTTGTTCAGGTTGATCTCACACTCTTAGGCTCAAGCGATCCTCCCAAAGTGCTGGGATTAAAGGCGTGACCCACTGTGCCCAGCCTATTTTTTTTTTCAACATTGTCAATCTGCAGTTGGTTGAATCCATGGATGCAGAACCCACAGACATGGAGGACCGTGTGTGTGCGCACGCACGCGTGTGTGTAGTTTTTGCTAGAACATGTTTAGTAAAAATTAAACATCAGAAGAATCCAGTTGAGTCTATTTTGCACAAAAGATACAGCTAGTTTTTCTATCTTTTTATTTTTGAGACAGAGTTTCGCTCTTGTTGCCCAGGCTGGAGTGCAGTGGTGCAATCTCAGCTTACCACAACCTCTTGCCTCCCAGGTTCAAGCTATTCTCCTGCCTCAGCCTCCCACGTAGCTGGGACTACAGGCATGCACCACCACACCTGGCTAATTTTGCATTTTTAGTAGAGACAGGGTTTCTCCATGTTGGTCAGGCTGGTCTCAAACTCCCAACCTCAGGTGATCCGCCCACCTCAGCCTCCCAAAGCGCTGGGATGACAGGCGTGAGACACCACACCCTGCCTCTATCTTGTATTTTTATATGAGAGAAATGATAAATTGATACTATAAATCCATTTTCAAAAGGATCTTCCAGTGAATGTCAAGGGTCAGTACAGATACTATTCGACCTTCTGAAGTTGCTGAATGGGTGAGGAAAATACAACAAAGTTCATAATGATGACCCTGAAACCTAGAAGTATCTTTTGAGCCAACATATTAAAGATAATAAATTATTTGGAAAATAAACTTTTAAGTGTAATATAAATGGGCAAGGAGAATATAAAACAGGCCAGGCACTGTGGCTCACGCCTATAATCCCAGCCAAGGCGGGCAGATCACAAGGTCAGGAGTTCGAGACCAGCCTGGCCAACATGGTGAAACCCATCGATGCTAAAGATATAAAAAATTCCGTCTCACACACACACAAAAAGAATATAAAACAAACTTTATAGAATCTATGAATTCCCTAACTATTCTAGATAGATGAGATGTGTAGTAGTACATTGGCTTGAGAGGGCTATAACTATAAATTTACATTATAAATTTATATAAATTTGAGCATCACAAATTTATACAGCACGAGAACTGACATTGCATGGGCTACTTTTTTGTCTCTTACTAGGCAGTAATAATTAAGAGCACTGAGTGTCTTATTCGTTTCCCAGGACCTGAGACAGTGGCTGGCATATTACTGGCAGTTAATAACTGCACACAGAATGACTGAATGAAAAACCAATTTGAGAATAAAAAAATAAACTCACCAAATGATTCAAAGATGCAAGTTCCTGACCTATTAAGAAAAAACACACACATACAGAAAAACTTTAGGTATTTTCTATTACATGTTAAGAAATCTATATGAATTTTTTATAGTTCATATATGAATGAGATTGTCAAGCTAAACAGTTCCTCACAAAAGGCCAAGTTTTCTGGCATATGATACCATAATACTTATCCTAAAATGATCATAGCTTCTCCCTCATAAAAATAACCAAGTGTAGGATATTATAACAGCATCTCATAAAAGGATTAATTTACAATACTAACTTCCTAGAACCTCAAATGTTTGAACTAAAAACAAGTAAGAACTATGGATATCATGAATATGGTATCTTTATTGGGGAGGAAACTAAGGCCAGAGAAGGGAAATGCTCATCTCATAATGAACCAAGTACAAAGCCAGGAAGGACTAAAGATGATGAGGGGCAAACAGAAAGAGAAAATCTGAGAATATCTGTGACTGATAACTGTGATATGTTTTTTTAATTTTTTGAGCCAGGAAAGAGACTTACCTATGAAAAAACTGATATAATCTTTCTTTAGTTTGTCCAAACCAATTTCCAAAAGCATTTGAACTGGAATAGTCCCACTGAGAGAAACTGTGTCCATGGTTCCATGATAAGACTGATGAATGAGCTTACTTAGTAAACTGTTACTCCCACTATGGAGCTAGAAATCAAGAAAATCATGAAACCATGAACAAAGATATACATAAACCCAACAAACAAGAGAAGCTAATTACAGTAGCTACAACTAAAAATTACAAGCTTGCATTCTTCGTCTCCTAACACTATAAATTGCTGGAACAAACCTCCCCAAATTATGAACATCAGTTTTCTGGGTTTTTTTTTTGTTTTTTTTTGTTTTGAGATGGAGTATTGCTCTGTCACCCAGGCTGGAGTGCAGTGGCACAATCTCGGCTCACTGCAACCTCCGCCTCTTGAGTTAGAGCGATTCTCCTGCCCCAGATGGTACTACAGGCGTGCACCACTGCGCCTAACTAATCTTTGTAATTTTAGTAGAGACAGGTTTTCACCATGTTGGCCAGGCTGCTCTCAAACTCCCGACCTTGTAATCTGCCTGCCTCTCAAGGTGCTGGGATTACAGGTGTGAGCCACCACACCCGGCATGAACATCAGTTTTTAAAATGCCATTTCTGGGATGGGCACTGTGGCTCACACCTATAATCCCAGCACTTTGGGAGGCTGAGGAGGGTAGATCACTTGAGGTCAGGAGTTTGAGACCAGCCTGGCCAACACAGTGAAGCCCATCTCTACTAAAAATACAAAACTAACTGGGCCTGGTAGTGAGCACCTGTAGTCCCAGCTTAGGAGGCTGAGCAGGAGAATCACTTGAGCCTGGGAGGCAGAGGATGCAGTAAGCCAAGACCGCACCACTGCATTTCAGCTTGGGCAACAGAGCAAGACTCTGAGTCATTAAAAAAAAAAAACATAAAATATAAACTAAAATAATAAAATGCCATTCCTTTCTCATTTGTTTAAGTCCAAAGCAACTAAGAAGGGTTAAAACTTATCATCCCCAGATAAAATTCCACCAAAGAGAAGTCAGAGTTGTTCCTTTGAAAATTCACAACTAGGAATTCTCTTCTCCTAGCTGATTTCAGGGTTTTACGGCATCTTTTCCACAATTGAACATCTTCATCTTCACCAAAAATCTGTTGCTGCAGTAAAACAAACTCCCTCAATGGTCCATGTATGTGTCATAAAGAATTCCTTGTTGGCTACAATATCCAACAAAGGAACTTGATAATTGTAAATTAAAAAGAGCTGTGAATTTACATTATGTATTCCAAATGTTAATTCATTTTAAGTACATATAAAGTATTTGTCATTTTCCCACTACTTTCTATTTCTCTAACTTTCATCATAATTTTCTGCATGGTCTTTTTACAATACATACGTAACTAGTTTCACTTTGTACTCATAGTACATGGTAAGATTATACTTGTAAATATCTCATAAACACAGAAACTTGAGAAAAATTCAATGGATAAAACTAAAATGTCTAGAATCACTAATGCCCAATTAAGCAGAGCTTGCATGCCTTTACTCTGGAAAGTATCTTTGTTCACACCTATAAAAGTTTATAACTTTTATAATTATGAATTGGCAGTCATATTACCTAAAATAATTCCTACTAAATAACTTTTTGTTTTTAACTTTGTACTTAGCTTTCTCTCGACTATAAAAAGTTGCACAAATTCACT
Source organism: Leontopithecus rosalia (assembly GCA_028533165.1). Taxonomy (NCBI): domain Eukaryota; kingdom Metazoa; phylum Chordata; class Mammalia; order Primates; family Cebidae; genus Leontopithecus; species Leontopithecus rosalia. The sequence goes on along the minus strand of CM052655.1, from coordinate 9,899,369 downwards.
GTGGAAAATTCATAAAGTAGAGATATAATACAGCCGGAAAATTTATTATTATTATTTTTTTTTGAGATGGAGTCTTGCTCTGTTGCCTAGGCTGGAGTGAAATGGTACAATCTCAGCTCACTGCAACCCCCGCCTCCCAGGTTCAAGCAATTCTCCTGCCTCAGCCTATCGAGCAGCTTGGATTACAGGTGCCGGCCACCATGGCCAGCTACTTTTCTGGACTTTTAGTAGAGGCAGGGTTTCACCATACTGGTCAGGCTGGTCTGGAACTCCTGACCTCAACTGATCGGCCTGCCTCAGCCTCCCAAAGTGCTGGGATTACAGGCATGAGCCACTGTGCCTGACTGGAAAAAGTCATTTGTAGCCCCCTTCCACCAGAGATGACTGCTCTTACGATTTTTTGCATGTGTTTCCAGATTTTTCTCTCCAAAAGTTACATTTGTATACAATTGTGTATATTCCTTTTTACTGAATACTGTAAGCACTTCTCCACATTACTGTCAGCATCATTATTTCAGCGACTATTACACATGTCATATGTAGCTATATCATTTACTTAGCTGTTCCATTAGCAAGGGCAATTTAGGTCATTTAAAATGTGATGCAAATATAAATGAGACTGCAATGATTATTCTGATACATAAAGTCTTGATACATGTTTCTGAGTATGAACTTAGGATACATCTTAAGAATTATTGGTTCAAAGGCCATGATACACTGTGAGGCTCTCAATACATTACCAAAATTGCTTTTTAGAGAATATCCCAACTTCCATTCTCATCAGTAGTATATGAGAATGCCCATTCACAGCAACACTTAACAATGACAGTATTAGTAGTTTACATTTACTGAGCACTTAACTATGAGCCAGGCACAAGGTGCATTAGATGGATAACATTAGTCAATCCTGGAACACTGTGAGGTAGATACTATTCTTACCTTTACAGGTGAGAATGCTGGGGCACAGAAAAGTAAAGAAACCTGCCCAACTTTATAAACAAATAGAAAGTATCAGACTCAGGGAGTCCACTACAGAGCCTGCGTCTTTAACCATGATGATATACTACTGAGAAAACGATCTGGCACACTACTAAACCTACCCATGGCTGTATATCACCACGTTGTAGACTCTGGATGATCAATGTGAAACACTTCACCAAGTCTTGGTATGAAATCACACCTTGGGAAACAAGTCAGTGGAGCGTTATTTTCAGGGTATTTCTACAGATCCAATACATCATTAATCTTAAGGATACACAAATGAAGTAGAAGGCAAGAATCTGTACTTCATGGGTAGGGGAAAGAGAAAGAAATTAAAGAGGCAAAAAAAAAAAAGATTTCATGCATTTCTAAAGAAATAAACTCAGATTGCCAAAAAAATAACATGCTTAGTAAAATACTAAAGAATATCTTTTCCTTTTTCTAATAATTTCAAGGTATGTTTTCGTTCATGTAAGCAGATCATGAAAATTACCTAAGTCTTATACTTAAAAAGGCAGAGAAAAGGATAATTCTACAAATTACCTTGTCTTAGTACAATTCTTAAGCAGCATATACCAATGTATTATCAGAAAAGTGGATAAATACAAACCAGACTTCCACACAAGAATAGTGGTACACACTGTATTACCTCCAAAATACTTAAACCTAAGAAATAAAAGGAAAAATTTGAATCCCGACGGACACTTACTACTGCTCATTTTGCACCACAGTTGCTCAGCAAAATCAAGATCACTGCGCACTTCGAAAAGACGCTTGACTGAACGATCAACTGCGGCGGCGTCATGCTTCACTGTCTGAAAAAGAAGCAAGCTTCAGAGAATACTGTTTGGGTTTTTTAAAGTGAAATAATTTAAGCTTTCAAATGCTGCTCTGAGAAATAATGGATTCATGAACACATACAGAGACATGAATGCATTTTCTACAACTTCATTCACTAATGAGGAGATACAAATCAAGAGTGAAAAACAAAACCCTTAATATTGTTTTAAAACTATAGTGCCTAAAAGTGAGCATTCAGCTTTCCTTCCATGTAAAAAAAAAAAAATTACCACCAGGTGCAGTGGCTCAAGCCTGCAATCCCAGCACTCTGGAAGGCCGAGGCGGGTGGATCGCCTGAGGTCAGGAGTTCAAGACCAGCCTGGCCAACATAGTGAGACCCCATCTCTACTAAAAACAAAAATTAGCTGGGCGTGGTGGTGGGTGCCTGTAATCCCAGCTACTGAGGAGGTTGAGGCAGGAGAATCACCTGAACCTGGGAGGCAGAGGTTGCAGTGAGCTGAGATTGCACCATTGCACTCCAGCCTGGGCAAGAAGAGGGAGATTCCATCTCAAAAAAAAAAAAAAAGAACAAATTACCTTGGTCTCCATTTCCTACTTGTCAGATGAGAATATATCTAGTTTAACAGCACCATCTTACAGTATATTAATGTATGAACCATCTAATAGTAATATTAACATATTCATTTCTAGAATATTAACATATTCATTACTAAAACCATCTAATAGTAATATTAACATATTCATTTCTCTTCTCTGCAACTGAGCAATGAATAATACATATATATCAGTTCTCTTCAAAAATATTTCAGTTCTGGCTAGGCGCAGTGGCTATGCCCATAATCCCAACACTATGGGAGGCCAAGGCAGGTAGATCACTCAAGCCCATGCGCTCAAGACCAGTCTGCTCAGTAAGTGAGACCCCATCTCTATAAAAAAATTTAAAAATCAAAGGCATGGTGTTGCACAGCAGGAGTCCTAGCTACTTAGGAGGCTGAGGTGGGAGGATCACCTGAGCCCTGGAGGTCAAGGCTGCAAGGAGCTGTGATGGAGCCACTGCATTCCAGCCTGGGTGACAGAGCAAGATTTTATCTTAAAAAAAAAAAAAACGGCCAACAGGTACAGTGGCTCACACCTGTAATCCCAGCACTGGGCGGCTGAGGTGGGCAGATCATGAGGTCAGGAGTTCAAGACCATCCTGGCTAACACAGTGAAACCCTGTCTCTACTAAAAATACAAAAAATTAGCCAGGTATGGTGACACACACCTGTAGGCCGGGCACGATGGCTCACGCCTGTAATCCCAGCACTTTGGGAGGCCAAGGCGGGTGGATCACGAGGTCAAGAGATCGAGACCATCCTGGTCGAAATGGTGAAACCCCGTCTCTACTAAAGATACAAAAAATTAGCTGGGCATGGTGGCGTGTGCCTGTAATCCCAGCTACTCGGGAGGCTGAGGCAGGAGAATTGCCTGAACCCAGGAGGCGGAGGTTGTGGTGAGCTGAGATTGCGCCATTGCACTCCAGCCTGGGTAACAAGAGCAAAACTCCGTCTCAAAAAAAAAAAAAAGACCTCGATGAACTCTGTTCACAAACATACATTGGCAGGATTGCCTAGAGGGCCATTCCCCAGAGTGGGTGGCCTCCCGGTTACTTGGTGGGGGGAAAGTTATTCGAAATTCCTACTGCCATAGAGATGTGGCTCGAGCCTGTAATCCCAGCACTTTGGGAGGCCAAGTTGCGGGGATCATGAGGTCAAGAGTTTGAGACCAGCCTGGCCAACATGGTAGACCCCATCTCTACTAAAGATACAAAAAAATTAGCCGGGTGTGATGGCATGTGCCTGGAATTCCAGCTACTCGGGAGGCTGAGGCAGGAGAATTGCTTGAACCTGGGAAGCAGGGGTTATATAGTTAGCCAAGATCTTGCCATTGCATTCCAGCTTGGGGACAGGATGAGACTCTGTCTCTAAATGAATGAATGAATGAATGCATGAATGCATGCATGCTATTTCTGAGTGTATTTCTAACCAATATTAATCACGTACCTCAGTGTCTTGTTGTGTAGCATCACCAAATCCATCCAGCTTATTTAAGTCTAGAAATTGGCAAAAGTGTATTAGCTCTTGATTTTTCTGCTTTCCAAATTATTTCCATCCTAATCCTATTTTCAAATAGTAAATGGGGTAGATTTTAGAAATAAAGTGGAGATTTTAGAATATAAGTGGGGATTTTAGCAAATCACTGAACTCTTTGCAGGAGGTTATAATAGACACCCATCAGGTAGGGTGTGAGGATAAAACGAGGTAACAGAAAAGCCCCTGACACATGGCATCAGACACATGGTAGGTATTCAAAGACTACTGCTTCATCTCTTGTTTCCTCCAGTCTCAAACATAAATTAAATCTTATTAATTCTTACAGTGACTTAGATCTCTACTATTAGCAATTCAGAACAAAAGCCGTCCCTCTGACCATAACAGATCTCATAGCTTTGAATATATCCAATCAAAAAGAATATCAAGCCTAAAGAGAAACTTAACACCGCAGGTATAAATTCTCAATTAATAAAAACAAGTAATACACCATTCAGAAATTCCTGCACAAGTTCAACAGCAGATTTTGCTTCCAGAGGCTCGAGCCATTCAGTTACACCAGTCCTCAAACCGTCAGCCAAAACCTATGGGAGATTTAAAAATCCCAAAAACTTGTTAGCAGAAAACACTGTTTAATCAATAAGGATGTATGTTATCACAATATTAATTGCAGTTACATTTCTTGGGTGCTTATTACATGCCAGGTACTGCTGTGGTACTTTATACATAGTACATGTTACTTAATCCTAATGAAACTCTACAGTAGATATTACTATTATTCTCATCTCATTAAGGCTAAGAGAGGTTCAGTAACTTGCTCATGGTCATGCAATTAGTAACTGATAGTGCCAGGATATACACCCAGTGGTCTGATCCCAAAGATGGTGCTCTGAACAATGATGCTATGTGCATAGGTGCTACAGAGGACTTAAGACCGAGGATGGGTTTGCCCTGGAAATGCTTGTAACTTTGGTAAAGACAGACAGATAAGACAAATGAAATAGTCTGGGGATGAATACATGTAAACAGTAAGTGGAAGTGTATATTAAAATAATACAAATATGTATGCACATACATAGAGTATCTCAGTGGACTTAAGAAGAAGCAGTCAAGTTAGGCCACAAGAGCCAGTGGAACAATGTGGAACTTCAGTTGCAACTCAAATGTGGGAGCCATAGGCTGGCAGGAAAGTTCATTTATTTTAAGTGTACAATTCAGTGGTTTTTAGTATGTTTACCAGGTTGTAAACATACCAGGTTGATATGCTTACATACCATCACCATAATTATTTTAAAACATTTCATCACTTCAAAGTGAAACCCTGGACCTATTAGCACTCACTTCTTACTCCCATCAGCCCCTGGCAACCATTAATCTCCTTTCTGTAGTTCTCTCCTTATTGCCAAATAGCATTCCATTCCTATTGTGTGTGGATATGCCACATTTTGTTCATTCATCAGACATTTTAGTTGTTTCTACTTTTTGGCTATGATGAGTAATGCTTCCATGAACATTTACATACAAGTTTTTGTGTAGACATGTTTTTGCACCTCTTAGGTGGAGTTATATTTACCTCTTGAGGAACTGCCAAAGTATAACTGTTGTCCAGAGTTATTTTAACCCTCAGTGATGAGGGTTCTGATTTCTCTACATCTTTGTCAATACTTCATATTGTTGAAAATGAAACTATTTTCTTCAGACTAGATCTTCTTTCAAAACCCCCCATTTCTGTCTGTGGTCCCACCATTTCTTCAATTTCCCAGGCTAGAAATCTCATATTTCACTTTAGTAAGAACTATTTCTTTTCTTTTTTTTTTTTTTTTGTGACAGGGTCTTGCTCTGTCACCCAGGCTGGAGTGCAGTGATGTAGTCTCAGCTCACTACAACCTCTGCCTACCAGGTTCAAGTGATTTTCCTACCTCAAGCTCCCCAGTGGCTGGGATTACAGGTGCCCACCACCATGCCCAGCTAATTTTAAATTTTTAGTATAGATGGGGTTTCGCCTTGTTGGCCAGGCTGGTCTTGAACTCCTGACCTCAAGTGATCCACTCGCTTCAGCCTCCCAAAGTGCTGGGATTATAGGCATGAGCCACCACGCCCGGTCATCTTTACATTTTTCTAAAGACTGTGCAGGGAGTGGGGGATGATAGCATTTCTGTTGAGAAATGTTTTATTTTCTCTTTCCTAGGAATTCATCTTTGGTACTATGATAGAGGAATTCTTAACTAGATCATGTCATTTTCCTGCCCAGGAATTCAAAACCAACCTGGGCAACATAGGAAGAAACCCTGTCTCTACAAAAAAATTTTTTTTTTTTTTTCAAATTCTGGTCGCTCAGGAGCAGAAGATTCCCAGCGGAGGAGAAAATATTTTTTTTAATGTAAAAACAAAAGAAAAAAAGTAGGATAGCAGCTAGATGGTAATTGGCTTTGTATGACAGGTTAAGACATTTGGAATTTCCACTGCATTAAAATGAGGTACTCTCTTGAGATTATATTTGCAGACTAGAGCTAAACTTACTGAAGCACAAAATTCTTGAAACACATGCTCGTTAATCTTTAGCATCAATCAAAATCTCAGCTGTCAATAAGCAGCTTATGTATGTTTTGTTTGTTTGTTTTTGAGATGGAGTCTTGCTGTGTTGCCCAGGTTGGAGTACAGTGGCACAATCTCTGCTCACTGCAAACTCCACCTCCCAGGTTCAAGCAATTCTCCTGCCTTAGCCTCCTGAGTAGCTGGGATTACAGGCACCCAACACCAAAACCAGCTAATTTTGTATTTTTAGTAGAGACAGGGTTTTGCCATGTTGGCCAGGCTGGTCTCAAACTCCTGACCTCAAATGATCTGCCTGCCTAGGCAGTAATGCTGAAGTGTTGGGATTACAAGCATGAGCCAACATACCCAGTCTTATACACTCATTTGGAATAAATTGGCAGCTGATCATAATAAAATCAAACATTCCAGTAGAAAAGGGTGGGAGAACTATAGCTAGTAACGACCTAATGCTCCCGTTAATTCTAAGGACAACTGCCACATAAGTAAAATTAAATGCCCAAACTGTCAGACCATCTAATGGATACATAACATCTGAACAAATTCTAAAGAACACAAACCTAAGTAAAACCAATAATAGCACGTTTTTATAAAAATATGAGATTTCGGGAAGGGAATTCTAGAAGGATACTCACAAGAAGAAATTTCACTTCTCTATAGAGATATTTCAAAGGACCTCTGGGCTCTCCCGATTCCACTTTAATATTCTGAAAGATTTCCAAAGTCTGTCAGTTTTCCAGTACTGTTCCCATCTTCTCTACATTAAGTGTTATACCTGCATTTCAAACTATCCTTCACACATTAAAAAATACATTTCATAAAGGATCAATGATTTGAAAAATTAGGTCAACACGTAATTCAGAACATCTTACCAGAGGTGCTACAGATTTTCCATCTTGATCCAATAACCTAAATTAAAACCACTGTATCCTCTTGCTATGCCACAAACAATTGTACTTATGTGCAACAACTGCCCTCCTCACATGCTCTCCTGCCTTTTCCCAAGGAATTTCCAGGAGGATAAGGCAGGAGAAATTTAAATAAATATATCTCAGGGTTCAGTGATAACTTAGATGATCACAAACCAAAATGAAGTCTCCCATTAAATCTCTTTATTAGACTCCTTCTAACTAAACCAACAGTGTGCTGTCCCAGCCAGAGGCCGATGTCTTACAAACCTAAGATTGCAAACATAAAAAAGAAAAAGAGTGGCCTGACGCGGTGCCTCACACCTGTAATCCCAGCACTTTGGGAGGCCGAGGCAGGCGGATCATGAGGTCAAGAGATTGAAACCATCCTAGCCAACATAGTGAAACCCCGTCTGTACTAAAATATAAAAATTAGCTGGGCATGGTGGTACACATCTGTAGTACCAGCTACTTGGGAGGCTGAGGCAAGAGAATTACTTGAAGCCAGGAGGTGGAGGTTGCAGTGAGCCGAGATTGCACCACTGCACTCCAGCCTGGCACCTGCAACACAGCAAGATTCTGTCTCAAAAAAAAAAACAAAAAAAAAAAGAAAAAGTAACATAAATGACAATGTATGTCAATTCCTATTTCAAGAAAAGTATAAAGAATATAATTATCCATGGCCAGGCTCACGCCTGTAATCCCAGCACTCTGGGAGGCCGAGGCAGGTGGATCACTTGAAGTCAAGAGTTCAAGACCAGCCTGGCCAACATGGTAATACCCTATCTCCACTAAAAATATAAAAATTAGCTGGGTGTGGTGGCATGCCCCTGTAATATCAGCTACTTAGGAGGCTGAGGCAGGAGAATCTCTTGAACCCGGGAGGCAGAGGTTGCAGAGCCAAGATCATGCCACTACACTCCAGCCTGGGTGACAGAGTGAGACTCTGTCTCAAAAGAAGAATATAATTATCCATAATCTTGCCACTCTGAGGGAACCACTATTAACACTATCCAGGCTTCTGTGTATATATTTTTTTTAAATTATAGTTGAGATCTCATTACATTAATTTATAATTTTTTTTCTTGATAATAAGCATATCCTATTATTGATATTAAAGATTTTAAAACATGCTTTTAAAGACTGTATAATATTTCATCATGAAATCGATTTTAGGCCAGGTGTGGTGGCTCACGACTATAATGCCAGCACTTTGGGAGGGCGAGGTGGGCGGGTAATTTGAGGTCAGGAGTTGGAGACCAGCTTGGCCAACATGGTGAAACCCTGTCTCTACTAAAACTACAAAAAAAAAAAAATGCTGAGTACAGTGGCTAACACCTGTAATCCTAGCACTTTGGGAGGCCAAAGTGGGGCGGATCACCTGAGGTCGGGAATTCCAGACCAGCCTGACCAACATGGAGAAACCCCATCTCTTAAAAAAAAAAAAATTAGCTGGGTATGGTGGTGTGTACCTGTAGTCCCAGCTACTTGGGAGGCTGAAGCAGAAGAATTGCTTGAACCCAGGAGGCAGAGGTTGCAGTGAGCCAAGATGATGCCACTGCACTCCAGCCAGGGAGACAGAGCAACCAGACTCCAACTCAAAAAAAAAAAATCTATTTTAACTATTCCCTACTGAACATTCTGGTTTTGTTTATAGTATTTTGGAAACACAGCTATATCACCTCACTGACTATCTTACACATGAAGTTTTGTTAGCAATTTTGACTAATTTCTTAAGACAGATTCCTAGAAATATAGGCCGGGTGTGGTAGCTCACGCCTGTAATCCCAGCACTCTGAGAGGCAGAGGTGGGTGGATCACCTGAGGTCAGGAGTTCAAGACCAGCCTGGACAACATGGCAAAACCTTGTCTCTACTAAAAATACAAAAATTAGCCTGGCGTGGTGGTGCACATCTGTAACCCCAGCTACTTGGGAGGCTGAAGCAGAACTGCTCCAACCCAGGAGGCAGAGGTTAGGTTGCAGTGAGCCAAGATTGTGCCACTGCACTCCAGCCTGGGTGACAGAGTAAGACTCCATCTCAAAATAAATAAATAAATATACAGTAAAAGGGCTTAATATTATAATGATTCTTGATGTGTTACCACTATCTCCACCCTTTTAAGTATAATAGGGCCAGGCACAGTGGCTCATGCCTATAATCCCAGCATGAGCCACTTTGGGAGGTGGAGGTGGGGGATCACTGGAGCTGGTTTGAAACCAGCTTGGGAAATTAGGTGTGGTGGCATGTGCCTGCAGTCCCAGCTACTCAGGAGGCTGAGGTGGGAGGATTGCTTGAGCACAGGAGTTTGGGACTGCAGTGAGCAACGATCACGCCACTGCACTCCAGCCTGGGTGACAGAGTGAAACTCCATGTCAAAAAAAAAAAAAAAACAGATCCCTGTCGAGCCACCACTCAAGAGACTTTATCACCGGAAAATTCTTAAGTTGCATTACTATAGGGCTAAGGGCAACTGATAGATCAGATCACCTGACAAAACCTTCACTGGTTGCCCTGGTGACACATTAGTGGCAAGGTGGCCATTTTAGAGTTGTCCAGCCTCACACGCAGCAAGTGCCGAGGCTGGAAGCATGGAGCACCAGCAACAAGCAAGTAAGCCAACACTTAGGAGACTCATGAACATGACAAGGAAACAGGGCCCACTCTTACCAGAGTTGCAGTTGAAGAGAGTGGAGGGATCTGAAGAATCTCATCCACAGGACTCCAGGAAATATCCAAAGTGATCGCAGTTTGCGATGTGATGACTGTATCATCCAAGGCAGAGGACTTACAGAGCTCATACTGGGCAAAGCCTCTGGATGACACCTGAAAAGATTGCACCCAGCAGACCATTCAGCTGTGCTTCCACATGGCCAAAAGTCCATTACCAAAACGATTTTGATCCTTGTCCCAAAAGAAGAAAAAGCACATATGCCATGCTTTTATCCCAAATGGAAAAATAAGACAATTCTTTTAAATCACAAAGATTAGCCAACAGGTAAGAAGGTATTTTAACTTTGGTCATTAGCTGATATGAAAATAAACATAAACATTTTTATACTACAGAAAAATATCTAGTCATCTTAGGAATGGAAAAAACCCCATACACTAGGAAGGCAGGTTGGTAACAATTTGAAGAAAATAATATAAGTAGAAGCAAAACACTTACAGTAGACAAGTGATGCCTTTTCTTGTGTAAGTTTTTTAGGTTTTCAAGATTTACAGAATAATTCTTATCAGCTACAGGAAATGAAAGGAAAAAATGTAAAGGCACAACTCAAAATTACATTGTTAGAGCTGGAAACTAACCCTCAAATTCAGAGTGTACTGCAACTCAACAAAATAGCAAATTCTAAATCACTGGAAACAAATGTTTTTAAGAGAATGAAAGTGGGTTGGGCATGGTGGCTCACGCATATAATCCCAGTATTTTAGGAGGCTGAGGAGGGAGGATTGTTTGAACCCAGGAGTTCGAGAACAGCCTGGGCAACAGAGCAAGACCCTGTCTCTACAAAAAATAACTAAAAATTAGCCAGATGTGGTGGTGTGTGCCTGTAGTCTCAACTACTGGGGAGGCTGAGGTGAGAGGATTACCTGAGCCCAGGAGGCTGAGTCTGCAGTGAGCCATGTTTGCGCCACTGTATTCCAGCCTGGGTGACAGAGTAAGATCCTGTCTCAAAAAACTAAAAAAAAAAAAAAAAAAAAACCAAAAATTTAAGTGGAACAGCCAGGTGCAGCATACTTGCCTGTAATCCCAGCTACTTAGGAGGTTGAGGTGGAAGGATTACTTCAGGCTAGGAGTTTGAGATCAGCCTGGGCAATATACTGGGACCCTGTTTCTTAAAAACTAAAACTAAACATAAAATTAGCTGGGCATGGTTGTGCTCTCCTGTAGTCCCAGCTATTCAGGAGGATATGGTGGGAGGATCATTTGAGCCCAGGAGTTTGAGGCTGTGGTGATCTATGAATGCACTACTGTACTCCAACCTGTGCTATAGAGTGAGGCCATGTCTCTAAAAAAAATAAGTAAATAAAAAAATTAAGTGGAATGAGAGTCAATACTACTACCAAAAATACAATTAAATATCTTGAGATTGGAAACGTACTGTCATTATATTCAGTTTTGTATCTCCCACTGAAAACTTTCAATAATATACACACAGAAATAAAATGAAACCCAAATCAAAGAGGTGTAAACCTCCTGTCCAGACTTTCGGAAATCTGTTTCTGGTGTTTCCGGAATACCTCCCATATGCTGCAGGCTGCACACTAGATTTATGGTGATTAATCCAAGTTCTACTTTGTGTACTTTCATCATAACAATATCAATTTTCAGTAAAAAACATGAAACAGTAACTATACAAATGAATACACACATACACACACGAAAGAGCACTCACCTTTACAACTGACCACATATAAGACAATTCCTGTAATGCTGTCGTTTGTTGTGATAAGCTCAGCTCCTAGCCAACAAGTACCTTCAGGATCTGAACTGTCACATCTTACCCAAAGGGGAGGAAGGGCAGTAACTGGCAGATTAATCTTCAAATGGGTCATATTAGGATTGTGAGCCATGGTGTAAAGTCCAATTAACTGTCTTTAAAACAAGGGTAAGAACAAATTATAGACATTTCCATTCTGAGAATTTCTTTCTCTTAGAAACAGGGTCTCACTCTGTTGCCCAGGCTGGAACACAGTGGTGTGATCACAGCTCACTGCAGCCTCAGCCTCCTGGGCTCAAGTGATCCTCCTGTCTCAGCCTCCGAAGTAGCTGGGAATACAGACACAAGCCACTGCATCAGGCTTATTTATATTTTTGTACAGACAGAGTCCTGCTATGTTGCCCAGGCTGGTCTCAAACTCCTTGCCTCAAGCAATTCTTCTGCCTTAACCTCCTAAAGTGGAGGGATTATAGGCACAGGCTACCAGGCCTAAAGAGAATTTTCTTTTAAAAAGATGAGGGGGTCTCACAGAAATAACAACCTAAAAATTAAGTAGCAAGATGTCTATACACACACACACACACACACACACACACACACACACACACACACACACACATATACACACACACATATATATATACACATACACATATATATATATATATATACACACACACACACACACACATATATATATGTATATTTCATCTACTAATGGGTTTGCCAGGCAGATCAAAATGCATGCACCAGAAAGTGACAGAGTATGACAGGACTGGAGCTACTATGAGCAGGGAGCTTCAATATGTTGAGGGTTGGGGGTTCAGCAGGAGTGGAAGTTCAGTTGAAGTGGAAGAGGCAGGATGTGAGATTCATCTAAGAAAGTAGTAGGAGTCAATAAACATAAAATGGTGCTCAGTCATTAGTCAGTGAGACAGTTAACAAGATGTGAATATAGGCTCTGATTAGATAACGGTACTATAATGATGTATAATTTCCAGATTCTGATCATTGTTCCATGGCTATGTAAGAGAATGTATTTGTTCATAGAAAATACAGAGTGGAGTATTTAGAAGTAAAAGAGTACAATATCTTCACTACATTGTCAATACTTCATTTTTAAAATGGTGTATGTGGATTACCATATGTATATATATACACACTATATATAGTTATAAGCGATATGTTGTTATGATACAGTTATAACAAGATACCTATAAGGGCCGGGCGCGGTGGCTCAAGCCTGTAATCCCAGCACTTTGGGAGGCCGAGGTGGGTGGATCACGAGGTCAGAGATCGAGACCATCCTGATCAACATGGTGAAACCCCGTCTCTACTAAAGATACAAAAAATTAGCTGGGCGTGGTGGCGCATGCCTGTAATCCCTGCTCCTCGGGAGGCTGAGGCAGGAGAATTGCCTGAACCCAGGAGGCGGAGGTTGCGGTGAGCCGAGATCGTGCCATTGCACTCCAGCCTGGGTAACGAGAGCAAAACTCCGTCTCAAAAAAAAAAAAAAAACAATATACATATAAAACTATGTATGACTACACATATAGCAATATACTGCTTTGCATGTTATCTAGAAAGAGACACAAGAGACAGAAAAAGGAAAAGGGGAAGAAGGAGAAGAAAAAGAAGCAAATGCTGCAAAATCTAAGCAATTGGGGACTTTGGGTTAAGGACATACATAAGTTCATGCACTATTCTTGCAACTTTCCTCTAAATTTGAAAGTATATCAAAATTGAAAGGCACCAAAATACGTGGCTTAAATTTTTATTTTTCAAAGACATGAAAACTAAATGTATTACCAACAGATGTCCAAGAGAATTTTACTTGCAAAAAGATGTAAAATGATCCCAGAAGGAAGGTATGAAAATGCAAGAAGAAATGGAGCAAAGAAATAAGCACATGAATCAACCCACATAAACACTGGCAGGAGAAAATGATACAAATAAATAACATTTAAGTCATAGAGAGAAAACAGGCTAAATATGACTAAAATCAAGGACCTGTGAAGGAGGAGACTGACTAAACCTTTAAAACTTCTAGGCCAGGCATGGTAGCTCACACCTGTAATCCCAGCACTTCGAGAGGATGAGGCGGGCGGATCACCTGAGGTCATGAGTTCAAGACTAGCCTGGCTAACATGGCGAAACCCCATTTCTACTAAAAATACAAAAAATTAGCCAGGCGTGCCTGTAATTCCAGATACTCAGGAGGCTGAGGCAGGAGAATCACTTGAACCTGGGAGGCGGAGGTTGCAGTGAGCCGAGATCATGCCAGTATACTCCAGCTTGGGTAACAAGAGTGAAACTCCATCTCAAAAAAAAATAAAATTCTATAGAGCAAAATAAAAACCAGCACATAGAAATAATTTTGTGAACATTATTACAGTAGTTATTAATCTCATATTATTCTGTTAGTATGTATGTGACTACATCAGCCAGAACACCTTGAAGACAAAGACATTTTGGTTCTGGAGGCAGGAGGAGGCTGGACAGAGGGAACTGTACATAGCTCCACAGTGGGGAAGTAGGAAGTGAAGCTGGAGAGGTAGCCAGAGGATTTCAAGTTTATTTCATAGTTACGTAAGAGAATGGCACCTTGGGTGAGATAACTGCTCATTGTAGAGGAGAGTTCCATGCATTACAGGATGTTTACCATCCACAGCCCAGGTTCACTAAAGGCCAGTAGCTCCTCTCAGTCACTGTGACAACCCAAAATACTCCCCTGTATTTCCAATTCCCCCTGCGTGTGGTACCACCCCTGGTGGAGGTCCAGTGGGGCTAGACAATGAAGGTTCCTATATGTCATTCTTAAGGAATTTGGATTTTATCATGAAGCCAATGAGGAACCACTAAAGGATTTTAAGCAGGCAAGAAGCTTGGTCAGGTTTTCATTTGAAAAAGAAAGACTGGAGGGGAACCAGATTACATACAAGGAAAACACCTGAGAAACAACAACAGTAAATTGGTATAGGGAGTAGAGACAAGGAAGATAACTGCAGTATTCCTGGGCACGTCTGGGATACCTATGAGATACTCAAGGGGAACTATCCCTAGTTGGGTATACTTATCAGGGGGTGGGGAGATGAAGGAGGATATCTGGACTAGATGCCCATTTTTTCCAATGTTTATAAGAACATTTCCATTTAAATCCTAGTTGCCACTCCTACCCCTATGCTAAGAGAAAACTTACCTTGCCTTCCCAACTGGTAAAGCAAGTGGTCCAACATTTTCGCCAGTAGAGAAATCAGATATGGCAGTCTCTTCAGACTGAAGTTCTTCAATATGACTTGTTTCTTCCTTTTCTAAAGGCTTTAAAAATGACAAAAGAGCACTTAAGATAGCAATTGACTCTTTACTATGCTACAGAATAATGACAAACAGAACATAATGGATTTGCTTCTACACCCTTAAGCACAAAAGATTGGGTTTTGGCAAGAATAGCCACAAACTAGCTTGGTACCAAAAAAATCTTGCCATCAGGAGCATTTCCACTGTCTTATAAAAAGATATTGCCCTTAGTTGCTAATGGCAAAGGAAGCAACTGATGCCTTTAGAAAAGGAAGTGCTCCACAGGGCATGGTGTCACATGCCTGTAATCCCAGCATTTTGGGAGGCTGAGGAAGAGGATCACTTAAGCCCAAGAGGTCAAGACAAACCTGAGCAATGCAAGAAGATCTATGTCTACCAAAACAAAAACAAAAAAAAATCAGCCAGGTGTCCTAGTTAATCAGGAGGCTGAGGTAGGATTGCTTGCGCTTGGGAGGTGGAGCCATGACAGTACCACTGCACTGCAGCCTGGGAGACAGAGCAAGACTATCTCAAAAAAAAAGCAGAAAAGGAAGTGCTCCAACATGCACAAAATGATTAGCTAAAGGTAAAATACCAAGGAAACCCAGATTTTGTTGGATTTTTCACTCTCAAAACGGGAAGAACTTCTTTCTGGGATATAACGCTCGGCCCACAGCCCTTACTTTCTGTATCTATGCCTTTAAGGGCAATCAGCTGATTGGTGTTAGTGGGTACTGTTATCCATGTGTACAAAATAGTTAAACAGCTCAGCCATGCCAATAATAGTAACAAGGGGGCATTTACACCAGACAAAACTGCTGTGTATCCTGATTGCAGTGGTGACTCCAAGAATATATATGTTAAAATTCACAGAACTGAACAACAAAAGAAATAAGTCAGTGTTATCCCCTTACTGATAATTTTACCTGTTTCTTTCTCTTAATGAGGCTACTAGAAAATTTTATATTGCAAATGTGGTTCATATTTATTTCTACTAGACAGGACTACATTTACTCCTAAAAGAAAGAGAACCCTTTTTTTTTTTGAGACAGAGTTTCGCTCTTGTTTCCCAGGCTGGAGTGCAATAGTGCGATCTCAGCTCACCGCAACCTCCGCCTCCTGGGTTCAGGCAATTCTCCTGCCTCAGCCTCCTGAGTAGCTGGGATTACAGGCACACACCACCATGCCCAGCTAATTTTTTGTATTTTTTTTTTAGTAGAGACGGGGTTTCACCATGTTGGCCAGAATGGTCTCGATCTCTTGACCTCGTGATCCACCCGCCTCAGCCTCCCAAAGTGCTGGGATTACAGGCTTGAGCCACCGCGCCCAGCCTAAGAGAACCCATTTTTACTGATGCTGATTTTAAAACATGTACATGTTAAATTATTCCCAAGAAACCAAATTTGGTTACAGAGATTTAACCACAAAGCCAAACCACTACTTACCACTTTTTCCACTATGAATACTGTGTCATTTTCATTTAGAATATTTTTCAAAGGGTTTGGTTGGCCTTTACTGATCAACTGCACTTGGACATCAGCCTGTTAAAACAGGTAACAAGCAATGTTATATATACACTTATAGATTTGTACTATCTAAATACATAAAGACCAGTTTTATGCAAATGAATGGAAATTCTCCTTAAGAGATCTCTGCTCACCGCAACCTCTGACTCCCAGGTTCAAGCAATTCTCCTGCCTCAGCCTCCTGAGTAGCTGGGACTACAGAAGCAAGCTACCATACTTGTGTGTGTGTGTGTTTTTTTCTTTTTTAGACGGAGTCTTGCTCTGTTGCCCAGGCTGGAGTGCAATGGCATAATCTTGGCTCCTGCAACCTCCACATGCCAGGTTCAAGTGATTCTCTTGCCTCAGCCTCCCAAGTAGCTGGGATTACAGACACACGCCACCATGCCTGGCTAATTTTCCTGTTTTTTAGTAGAGCTGGGGTTTCACCACATTGGCTAGGCTGGTCTCAAACTCCTGACCTCAGGTGATCTACTTGCCTTAGCTTCCTAAGGTGCTGGGAATTACAGGTGGGAACCATTGCACCCGGCCATCTTTCTCATCGCTTTTGAGGATACACACACACACACACACACACACACACACACACAGATAAATATAAATATTACAGCTTCTCATTCATAAGTATTTCCCCCCAGTTTGTCTGTTAATGTACACTTTCAGTTTGCTAATTATATCATGGATGTAGGTTTTATCTCCCCAACTATGGAGAGTTTACTTACATAAAACACTTAGCACACATCAGACGCCAAATGAATATATAAATGTTTATAGCATAGCAGCTTTCATAATGACCAAAAACTAGAAACAACCCAAATGTCCTTCAACTGGTGAATGGATAACCCAACTATGATACACCCATACAATGGAATACTACTCAGAAATAAAACATGAACAGCTAAAACACACAACAACATAGATGCACCTTAAATGCATTATACTAATTGAAAGAAGCCAGAATCAAAACACTGTGTGATTTTATTTATATGACATTCTGGAAAAAGTAAAACTACAGAGACAAAAAATAGATTAACGCCAGGAACTAGGGGAGGGAAAAGGGCTGACTGTAAAGGGACACAAGAAAAGTTTTGGAGATAATAGAAATGTTCTAAATCTTGATTATGGGGTGGTGACTAATTTATCAGAAGTCATAGAACAGGCTGGGTGCCACCAGGTGGCTCACATCTGTAATCCCAGCATTTTGGGAGGTGGAGGTGGTGGATCACTTGAGGTCAGAAGTTCAAGACCAACCTGGCCAACATGGTGAAACCCTGTCTCTACTAAAAATACAAAATTAGCCGGGTGTGGTGGCACACGCCTATAGTCCCAGCTACTCAGGAGGCTAAGACAGGAGAATTGCTTGAACCCAGGAGGCGGAGGTTACAGTGAGCTGAGATTGCACTACTGCACTCCAGCCTGGGTGAGACACAAGACTCCGTTTCAAAAAAAAAGAAGTCACAGAACAGTACCCTAAAAGGATGTAAATTAACTTCAATAAACCTGACTTTTAAAAACAGACAATTGGCCAGGCACGGTGGCTCACATCTGTAATCCCAGCACTTTGGGAGGCCCAGGCAGGTGGATCATCTGAAGTCAAGAGTTCAAGACCAGCCTGACCAATGTGGCCAAACCCTGTCTCTACTGAAAATACAAAAATTAGCCAGTTGTGATGGTACATGCCTGTAGTCCCAGTTACTGGAGAGGCTGAGACAGAAGAATTGCTTGAACCTGGGAGGTGGAGGTTGCAGTGAGCCAAGATCACACCACTGCACCCCAGCCTGAGCAACAGAGCAAGACTCCGATTTAAAATTAAATTAAGAAAAACGATCCAAGATGGCCGATCGCTAACATCTCGGGATTGAAGCTCGCAGTTAAAGCTCATAGAACTAGAGGACGCCACACTTTCAGACAAATTCTGATCGCTCAGGAGCAGAAGATTCCCAGTGGAGGAGCCACGCGGGGCAGTAGTTTCGCCGGCACCGCGGTCCACCGGTCTCGCCGGCACCTCCACGGCAGCTCTCGGAGCTGACTAGGCGGGGCTGGCTCCCCTTCTGACCGAGGTTTGGAGGAGCCACGCGGGTTCCCA
>CM052655.1:9851782-9880186 GCA_028533165.1 Leontopithecus rosalia | reverse complement strand
TTCCTCCTTCCCTCCCTTCCTACCTTCCTCCCTTCCTCCCCCCCCAAAAAAAAATTAAATTAAATTAAATTAAAATTAAAACAGACAATTTTTAAATTAGGGTTGTATTTGAAAACCAAATTGTTCACACCTCATAGAGAAATGGGTCTTTCCGGATTCCTTTCTTTTCTTCATTATATTCCCTGAAATGCAGAACCACATGTGAAAAATAGAACTACATTCTCTCTCCTGCTATTCACACTCAAGAGTCAGCCATCACTTTATCTCTACAGGACACCTATGGCAAAGGCAAAAAGCACATACTTACAGGAGCCCTAAGACGTGGCTGGGCAGACAGAAAAGAAACATTAAGAAGAAAAAAGAAAAAAGACAATTGTGATAGAGAGTAATAGACTCTTGCACTCAATTGGGTACAACTCAATTCTCAGAGGCAGCAGGAAATTGGGTTGTCTACCTCTACCCTATGTCTAAACATCACCAGTTAAAATTAAAATGTAACTTGCCACATGACCTTTCAAAAGCAACAATGATTAGATTCTCATCCCTTACTGACTCAGAGAGTAGCCACAGAGAAGTTACCTACAGGCCCTTGGCCTTAGATTTCTATGGCTAAAATGGAAGCATCTGTCCTCCATTTTTATAAGTTGTTATTCAAAGTTAGTAAATTTAATTATGTTGAACATTTCCTTTCAAAATGTCAGGATGAAACCCTAGGATATCATTTAATCATTATCTTTTAATTCAAGAAAGTTTTAAAATAGTGAATCTAAAGCATTTAAACTGTAACCCATTAATGTACCAAAATGCACACCAGCCTGATCTACCCTGAAAGAGAAAAGAATCTTTAGTCATTGAAGGAACCCAACAGAACTGTTTCAAGATACCATTTATATCTATTTGATCTAATACTAAATGACTTCCTGAAAAAGAAACAAGAGAGCTAGGCCTATGGCCATTCTTTTTGCCATATTGGGAAAGACTGTGATTTAGTCTTACAGATGTTTGTGTTTTATGTATAACTCAGGAATGTTATTTAATCAGCCTTGCAATCATGTCTCAAGCATGTGTAACAGAGCCAGCCACTCCTGCTAGATACTGAGAATATCAAAAGCGTAGTCCCTGGTTCATAGTCCTGACTGGATTCCAACAAGTAAACCACAGTTCCAAGTGATAAGTGCTCAGAGAGGCAGGTACAGGAAGCTGTAATAGAAATTTAGCTATAGGGCTTAAACTTTATCCTGAAAGCCAAAAGGAACTCACTAAAAGATTTTAAATGGGAAAAAAATCTGACAGTAATATGGAGTGTAATAACTTGGAGTCCAGGAAAATAGCTGTGAATAACTGGTAGCACTTCAGAGAACTGACAATGGTCTGAAGGACCACAGCATGGAGAATAGAAAATTGATAAGGCAGGGGTGAGGGTTTTGGAATTAGAACTCTTAACTCAGAGAATTCAGAAGTATAATGTCCGGTTGGAGGAAAAGATTAATTCAGCTTTGCAGATATTGATCTCAGGTCCCATGTGAAAATTCCCCCCCAGTAAGGGGGGGAAAAAGTGTTATACTTACTATGTGAACTATAAAAGGTCTAATTAGGCCAGGTGCAGTGGCTCACACCTGTAATCCCAGCACTTTGGGAGGCTCAGGTGGGTGGATCACAAGGTCAAGCGATTGAGACCATCCTGGCCAACATAGTGAAATCCTGTCTCTATTAAAAATACAAAAACTAGCTAGGCATGGTGGCGCACACCTGTTCTAGCTACGTGGGAGGCTGAAGCAGGAGAACTGCTTAAACCCAGGAGGCAGAGGTTGCAGTGAGCTGAGATCACACCACTGCACTCCAGACTGCTGGCAGGACAAGACTTCATCTCAAAAAAAAAAAAAGAAAGAAAGAAAGAAATGAAAAGGAGATAAAGTTGTATCCATAAGGGACTTATTTATTAATTTATTTTTAGAGATGAGTTCTCACTATGCTGCCAAGGCTGGCCTCCAACTCCCGGGCTCAAGCAATCCTCCTGCCTCAGCCTACAGAGTAGCTGGGATTACAGGTATGCGCCACCATGCCTAGCTAATAAGAGACTTTTATGTTCTTGGTTTTTTGTTTTTTTCTGAGACAGTCTTGCTCTGTGGCCCAGCCTGAAGTGCAATAGCACGATCTTAGCTCACTACAACCTCTGCCTCCTGGGTTCAAGCAATTCTCCCAAGTAGCTGGGATTACTGGTGCCCACCACCACGCCCAGCTAATTTTTATATTTTTAGTTGAGATGGGGTCTTGCCATGTTGGGCAGGCTGGTCTAGAACTCCTGACCTCAAGTGATCTGCCCGCCTTGGCCTCCCAAAGTGCTGGGATTACAGTGTGAACCACCACCCCCGCCCTTATCTTAAATAAATTTAAAACAGCCATAGAATGAAATACTATATAGCAGTTAAAAACAATGAGATAGATCTACAGGGTGTCACAATGAAGGAAGTCCAAGACATGCTAGTTTTTTAAAAGAGTGCTTTTTCTATTCAAAACATTTACAAGCATTACTACTTTTGCAAGCAGGAAAAAAAAAGCAATGAAGATAAACAATGAAATATTATAACATTTAGGAAATCATGGACTAGATTACACAGTGGTTCTCAAAGTGTAATGCCAGGCCGGGCGGGGTCGCTCACGCCTGTAATCCAAGCACTTTGGAGGCCAAGGCGGGCGGATCACCTGAGGTCGGGAGTTCAAGACCAGCCTGAACAACATGGTGAAACGCTGTCTTGAAAAAAAAAAAAGAAAAGAAAAAACAAAGTGTGATGCCCAGCCATATCCGTTTCACCTGTTTGTCAGGAGGGCAAATTATTTAGCTCCACCCCAGACCTACTAAATCAGAAACCCTGGAGGTGGAGGCCAGCAATCTGTGCTTTTTAACAATCCTCCGGTGATTCTAATGCATGGTCAAATTTGAGACCTATGGGTTACGTTTTTACATAGGATGTATTCCCCTTGGTAGTAGTACTCCACTGTAAGAATAAAACGAAGTCTTGGAGAACAGTGAAAATAAAGGTGGTTTTAAAACGCAACACACCAATCTGCTATCATTACAATTGTAGCTCATGTGGCAACTACCTCGAGTGATAGAGATTAGCAGACCAACACATTTCACTTTTAGGAGTCAAAAAAGCTTTAAACAGGTGAAGGATGCCAACATCTAGTATTCCGTATCCTGGGAGATGCCTCTACTTACGGCAAGTGTCTGCATCAGCAGAAACAATAAACCGCCTCTTGGAATACTTGCCACCTTCCACCTCGTTTGATGACTCCCACAGGGTCAACCCCACCCTGGAGCTGAGAGCCAGCCTCTTCCCAACTTCTGGACCCCAGGAAAGTTGGCAAAGCGCTAATCCCCAAAGAGTGGCAAGAAGCTTAAGGCGAGGATCCAGATACCCAGGGAAAGAAGCGACTAGACTCACTGAAGGAGGAGAGAATAAAACTCCTCAACCGCGCGATTCAGCCGCTCCCACATCCTGCCCCAAAGTGAGAGCGAGACCGGAACTGACAAATCGAAATGAGCGCGGGGTCCGCAACGTCAGGGGTCATGACCCCGCCCCGCCGGGACTACCTTGACCCCCCCCCCCCGCCCCATAAATTCTGTTTGTCCACAAAATTAAACTTTTGTTTCAGGCCACTCAGAGCTATTTACTGTGTTAATAGTCTTCAGTTTTCAGCAATAATTAAAATAAGTGTATAGTTCGGGAGAAGACGCCTCGACTCGCGAGAACTGACCACGCCCCCTGTGGATTATTCCGCGAAAAGGAGTCCCTATTTTCTAAGAACCATGATTAGCTTTGGAAGAAAATAGATATCGTAATTTCCCACAAATAAAGAAATAACATGCTAGTTTTAATTTTTGTAGTGTGGTAGAGCAATATTTTGTGTATCCATGTTGGTTCTAAAGCGGGGCAGGGAGGGGCGGTCATGAGGAAGATTACATATACAGAGGGAGTAAAGAGAACTTCCTTTTCCTGTGGCAGCTGCCGGGTCGAGAGGAGCGTGGCTGTCTCCTCTCTCCGCCATGGTGAGTGGAAGTCGTCTTGGCTGTCCTTACCCCGGATCTTGGGGCCAGTAAGGAAGGATTCGGGGTTCGGAGCATAAAGTCTCTAGGAGGTAGAGCGAGGAGAAGGAGATGAAGACTAAAGGCGTCTATTTCTGGTGTGGAATTGGGGTGTGCGGCCTTACGGCAGCCATCTTAAAGGCAACGTGGGCTTCCCAGCACAGGTCGCGCCTGGAGGCAGTAGTGGAAAGCACTGGGTGGTTCCCAGGAGCAGTTGGCCTTTTTTCTGGATGTTTGTCTCTGCCTAGCTTAGGAATCATCTCTATTAAAAGCCTTCTGGTTCGGTTCGCTTAAAAATTGTTCGGTGTCATCTAAATCTTCGAATCCTTAGCCAACTCGTAATATGACCAGTGTTACAGGTGTACTGCTGCTTTTGCACAAATAGTCCGTATGTATGTAGTGTTGTGTGCCGTGGGGCAGACACTATTCTGACGGGGATCGTAGTTGAGTTGGACTAACATAGTAAGTACTCTTCAATGGCAGTAAGAGATATGGACAAAGGGAGTTGGAGTGGTTTGGTTTTAAACAGTGATCAGAGAAAACTTAAAGTGGCCTGAAGGATGTGAGGAAATTGTGCAAAGAGGAGCTTTAGAGTGAGCACCTGGAAATTTTTTTAACATTAAGATGTTTCCTAACTATA
The DNA here is from genome assembly GCA_028533165.1 of Leontopithecus rosalia. Classification (NCBI taxonomy): domain Eukaryota; kingdom Metazoa; phylum Chordata; class Mammalia; order Primates; family Cebidae; genus Leontopithecus; species Leontopithecus rosalia. Next base: position 9,875,459 of record CM052655.1, on the reverse strand, counting down.
GCGTTAGAACGAGCGAACACATGGAAATTCTGAGGCAAGAGTGGGGTGGTCCTGAGACCGAAGATAACATCTGGAAGAGAGTATGGGAGATGCGATTAGAGGTAGAGAAGACTGTGTAGGTCGGCCTCAGGATTTTGATTTTACTCACAGGTGGGAAGTCTTTGGGAGAGGTTTGAACAAAAAGTAGTATCACCAGTGTTTTACTGGTGAGCTTTGGAACATGTGTTGAGAAGAGGGTCAAGGTGAGCGGGACAGGGATGGAAGCTGGGATGAGCTGAAGCCCGGGTAGATGGGATTGGCTGATTAATTGGCATGAAACAGGATCTTAAAACTTTGCAATATGGTTTTGATTTAGCCATTGTGCTTTATAAGGCTTGCTTTGAAAGTTCTATGATAAGGAGTTCTCTTTGAAAAAAAATTGTGCAGTAGAGCTTGAGAATCTGAGGGTTCTTTGGGTGTAAGAAAATTTACTGAAGTTAATAAAACTGTTGTTGATATGTTAGTCATTTACAGCTATTTTGGTTTAAGCTTGTTTGCCCACCATACCAATCTATTTGGCAATTCAGTATTTAATGGTATTGTTGACATATGAGAAGGGTTTGCTTCTAATATTACTTGTCAATAAAAATAATCCTTTCCTTTTTCTTTAGGCGTGTGCTCGCCCACTGATATCAGTGTACTCCGAAAAGGGGGAGTCATCTGGCAAAAATGTCACTTTGCCTGCTGTATTCAAGGCTCCTATTCGACCAGATATTGTGAACTTTGTTCACACCAACTTGCGCAAAAACAACAGACAGCCCTATGCTGTCAGTGAATTAGCAGGTATGGATTTGTACCTTCTGCAGATACTTTAGAGACTGCTTTACAGTAGTGATGAAATTCCACTTCATTGGTCCGTGTTTCTGAACCAGATGATTTTCTTGGATGTTCTGATGCTGTTTGCTACCATGCATAATAGTCATAGGTTGGTATGTATGATGAAGCAGCTAAAATTTTTCTCTCTTCCCAATTTTAGGCCATCAGACTAGTGCTGAGTCTTGGGGTACTGGCAGAGCTGTGGCTCGAATTCCCAGAGTTCGAGGTGGTGGGACCCACCGTTCTGGCCAGGGTGCTTTTGGAAATGTATCCTTTATTTCATTACTTAAGACTGGTAGGCTGTGATGGACTTTAGCAGACTGGGTCTGGTTTATTGATAATATAAAATAAAAACCGTACATTTCTTAAAGAGAAGGGGCTTCATTTATCTGTGGTCATTTTGCTTGCCATGATGTCGTAATTTGCGTCTTACTCTGTTCTCGGCGACAGTTGCCTGCTGTCAGTAAGCTGGTACAGACGGTTGACGAAAATTCTTACTGAGCAAGAAATAAAAACCTTTTTTAATTACTAAAATTTGAGAAATGTGGTTCCTGACTGGAAAAATAGATGTGTCGTGGAGGCCGAATGTTTGCACCAACCAAAACCTGGCGCCGTTGGCATCGTAGAGTGAACACAACCCAAAAACGATATGCCATCTGTTCTGCCCTGGCTGCCTCAGCCTTACCAGCACTGGTCATGTCTAAAGGTTTGTAATGCTTTGTATCATAAGAGGGGTTGATTGACGAAATAAGGCACCTAGTGTTTGATCGTTAGTTTGTTTTTTTTTAAATTCATAGTAACCTATTTTGAGATGGCTAAAAGAATAATTTGAAAGTTTTATGTGAAGTGTCTTAGTTAATGGATATCCCAGTTACACTGATCTGATCTTGGCAAATGAGTGCATTCCGTTATCGAATGTTCTCCAGAAATAGACCTATTACATATAAGTTCTAAAAGATTTAATCAAAAATATTTTGTGCCAGAGTAGTGCAAAATGCTCCACTTTTCTGTCACATGAACCTTTGTTAGAATTGCCTGTGTAAATGCTTTTCATTCTGAAGCGTCTGATTAAATTTTAATCCTTTATAAAATGTTACATCTGACTACTTAAATCTGACAATTCATCACCGAATACTGGTGTAACTGGGAACTCTTCAGGTACTGGTTTGGTATATTAGGAAACTTCCTCCTTAAATGCCCATTGTGTTTCCCAGCACATTTTTATTTAACTGTCAAAATGATGAGATTCCACTTAATTGGTCCGTGTTTCTGAAACACACACATGATATTCGTGGAAGTTCTGACTTGGCAAATTGAATAACATTGTGCTTTTATAAGTTGTATAAAATGTTTCTTGATTTTTATTTTTTTCTGAGAGGTTTAGGATAACCTAGTAAGCATCAAATTGGTTTTTGTTAGGTCATCGTATTGAGGAAGTTCCTGAACTTCCTTTGGTAGTGGAAGATAAAGTTGAAGGCTACAAGAAGACCAAGGAGGCTGTTTTGCTTCTTAAGAAACTTAAAGCCTGGAATGATATCAAAAAGGTCCGTTTAATGAGCACATTTATAGTATACTTCTCCTTGTTCAGTTTGTTACTTTGAGTTACAGAAGGTAAGTGAAGGGCAGCATAGGTAAGCCTTAATGTGTGTGAGAGAGCAAGAACCTCAGAGCCCGATTACTTGTGTTTGAATCCTGACTGCCATTCATGACTCTGTAACCTTGGCAAGTTATTGTGCCCTAATTTAATCATCTGTAAGGTGGAATTTTGTTAAAACTGAAGGTTTATTGCAGAAGTTGCATATTAATCAGAATACTAAAACTGGTCACTTTGTAGGTCTATGCCTCTCAGCGAATGAGAGCTGGCAAGGGCAAAATGAGAAATCGTCGCCGTATCCAGCGCAGAGGCCCCTGCATCATCTACAATGAGGATAATGGTATCATTAAGGCCTTCAGAAACATCCCTGGTAATTAAACTGCTTACATGTATTGATTAGCTATACTACGCAAGGCTACTCAGCTTTTGTTACGAGATTTCGTTTTATGGTCCGTGTTTCTGAAACATGATTTTATGGAAGTTCTAATTTGTGTCTGAAAGATTTGCAGCATTGGTGGTTGAAACTTCATAATGCATGACTTACCAGGTACCTTTTGGAGTTCCTAAGCCATAAAAATGTGTTTCTTCTGTTGAAATACAGCCTCCCTAATTTTTCTTTACCTTAAAAGGAATTACTCTGCTTAATGTAAGCAAACTGAACATTTTGAAGCTTGCTCCCGGTGGGCATGTGGGACGTTTCTGCATTTGGACTGAAAGTGCTTTCCGGAAGTTAGATGAATTGTATGGCACTTGGCGTAAAGCTGCTTCCCTCAAGAGTAACTACAAGTAAGTATCTTTCATATTACTAAATACATGTTTATATTGCAGGTGTTAACATTCAGAATTGGCTTACATGTTTTTTCAGTGATGAATTTTGTTTCCATTTCCCCTGATATGTAGACACAGTCTGCTAAAAGAGGACTCATCTGGTCCATGTTTTTTGTTCTTGAGACAGTCTCACTTGGTCTTGCCCAGGCTAGAGTACAGTGGTGTGATTTTTTTACTTACTGCAGCCTCCTGCCTCCTGGGTTCGAGTGATTCTCCTGCCTCAGCCTCTGGAGTAGCTGGGATTATAGGCGTGTGCTATCGTGTCCAGCTAATTTTTGTGTTTTTAGTAGAGATGGAGGTTTTGCCATGCTGGCCAGGCTGATCTTGAACTCCTGACCTCAGGTGATCACCTGTGTCAGCATCAAAGTGCTAGGATTACAGCATGAGCCACGCACGGTGCCCAGCCTGCTCCATGTTTATGAGAAGTGATAGGGTCTTAGATATTTTGGAGAGCACAAGTGGTTAAAAATAAAGCTGCAGTTGAGCTTCATGTTCTTCGGTCAGTTACTTTTACACATACGTGTCAATCTTCTCTCTCAGTCTCCCCATGCACAAGATGATCAATACAGATCTCAGCAGAATCTTGAAAAGCCCAGAGATCCAAAGAGCCCTTCGAGCACCACGGTAAAGTGATTACTTAGAGTGTATTTCTTGCCCCAATCCTATACAATTGGTTCTTTAAAAAATTGGTGTGTATATAATGTAGTTGATATAATGTGTTGATACAGTATCTGCCTTTTTATAGCAAGAAGATTCATCGCAGAGTCCTAAAGAAGAACCCGCTGAAAAACCTGAGAATCATGTTGAAGCTAAACCCATATGCAAAGACCATGCGCCGGAACACCATTCTCCGCCAGGCCAGGAATGTGAGTGATTTTTTTTTTGACTGATATATTAAGTTCTTAGAAAGATTTGGTTCTTACTGTTATCTACCTAATACATTGCAGCACAAGCTCCGGGTGGCTAAGGCGGCCGCAGCAGCAGCAGCACTAAAAGCCAAATCAGATGTGAAGGGGGTTGCAGGCAAGAAGCCTGTTGCAGTAAGTAAGAAAGGAAAGAAGGCTGCTGTTGGTGTTAAGAAGCAGAAGAAACCTCCAGCAGGAAAAAAGGCCGCAGCTACCAAGAAAGCAGCCCTTGAAAAGAAGCCAGCAGAAAAGAAACCCCCTACGGAGGAAAAGAAGCCAGCAGAAAAGAAACCCCCTACAGAGGAAAAGAAGCCTGCTGTATAAACTCTTAAATTTGATTATTCCATGAAGGTCAAATCGTTTTGGACAGCTTCTTTTGAATAAAGACCTGATCAAACAGGCAGAGAAACACAGCTTGTTGGTGTGTTCTGTAAAGCTTGGTTAGAATTTTTTTTAAGAGAGATTTTATTGGCAATAATTTAGATTATTTCATTTTATATAGTCTCTTATAAAATGGGGCATGGATTTATACTAAGTCCATGGAGTTGAATGTAAGAGGAATGATCAAAAACTCTTGATTTTCTAAATGTGCCTTGAAAAATAGGTTTAACAGGACTTGGTCAGAAATGTACAGAGGCTGTTGAAGTTTAGCTCCCCACCAAATGAAAAATAGGTTGAATTCTGTAAACATTTAACATTTTAACCACAAGAGGGCACAATTGGAGAACAGTTTTTTTGGTACTTGAGTAAAATTGATTACTTCTCAAGTCTTTAAACCAGCTATGACAATAGAGTTGCTTGAATATTTTCACCTGTGGTTTGAAAAAGTGCCAGATGGCCACACTGGCTCACACCTGTAATCTCAGCACTTCAGGACCCTGAGGCAGGTGGATCACTTGAGGTCATGAGTTCAAAAGCAGCCTGGCCAACATGATGAACTCTCATCTTCTAAAAATATAAAACACACCTGTAATCCCAGTTATTTGGGAGGTTGAGACTGCACTGCACTCTAGCTTTGGCAACAAAGACTGTCTCAAAAGTACCAGAAGCATTTTTCAGGACTGCCTGTGTGTCTTGGTGAATATGTTAGCTGTCCAAAAGAAATACCCATGGTGCACAGTGGCTCACACCTGGAAGCCCAATGCTTTGGGAGGTGGGTGGATCACGATGTCAGCCTGCCCATCATGGCAAAAGCCCGTCTCTACTAAAAATACAAAAAACTCACCAGGCATGGTGGTGCTCACCTGTGATCCCAGCTACTCTGGAGGCTGAAGCAGGAGAATCACTTGAACCCAGGAGGCACAGGTGGCAAACGTAGATCACACCATTGCACTTCAGCCTGGCAGAGCAAAAAACTAATTCTCAAATACCCATGAAATGCCTCCAGATATAAGGGTCTTTTTACTCATAAAGCTAAACTGCAGTTAATACCCTAGAATTAACCTTTTTGTTCTGTGTCAAAGCCTTGTTTTGCATCTGGATTGTTGAAGTAGCTTCCCTCTACCAGTCTCAAAGTTCAGTCAAAGTGATCTGTAATCCTCCCCATTTTCATGGCCAAATCTCAGTTCTTAAGCACATAAAGGTGCCATTTCTCATTGCAATTTCCTACCATGGCTTTATTTTCCTGCTTTTTAGTTCTCTATTTTGTGTAGCCTTACCCCTTTAAAGTCCACTGGGAATCCTACCCTGCGGGGCCTCTTTTAACACAGTAGGGTTCATGTGCCTGCCTTCAAATCTGCAGGGTTTTTTGGGGGATAAGATAGCCACTTATTGGACCACCAAATTGGAAGTGCTATCACCAGGTCATTTGAAATGGTGTTTGACCTCTTGGCGCGGAAATGGCCTATCGGATTAAAGGCTGTCGACAAAGTTTTGACACAAAGCCTGGACACCTACCTGCAGCTCGTCGCCTGCGGAGTAGCCAGGCCACAGCGAGCGCCGGAAGGGGGCGTACCCTTCGCCTTTCCCCAGTGTAGCCGGCAGCCCAGTCTCCGCTCGGGTTTCCGGGAGTCGGCGGCTATGGCGTCATCACCGAGCGCCGGGCCTACGGCAGCGCGGAGGCCGGCTGTGTGAGCAGTAAACATGCTGAGCCGGCTTCAGGAACTCCGCAAAGAGGAGGAGACGCTGCTGCGGTTGAAGGCGGCCCTGCACGACCAGCTGAACCGCCTCAAGGTGACCCCGTGGCCCCCTCCCGACCCTCCTCCATTCCGCCCGAGCAAACCATTTCCCCCTAACCTGGGCTTCTGCTGTGCCCCCTGCTGCGGCCAGTTCGGGTGGCACCCATATACAGGTTTACAAACAAACTTCGGGCATCTGAAGCACCTGGGGAGTTCGCTGTGCGCTTGTTAGGCCCCACCTCTCAGAATCTTGACCCCCGCAGGTCTAGGCTGAGGCCCAGGGATCTGTGTTTGGTGAGTCCAGTCCTACCCGATTCTTTCCGTAAATGCTGATGGCCCCCCGACAACACGCTGAGGAAGGGCTCCCTTCCGAAGGCTCGCCTAGACCCGCCCCCGTCCCCGGCCCACCGACCCCTTCCTTCTGAACTGCTGTTTTCTAGTTTGTCTTGGCTCTTGGAATGGCTCTAGTTTTGCAAAGCTAGGAGGGACTCCCAGATCCTCCCATGCTACCAAGGAAGACTGAGGCCCTGGGAGGAGAGATTTGTCCTAATGTCTGCAGCTCCCAGTAGCTCGTTACTGACGTCATGGCCTTGAGGAGGAGTCGGGCAACCTCCGCCTTCTGGGTTCAAGCGAGTCTCGTGCTTCAGCTTTCCAAGTAGCTGGCATTTACTAGCAATCAGCCTTCCAAAGTGCTGAGATAACAGGCGTGAGCCACCGCGGCCAGCCTTACCAAAAAAAAACTAAAATTAGCTGAGCGTGTTGGTGCACGCCTGTAGTCCAGCTACTCGGGAAACAGGTTGGAGGATGACCTGAGCCCAGGAGTCAACGCTACGGAGATCTGAGATTGTGCCACTGGACTCCAGCCTAGGCTATAAGGGGAGACCCTGCCTTAAAAAAAAAAAAAAAAGTCCCTGAGAGGTGATCATGCTAATCCCCGCTCAGCTTCCTTTTTCAGATTTTTTTTTTTTTTTAAATTTGAGACAGAGTTTTTCGCTCTTGTTACCCAGGCTGGAGTGCAATGGCGCGATCTCGGCTCACTGCAACCTCCCCCTCCCAGGTTCAAGCGATTCTCCTGCCTCAGCCTCCCGAGTAGCTGGGATTACAGGTGTCCACCACCAGGCCCAGCTAATTTTTAGTACAAACGTGTTTCACCATGTTGTCCAGGCTGATCGCCAACTCCTGACCTCAGGTGATCCATCCGCCTAGGCCTCCAAAAGTGCTGGGATTACGGGCATGAGCCAGCACACCTGCCCCCGTTTCAGAAACTTTAAGTCCATATGAGGTTAAGATTGCCAAAGCCCTTTGTAAACTGAAAAGTGTGCACCTGTGATATAAAAATCATAGCATTTTTCCTTAGGGAAGTTTATAATGCCCTCCACTTACTTGTGTCTCTGTATTGCCACAATACAGTACCTAATGAGTGTATTGAGGACCACCTCCAAAGTCCAGATTTCCTTATGCTTCAGGAAACGCCTGTTTTCTGTTATTTCCTCCACATCTCATTACTGAACAAGAGGCTCAGGTCCAGGGAATCACTCTGAAGAGTCAGGTGACACCTGTCTGTTTTAATGACACACTTGTACTTTCTGAGTTGCTAAGGTCTAGGGAAGCGGAAGCCATGGCTCAGCCAGAACACCTGTTCGGCCCAGGGGAAAGGGGCTGGAGTCTTTCTTTGCTCATCTCTAAAAGAGAGAAAATATAAGCGCCTACCCTGCAATTTTCCCTCTAGAGCAACAGAGATAGTTTTCATTCCCTCTTAATGCAAATCTTTTATGGTATGCCCAGCAGTTTACCCACATCGGTAGCCCAGTGAAATAGTAAGGAAAGTGACCTCAACTCTTCTTTTCTAGGTTGAAGAATTAGCCCTCCAATCAATGATCAGTTCTAGAAGAGGGGATGAGATGCTGTCTTCTCAAACTGTACCTGAACAGTCACATGATGTAAGTGTAATCAAGTGCAGTCCTAGGAGGGAATGCCATGCCTCTATGCTGCTTGGGTGGTGAAAAACTGATGTAAAACATATTACTTAGCCCAGAGGGCTCTGAGAACTGCTGATAAGAATTTTGTCTTAATAAGGTAGCAACTATACATTACTCACCTTCCTTCCAGCTGGTTATACTCTCATTAAGTAGTTACTATTGTTTTACCTCCGTCCTCCTCCTCATCCATTCTATCTAGTTACTCAGAAGAACCCAGGGAAAGTGGATCTTTTGTAGGAATATGTCAAAACTCTTGCTCTTTTGTGAATAAGTAACTTTGGGATTCAAGAGTGTCACTTCAACTACAAAGCACAGTGCTAAAAGATGAGTTCCAGTCCTTATCATACTTATCTCCTACCAAATGCCTTCAAGTCAGTCAGCAAAATCATATTTTTGTTTGTTTTTGAGACGGAGTCTCGCTCTGTCGCCAGGCTAGAGTGCTGAAGTGCTGTGGTGCAATCTCACAGTGAACTCACGGGTTCAAGCAATTCTCCTGCCACAGCCTCCCAAATAGCTGGGATTACGGGTGCAGGCCACCACACCTAGCTGATTTTTGTATTTTTAGTAGAGATGGGGTTTCAACGTGTTGACCAGGATGGTCTTGATCTCCTGACCTTGTGGTCTGCCTGCCTCAGCCTCCCAAAGTGCTGGGATTACAGGTGTGAACCAGCAAAATCTTTTTTTTTTTTAAGTCAAATCTGAGTTCAGCAAAATCTTATTTCTAAGTATACAATATTTAAAGTTCTCTCAGATTTTATGTGTTAAGACATCTGAAACCATGATACAGCAGCATATGTAAGTTGGCACAATTCTTATGGACCTTTCTGTAATATAATGTTTGTAAATGAGGTAACATTCTAGTAAATCTGAGGTATTTACTTTTGCCCCATTTTGTTAATAGAGGTGGGGGTAGCAAAGGAAAGTGGCCATACCTCTTAGTCATTAAGTACTGGGGATAGATAGGAAATTGAGATTTGATTTTAAAACATTTTTAAGAATTTGTTGTTTAGAGGCCAGCATCTTTCCTACTAATCTGTGATGCTCTTGGTTAATACAGATGTTGGTGCATGTAGACAATGAAGCATCAATCAACCAAACGACACTGGAGTTGAGCACAAAGAGTCATGTGACAGAAGAGGAGGAGGAAGAGGAAGAAGAATCAGATTCCTAAAGGAGGGGAAAAACCAGGGTCAGTTACACAAATTGCATTTCTAAGTCTCAGGTTACTCTCCTCAAGGAAATCATCTTGCCATGGGCCCTGTGGCCTCCTTGAAAGGAAAGCAAGAACTGTAAGAAGGATGTATAGTTGCAAAAATAGTTCCATTAGTAACTCAAGCTTCAGAATGTTATAACATGCAGAAAATCAAAGATGCTTTGTCAGCATTGAGCAATATGGATGGTGCTGTCTGTGATCGGATCAGATTCAGTAACTGTTGAAAACAAAATTTGCTCTCAAATACTGTTGAGAAAGTCTGGCATTTACAAAAAGGACAGTTTAAATACAAGCCACCCTTTCTACCCAACAATGCCTCTTTTAAGAAAATTAAAGGCTGTTTGCGCATGCCGCTGAACCTGTGAGCAGTTAGGCCTAGGTCTAGGACAAAAAGATGACCAGGGGAAGGACTGAGGGCCCTCTGAGAGCACAAGCTGTTGCTTCCCCTCAGAGGCACTGAAACGCTGCATGCTATAAACTGCTTTGTGGGCCACGCTCAGTGGTACATGCCTGTAATCCCAGCACTTTGGGAGGCCGAGGCAGGTGGATCACAAGGTCAGGAGATCAACACCATCCTGGCTAACACAGTGAAACCCCGTCTCTAAAAATAAACTGCTTTGTGTAGCTACTATCACCTCTCACTTGAGAGATTACTGGTAAAATATTTTTATAAATAAATTATAAATAGCCATCATGGAGCCTGCTGGTTTCTAGATAGCGACAGAGAGAAGCAGCAGCCCCTTCTCTGAGGAACAGGTACAATAGGATGGGCCACCACGCCTGTAATCCAAGCACGTTGGAGGCCAAGGTGGGTGGATCACCTGAGGTCGGGAGTTCAAGACCAGCCTGACCAACATGGTGAAACCCCGCCTTTAAAAAAATAAAATAAAAAGATACAACAGGATGGTTTGAAATCCATTTCTGGCCCTTAGAGAGATGTGCCATGCTTGGAAGATTAAATTTTTATAATGGATGGCAGCTACAGAATAAGAATTGTTACTTAGTATCTTAAGTTGAAGTTATTTTCTGCATACTGTCCCTTTTCCACTGACTACTATGCAGTGAAATAAGTAGTTGCTTAATTTTATAAAATTAATTTCCCCTGTCCGAACAACAGTAAAAGCCAAACAAAATTACAAAGAACTTTCTCAAGTAGAACTTGCCTAACAGTTCCCAAAGAATACTTTTGTTAACGTTACACTGAAATTATTTTGAGCTGCTCTTAGAGGCAACAGCCAGAAGTTTAAATGAGTGTGTTCCTTTGGGAAGAAAAAGCATCAAGGTACATCAGTCTTGGGGGTCTAATTTAAAATAGAGCATGGGTTTTAAAAGCTGGAAAAGTTGACTGAATTCCAGCTCTACCACTGACTGGTCATTTGCCCTCTCACCTCTTTGCAGCTCACTTTCCCATCTGTAAGGTGAAGATTCTCACATCTGCCCTAGCAGTTTCACAGGTTGCTATGAGGTGCTAATGAGATAATTCAAAAATCCAACTATCATGGGTGTCTCAGTAAGAATTCAGCATTGGGAGCTCAAAACACTACAAGACTAATTCGGGGAACATCATTCTTGATTTAAAAAAAAAAATCTAAACACCCCTCAAAAGACACTGAGCGTGAAAGTGGTCAGATCTGGGTTTTAGATACCAAGTTACAACATTTCTCCTAAGGATATAATGTGCTCATTTTAATATCCTGTCATTTGTAAAAGACACAGGGTGTAAATGTTAAAACCCAGCCTGAATGTTTGTTTATATGCTGAAAATGCATAAATTAAACTGCTGACTAGAAAACTGTACCTCACAGTGAGAAAAAAATAACTAGCTTAGGCAGCAGTATATACAACACTGATACTTTTTTTAAAATCCTGGCAATATCCCAAGCTCTGCTACCTCTAGATTGGAACTACCTATTTAGAAGATTACTTACCCAAATTTGTTTTTAATCTAAAAAGGAATGGACCTTTTATCTTTAAATACGTATGTTGGCTTTGGTATTCTATCACCTGCCCTTTCAAAGAAAATAATGAGGGGAAGGTATTGACTAGGCAGCCTCAAATGTACCTAAAATTTCCCAAAGACTTTTCAAATAAGGAAAGGCTCCTATGGTCAGTGGTCCATGGCTTAGGGACATCACTGCCACCTCACAGGCATGACAAAGCCAGTGACAGGTACCTTCTTCCTTTCCAGGAAGACCTAGTTAAGTGTATGTGGTGAAAAAAGGGAAACTACTGCTTAATGTGGAAGCAGATGGACTGTCCTGTCTGGTGCAAAAAGCTCCCACACTGGGTAGGAAGCTGGTCACCAGCAAGGCCCTCCTGTGAGCATGACAGCCTGGAAGTGCAGCCAAGCCCTCAGCTCAACTCTGGGTATATAGAAAATGAGAAATGTTCTGTGAGATAAGAAATGTTTTGTGATTTTACTCAGATTTGTTCCCAACCTCCCATCTGCTGCTTTTCCCTTGTATAAAGAGATCAAAGGAATACACAGGATCTATTCACAGGTCCCACAGGAAGGTGGTTAGAAGAGTAACAGATAAGGGTGTTGGGTGAGAAGAGTTGGACTGAGTCCAGAGATTGAAATTACGGGAAGCCCCGTTGTTAGTCCAAAGCACTGAACTTGATGTGTTTTTTCTGCCTTCCAGCCTCCTTATCTTCAACTTTCCCCCTCACCAATAATGCTTAGCTAAACCAGTATTTCTTGTGTACTAAAGAAATTGAAAAGCTCACCACAAAAGCAAAAATAGCGTTCATCCTTTAACTTCATAGTATATTTATTAGAATAAGAGATTAGATTTGTTAAACATCTAGGTTAAAATGGTTAAAAGGATTTTCATACAATTTTAGGCACTATACACATTGTTTACAACAGCATTGGTACTTGGATATGGGGAAAGATAAATCTGACATTTTAATGCCTTGATCAATTTGAAACAATCAAACTAATTCCACCATTTAAGAAACATTAATCAAAACTTAAAGAGACATACCACTAAGTATCCCACACAGTATATTGAAAATAAATAGAGAAATACAACCAGAAGTCTACAGATCATCACAGTAGACAGACTGGTGAAACCCCAGCTATCATGGCAGTGAAGGGCTCTGGCTAGATTTGGATGTAAACTGCTGAGTTCTACATGAAAAGCAAATAATAATAAAATAACAGGATGTACACTTTCTGATGCTCATTTTCATAGCAGCAAAGCATGCTTCACATGCACTGCCTGTGAAGGATCTCACAAGGCTCCCTCCTACTCAAACAGAGAGAAAGTATGCCCAGCAAGAATAAAGTACCACCAAATGTCAAAGAATCCTGAAAATACAGGCAGACAGCCAGTCATAGAGCAGGAACAGCAGTGCAATTTTAAGAATGACTACCCACAGTCACCAAAATTTCACTGTAATTCAGCCTGGCACGTGTTTGGATCATCAATATACACACAAATAGCCCCAAGCACAAAGCCAATCCACTTAGGGGAACAATAATAGTAATAATAAAGACAGTAATATCAAAAATGACAAGAGTAGAATCTTGGCACATGCTGTGTTCTTCATCCTTTGTCATAGGTGAAATGCACATCTGAACAGAGACAGGCATGGGAAGGAGGCCCAAAAGCAACATGGCAAACCACTGGGCAGGGGACTCGCTCTTTGCTGCTTCCCAAACACTTAGACGCCAGCAGCATGGGTTGGTGTGCTGGGCTGGTTAAGGCCAATGGTGGAACAGAGCCAACCTGCAAAATCCACTTCCTCAGCATCAGATCTCTTGATAAAAGCATGAACCTACATATAAGAAAACAAGAAAAAGTGGTGTTTAAAAAAAAAAAAAAACCCACCAGGAAGGAAACTCCAAGAGTTTCAGGTCTAGAGCTTGTGCTGCACTTGGAAGGAGCACCTGGTACCTGCCCCTGAGCAGCAGTGGGGGCAGCTGCAGGCCCAAACACCTGCTTCACCAGTCACAGCAGCTATGAGGCCTTGGGCAAGTCACTTCCCAGAGAGCCTGCTCTTGCAGTGTGGAGACGGTAACTCTGCCTTAAATGCCTCGAAGGCTTTTAAGAAGGAACAAAGAAAATTATGGACTTAGTGCATATTATAGTACATACACTGTCTATAGCTGTCCAGATATTTACAATATTACTTAGCTATTCCCACTGCCACCAAACAAGAGACAGCAGGCAGAGAGTGACTCAGGAAGGAGACTGAATGTAAGGTAAAGCAGTCAGTATCAGGAAAAGGCCCCATCCCCATGTAAGAGATGGGCTGACCTTTTCTTTCCCTTGGCCCCGCTCAGGCCCTTCCTGTGGCATGCTTATTCAGGCTGCAGGGTCACCCCAGCTTTCCCTTAAACTGATGGGAGGGCAGAGGAGACTCATGTTTAGTATTCTGCAGCCCCCGGCTCAGCTGGACCACAGTGGGCAGGGAATGAATGGGCTCTGGAAGTGCAGAGATGACTGACAGAGAAGAACAACAAATGAACAAACGGGTACTGTAAGAATCTGAATGGACTCACCATGAGTTGCTTCAAATCTGCTCTCTCTGCAGGGTTTTTTATTAAGCTTAAAGGAAGAAAGATAAGGCGAGAGCAGAGTTAAACTAAGGTCAAAAAGCAATGTGCTAATCCCTGGAGAGCAAGTATCAAAAGCAGCAGCTACTATATCCATGACGTAGTTCAACATGTCACATAAATCTTGCCTCTCTTAAAAAAAAGAGCTTGTAGCCGGGCGCGGTGGCTCAAGCCTGTAATCCCAGCACTTTGGGAGGCCGAGGCGGGTGGATCACGAGGTCAAGAGATCAAGACCGTCCTGGTCAACATGGTGAAACCCCGTCTCTACTAAAAATGCAAAAAAATTAGCTGGGTACGGTGGCGCGTGCCTGTAGTCCCAGCTTCTCAGGAGGCTGAGGCAGGATAATTGCCTGAACCCAGGAGGCGGAGGTTGTGGTGAGCTGAGATCGTGCCATTGCACTCCAGCCTGAGTAACAAGAGCAAAACTCCACCTCAAAAAAAAAAAAAAAAAAAAAGAGCTTGTGGCAGCAACCAAGGATCATCTGAGGGGAGGGCAAAGGGCAAAACTGTGCCTGCAGAGGCAAAGCTGGTGCTTCCAGAAATGGGGTGGGGAGCCTGACAAATCCAGAGTACCCTTCCAGAGAACAAGGAGCCAACTTACCATTTATTCACAAAATCTTGAAATTCCAGGCTGAACACTCCACTGGGCAGTTTTGGAGGAGGCTGCAAACACATGTTGAGATAAGAAAAATGCCTGGCTCTTTGCTCCAGCCATCTCCTCTCCCCATCCATCTCCTCTCCCCATCCCACCCCTCCCTCCAGCCAGTGCTACTTTTTTTTTTTTCCAAAGTCTTCTCTGCAGTCCATAGGCAATGCCACTCTCATCCAGTCAAGGAAAGGCACAGGTGGAAGGCCGGTGGCTGCCTGTTGGGTAACCATGTTGGAACCACTGGTCTCAAATAGCACAGAACTGGGACTGAGTCAAGTCTACTCACTTGTCTGGTGATTTTGAACTAATCACTATTCCTCTCTGAGCCTGTTTACTCTTCGATGACATGAAGGGGTTGGGCCTAATGATCTCAGGGACACTTTCAAGCTCTGACAGTACAATGGTAGATCTTGGAGTGCAGCATGGAAATGTAACCAGCAATTTACTAGCAGGAACAGCTAGGGGCACGTGCAAACCACCAGGCATAGCCCAGGTCTGACAGCACCTGCAGGAGCAAACCGGATTAAAAATTTCTTTCCTGAGCCCTAGAGAGGCAGTGAAAAGTTAATAAAACACTAACTGACAGAAAGCTGGATCTGGAAGAATGTTACCTGTACACTCCAGGAATGAGGCTGTGTTCAGATTTTCCCATAGTGATCCTGCAGCGCTACAGAGTACAAAGCCCCAGAGCACTAGGCTCATGTGTTCCACACAGTCCAGGAAATGTGAGCCCACTCACATACCTGGGCTGGGAGCTGTGTGCAGCTTCTTTGGGAGACACTGGCCCACAGACATTATGTCCGTGATGTCACTGCTCTGATGCAGAGCCCCAAATCTCATTTCTAATTTGAGACTAAAAATGAAACACTGATACACCACCACCACAAAGCCCAATCTAGTGCTCTGCCTCTGAGGGCCGTGTCAGTCTGATCTGAGGTGAGGACTAGAACCCAGCTCTTAGAACAGTGACCCAGAGCGAGCCCTACCGCAGACTGTCCCTGCTGCTGAGGGGATGAAGGGACCATTCGAGGGAGAGCGGCAGCATCCATTCCTTCTGAGTAGGAGAGAGCTAGGAAGCACAGGGGCTGTGTGCCGGCAGAGGCTAAGGCCGACCCACTACCATGCAGCCAAGCCTCCTAGGAGACAGGAATGGGAGGTAGGAGGTGGTGAGAAAAAAAAAAGCCCTGGGTGGGAAGGACCTGGGCTACTTTTCATCTTCATCTTGGAGGCTTAATTTCCTCACCTGTTTGAAGAGGAACCAATTTGGCCTACCTCAGTAATACTTGGGAGAATTGAGTAGGAAATTAATGTGAAAATTTAGAAGAAAGCAGTGCCCATTAGGAGACTGGCAATGACATAGCTAACCTCAGATATCCCTTCCCCTTATATGAACAGCACCCCAGAACCACCCAGCTTAGGTACCCAGCAGTAGAGGATGGATGGCTTTTTTCTGACTCTACAAATCCTTAAGCAGCAAGGATCTGATCCTGAAACCGTGAAACCAGTTTTCTACAGCCCGTGGTGCTTAGTATAAAGCTGTGCCGATAGTAAAGAGAGGTAAATTAAACTCCCTAGTAGACTGAACCTGTGACAGGGATTTTTTTGTTGTTGGGTTGTTTTCATCTCCCCCCCATCCCCCCCAGAGCCAGGGTCTCACTGTTGCCCAGGCTGGAGTGCAGTGGTGTGATCTTGCCTTACTGCAACCTCTGCCTCCTGCATAGTGTTTTTAATGGCATTTAAAAGCAAAAACGCTATACCACGGTTATCGATGCATTTGCTTTGCCTCCTCTACACAATCTCATGGTCTTTGAGACTAAGGACTTGTTTTTTCATCACTGGATCCCTGCCCCACTTCTACCTATAGTGCTTAGCACACTGTAAGTGGAAAAAAAAAAGGTGGGGGGGGCTTGGCAAATTCAAATAATAATAATGTAAATGGGCAAGCTGGAGGCTCCTGAATATTGGAGAGGAACAGGAACTCTCTTATCTGAAGATGTCCCCTAGGGAAGCAACTCTTGCAGTCTGTAAACTAGCCACTCAGTTCCAACACTATGGTGCATGAACAGAACATGAGAATCTTGAAGCCCACATTACAGGAATAGCAAACTGGATTTCCAGTCAACTCAGCCATCGGTTTTTCTTTTTTTTTTTTTTTTTTTTTTTTGAGACAGTTTCCAGGCTGAAGTGCAGTGGTGCGATCTCAGCTCACTACAACCTCCGCCTCCAGGGTTCAAGAGATTCTCCTGCCTCAGCCTCCTAAGTAGCTGAGATTACAGGTGCTCACCACCATACCCGGCTAATTTTGTATTTTTAGTAGAGACGGGGTTTCACCATGTTAGCCAGGCTGGTCTCAAACTCCTGTACTCATGTAATCTGCCCGCCTCAGCCTCCCAAAGTGCTGGGATTACAGGCGCGAGTCACTGTACCTGGCCAGCCACTGGTGTTTTCTTAAAATAAGCAAGTAAAAGTCCAAGGTCAAGGAAACCAGGCAGTACTTACCTCATTGACTATGTAATCCAACAACTCAAAAATTGCCATGGGAGGTCGGCTGTCCATTCCATACGCTACAAATTTTATAAAAAGAAAAAATACTTCTCAGAAACAGGAGATTACTTGTTAATATGAGGCAAGGGGTTAGGCATGGATCCCTAGGGCCAGAACAGGGTCATGGACAATAAACAGATTAAACAGCCACAGGTAAGGCTTGAACACAGAGGGGACCAGCAAAGGCCAGGGTACAAGTCTGGGCTCTGCCACATCTTAAGTTTGTAACCTTTGGCAAATCAGTTCACTGCTGAGCCAAAGTTCTGAGTTTTGTAAAGCACAGACATAATAATTTTGTCTGTCTTTTCCCTCCTCCTCCTATTGAGAGAGAAGCAAATGAGAGAGCAGCTAAATAAAGGCCTTAATTTTAATTCTCCATGAACCTGCGTTTCTTCCTTTGTCTCCTAGAATCACAGGCCAGCCTCAGAGGCCACAGCCACCAGGCCCTCCAATGACCTGTCAACGAGCTACCCCTAGCCCCCTCTGCTTTCCCCTTCATCCAAGCTCTCTCTCATGTGGACCTCACAGAGGTAAAGGCAGCTATCCCTACCCAGACAGGAGCTACATAAAAAACAGATGGCTGGGTCAGGCTATTCCCTGAGTACCAGCCTTAGTTCCCATTATTCACATTCAGCAAGGCAGGTGGTTCTGCACAGCGTTTATCATCCTAGGAGTCAGACTTGGCCACTTACAAGCCTATGTAGCCTTGACAAGTGCACCGTGCCTCAGTTTCCTCATCTTTAAAATGGAGATTATAATCAAGTTCAAAAATGGAATGCTACTAAAATTATATAATGCTAGGCAAATCCGTGGACACAGAAAGTAGACTGGAGGTTGTCCGGGGATCAGGCTGTGGGGAGTGGGAGATGGGATCTCTTTCTGGGGTAATGAAAATGTTCCAGAATAAGACAGTGGTGATGGCTGCACAACATGGAACAATATATTAAAAACCACTGAACCTACATACTTTAAAATGTGAATTTTGTCTTCTGTGAATTCTATTCCAATAAAAAGTAAATCTACCAAAAGTCATGATTAAAAAACACATTAGAACACAGTGGCTCATGCCGATAATCCCAACACTTTGGGAGGTCAAGGCAGCAGTATCACTTGAGCCCAGGAGTTCCAGACCAGCCTAGGCAACATAGCAAGACCTCATCTATACTAAAAAATAAAAAAATTAGCCAGGCATGGTGCCACATACCTGTGGTCTCAGCTCCTCAGGAGGCTGAGGCAGGAAGATCACTTAAGCCCAAGAGGTCATGGCTGCAGTAAGCCATGATGACACCACTGCACTCCAGCCTGGGCGACAGGGCAAAACCCAGTATCCAAAAAGAAAAACCACAAATTAGAGGCCAGGCATGGTGGATCATGCTTGTAATCTCAGCACTTTGGGAGGCTGAGGCGGGAGGATTATTTGAGCCCAAAAGTTCTGAGACTAACCTGAGTAACATAGAGAGACCATGTCTCTACAAAATAAAAAACAACTTGGCTGAGCATGGTGGCATGTGACTGTAGTCCCAGCTGCTCAGGAGGCTGAGGTAGGAGGATCACTTGGGCCTGGGAGGTTGAGGCTGCAGTGAGCTGTGATCATGCCACTGCACTTCAGCCTAGGTGACAAGAGTGAGCCCCTTCCCTCCCAAACCCCCAAATAAATTATAGCCTGTAGTCCCAGCCTACTCTGGAGACTGAGGGAAGAAGACTGCTTGAGCCTAGGAGTTTAAGGCTGTGACTAGCCACTGCACTAGGCAACACAGCAAGACCATTATTCTTAAATAAATACAAAAGATTAGATAATGTATGCAAAGTGCTAAGTGCAGTTCCCAGAACACAGTATGTACTGAACAAATGGTAGGAAGTTGTTGGTAATAACACTTTCCTACACCCACCTGGAGACCCCTGCTGCTTCTCCCTGCCCTAGTGTGGCATCCAGGGACAAAGAATCAGTCTTGGCAAAATGTACGAACAATCAGCCCTCCAGAAATCCTGAAAGTAAGGGACCACCCCACAGTCCAAGGTGGGAACACACGAGGCTACTCACAGCTAAGGGGCCTCCCAGGGGTCCTTGGCCTGGGTGGGGTCTCAGCCGCATCTCCCTCCACCTGGCACCCAAACATCAGCTCCAGCTCCTTGGCATCTGGAGGA
This sequence comes from Leontopithecus rosalia, assembly GCA_028533165.1. NCBI lineage: Eukaryota > Metazoa > Chordata > Mammalia > Primates > Cebidae > Leontopithecus > Leontopithecus rosalia. The sequence goes on along the minus strand of CM052655.1, from coordinate 9,856,066 downwards.
GGGATGGGATACCTCCCAACTGCCATCTCTACCAGAGAGAGTCCCATGCTCCAGATGTCCGACTGCACAGAGTAATGAGTCCCCTGGAGTCTTTCTGGCTGCAGGAGAGACAGAGAGACAGTTATAATCACCTGACCTAACTTGGACCCCTGGATCTGCTAATGCATTTTCCCTTCTGTCCCTTCTGAATAGTTAATATACTGTTTCAAGAGCTCCACTAATCTCTTGAATTTGGCCTCCTGCCTGCCCCCAAATATTGTGTTTACCAAATCCTAGCTAGCTCCACTGTCTTTGACCCCTCCTGCCTGCTCTATCTCTCCTATAATCTGGACTAAACTAACAGACCACACGAATTGGCTTGGCCCTGGCTGCCACTTCAGCCTATGGTTAGCTTTACCCAGCTTGGCCACTGTCTTGCACGGGCAGAGCAGCCTGTCCAAAGCCCAGCATGAGAGGTTCATCTTGTTACTGAATTGAAACATGAAGCTTGTGGAACTCGGGTTGGGAATGAGGTGGTGCTGTGGACACAGAGAACAAAAGATCTAGGATCAGGGGTCTGAGACTTAAGTCCCAGTTCTTGGACTTACAAGCTAAAGGATCCTGAATCTCAGCCTCATCTATAAAATGGGGCTGCTGCTGGGCTGGGCGTGGGTGGCTCATGCCTATAATCCCAGCACTTTTTGAAGGCCAAAGTGGGCAGATAACATAAGGTCACGAGACCAGCCTGGCCAACACAGAGAAACCCCATCTCTACTAAAAATACAAAAATTAGCTGGACATGGTAGCAGGCACCTGTAATCCCAGCTACCTAGAAGGCAGAGACAGGAGAATCTCTTGAACCCAGGAGACAAAGGTTGCAGTGAGCTGAGATTGCACCACCGCACTCCGGCTGGGCAACAAGAGCAAAAACTCCGTCACAAAAAAGAAAGAAAAAAAATGGAGCTGCTGATGAAAATGACTAATATGTTACCACTGACATAACAATGACATAACAAAACTCTACTTAGGGTTATTAAAAAGATTAAATCAAATGAAAATGTATGTCAGATGTTGCAGAATGTTAGACAAATATTAGTTGATACTGGTGGGAAGAGCCAAACAGAAAAAAAGTATACAGTGGTATACAAAAGCATTATTTTTAATGAGCATTATTTGAAATAGCACATATATTTCAAGAACCCTACCACGAAAATCTTTACTCTGGCCATAGTATATCCATTTAGACATTAACTTCTCTCGTAGCATTTTTCACTAACTCCAACACTAGACTGTTTTGGAACTGACCATATAATCACAAAAACCCAAATCATTAAACCCTTGATCAGTGAGTCCCAGGGCCTGTTAATGGATTTTGAACTTGAGAGTTGGCAGTCAAATGGCCCAGGATGCCAGCTGTTCTATTAGACATTTAGGGAAGAAGCAATGAGGAGATGACAGAAAAAGAGAGTTCTGCTGTGGATCACTTGGGGTGGGGGGATGTGGGTCAGTGCCAGGTAAGTAATGTTGACAGTGCCTGGAGTCACAGTAGGGGGTAGGCGCCGGCAAGAAGGAATGAGGATGTGTTCACACTGGGATCTGGACACAGGTGCCAAATCCTCCCTAAGAGGCAAATGAGGGTGTGCTGCGCAAAGGGTGTCTGCCTGGCAAGGAGGCAGCTAGCTTTCAATCCTGGCTCAGCAAGGTTAAGTAGGCAGGTTGCTTAACCTCCCTGAATCTAGACTTCCTCACATCTAAAATGGGAACAATCATCTTTATTTTCTGAGACAACCACATGGACCAAATGAGACCTTCCAGGGACATGATATGTTCTTTGACAGAGAACACACAAAACACTTTGTACATGTTAAGATCTGAGCCCCTGCATCTGTCCCCGATGTGGGCCTGCTCCCCGCCACTTCCGTAAAGACTGCCCACTCGCTCCAATGCTCCTCCACTCTGCCACACTTCAGCACTGGCCCAGACTCACATTTCCACCTTTGCGATCATTCTCAGAAATGTGCTATCCATGTACCCTCCCATTCAGCCAACCAAACATCTACCCACTTCCCAAGCATTCCCCGAACACCTACCACATGCCAGGCCCCACGCCAGATGCTAGGGACAAGAGAGACACCTTGTCCCTGTCCCCAAGGAACTGGTGGTATGGAGGAGGGAAAAGAACATGCTGGTGCTGCCATGGTGTGGGGGAAGCCCCACACAACGCTCTAGTGAAAATGGGAGCCAGCAGAGGTAGGAGCAGCAGGGAAGACCCCCAACAGAGTGTTGGCTGCAGTGGAGCAGAGACTCCAGGTGAGGGGACCAGGTGTGCTGCAGTTAGGGAAGGGGTAGGTGACTGACAGACATAGTGAAGAGGGAGAAAAGAGGCTGGGCAATTCTGAACAGACTCTCAGGAGCTGGAAGCTACTAGATACTGAAAGGATAAACTCCTGAGAACGCTGGTTACAAGCCAATATTCAGGCTTCTACCTTGGGAAACCAGGGAGGTAATGCTATCTATTTATTGCTAAGAGAAAAGGAGGAGGTGAGATAGTTTGGGGTGGGTCATTTATCTGCGCATATCGGGTTTGTGGATCTGAAGACGATCATTTAGAGATGCCCAGAGGAGAGCTGGAGCTCACAATCCTTCAGAATGAAAGCTGCACTCTGGAGCTGGACACTCCTTTCAATGAGTCAAGGCCCCAATATCCCAGTTATGCTCCAAGGCTTAACAAAGACCAAAACCATCTTCCCATTCAACTTCAACTCCCTCATTTGTCCCCTATCCAGCACAAGAAGCTCAAGCAATAAAAACTTCTGTTCTTACCGACATGTAGGACCTTGTGCCCACGAAGGAGTTGGCCATGGAGTCGATGAGCTGCCCGCTGACCCCAAAGTCACAGAGCTTGATCTCCCCACGGGAGTTGACCAGGATGTTGGAGGGCTTGACATCTGTAGGAAAAAGAAAATAGAAAAGGAGGAAACTGACACAGGTAGACTGGGAAAGAGAAGGATCAGCATTCCACACAGAGTAGCCCTGACCGTGAGTCCCAGGACAACACCCCCATCCCCTATAAGAGGCAGCCCTTGGCTTGCAAATGACGTACACCAAGGCTGCTTGTTCTGGGTTCAAGAAGCAACTGTCAGGAGATGAAATGACCAGCTGCTGTAGAAGGACAGAAAGGCAGATTTCCACTCTTTGAGAATGCACATTTAGCCTGATGACCCACAGGAAGGAGTCAGTTATCGTGAACAGTCAGGATTTCAAAGTCTGTTGCTTCAACCACCCCTACTTCTAAGACATATTATCTATGGTTGGATTATGGAGGAGGCAGAACAAAAAAAAACAGTAAGACCTATCTGCTTGCTGAGGCTACACAGGCTAGAAGGGGACAGGGTGTGGTGGGAACTCCCATTCTTGACCTCTGCACCAGGCCCAGAGCATGTGGGTCTTTTTTGTATCAATATGTGTGACTGGGGTAGGAGCTGAGTCATTCCATCTAGTCCATTCCACTGGAGTCTCTCACCTAGCAGTCTACACAGCTACTTCTACCCTGCCAGTCAAGGGGAACCCCTTGCTACCTGGAGCTGGAACATGAGAGGCCTTAAAGCTCCTCAGAGTCAAAATGATGCCCCCAGCCCCCTCCCTTGTACTCTTATCATCACCCCACCCCACCCCACCCATCTGGTCACTGTCACAAATACCAGTACGTTTGCAGAAACCTAAATTTCCAAACATTTTGTCTTCCACTGTATCCTCTGCTTCATACAATTGTCCTGTAAAGCGCACAGACCAGCCAATTATCCTCAGTAAGTGAGGAAACCAAGGCTGGGACTTGGTGAAGGCCCCTGGAGCAGGGCTTTGTGGAGCAGACATCGGCAAACAATGAGACTGACTTCAAGGGCAGGCCACGTCTAGGAAAAGTCCTAAACCATGACAGGAAATCCTTAATACTTGTAATACGGACACCATACGGGACATCTAGAAAATGAGAAGAAAAAACCCAAACCTCCTGTAATACAACCCAGCAGAGCCACTTATAATGTTTATAATTATTTTTCCCTTCAATACTGTTTTATATGAATGCATTTATTTATTATTATTATTATTATTCTTTTTTTTTTTTTTTTTTTTTTTTTGAGACGGAGTTTCGCTCTTGTTGCCCAGGCTGGAGTGCAATGGCGCGATCTCGGCTCACCGCAACCTCCGCCTCCTGGGTTCAGGCAATTCTCCTGCCTCAGCCTCCCAAGTAGCTGGGATTACAGGCACGCGCCACCATGCCCAGCTAATTTTTTGTATCTTTAGTAG
>CM052655.1:9784788-9844907 GCA_028533165.1 Leontopithecus rosalia | reverse complement strand
CAGTAGGTCTCTTGAGTGGACGTCCAAGATGTTAGTTCCCAGGGCCAGGAACAGCGGCGTTAAGACTGATGGTGTTTTTCTGCCCAGGCTTCTCCTGTCTGGCTTCCTTCTTGTGTCCGTAATAGGCGAGTCTGCCTTCCCGGAGCTCCAAACCTCAGTCAGAAGGGGAACCAGTCGCGTTCACTCTGCGCCCAGGTGCCGGCACAGCTTCTGCGCCGCCTCAGGAGTCAGCGCTGGGAACCCCCGTGGCTCCTCCAAACCTCGGTCAGAAGGGGAGCCAGCCCCGCCTAGTCAGCTCCGAGAGCTGCCGTGCGGAGGTGCTGGCGAGACCGGTGTGCCGCGGTGCCGGCAAAACTTCTGCCCCGCGTGTCTCCTCCACTGGGAATCTTCTGCTCCTGAGCGACCAGAATTTGTCTGAAAGTGTGGCGTCCTCTAGTTCTATGAGCTTTAACTGCGAGCTGCAATCCCGAGATGTTAGCGATCGGCCATCTTGGATCGTTTTCCCCGAAAGCATCCTTTTTTGTTGTTGGCTGGTGTGCAGTTATGTGATCATGGCTCACTGCAGCCTCGACCTCTTAGGCTCAAGCGATCCTCCCATTTCAGTGCATGCCACCATACCCAGGTAATTTTTTTCTTTGACAGGGTCTCCCTACTTGGCCCAGGCTGATCTCAAACCCCTGGGCCCAAACAATCCTACTGCCTCAGCCTCCCAAAGTGCTGCGATTACAACTGTGAGCCACTAACGCCCAGCCTGATCTGGGTTTTTAACAGCCCTTCATCATATCTGGCAGAACAGTCCTGTTTCACAGACATGGAAATTCAGGCTCAAGGATAAAATCTCTCACCAAAGGTCACAAAGTAACTTTAAAGCAGCATACTTCCCCCACCAGATTATTTGGGCTACCTGAGAAGAGCAGATAGGCAATCTATCACAAAGCCAATCAGCCACCTACAGGCAGGAGAACAAACTCGGCTAATCTGAGCACTTATATACTATTCAAGAAACGGACAAATTAGCTGAAGATCTGTTTTGACCTGCTGAAGGCTAACTTTGTGCAGCAGGAGAGGTGGGAGGTGGGGGGGGGGGCGGTGTTAAACAATGAGAAAAGAAGATAGGCCAGTGTTCTGCTCATTATTAAACAATGAGTAGGAAAGGATTTCTAGTAAGATCACCATATTTATGTGATCCAGGCTCCAGCAAAGTATGGCCTCCCCATTTGTGCTTGGGTCACAGCTTAGCATAATTCACCAAAAAAGGTCTGGAAAAAAGCTCAGGAAACTACTCACCAGTCATTCCCAGCTTGGGATAACCCCTAATGGAAAGCACTTAGAAGAATGTGTTGGCAATTTAAAGACATGTCAGGCATTCCTTGTCTTCCCATCACACATACTTCTTTGGGGCAAATGAAGCTTCAGGTGGAGGCTGACAATCAGATGTTAGATACAGTGAACTCCAAGTTTCTCTTCAAAGAATCAGTATGTCAGTAGGTTCAGCTCTCTTATTCTTTAATTCTCCATTTTAAAGTTTAACTTCCGCCCCTCTGCACCTCCTTGCCTCTAGTTTCAGTAAACAACTTTACCACTAGTTCTAATCAGTTCACATCTGTTCCCCTGGTCACCTGCTCTGACCTGTTCCATAACTGTCCTTTCCACCAAACTACCCACCCTACCACTCCGGCTTGTAACCCTGCTCTCTTTAAAAATAGCCAATCAGAATTAGCTTAGGCTGTGCAATCCAACCCTAGCCAGTAGAGGAACAATACAGCAGCAGGGGCTACCTGTGTCAGGAATAAGAACCCCTTCCCCTCCCTTGTCCAGGTATGTGCTTGGTATTGCTCCATCTGTCAGACACACCCTTCTATAGGAAGTAAATTGTCTTGCTGAGATAATTCATACTCAAATGCTACTTTTTTTTGTGGCACCGAAAATTTACATATAATACAGAGAACCCTGTCCCTGGCCACAGGACAGCCCTCTGACCCAGGCTGGGCCACTCATAATTCCGTATCCCCTGGCCATGGTGATCTCATAGGTCTGGACACACGAACCCTAACAATCCAATCAGGAGTCCTCACTCAGAACTTCCTAACTGAAGATGAGAAAAACTCTTCTGATAACAAAACTGCAGGTCAGGCGCAGTGGTTCACACCTGTAATCCTAGCATTTTGGGAGGCCAAGGTGGGTGGATCACCTGAGGTCGGGAGTTCAAGACCAGCCTGGCCATCATGGTGAAACCCCATCTTTATTAAAAAAAAAAAAAAAAAAAAACCTGCAGAAACCATGGTTCCATCTGGCAGACTGCTGGCCTGAGAGAAAAACGCCAAAATCGAAAGGGAAACAAGTATGAGGGAGAGATCTAAAAGCACCTTTTTTTTTTCTTTTGAGACAGAGTCTTGCTCTGTATCCCAGGCTTGAGTGCAGAAGCACAATCCTGGCTCATTACAACCTCCACCTCCCAGGCTCCAGCAATTCTCCCTGCCACAGCCTCCTGAGGAGCCGGGATGATACGCGCCCACCACCACACCTGGCCTGCTTTTGTAGTTTTTATTAGAGATGGGGTTTCACCATGTTGGCCAGGCTAGCTAAAAGCATCTTTTTAAAGTATGTTTTAATCTAAGTATAAGAGCTAACGGCATTTTAGTCCCTGGATACAATTATCCATCAGGCTAGCTGCATTCCTACCCTTCTTGGGGTTTGGTTAGCTGAGCAAAATATATATATAAAGTCTTTCTTGTTTGAGCTACTTCAAGTTCACTAGCAACCAAGAATCTTAACACCCAGTGATTCTTATCATCGGTTGGCATATAAATTTCATTAGTAAGTAGAAGGTTCAGTGCGGTATGGAAACAGCACCACTAACCTTGGAGTTAGGCAAATCTGGGTTTGAATCCTAACTCTATCATCTACTAGCTGTGTGGCCACAGCCCAATTACAGAACCTCTCTGAGCCTTTCCTTGACTGTCAGGTGGGAATCGTAACTCCTGCCTGCTAATGTCTGGCAGGTACTAAATACTCAAAAACACCAGACAGCTTTAAATGAGAGAAGCAGAGAAGTTAGAGTTCAATGACTCTTTCAGCGTGGAGGGAAAATAAAAGCTAACATTTATTTCAGAAAAAAATACAACCAATATAAGGAATCAGATTCCTTCTCAGCCTGGCTTCTACCTACCCTGGCCCCAATGAAAGGAAAATAAATCTTGGGGCCCAAAAATCACCAAGCTAAAGGGAAAAGTCAAGCTGGTAACTGCTTAGGGCAAACCTGCCTCCCATTCTATTCAAAGTCATTCATTTCTCTGCTCATTGAGATAAATGCATATATCTGAAACTCAAAAGAACGCAACTGTCTCTCACCTATCTGTGACATCCGAACAGAGGAAAAACTGTCATGACTCGTGGAGAGCTGAAATGTTTATGAATATCAAGCAGAACAGGAATTAACTGCACGGACTGAACTAATGGAAGACTGAAGTAATCTTTTTGTTGTTTTTTTTTTTTTTTTTTTTTTTTTACTTAAAATGCTGCTGATTCTTTCGTTTTTCAGAGTAAAGGAGACTCTTCTTTTGCGGTATTGACAGGTTTTAACAATTTTTTGTTTGTTTTTTGAGATGCAGTCTCGCTCTGTCACCCAGGCTGGAGTGCAATAGGCATGATCTCAGCTCACTGCAACCTCTGCCTCCAGGGTTCAAGCAATTCTTGGATTTCAGACTCCCGAACAGCTGGGACTACAGGCACACACCACCATGCCCAGCTAAATTTTTGTATTTTTAGTAGAGATAAGGTTTTACCATGTTGGCCAGGCTGCTCTTGAAATCCTGATGTCAAGTGATCCACCTGCCTCAGCCTCCCAAACTGCTTCGATTACCGGCATGAGTCACTACGCCCAGCCAAGTTGTAACAATAAAGTAGGCCAGGTGTGGTGGTTCACGCCTTTAATCTCAGCACTTTGAGAGGCCAAGATGGGTGGATCACCTGAAGTGGAGTGTCTGAGACCAGCCTGACCAAAATGGAGAAACTCTGTCTCTACTAAAAACACAAAATTAGCCAGGTGTGGTGGCGGGCTCCTATAATCCCAGCTACTTGGGAGGCTACGACAGGATAATCGCTTGAACCCGGGAGGTAGAGGTTGCAGTGAGCTGAGATCACGCCATTGCACTCCATCTTAAGCAACAAGAGTGAAACTCCATCTCCAAAAAAAAAAACCACCTTTGCCCTGACCACCTTGGGCACATGTCATCAGGACCTCCTGAGGCTGTTTCATGGGCATGCATCCTCAACATAGGCAAAATAAAGTTTCTAATTTAACTGAGACCTGTCTCTGATATGTGGGGTTTACAACCCCTCATCAGTGCCAGGAGGATGTATACTGTTCCATAAACATTCCCTACGCGTTTGACTGTGAAGCACTTACTTTTCAATTGAGATGTCTTCTCTTTTCACATATATCCTACTATCCTAGTTTGATTCAGACAAGTGGGAAAGGGAGAATGGAGGGCTGCCTAATTCAGATGGATCCCCCTAATACCTCCCTTCACTTACAGGAAGGAGCCCCACTAGCAATGTACACTATACAAGTTTTGCTGGATTACTCAGAGACAGGAATTGTGCTAAGAGGGTCAGGCTGAATCTGGGCTGTGTCTGGGATGGACATGATACACACTGGTTGCTGAGGGGTGGTGTCTTCCTCCTGCCTTCTAGACAGAGAAGCAAAGAAACAAGTGTAGAGCATGCAGAGTAAATAAGAAGGCTGCCTAGAATTCCAATGGTCTTCTGGTCCCTGTCTTGCCCCATCCCTTCCCGAGTACTGACTACATCTCACGTTCCCTAAGGGGCCTCCTGGATCCCTATAAGGAAGCCCCTATTCTGTTTACACTGGCTCAAGTTGGTTTCTGTTATGTGTAACCAAGAATCCTCACTGAAACAAAGCCCAGCTCCTCTGTGAAGCCTCCCTGACAGCTGTCCACCCACAAGAGTCCCTCTCCTTGGAACCCGAGGTTTTTTATCATGTGTGTCACTTGTTATGTCAGTACATATGCTACTTTCTTTTAGCCAATTTTTTTTTCCTGAAAAAATCTAAATATTCACAAAAGTAGAGACAGTAACCATCTACCCATCACCTAGCTTCAACAATAATCCATTTTGTTACATTAATTAATTAATTCATTCATTCATTTATTTTAGACAGAGTCTTGCTCTGTCACCCAGGTTGGAGGGCAGTGGAGCAAGCTCGGCTCACTGCAACCTCCAGGTTCAAGCAATTCTCCTGCCTCGGCCTCTCGAGTAGCTGGGACTATAGGCATGTGCCACCATGCCCAGCTAATTTTTGTACTTTTGGTAAGAGATGGGGTTTCACCATGTTGCCCAGGCTGGTCTCGAATTCCTAACCTCAGGTGATCCACCTGCCTCAGCTCCCAAAGTGCCAGGATTACAGTGAGTCATTGTACCCGGCCCCATTTTTATTTCATCTATAACCCCCAGCTTTTTATTTACAGGATGGGAGGGACAGGAGCATCTTAAAGCAAATCCCAGACCTCATGTGTTAATTCACCCATAAACCTTTCATCTGACTTAAAGTACAGTCTTGCTTTTTCAACTAGGACTCAAAGCTCTAAGAGGATAGGAACTCTCTCTTCTGCCCCTTTGGAGCCCAGCATTGTATGCGCAATGGGCTTTTAAATGCCAAAACTTTAGTACTATTACATTACACTTGGTCAGAGATGGAAAAGGAATTGAGATTACCTCTAAAACAAGGTGAGATTCAGAAATAATGAACAACTCTGCCAGGATAACCCAAAGAGCCAACAGCCAGGCTAGAAGGGAAACTTCCATAAGGTTCTATTGCACAGCCAGAATGCTAAAGGGAGAGGACACAGTGGCTCTGAGGTCACTTGGTGGGCAGCAGCTTCTTGGGGATTTGGTACCTGTCACCACCACCTAATGACAGCCCGGCACACACTTCACAGGGTGGTAAGCACTTACCTCCAGCAATAAATTTTGAAATGTTTTTTCCAAATGAAAAAAGAAATTTCCCCATTGCGTTTGTTTCTAATTAGTTTGGTCTTAACAAGCCTTATGCTGGCTCCCACCTCAAGCTGAGCCATACCACTAGACTCTACTGTTGTTTTATTATTTATTTATTTAGAGACAGAGTCTTACTCTGTTGCCCAGGCTGAAGTGCAGTGGCGCAATCTTGACTCGCTGCAACCTCCACCTCCTGGGTTCAAACAAGTCTCATGCCTAAGCCTGCTGAGTAGCTGGGATTACAGGCACACACCACCACGCCTGGCTAATTTTTGTATTTTTAGTTGAGACAAGGTTTCACCATGTCGGCCAGGCTGGCTTCAAACTCCCGGCCTCCCGTGATCCACCTGCCCTGGCCTCCCAAAGTGCTGGGATGATAGGCGTGAGCCACCGCACCTGGCCTACTCTTATTACTCTATGGTGTCAGGCATCATGAGCTAAGTTCCATCTTGCTTTGGGTAGTGGTTAATAAAATTCACTCCGAGTTTCATCCCCATGTGTCCAGATTTCCAAATCAAACCAGCAATCTGCCTCAGGAAGTAATCTGTAACTTAGGAAAAGGCAGCCCCAGTCTCAGGTTTCTATTAGAAATGAGGGGGGAAAAAAGAAATGAGGCTTTGTGATTTGAGAAGGAGCAGGACACAGCTCTCCAAGGATTACCAGGTACAGCCCCAGGGCACAGCATGGGTCTCAGGCTCCTTCCCAGCACAACTACCCTAGGAAGGGCCATGGCCGAGTCTCCTTGCTACTCCCCTACCCATCTTCCGACACCAGTCCCTGCCCTTTGCACCACCTCTCTTCCATCTGTCCCTCTCCTCTCCCTTCATTCTGCTACTATCCTATCTCAGACCCTCCTTATCTCTCAGGGACCATGGCAACGGCCTCCTAATTAACCTCTCTCCTCTCCCTCCTCACTGTTCCAACTATTTCTTATTTTAATTCTCACCCCTTGCCATCAGGAACCCTTTGTTCTAGACAACTTGAACCATTTGGTATTTCCTGTAAAAACACGTCTGTGTTTTCCTGTCTCTATGGCATGATTCATGCTTCCCTCTACCTGGAATTCCTCTCCCTGACCCTGCCACATGTATAACTTCTATCTATGCTTCAAAGCCCAGCTAAAATACCACCTCCTCCATGCTTCCCTCCAGCCTCTCTCAAGGAGCTAAGATACAAACTCACCTGGAGCTATAGTCCATCATGGTGAATCTAGCAGATGAAATAATTCTAGATAAACAAGACTCACATTTCTAACCAAGAGAACAGCATACTGAATTCCCCCATACTAATAAGCCACTCTGTCTCCCTCCATCTTAAGGCAGGGTAGTCTAGACAGGGTCAAAAGGAATCTCTTCCTGTGTCAGCCACACAGCTGCTGGATGGGAGTGGCGGGCAAAGGAAGAGAGATGCAGCCAGGAGCACCTTGTGAATACCATGGGCAACCTTCTATGTTTCAAGAATCAAACAACAGCCCTCTGTCATAGAGAGATGGGAACTGTGCTAAGAATAGAACCCTATATGTAGCCTCAGGCCAGTGAAGGCAAGGGCCACTCTGACTTCTGCTCAGGTACGCCTGGCAGAGGCAGCATAGTTCCTTTCAAGGATTGCAGAAGAAACCACTCAAATAATTACATGTGAGTCTGCTACAAATAGCTTATAAAACAAAACAAAACAAAACAAAATGAGCCACTTCAGATCTTGCTATCAGTGCCAAAAAGTCTGAACGGAGAGGAAGAATTTAGAGGTTACGCTCCTAACCATTGCTGAGGACCACATTTGCTGGAGACTATGACTTGGACACCGTGAGATGCTTTGGAGACTCCCAGCTCTCCCCAGGAACAGGACACACACACAAAAAAAATTTTTTTTTTTTAATATAGTGTCTTGCTCTGTCATCCAGGCTGAAGTACAGTGGTGCAATCTCAGCTCACTGCAACCTCCACCTCCCAGGTTCAAGCGATTCTCCTGCCACAGCCTCCCAAGTAACTGAGATTACAGGTGCCTATCACCACACCTGGCTAATTTTTTTGTATTTTTAGTAGAGATTGGATTTCACCATTTTGGCCAGGATGGATTCGAACTCCTGACCTCAAGTGATCCTCCCGTCTTGGCCTCCCAAAGTGCTGTGATTACAAGTGTGAGCCATATCACCTGCCCAAAAACACTGTTGTACAGGCTCTGCAGAAGACTTAAATCTCATTCTCACCTGAGTGCCCCATTTTTACATAATGTTCTAACCTAGGCAATAAAGGAACACTTTTGAATCGCACTCCAAGCAGGATGGCCCCAAGGTATAATAAGCTACTCTGGCTCTGAAGACAGCCATCCAATTACAGTAGGCTATGTGACCCTCAAAAATCTAAGCTGGTGGCTAAGTGCAGTGGCTCACACCAGTAATCCCATACTTTGGGAGGCCCAGACAGGTGAATTACTTGAGCCCAGGAGTTTAAGACCAGCCTGGGCAACAGAGAGAGACCCTATCTCGAAAAAAAGAAGATGTTTTAAATTAGCCAGGCATGATGGTACACATCTGTAGTCCTAGATACTCAGAAGGCTGACGTGAGAGGATCGTTTGAGCCAGGGAGGCTGAGGATGCAGTGAGCTATGATCACAACACTACATTCCAGCCTGGGGACACACATACATGTCATACATAAATACATAAAATAAAATTTAAAAATCTAGGATGGCCTTCTTAGTATACTACAGACTCAGGCTACTAATTCAATACTGGGCATAAAGGTCAGGCAGGTTATGCATGTTTTCATTAGACAGAAGGAAAAGGAAACCAAGTTGAGTTATAATTTAAAACTGTTCTTAGCATTTATTGATCTTTATCAGCTCGCAACTCCAAGGCAGAAATAATTTACAGGCTAAGCTGGATGAACTGCATATTGATCTAAATCATGCAATGCTTCTTCAGGGTCTTGGGTCAAAATAAGGCCTTGATAATTAGAGCAGGTTAAGAATGGCAGGCTGGCAATGCAAATTACTGCTTTAAATAGCATGAAAGAGAGCAGTATCCTAGCGCCATCTCCACCTCCAACACTTTTTAACTCACAGCACAATTACCTACTTGGTTCAGCTTCAGATGAAAAGACTTGATACAAATTTTGGCAGGTATTGCTTTTTTTGTTGTATTGTTTGTTTGTTTGTTTGTTTTGTAATTATCTTGGCAGGTATTTCTTTACAGAGCTCCAGGATCAGGAAAAAAAATCCTCTCTCCTACCCATGTCCCCTATCATGGTTTCCTCAAGAACTTAAAGCTGATACATTTAAACTTTAGTTTAGTGCTTAAATTCTTTTTTATTTACCTATATATTTTTTTTAAGAGTTTTGCTCGTTACCCAAGCTGGAATGCAGTGGCGCAATCACAGCTCACTACAACCTCTGTCTCCTGGATTCAAACAATTATCCTGCCTCAGGCTCCCAGGTAGCTGAGATTATAGGTGTCCACCACCACACCCAGCTAATTTTTTGTATTTTTAGTAGAGACAGGGTTTCACCATGTTGGCCAGGGTGGTCTTGAACTTCCGACTTCAGGGTATCCACCCATCTTGGTCTCCCAAAGTGCGGGGATTATAGGCTACAGTCACTGTACCTGACCCAGTTTTGTGTTTAAATTCTAAAGCTTCCTCTTTCAAGCAATTCTCCTTCCCCTTTTGGTTAGGAAGTTTTTTCTGTAAAGGACCAGAGAGTAGGCCGGGCATGGTGGCTCACGCCTATAATCCCAGCACTTTGGGAGGCTGAGGCAGGTGGATCATGAGGTCAAGAGATCGAGACCATCCTGGTCAACATGGTGAAACCCCGTCTCTACTAAAAATACAAAATTTAGCTGGGCATGGTGGTGCAGCCTGTAGACCCAGCTACTGGGAGGCTGAGGTAGGAGAATTGCTTGAACCCAGGAGGCGGAGGTTGCGGTGAGCCGAGATCGCACCATTGCACTCCAGCCTGGGTAATAAAAGCAAAACTCCGTCTCAAAAAAAAAAAGGACCTGAGAGAGAGTAAGGCCAGGCGTGGTGACTCATGCCTGTAATCCCAGCACTTTGGGAGGCCAAGGCGGGTGGATCACGAGGTCAAGAGATCAAGACCATCTTGGTCAACATGGTGAAACCTCGTCTCTACTAAAAATACAAAAAATTAGCTGGGCATGGTGGTGCAGCCTGTAGTCCCAACTACTCAGGAGGCTGAGGCAGGAAAATTGCTGGAACCCAAGAGGCGGAGGTTACAGTGAGCTGAGATCGTGCCATTGCACTCCAGCCTGGGTAACAAGAGTGAAACTCCGTCTCAAAAATAAATAAATAAATAATATTAATAAATTGAATTTTGTATAATTGTTACAGGTCACAAAATTTTTAAAATTATTCTTAGCTTGCAGTCCATGCAAAAACAGGCAGCAGGTCAAATTTGGTCCACAGACCAGTTTGCTTGTACCTGTGTTAACTGCTTGATTGTTGTTTTCATTCTATGTTAGCAGTTGTTTGTCTTTCTGATCCAATGTTTAACAGAATTTGTAGGGGGAAAACTTTTTAAAAATTTGCTTGCTTTCAGCATCCATTCATTCTCCCCTTTTCCTGGTAAGAAAGCTGCTTCTTTTCATTTGGGGCACTCCTCCCCATCATCAAGTGTTTCTGCTAGGGTGTTCATCAAGAAGCACCATCTGTTCTACCACAGTGGTGAATGTATAACCAGGGTGGCCCACCAGGCAACACTAGCCCCGTGGACACTGTGAATGCTCCAGGCATGGGCAAGGACTCCAAGCAGAGGCAATCTGCCAATCAGTGCTTCAAGCGCTGATCTGGATGCTGGGAGGGGGATGAGGTGCAGGAGTGGGGGTGGAGGACTTTCTCTAGGATGGGGAGCACTAAGGACTAGATGTGTCTGGGGCTAGTGAGGTCCATCCTGCCTCCAGTGAAGAGAATCTGACTGAAAAGAAAGCCCACACAAGAATGAGCAAAGCTGATTAAGTAATCTTGAGTAGCGTTTCTGCTACACCAAAGAATTCTGACCAATAAACTATGTCACATCAGATTCTATTTGAAAGTTGGCAGGGTAGTGATTCGTGCACAGAACAATGACAATGGCTATGTTCCACCATAGACAAGAGTCACTTATAGATATGTCTCTTTCCCATTAGACTCTAAGCTCCTAGAGGATACAATGCATTTATGAGCCAATATTATACCTAATGAGTAATTCACTTGTATGCCTAACGAGTAATTCACGTAGTACCTTGAATTTGTCAGGTATTCTATAAATATTTTACAAAAATGAATTACTTCTCTTTGATGGGGGGAAAGACTGTGAAGAGAAAGGTGAATAGACACAGAGGAGCATATACCTCTACCTACCCATAACTGTCAGAATGTCACGCAGAGATTTCAGAGAAACTTAACACTCCCCAAAGGGGTGACAGCTCTATACCCACCCCCTGATCAAATCACAAATCACATACACCAGGCTAAACTGCACAGATTGCTTCTCCCTTTGAACACCCAGGGGAAATAGAATACAATGTTCTGTTTAACACCAGAACAATCACAGGGGACCGGTTGAGGAGACAGAGCTTCTGTGAATGTCAGCTGAACTTATTCTGCCCAAGAGTCCTGTTCCATTATGGCAGAGACAAATCACTTCAGGAATGAGGTTGAGAACATGCTTACCTTTGGGTTTCCACCTGGTGCGGACACATTAGAAAGTAGGAAAGCTACCATGTGTACAACCAAAGCAATGTACCAAACTAGGACCAGGACACACTCACTCAGTTGAAGAAAGATAACCAAAACATGTTCAAGAGGCTACTACCTTGGTGAAAAACAGTAACTAAATGATACCTGAAAACAGCTAACCTTCCCCAAAACTCCAAAAGGCACTTCTTATTTAAACATTTGTAACTGCAGGAATACCTACCTTTATATTATTGACATATTCCTAAAATGAAATGTATGAATCAAACTGATATAATTTGCTTGCCTTTTTCAAGATTCTATTAACTTATATTTGAAGAATCTTATAGTGAACGCTCTGAAAGAGCAAAATATTGCCCCTAGAGCACCTTGTAAGTTATTTTTGTACATCAGTTTTAATTAGAGCAGGGCACAACCAGAAATCACTTTCAACCTGGACTAGGTCATGGACTACCAACCTGCCCCCAACACTGAGCAGGAGAGGATGGTGTCCCTTGATATCTGCATGAATGGGGTGAGAATGGATGCTTCAGAGGCACTGACTCTGGACCCCTCTGGGAGGTCACTGAGCCCACTCACTACCCACTAAATAAGGCTACAAGAGGCCAGCTGACCCAGCAGCAACACTGTTGGAGTTGTGGGCCAGGGAGCTGCTTTTCTGCTTGAGTGAACCAACCTCCTAACCTGAGTAGTCTTGGTTCTTACCTTCTCATGGTTTGTAGGATCAGCTTTTCAAAGGACTCTCTGAATTTCCCCTGGATCCTTCTAAGTTTTAAGAAGCTTAAACCAAGTCAGGCTGATTTCTGTTGCTGGTAATCATAAAAACCTCTACTAATTTGTCTAAGCAACAGCTAAAATGTATTAAGTGCCTACTATGTGTCAAGCACTATTCTAAGTGCTTTGTATGTACTGATCAATCTGCACACAACCCTTTAGGTAGGTTCTATTTTCTCCATTTTCCTGAGGTTTGGAGAAGTTACATGACTCATTCAAGGTTACACAATAAGTAGCACAGTCACAATTTGAACCTTCAACTTTTATCCCTGTGATAGAGTGAAAAACATGGCCCACCTTATTTCGTAGCTCCTCCCAACAAGAGATGGAGACTTCACTCTACTTTTTAAACCTTGGCTTGAACCATGTGACTTGCTTTAGCCAACAGGACATAAACAAAGTTGACATAAGCAGAGGCTTAAAGGTTACTTGAATACTACAGTTTATCCCTTCATGCTACTAGAAGAAACCAGGGCTTCAGCCTCACAGAGGATGGGGTAAGAAGACCTGCCAACCCACAGGAAAAGAAATAAACTGTGTAAATTAATACACAGTTTGAGCAGTCTCTCATCATATATACTTTTTTTTTTTTTAATTTTAAACTACTACGTTTTGGGGGCTTATTACATAGCAAATGGTAATTGAAATAATCAAGCCAGGCCTGGCAGCTCATGCCTGTAGTCTTAGCACTTTAGGAGGCTGAGGCAGGAGGATGGCTTCAGCCTAGGAGGGCAAGGCTGTAGTGATCCATGACTGCACCACTGCACTACAAGCCTGGACACCAGAGGGAGACCCTGTCTCAAAAAGAAACAGAAAAAAAACCACTAAGCTATCTCCAGCAAATAAATATCAACAAATAAGAACAAATAAAAATCTGAAGCAGAGAAAAGACCTCTTTACTGTTTCCCATTTTTCCTAAAGGACAGAAGAAGAGATGAAGTTGAAATTTCATCAGGAAAGAATACACTTAGGCCAGAGGTAGAAATGGCCATGAGAAAGCCCACAGACAAGGACAGGGAGACTGCTCTCTCTCATTTTCACCTGAACTCAGGTTTCCAGGAATCATCCACTCACTGTGCTGCTTGCTCAGGAACTGCTTATGCATGAGTATCATTCCACAGTCCAGGCCTTAGAGTTAATTCTTCCAGGGCTTCTGGAGAAGACTTGTAAATAACAGGAGTCTGAAACGCTGAGCAACCAGGCCAGCCCACACAGAAGTCCTTCTAGTGACTTGCCTTTCTTGGCTGTGGAAGCGGTAAACTCTCCACCAAAGACATCTGTTCAGAGACCCATCTGGCTCACAAAGCAGCTCTTCATGCCAAAGAGCAACAATTGATGAAGCCAGAAAAGAAAGCCCTAAGAAGGTGGGGGCAGCACTAGGCAGAAAAGAAAGCTGATTGTTCCAGGAATGTGCTGAAACCTCCCTCTCCTTGGAATGGAAATAAAGTTAGAGCTCTTCATTGAAAAACACAGGGCATGGTCCATAGTAGGTACATAGTAGAGAAAAACACAGGACTAGAAAGAAACACTGTGTTAAGAGTAAGAGACATGGGTCCTTGGCCCAGTTTCACTGCTGACTGCTGTGTGTTCTGGCACAAGTTAATCATACATCCATCCATCTAACAGACCTTCAACGAAGAACTGTTTTCTACATTCATGTTCAGGACTGAAGATATACACAGCAATTAGACATGTTCCCAGAGTTGAAGAACTTACAGGTTAGTGAGAGACAAACATGTAAACTTCCTATCTTACACATACAGAAACCAAAGCTCAGGTTTTAATCTCTCTGGTTTTTAGTTTCCTTACAATTTATATAAAGAAATGGGGAAAGCAATTAGCATTTTTTAGAGCTTTCTATATGCAAAACACTTTGCCAGTTGCTTTCCATATGAAATTTCATTAATCTTCATAGCAACCTGAGTAGGCATGCAGACTCCGTTTCACAAACGATGGGATGCCTTTATTCTACCAGACCCTCCTACAACACTGACCTCACTTATCATTCCATAGGGCTAGACTGCATATGTCAATCGCACCCTAGAACACAACTCCATGCTTAAGAAATGCTCATTCCTCCTCTCCTTTCAGCTAAATGCAAATAATAAACATATTTAAGTATTCTAACATGGAACTCTGAAGTCTTAAAAAGTCACAGATTATATGACTATAGAAAAAACTATTCCCCCTCAAACCAATCACCACCTCTTATTGATACTTTCTTGTCAGTAGAAAGAGGACAAGATGGCAGCCAGTACAGAAAGCAGATGGCTTTCTACAGCTACCTTTTTTTCTCGAGACGGAGTTTCTCTCTCGTTGCCCAGGCTGGAGTGCAATGGTGTGATCTCGGCTCACTGCAACCTCCACCTCCCAGGTTCAAGCAATTCTTGTGCCTCAGCCTCCCAAGCAGCTGGGATTACAGTGTGTGCACCACCACGCCCGGCTAATTTTTGTATTTTTTAGTAGAGATGGTGTTTTACCATGTTGGCCAGGCTGGTCTCGAACTCCTGACCTCAGGGAATCCACTTGCCTTGCCCTCCTAAAATGCTGGGATTATAGGCATAAGCCACCTCACCCGGCCTACAATTAGCATTTTAAGTGTATACTTTCATGCATTTTCAAAACTGTTTACACCTGTGAGCCTTCTAGCACAAACAAGATTTAATATTTCTACTACTCCAAAAGAGTTCCCTTCCACACTTGAAGTTAATCTATCCCCACCTCTAAACCCTAAACTGATCTGCCATATGTTACTGTGGATTATCTGTTCTAAAATTTAGTATTAGCAGTCTCTCATAGCATGTCTTTTTTTTTCTTTTCTTTTTGAAAGGCAGTCTCACTGTCGCCCAGACTGGAGTTCAATGGTGCCATCTTGGCTCACTGCAACCTCTGCTTCCCAGGTTCAAGCGACTCTCCTGCCTCAACCTCCAGAGTAGCTGGGATTACAGGCACGTTCCACCATGCCCGGCTAATTTTTTATTTTTATTTTTTTAGTGGAGACAGGGTTTCACCATGTTGGCCAGACAGATCTCGAACTCCTGACCTCAGGTGATCTGCCTGACCTGGCCTCCCAAAGTGTGGATTACAGGTGTGAGCCACTACACCCAGCCATACGTACTTTTTTGTACAAGGCTTCTTTCACTCAGCATGTTTTTGAGATTCATTGAAGTTGTATGTGTCAGTAGTTTGTTTTTATGGCCGAGTTGTACTCCGTTGTTTGAATATATAAAAATGTACCCACTCACCTGGTAATAAACATTTTTGTTGCTTCTAGTTTTGGGCAATTATAAATAAAGCTGCTATGAACATTTGTGTAACAAGTCCTTGCATGAACAAATCTTTTCATTTATCTTAGGTAAATGCCAAGGAGTGTGATTGATGGTGGTTTAGTTTAATTTTAAAAGAAATTTTAATACCTGTTTTCCAAAGTGATTGTCCTCTCTCTGAATGTTTTTAAGCATTTCTCTTTGTCACTGGTTTTCAGCAACTTGTTTTACAGTTTTACTGATATGTAATTTTCACACAGTAAACTCCATACACTTAAGTGTACCATTTAATGGGTGTGTGTGCATGTGTGTAAAACCATGACCCCAATCAAGATAATAAACATGTCTATCATGCTCAAAAGCTTCCTCTTATTCCTCTGTAATTCCGCCCTTTCTCTCCTGCCCTCAGTAGCTGGGCTACCACTGACTTGCATTTTGTCCCTACAGAAGTTTGCAGTTTCCAGAATTTTACATAAATGGAATCATGTGTATCTTATGTCTGATTTCTTTTATTCAGCATAATTCTCTTTAGATTTATCCATGTCTTGTTGCCTGTATCACTGGTTTCTTCTTTCTACTTCTAAGTAATATGCCAAAAGTATGGAAATACCATAATTTGTTTATCCATTCAAATTATTAGTGGATATCTGAAATAGTTCTAGTTTTTGGCTATTACAAATAAAACTACTATGTACATTTATGTATTAAATCTCTGAATGGACATATTCTTTCATTTCTTTAGGGTAAATTCTAGAGATGAAATGGATAAATGTATATTCGGTATATGCTTAACATCTTATGAAACTGATAAACTGTTTTCCAACATGATTACACCATTTTACATTCCTACCAGCAGTGTGAAGTGTCTTTACTAAAGTTCTCTAGTAAACTATTCACATCTTTTACCTGTTTGTACTGAGTTGTTTCTTTGAGTTGTTGGTCTTCATTAAATATTCTACAAAAAGTCCGTTGTCAGACACATGTTTTGCCAAATCTACCTCTTGGTCTGCTGCGTGTCTTTCCATTTCTGTCAGTGTCTTTCCACCACCCCCCCCACCCCTAACAGGCAAGGTCTTGCTCTGTCCTCCAGGGTGGAGTGAAAGATTATGACTCACTGCAACCTCAACCTGGTGGGCTCAAGCAACCCTCCTATCTCAGCCTCCCAAGTAGGTGAGACCACAGGTGCATACCACCAGGCCCAGCTAATTGTTTTCTGTTTCTAGTAGAGATGCCTTCTTGTAAGACTGCCCAAGCAACCCTCCTGCCTCAGCCTCCCAAAGTGCTGGGATTACAGGTATGAGCTACCACACAGGCAGCCCTGTCAGTGTGTTCTGAAAAGCAAGTATTTTGGATTTAGATGAAGTTCAACTGATTTTCTACCAGTGCATGCCTTCTGTCTCCCATTTAAAAACTGCCAAAACATGGGTCACTGAGATGGTCTCCAATGCTTTCCTCTATAAGTTTTTATAGCTTTAGCTCTTACAGTTAGACCGATGATCTACAGTGAGTTAATTTTTGAATATGGTATGAGGTAATAGTTAATAGTCAAGGTTCATCTTTGTGCATATGCATATCTAACTGTTCCAGAATCATGTGTTACAAAGATGATCCTTCCCCTATTGAACTACCTTGGAGTTTTATCTGCCAAAAGACTTGAATGACTATCAAGTATATGTCTAATTCTGAACTCTTCATTCTGTTCTATTAACCTATTATGTTTGTCCTTACACAAGTACAACACTCTATAACTACAGCTTTATAATAATTTTTTTTTTTAAGAGACAGGGTGCTGGGCGCAGTGGCTCACGCCTGTAATCCTAGCACTTTGGGAGGCCGAGGTGGGTGAATCACCTGAGGTCAGGAGTTCAAGACCAGCCTGGCCATCATGGTGAAACCCCATCTTTGTTAAAAAAAAAAATAAAATATTTTAACTTTTTTAAAAAAGAAAAAAAGAGACAGGGTCTCCCTACACTGCCCAGACTGGAGTAAAGTGGCTATTCATAAGTGTGATCCCACTACTGATCAGCACTGGAGTTTTGACCTATTCCATTTCCCACCTGGGTCAGTTCACCCCTTCTTAGGCAATCTAGTTGTTCCCTGCTCATGGGAGGTCACCACACTGATGCTGAACTTAGTTCAAAAACCCAACTGGCATTAGCATGCTACTGCCCAGAATTCCTGGGCTCAAGCGATCTTCTCGCCAACCTCCCAAGGAGCTGGGACTGCAGATGCGTACCACCACACCTAGCTATGAAATATCTTAAAATCAGGTAGTCTAAATCCCTCAGCTTTTTCTTTTCCCAATCAATGTTTTCTTAGCTATTCCAGGACCTTTGCATTTCTGTAAATTTCATACCTAATTTGTTAATTTGACAAAAAAGGTTGCTCAGATTTTCCATGATGGCTTTAAATCTATAGATCAATTAATTAAAGCAAAACTGTTACCTTAACAACACAAGCCTTCTGATCATTAACATATTTATTCATGCCTTCTTTAAATTCTCAATTTATTTAGGTCTTCTTTAATTATTCTTAGGAATATTTTGTGGGTTTGGGTGCTAAGGTTTAGATATGTTTTGTCAAATGTATCCCTAAGTATTTCAGATTTTTTGGTATTACGGTTAGTACTATTTTTTCCCAGCATCAACTCCCAGTTGTATACTGATAGCACAGCCCCTCCTTTCCTGGGACTCCGGTTTCGGCATGACATTGTCCTACCTGACTCTGAAATTGGCCCATAGGTCTCATACTTTTCTTTGCCCTTTCCCCCAGACTCCAATTACAGGTACCTTAGACCACTTGAATCTTGTGCCAAAGGTCTCTGAGGTTCTGCTCTTTATCTCTTTCTAGTTTTATTGGACAGCTTTTAAAAACTTTTCCCTGGAGTTAGTTTAACTTGGTAACTAAGGTGACCCTTCTGGGGTCTCTACTGAGTTTCAATTATGTTCAGTTATGGCTTTTCATTCTGAATGGTTGGAACTTGAACTTCTCACAGCCTTGTGTAAACCGGAATTGTTCAGCGTATACCTCTTGGGTAGTTTTTTTGTCCAGTCTGATGGATTTTCACCCTACACATGTGCAGATCAGTATTCACCAACAGACTCAAGAGGATTTATACACCAGATGTGGTGGTTCACACCTGTAATCCCAGGACTTTGGGAGGCCGAGGCAGGAGGACTGCTTA
The DNA here is from genome assembly GCA_028533165.1 of Leontopithecus rosalia. Classification (NCBI taxonomy): domain Eukaryota; kingdom Metazoa; phylum Chordata; class Mammalia; order Primates; family Cebidae; genus Leontopithecus; species Leontopithecus rosalia. The sequence goes on along the minus strand of CM052655.1, from coordinate 9,825,978 downwards.
AGCTCAGGAATTTGAGGCCAGCCTGGGCAACAAAGCCAGATCCCTTCTCTACAAAAAAAAAATTAAAAATTAGCCAGGTGTGGTGGTGCACACCTGTAGTCCCGCCTACTTGGGAGGCTGAGGTAGGAGGATTGCTTGAGCCCAGGAGGTCAAGGTTGCAATGAGCTGAGACTGATCCACTGTATTCCAGTCTAGGTAACAGAGCAAGCTCCTGTCTCAAAAAAGGCAGGAGTGGAATTTATAAAATACTTCCAGGCAGAAAGCTGAAGCAATCATAGGGCTTACCATTTTTGCGTTTTTTTGGTTTTTTTGGAGGAGTACTGCTCTTGTCATCCAGGCTGGAGCGCAATGGCACTATCTCGGCTCACTGCAACCTCCACCTCCCAGGTTCAAGCGATTCTCCTGCCTCGTCTGCCACCACACATGGCTAATTTTTGTATTTTTAGTAAAGACAGGGTTTTGCCATGTTGGCCAGGCTGGTCTCGAACTCCTGACCTCATGATCTGCCCGCCTCAGCCTCCCAAAGTGCTGGGATTACAGGCATGAGCCACCACTTCTGTTTTTTAATCTCTCAGTGATCACAGTCCTGCATGATGTATTGTTCAGAGTCTGATTACAACTGTTTCATATATGTTTTCCAGTTTTATAGCTATTTGTAGTAAGAGGACAAGTCCTTCAGCAGTAACTCCTGAAAGTTTCAGAAGTGGAAGTCTAGTTTTCTTTTTAAATGTTAGCTCTGAGTTTCTTCTGCCCTTGTCAGAACAGTCTCTAGTTCTTAGCAATGCAGTTTGATGGCCCAGGTTGAAATTAATAGATGCGAAAAACTGAACCATATGTACAAGCTGTAAGCTGGCCATGCAAATTTCAACTGCAAGTCTGCCATGGACAGAAATCTTTCAATATTTTGAGAAATATTCCCTGGAGTGAAAGGGAACACTTGTAGAACATTCTTCTTTGTGCTTCATTTTCTATTTCTTTTCTCCCCACAAATCCCACTAGGGACAAGCTGCCAATACTCTTTCTAGACAGTCCACCTAGCTACTCACTCTACCCCTAATGCAATGTTTTCCAAAGTGTGGCTATGGACCACAGCATTAGAACCAGCACTTACTTAAAAACTAGTGTCTAGCACATCATACAACATGGATGAAGCTTGAAGACATTACTCTAACAAACCAGTCCCTGAAGGACAAAGACTATATAATTCCACTCACATGATGTACCTAGAGTAGTCAAACTCATAGACACAGAAAGTAGACTGGTGATTTCCAAGAACTGGGGAAAGGAGGAAATAGTGGGGTTTTATTTTGAGACGAAGTCTTGCTCTATGGCCCAGGCTGGAGTGCAGTGGCAAGATCTCAGCTCACTGCAACCTCCACCTCCCAGGTTCAAGTGATTCTCGTGCCTCAGCCTCCCAAGTACCTGGGATTACAGGCATGTGCCACCATGCCCAGCTAACTCTTGTATTTTTGGTAGAGACAGGGGTTTCACAATGTTGGCCAGGCTGATCTTGAACTCCTGACCTTGGGTGATCTGCCCACTTCAACCTCCCAAAGTCCTGGGATTACAGATGTGAGCCACCAAGCCCAGTGAGACCTGTTAAATGAGTACAGAGCTTGAGGTCTGCAAGATGAAAAAATTTCTGGAGATGGATGGTGGTGATGGCTGCACAACAATGTGAATGTACTTAATGCCTCTAAACTATACACTGAAAACTTGAGAAAATGGTAAATTTTATATATATATTACAATTAAAAATTTTTAATAATATTTCTTTTTTTTTTTGAGACAGAGTCTCTGTCGCCCTGGCTGGAGTACAATGGCGTGATCTCAGCTCACTAGAACCTCTGCATCCAGGATTCAAAAATTCTCCTGCCTCACCCTAGCGAGTAGTTGGCATTACAGGCATGTGCCAGCATATCCAGCTAATTTTTAGTAGAAACAGGTTTTCACCATGTTAGCCAGGCTGGACTCAAATTCCTGGCTTCCGCCTCGGCCTCCCAAAGTGCTCGGATTACAGGCCTGAGCCACCATGCCGGTGCGTGCGTGCGTGCGTGCGTGCATGTGTGTTGGGCCAGTCCTGGCTTTGGGGATATGCACAATCTAGTCCAACAATTGACGGTGGAGACTGGGTAACTAAGTTCTGGCTGAGGCTCTTAGCTGGACTTCCTGAGTAACTATGACTATGTCCATCACGGCCACAGGCAACAGATGTAGCAAGACCAAAAAGAAGGTGGAAGTTGCTGCCCCAGCCACCATACTAAACAAAGGTTTAAAAGATTTAACATGTTATTAAAAGGCTTTTACACGAAAACAAAACATACAAAAAAGATGAAGCAGCAACTTTGGGATTACAGCTAAAATTCAAAACAAAACAACCAGCAAATAACTTCTTACCTCTGTGCATGATCTTGTGCTTCTCCCGCAGATATGTCAGGCCTTTTATTACCTAGAGGAAAGGGAGTGTAAAAGAAGGGAAATAAAATACTGGTGATTAGAAAAATACTCCATCTCTCTATTTTAAATACTCCAGAAAATATTTCATTTATCATCATCACAAAGTTGCCTTCCTCCCTAATTTTTTTCTGAGATGGAGTTTCACTCCTATTTCCCAGTCTGGAGTGCAATGGCGCAATCTTGGCTCACCGCAACCTCTACCTGACGGGTTCAAGCAATTATCCTGCCTCGCCCTCTCAAGGAGTTGGGATTACAGGCATGTACCACCATACCCAGCTAGTTTTGTGTTTTTAAGTAGAGACAGGGTTTCTCCATGTTGGTCAGACTGGTCTCGAACTCCCAACCTCAGGTGATCCACCCTCCTTGGCCTCCCAAAATGCTGGGATTACAGGCGTGAGCCACATCACCTGGCCCCTTATTTTTCATTCTTTCATTTTTTTTAACCTGCCTTAACAAACAACCATCTTTTTACATGGTATATAAGGTTGTTTCATTTTGTTTTGAGACAGGGTCTTGCTGTGTCACCCAGACTAAAGTGCAATGGCGCAATCATGGATCATGGCTCACTGTAGCCTCTATCTCATGGGCTGAAGTAATCCTCTCAACTCAGCTTCCCAAGTAGCTGGAACTACAGGTGTGTACCAACATGCCCAGCTATTTTTCTTTTTTTGCAGAAGTGAGGTTTCATCATGTTGCCTGGGCTGGTATTGAACTTCTGGACTCAAACAATCCTTCCAACTCAACCTCCCAAAGTGCTGGGATTACAAGTGTCAGACACTGCACCTGACCTTGGAGTTTTTGTTTTGTTTTGTTTTGTTTTGTTTTTTTGAGACACAGTCTCACCCCAGCCGGAGTGCAGAGGCAGGATCTCAGCTCATTGCAACCTCTGCCTCCCAGGTTTGAGTAATTCTCCCTGCCTCAGCCTCCTGAGTACCTGGGATTACAGGCGCCTGCCGCCACGCTCAACTAATTTTTGTATTTTTAGTAGAGATAGGGTTTCACCATGTTGGCCAAGCTGCTCTCAAACTCCTAAACTCAGGTGACCTGCCCGCCTCAACCTACCAAAGTGCTGGGATTACAGGAGTAAGCCACTGCGCCCGGCCCTAGAGTATTATTTTTAAGTAAAACTATTATTACAAGTTTAAACAATTTGAATTCATGTTTCTCTAAGTCTGCACTCTGAAAAAGCTTTCTAATACCACAAACAAATGGGAATTTTCTTGGATGCCTTGTCCTAGTTTTTATTTATTTATTTATTTTAAAACAGGGTCCCACTCTTGTCACCCAGGCTGAAGTGCAGTGGCTCCATCACAGCTCACTGCAGCCTTGAACACCCAGGCTCAGGTGATCCTCCCACCTTAGCTTCCCCAAATTGCTGGAACCAGAGGCATGTACCACATGACCAGCTAATCTGTGTATTTTTTGTAGAGATGAGGTCTTGCTATGGTTCCCAGGCTGGTCTCTAACCCCTGGGCTCAAGCAATCCTTCTGCCTCGGTCTCACAAAGTGCTGGGATTACAGGTGCAAGCCACTATACCTCACCCCTGTTTTTCAAGACACACACTTTTTAATACAAAGAAAGTCACTTTTCTCATTCTAATGTGAGAGAGACAACAGCGTATCTAGACTCCAGACAGGGAACAGTCTAGTGAGAAAATGCCACTTTTCTTATAAACTTTCCCCTCATTGACTTCCCTTTGTCCATTTCCTACGAACTCATTAACTTATCAATGAAAAACTTAGAAGAAAAACTTCATAACATACTTACAGCAATGCTAACTTTTCCTAAAATTTGTTCAGGAATTCTTCCAGCTTTCTTCAGAACTTGATCCAGGGAACCCCCATCCTAAGAACAAGAATACTAGACCAGTTAGTGACAATGTTTCTTTTCTTTAAGACAGAGTCTCACTGTCGCCCAGGCAAGAGTGCAGTGGTAGATCTCCGCTCACTGCAACCTCTGCCACCCGGGTTTAAGCAATTCTCCTGCCTCAGCCTCCTGAGTAGCTGGGATTACAGGCACCTGCCACCACACCTAGCTAATTTTTGTAGTTTCAGTAGAGACGAGGTTTCACCATCTTGGCCAGGCTAGTCTCAAACTCCTGAACTCATGATCCACCCATCTTGGCCTACCAAAGTGCTGAGATTACAGGCATGAGCCACCGCACCCAGCCGAAAGTGAATCTTTAAACCTCATAAGGAAAGTGAATCTTAGGCAAACCCTCCTTGAAGTTTAAGGGTAAACACCCATTGGTTTATTTCAGATATCAAATGATATGAACACAAACCACTATGGGAGGTGTCAAATAGCAACTCTAATCCCATAAATAACATTAAATTACTAATTCAGTAGTCACAGAAAGGCCTAATTTGTACGAAATGACAATATAGTGGTTTGGGGCACAGGCTCCAGAAGCAAACTATAAATCTGAATTCTAACTCTATCGCTTACTATCTAGGGGAACTTGACCTAGTAACTGAACCTGCAAAATGATGATAATCACTAGGCTATTATAATAATCACAGGGTTATTATATAAGGATTAAACAAGCTAATAGGTGTATAGTACTGAAAACAACATAGGGCACATAGTAAGTGCTCAGTAAATGCTGACCATTTTATCACTATCACAAGGTACATTTGATATTATGCTAACAAATCATAATTATCAATCCAAAGAAAAATGTCATAGAAAGCAATAATTCACTCCACAAATCCTACCAAGTATCACAGACTGTGTTAGCTTCTATGGAGTCATATATATGAAAAACAGCTGGTTCTTGCCCTCAATACATTTACTAATAGGGGAAATGAACAACACTCAATAAAATATAACTCTGGCATTATATGTATGTATGTGTGCGTGTGTGTGTATATATATATGTTAGTTTTCTTATTTTTTTCTTTTTTTTCTTGAGACAGAGTCTCATTCTGTTGCTCAGGCTGGAGTGCAGTGACGTGATCTTGACTCACTGCAACCTCTGCCTCCCAGGTTCAAGTGATTCACCTTTTTGATTATGGATCTCAAGACCTTCCCCTGAGAGGATCCCTCCCTATACACTGGGGGAAGGACTGCTGACCTCATGAAGCTGCCATAAAAACCAGAAGGCTGAGTTAAGAGAACTTCAGGATAGCTGAACACACAGAGGTTCCTGAAGAGTGGTATACCCAGGGAAGGCATGGAAGCTTTGTGCCCCAATCCCATACCTCGTCCTATGTGTCTCTTCATTTGTATCCCTTGTATTGTCCTTTATAATAAACCAGTAAAATTGTTTTCCTAAATTCTGTGTGCCAATCTAGCAAATTAACTGAACTCAAAGATGGGACCATGGCAGTCCCAACTTAAAGCCTGTCAGTCAGACGTTGGAGACCCAGACTTGCAACTGGTGGTGATGGAGTCTTGGGGACTGAACCCTGAACCCCATGGGATCTGACAAGATCTCCAGGTAGATAGCGTCAGAACTGAACAGGAGGACACCCAGCAGGTGTCTGCTTCTTGGAGTGTAGAGAAAAATCCCTCCACATTTTTGGTGACAGAAATCTTCTCTGTTGATTGTTGCAGTGTGAGAGTAAAGGAAAAACACTGTCTAAGTTTTTCCCAACATTACAAAGAGACCAGAAATGCATAAGAAAGTGATACAGACATGCAGAAGGGAGAAGTAATTCTGACTTTACTTAAAAGATGGCACTTGAGGCCAGGCGCAGTAGTAGCTCACGCCTGCAATCCCAGCACTTTAGGAGGTGAATCACCTGAGGTCAGGAGTTCAAGACCAGCCTAACCAACATGGAGAAACCTCAGCTCTACTAAAAATTAGCCAGATGTGGCAGTGCATGCTGTAATCCCAGCTATTCGGCAGGGTGAGGCAGGAGAATCACTTGAACCCGGGAGGCAGAGGTTGTGGTGAGCTGAGATCGCGCCATTGCACTCCAGTCTGGGCAACAGGAGTGAAACTCCATCTCAAAAAAATAAAAAGATGGTATTTGAGCTGAATATTACTCAAAGGATGAGGATGATTTTTATACCTGGAAAAGGGGAGGAGAAAAGGGAGAAAAGAACAGGGTATTGCAGTAAGATCAAAGCAGAGACACGTAACATTGCTGAGTACTCCTGGGGTGATGTGTACTCCTGGGTCATTTCACAGAGATGCAGTGACAGATCAGGTTGGAAATGGCCAGCTGTGACCAGAACCCTACCTAGGAACCGAGACTTGACTTTATGGAGGCAGAAATAAGGGAATCCAACCTGTGTGTTTAAAGTGAGAATCACAGCAGCTGAGGGAGAGAGACAAGACTTTAGAGGCAGAGAGACTGATGAGGAGATGAGATGACATGAATGGGGTGCCAGGCAGAAGTGGAAAGAGAGCACAAGAGAGGATACAAGTATGGTGTGAAGCCAGACTCTGCAGGGCTAACATACCAGGGGCTCCCCCACATTCAGGGATTCTACATTTTAACCCGTGATTTGAAGAAATCCCTCACTCAGGGGATCTGATGTATCCAGGGAGAAATGGGCTCATGTCCCCTATGGCTTCAGGTGTAGCCAGTTACCACCAGCAACTTAAAATTACCCTCAGAGGCAGACCTATTTCCTGAAAACTGAAATTTTCTAAAGTATCCCATCTACGATGAGCAGTTATCATAATCCTCTATCATTTATCAAACGCCTCTGTATATGTAAGAACTAGGATTTTTTTTAAAAACTTTTTTTTTTTGAGACGGAGTTTCGCTCTTGTTACCCAGGCTGGAGTGCAATGGCACAATCTGGGCTCACCGCAACCTCCGCCTTCTGGGTTCAGGCAATTCTCCTGCCTCAGCCTCCTGAGTAGCTGGGACTACAGGCTGCACCACCATGCCCAGCTAATTTTTTTGTATTTTTAGTAGAGATGGGGTTTCACCATGTTGACCAGGATGGTCTCGATCTCTTGACCTCGTGATCCACCCGCCTCGGCCTCCCAAAGTGCTGGGATTACAGGCTTGAGCCACCATGCCCGGCCTAGAAAAACTTTTAAGATAAAGATAGAACACACTCTCTGCTTAGAGAGAGAACATATTCGTAAGAGGTAAGGCACTTTAACTCCTCTTCTGAAACAAGGCAGGGAACAAACAGTTGAATGAAGAGAAGAGACAATGCTACCAGCGCTCAGAGGAGGAAGTGCTCCTCCTGCCTCAGCCTACCATGTAGTTGGACAACAGGCATGTGCCACCCCACCCACCTATTTTTAATTGTTTTGTAGATGGAGATTCTCTCACTTTGTTGCCCAGGCTGGTGTCAAACTCATGGACTCAAGCAATTCTCCTGCCTTGTCCTCTAAAAGTACTGGGATTATAGGTGTGAGTCACAGCACCCAGCCAGCCTACCTCTCAAATGACCCCAAATACAGCCTATGACATAGGGCAGCCCAGATAACTGCCTTGGTTTACCCTTCCCCTGGAGGTTGGTAAAAGAAATATCTCTATTAAAAAGGAAAAAAAGGGGGGCCGGGCGCGGTGGCTCATGCCTATAATCCCAGCACTTTGGGAGGCCGAGGCAAGTGGATCACAAGGTCAAGAGATTGAGACCATCCTAGTCAACATGGTGAAACCCCGTTGCTACTAAAAATACAAAAAATTAGCTGGGCATGGTGGCGCACACCTGTAATCCCGGCTACCCGGGAGACTGAGGGAGGAGAATTGCTTGAACCCAGGAGGCGGAGGTTGTGGTGAGCCAAGATCGCACTCCAGCCTGGGTAACAAGAGCAAAACTCCGTCTCAAAAAAGAAAAAGAAAAAAAGACCAGGTGCAGCAGCTTACACCTGTAATCCCAACGCTTTAGTTGAGGTCAGGAGTTCAAAACCACTCTGGTCCACATGATAGTGAGACTCTATCTCTACAAAAAATAAGGAATTAAAAATTAGCTGGGCATGGTGATGCACATCTGCTAACCTAGCTGCTACTTGGGAGGCTAAGGCGGGAGGATGCTCGAGCCCAGGAGGTCAGTTACAGTGACTTATGATCATGCCACTACACTCCAGCTTGGGTAACAGAGCAAGATCCTATCTCTAAAATTAATTAATTAATTAATTTAAAAACAAGAAAGAAAGATTGGCTCATTTCCCTCTAACCTCCACAGAACTACGAGCAGAGTTACAGTGTGAACAATGGAATTACAAAATGTAAGGGGCATAAGCCAGTCAGAATTACCCAGCGTTGCACCTGCAACTAACCCTACAACTTGCTAATTCTAATTCACTGTTGCCAAGTCCTTGCCTTAAGCTGCTGAAATTGTGCTTATTTTTAGAAGCCAATTATTAACTAAGTCAATGGTGCTTTTGTGAAGGTTTTCTATGGAAGAGACAAATGCTTTACGAAAATAACTGCTCAAAAGCTTTTATTCCTGCACAAGAATCATCAACTCTGGATCCCCAGTTCTCTGGTTGCTCAGCTACCACCTGAGCAGGAATCTACTTCCACAAGGACAAAAGCATTCCTGTTCTAATCAGGGAGCATTGATTTCCCTACTTGGGTTTCAAAATTCAGACTGGAGAGTGCACACAGAGCTTGTTTCTAGGAAAGATCAGCCCCTGGCTGAGTGCTCTAGAAGATGGGGCTCAACCAAAGCTGATGATGTAAATATACTTTAAAACACATCCCCAGAGCCAGGTGTGGTGGCTCACACCTGTAATCCCAGCACTTTGAGAGGCCAAAACAGGTGGATTGCTTGAGCCCAAGAGTTCAAGACCAGCAAGGGGAACACAGTGAAACCCCATTTCTACTAAAAATACAAAAATCATCCTTCTTTGTACAGTGGTGAAATTTTAAAAAAATCAGCTGGCATGGTGGCGTGTGCCTGTAGTCCCAGCTACTCGAGAGGCTGAGGTGGGAGTATCACTTGGGCCCAGGAGGCAGAGGTTACAGTGAGCCAAGACTGTGCCACTGTACTCCAGCCTGGGCAACAGAGCAAGACCCTGTCTCAAAAAAATAAATAAAAACAAAACCCCATGCATCCCCCCAAAATTTATTGGCACAATGGATATGCAGTAAACCAAATATATCAAAATATAAGTCGTAGAATCTAGGTGGAAGGTTTATGGGTGTACATTCAAGTTTTCCCGTATGCTTACCAAAAAAAAATTTTTTTTTAGACAGAGTTTCACTCTTATTGCTCCTGCTGGAGTGTAATGGCATGATCTCAGCTCACTGCAACCTCTGCCTCCTGGGTTCAAGCGATTCTCCTGCCTCAGCCTCTTGAGTAGCTGGGATTATAGGTGTCCGCCACCATGCGCATCTAATTTTTTAACCTTTAACCCATGGTATCTGACATGATCTCCCAGTAGATAGTGTCAGAATTGAACAAGAGGACACCTAGGTAGTGTCTGCTGCTTGGAGTGTAAAGAAAATCTCTCCACACTTTGGGTCACAGAAGTCTTCATAACACAACCTCCACCTTCCAGGTTCAAGCAATTCTCCTGCTTCAGTATACAGTGGTAAAATCAATGGCAGCTCACATGTAGATAATGAATTAGCCCATGAATGCCCTCTCTCTTCGTTGCCCTCTCCTTCCACTAATGAGCATCATGCAGAAACCCAAAGAAACCCTTCAGGTGCCCTTACAGTAGATTATATCATCTTCATACTCCCAGAGCCTTGCACCTAGCATACAACATTGTACATAAGAAATGGATTTAAACTGTATTTACCAGATTTTACTTACATCACATCTTAGGGTCATCTGAATCAAAAAACTAAGAGAGATGCTTTAGGTACACCCACCAGGAATACTGCCACTTCTTTGAAGAGAGGCAAAGATAAAGAAAGGAGGCCTACCATCTTGTGAATATTCCAAGCCCTATAGTCAGACTTCCCAGATGCCTTAGATAGTGATGTGGATCCCAGGAGCAGCATGGAGGCAGCTAGTCACCTCCCAGACCAAAGATTAGGCCAGAGCCACCCAACTCTTAAAGCCATTGCTCCAGAGGCTGAGAGGGTGTCACATACCATGTGCTCCATGCAGATACTGATCTCGCCATCGCTGTAGAATGCACCATAGAAGCCCACGATGTATGGAGAGTTGCACTCATGCAGAACCTGCAGCTCCCTTATGATCTGGTTCCGGATTGCGGGTTTGATCTCCAGATGAATTAGCTGGTGAAAGAAAGAGAGATTTTATGAAAAAAGGAGGAAAGGAGGGACGAAATATGTAGTCTTGTTAAATGTTTAAGCTCTTAAAGGTAGGGGGAAGAGAAACAGGTAAGTTGTAACAAACAAGTTTCTGCTCGACCAAGAACTGAGTGTCACTGTTCTAAGGCAGGCATTGGCACTGGGGGCTGTCCCAGCTGTGCCTCAGCTCCTGGAAGCCAAGACAGGAACGAAGTTAACGAAGGGCTTACTCCAAAAGAAACTTTGGAGCTCAAATATGAAGAGAACTTGACCTTGAGGACTTGGTTCACACTCAAGAGTTGTGGAAGTAGAAGGGTATGAGGAACTCAGGTATGCTAAACTAGGCTGCCCAAGAGATTCTTCCTTGAGCTCAGGAGCCTGATGTGGTTGAGACTGAGCCAAAGTCTAAGGTCCTACCTTATGTCACCCTAACATTTTCCCTTGTTCCAGCTAGGGAGACAAGTGACAGCCACATTAAAAAGTTACATAATAAGGTTGAACTTCTAAAAAAAATCCCACATGGTGGATGTCAGATGTGAGTGTCAGAGAACATGGATGCAGTTGTTACCAGTGTGTGGGCTGGAGCAGCTGGTGAAAGCTAGATAAGAGTTGTATCTAGAAGATGGGCACTGTTTGAAAAGGCAGAAGGAACAACAGCACAAAAAAATATGGGCACAGGAGTGAACGCAGTGTGCAGAAAAACATCAAAACCCCCAAGCTCTCTGGAGCAGGGGGCTGTGCTCCAAAAGAGGACCAAGGCAGACAGGAAAGGGGAGGTCCAGCTCAATGAGTACATGCTATGGCAGGGAGTTCAGATGCTGTAATGCAGGAAGATAAAGGGAATTTACTGGCACAAGTGGGAAACTACTTGAAATCCATGTTTTGTGTATCACTGGGGCTAAGTGAATGAAAACAGCTTCTCGTGCACATGATAAGCAATAAACAGATGCCCTGGCATCCTTCCACAGCACACAGAGGGCTAAGGAAGAGTCACTTATTATTTTCCAGACAGGATGGGGATTAATACACTAACACAGTCATTAGTGTGTTTATCCATAATCTCATAGATGACATGCATTCGAAATTCAAACAGCACATGGAGGTATTGAGGAAAGTCAGTCTTCCTTCTACCCTGGTCCGCAGGCCTCTAGGTACCTGAGAAATAATCCAATTACCTGTTAATCAAAGCAAACTCACCTTTCTGGCCATGACCAGGCCAGAAGGCTTGTGGGAGACCTTGAACACCACACCGCCATTGCCAGCCCCCAGCTCACTGATCTTCTCAAAGTCGTCATCCTTCAGTTCTCCCACCTTCTGCTTCTGGGTAAGAAAGGCCTCAAGGCGCTTTCGCTGCTGCTCGTCAAGCTCTAACTCCTCCAGCTTCTTCTGCAAGGCCTCCAGGTTGGTCCTGTCACAAAGCAGAGAGTAAAAGTCAGTACCATCACCAGAAAAGTCAACCCAATAAAGCACTCCCATCACGGAAAGCTCCAGCTCTGGGGACAGACAGAGAACTATAGTGGGAGGCTAGAGAAGAGGTCCCTCCCACTGTGGCTCTGCCCACTTCACTACATCCACTACAAATGACTATCACCAAAATGCTTTACCTCTCAGGGCTTCCATTTCCTCATTTATAAAATGAAAAAATCAGATCTTTCTGACTCAATATGCTTCAAGTCTATGAGAAGAACCAAAGAACCTACTAAAATCCAGAATAGGCCACCTTAATTTGCTTTAAAACTTCAATTTAAAAAGCCCCACTACTGTTGATTTTATTGTTTTTACCATATACAAAATAAAATTATCTAAATCCACTAAAAGGAATTCAAACCAACTTTAAACTGAATCACAACAGTAGAAATCCTCATTTTCAATGTAACCAGGTCCAGTAACCAGGTTAATCAAAAAAGTCATGGCAAAAAAAAAATCAAAAATTATGTATCTAAAATTATTATTTTCCCATAACGCACATAAATCCTCATCCATTCGTCCATTCTTTAACATAGGGTGAGACTCTTTGAATAAGGGTCCAAAGAAGACCATCCGGTTAAGAGGTCCACATCACCCTTCTCACATGGACCAGAACATAATACATGGTTGACAATTTTCTATTCATGATGTGTTTAAGTTAACTAAAAATATAGATACTTGCAGAGTAATCACAGTATAAAATTTTAGAGTATGATCCCAAAACCTAAAATGCAATTAAAAGAAAAAAAGTAGTGAAAGCCTGAATATTTTCCTGTAAGACCAAGGCAAGGATGTCCACTCTCCCCACACTTAACTCGACATAGTGCTGAATGATCTAGCCAGTGCAAAAAGACAAGAAAAGGAAAGAGGAGTCATATAGATTGGAAAGGAAGAAATACTGTATTTTCTATATTGCTTTTATTTTTTCAATTATATCAATTTCTGTTCTTATCTTGATTATTTCTTTCTATTTGCTTTTGGATTTTTATTTCTTTTTCTACCTTCTTGAGGCATGCTATGGTTTAAATGTGTCCCACAAAGTTCATGTGCTAAAAACTTGCTCACCAGTGCAGCTGTGTTGAAAGGTCTGGCCCTAATGGCAAGTGTTTGGGTCAAGTTCACTGCCCTTATGACCATTCATGATGTTGTCTCGGGAATGGGTTCCTTATAAAAGGATGAGTTCAGCCCACTCTTGCTTTCTTTTTGCCCCTCCACCATGCTTACCCATGCTGGCCCCTGTCTTAGATTTAACAGCTTCTAGAACCACGAGCCAATAAATTTCGGTCATTGTTAAAAATATATATATATTAGAGTATGATTTCCCCCAATCTGAGTTCATCTAGTTTGACAGTAATGTGTTTTAGTGACTTGGACTTGTGAGTCTTTCCACAGCTTTTAACTGGTGCTTATAGGGGAAAAAAAGGGAAAAAAAATCATTTCATTTGCAGTTATATTTCATCAATTTATCTAATACTTAAATACATTACTTAACTACAATACCAGCTACAGCTGAACAAATGTGTTTGGGAACAAGCTGGCTCTTGGTAAGCACATAATTCAGCCAGTGGGTGCTGAAGTGAGTGGGTACGGGAGAGAGTAGCCTGCCAGCTGTGCATTCAGCACGCTGTGGGCATTGCTCAGCATGTTTCATCCAGGGAACTGAAAAGCGTTGTTCATCACTCCTGGAGTTAGTTAACAGGAAAGTGGTAAGAGAGTTTGCACTGTGTGTTTCACTGGATTTCACTGGGTTTCAAATTGAAGTCCTGTGAGGCAAAGCATGTCAGTGACAATTGTGTGGGGTGGCTGTAGTGACACAGGTGACAAGATAGGCCTTCATTATATATCATCATGTTGGTGTTCCCACCAACACACACACCCCAATTCTGAGCTTGAAAGGCAGAATAAGCATAAACTGCTCTTCCTTCACAACCTCTATCCCAAACCTCTAGAAGACATGGAAATGGAGACGTAATACCTCTCCATGAGGAGATCTGACACTGCCTTACAAATAACATCACGCATGGGGCCAAAGAGGATGCAAGGCTGAGGTTACTGATTTTCCTCACTGATATCCCCCCCACCCCCACCAGCTGCACACATCAAAGAAAGGCCATGCACACACACAGTGGGAAGGCAGCTGTCTGCAAGCCAGGAAGAGGACTCTCGCCAGAACCCAACCATGCTGTCCCCCTGCTCTTAAGACTTTCAGCCTCCAGAACAGTGAGAAAATAAATTCTTGTTGTTTAAGCTACCTATTTTACGACATTTTATCATAGCAGTCCAAGCAAACTCAGACAGCTACTCAATAGTTTCATCCTGCTAAAAGGTTCAGCTATGTCTCGCAGTGTCCCCAGTCTCTAGAGTGAGGGAACCCAGAACATGTGTGGCTGGGGGTGCACAGAGCATACTACCTGGTTTCCTTTCTCCTAGCTCTCCCCACAAAGGAGCTTGCTGAGGACCACATTCAGAAACACACTTCAAATGCAGATGGGCACCACAGGTAAAACTTCAATGAGGTTACAGCTACCTGGAGGGCTTAGCGGGCTGGCGAGAAACACAGATTCCAAAAGATGTCTCTCTCTCTCTCTCTCTCTCTCTCTCTCTCTCACACACACACACACACACACACACACACACACACACAGAGTATGCATGATGGGGGAAGGGAAGGAGGGCTGCATGGAAGAAAAATTGCTTTCCTCACAACACTGTGTACTCTCCTCAGTGCTTTACATTTATTGTCATTTAAGCCACACACCCCAATTAGAACAGATAAGCAAACTCAAGCACACACAGGTGAACTAAGATGTCAAAGGTCAAACAGCTGGTAAGTGGCACAGCAAGGATTCAAATTCAGGCAGAGAACTAATCTCTCACCTTAACCATGATGCTATATTACCTTCAAAAAGCTCAATACTTTCAAGGGAGGCAACTGACAAATGTGAGTAAGATCCTTGTGTGAGGCATTTAACACACCAGGGCTCAATCCTGCATAAAGATGGTGTGCCCTACACAAAGAGGTCTTTGCACCATGGACAATCCTGTCTCCCATGCACATCAATCAGACAACGAATCTACTGAAGCAGATTAACACTGCCTTGCAGCTAATACTCGCCACAAGGAATTCAATCCATTTGCCAAGGAAAAGGGAATGCTGACTCTGTTCACTTTCCTGACTCTTTGAAATAAATAATTCTTACACCTTCTGGAGGAAAAACTAAGTCTGGGCTTTGTGCTACCTTTCTCCCTCCTCTACCTCCTATGCCCTGCTATTTATCCACCCACCCCACCAGCTAAGGAACTGGCTTCTGATCTGTGCTTTCAGAAGGTGGCCAGAGAAAGAAATGGCAAAGACCTAATGGCAGGTGTGTATGAGTGAAGATTGGAGATGGAATAGTGTTGGAAAATTAACAAATCACTAGTGTTCAAGAGTCCTGGATTCTTACCCCAAATTGTTCATCAACTAGCTAAGTGACCATGGATGGGCAAGTCACTTAACCTTGCCACATTTCAGATTTCTCTTCCATACATCATGGAATACTGTGCAGCCATAAACAAGAACAGCATAATGTCCTTTGCAGGAACATGGGTGGAGCTGGAGGTCATTATTCTCAGCAAACTAACGCAGTAACAGAAAACCAAATACCACATGTTCTCACTTCTAAGTGGGAGCTGAATGAGGAGAACACATGGACACACGGGAGGGAATGACACACACTACGGCCTGTCGATGGGTGGTCTGGGAGGAGGGAGAGCATCAGGAAGAATAGCTAATAGATGCTGGGCTTAATACCTAGGTCATGGGATGATCTGTGCAGAAAACCACCATGGCACACGTTTAACCTATGCTAACAAATCTGCACATCCTGCACATGTAACCCTGAACTTAAAATTTAAAAAATAACTAAATAAAAGGATATCTCTTTTGTAAAATAGGATTAACAATACCACTCTTATTTAACTTACTAGGGACGGTCAAAGTAGAAACTAATGGAAGAAGCATGAAATTTTTGACACATTTCTACACTAATACAGAGGGAGGGGAGGTGAAGAGGAGAAAGGAGAGGCCAAGGCAGCAACAGCAGGATCCAGAACTAACTACTGCCTTTCCTTTAATTATTCTTAACATACTCAGTGTTTTTCAGAGAATGAAAGATGAAACATTTTATCTGAAGGTGAAATGAAGATCCTGGCATCAAAATGGCTTTCAGTACTCATTAGAAAGATATCAGTCAATAATGTAACGGTATTCAGTATTTCTTTCTCTTGCAGAGGGAGTTGCAACAAGGCTAATTTCTGCCCTTCCAAAGTGAAATGTTTTAAGCAAATGATATGAGAGTGGGCCCTTACCCAACACCTATATCATCAATGTCTAAAACTGAGAAGGCATAAACCTGTCTCTGTCTCTTTTCACAATCTTTGGTTTTAACTGGTATCAGCAAAACTGAGACAGAGGATTTAAAAACAAAACAAAACTGGAGCTCCAGCACAATAAATCTGGCACACACAGCCCTCTCTCCAGGAACCAGCTGTGATTGGCTCCACCCGCCATCACAATCATCATGGCAGAGAGAAAACCACACACTGTAACGTGAATTCTGCATCATGGCTGTCTAACAGTAAATACAAGTTCATGAAGACACAAGAAGATTATAGGTTTGAATGGGAACACAGAGAAAAACAAGGGTTGTCATTTGCTTTCTGAAAACACCAGAGAGGCACAATGAAATGGATGGGAAAGGATAATCCTATGGGCAAGAACATCTTCTCATCTCATCCATGTGCTAAGCCTAATTACACTGCCACAACTGGAACCCTGCATTTGTGACTCACTGGTTTAAATCAAGCAGCAGCATAAAATGTATCCCAGAGAGGAACCTTGAAGACCACCTTATCCAAACTTCATTTTACAGATGATAAAACTGAGGCCCAGAGGGACAAGTTCACACAGTTCATTGGTGGCAGGCCTCCTAACTCCTAAGACAGAGCTCCTTTCAAGACCCCACATTGCCTTTTTCAACCCTGATGGTCACTGAATTTAGAGGCTGACCGAAGGAATAATAGGAGGAGGCAGGGAAGCGATGTTCAGAAAAAGAAATGGGATCTCCAAACTGCCACACACCAAACAGAAATGGACCACAATTCCATGCCACCCAACCTGAATCTTGCTCTAGTCTCAACAGCTGGCACTGCCTCTGCCAGGAGGGTACACGAGAAAAGGGGGGAGATAACAACCAATCACTGTGGGAAAGAGAGGAAGCATCCCTGTGCAGGTGGGGGTTCTTACCAGAGAGCCCAGGGAGTTGTAAAATTCTCCCTCCCCTGTGGCATCTGGCAAGCAGGAATGCTACTAGAGCAGGAAACAAGTAGCAGAGAAAGAAGGAAGGAGAGGCAGAAGAGACAGAACCAAGATAACAGAGACCAGCGCCTTAGAGATTAAAGGCTGCATACAATCCCTTGATCCACACCTTCTACCCCTACCTTCCCATCTGTGAGATCTTAGGTAAGTTACCCTTCCTTTCTGGTCCTCAGTTCCATACCCATAAGAAAAATATATGCAGAGGAGGTAAGGAGGAAAAGGAAAGGTGTCTAAGTAAGTATCTCTAAGGTCCAAGTCTGTCAATGTGACATAATCTGAGGAGATACAGAATAAGACTGGGGGTGTGTTCAAGTAGAGGGGCTGAGGAGCTTCAATGGACAGGGGGCAATGTGAGAACAAAGAGAACTGGCACCATGGGCCTCTGTACAGTCAAAATATAAATGGCTGAGGATTGAGGGTTAGGCATACAAAGAGTAGTAAGACAGGAAAGCAGAATGGACCTGAAGGAAGAAGGCAGAAGGTGCCAAAAGTACAGCTTACCAACTTCCAGATTCCACCCCAGGCTAGCCCATCTATGTTGGGCAGTGCAGATGCACTGGCAAGGGCCAGCCCCAGACAACATCTTGGGGAAGTTGTTCTATACCCTCCCGTACCTCAATCCTGCAGGTTACTCTAAAAGAAGCTGTTCAACTACCTAGACAATCAAATTCTAGGACTGCGTACATGGGCTCTGTGAAAGAAGCCAGGCACAAAAGATTATGTACTATGTGATATGGTTTGGCTGTGTCCCCACCCAAATCTCAACTCAAACTGTAATCCCCATGTGTCGAGAAAGGGAGGTAACTGGGTCATGGAGGCAGTTTCCCCTACATTATTCTCAAGATAGTGAGTGAATTCTCATGAGAGCTGATAGTATTACAAGTGTCTGGTGTTTCTCCTACTGGCACTTCTCTCACTTGCCACCATGTGAAGGTCTTTGCTTCCCCTTTGCCTTCTGCTGTGAGTGTAACTTTATTGAGGCATCCCCAGTCATGCAAAATCTCTTTCCTTTATAAATAACCCCAGTCTTGGGCAGTTCTTTATAGCAGTGTGAAAACAGACTAATACACTATGTCATTCCATCTATAGAAAATTCAAAGCTGGGCGTGCTAGCTCACACCTGTAATCCTAGCAACTTTGGGAGGCCGAAGCAGAAGGATCACTTGAGCCCAGCTGTTTGAGACCAGGCTGGCCAACATGGTGAAACCCCATCTCTACAAAAAATATAAAAATAGGCTGGGCACGGTGGCTCACGCCTATAATCCGAGCATTTTGGGAGGCCAAGGTGGGTGGATCACGAGGTCAAGAGATCGAGACCATCCTGGTCAACGAGGTGAAACCCCGTCTCTATTAAAAATACAAAACTTAGCTGGGCATGGTGGTGCATGCCTATAGTCCCAGCTACTCAGGAGGCTGAGGCAGGAGAATTGCTTGAACCCAGGAGGCCAAGGTTGCAGTGAGCCGAGATCATGCCATTGCACTACAGTCTGGGTAACAACAGCGAAGCTCCGTCTCAGAAAAAAAAAAAGAATTAGCCAGGTGTGGTGGCATGTGCTTGTAATCACAGCTACTGGTAAGGCTGAGGTGAGAGGATTGCCAGAGCCCAGGAGACGGAGGCTACAGTAAGCCAAGATCGCATCACTGCACACAGCCTGGGCAACAATGAGACTCAGTCTGGAAAAAAAATAAAAAAAGAAAAGAAAATTCAAAAAAAAAGGCAACATTAATCTTTGCCATTATAAATCAGGAAAGTGATTACCCTTCACAGGGCAGTAACTAAGAGTGGGTGTGTGATAGTTAATTTTGTGTCAACTTGACTAGGCCATGGAGTTTCTGTGAAAATGTTTTTGGTATTTGTGGGGTTTTGGATGAGATTAACATTTAAATTGGTGAACTCTGATTAAAGTGAATTACCCTCCATAATGTCAATGGGCCTCAGCCAATCAATTGAAAGTCTTAAGAGAACAAATACTGATAGGCCCAAAAAAAGAAGGAATTCTGCTGGTAGCCTGTGTCTGGACTTGAACAGCGTGTAACCCTACTCTGGGTCTCCAGCTTGCTGGCTTACCCCTGCAGATTTTAGACATACTAGACCTAAACAATTCACATCAGCCAATTCCCTAAAACAAACATCAACAACCCTCTCATACATATGCAAACGGACAACTGCTGTTGGTTCTGTTTCTCTGGCAAACCCTAACACAGGGAAGGAGGGGAATTCCTGGGTGCTAGTAATGCCCTGTTCTTGATCTGAGGGCTGGTTACATAATATGTTCAGTTTCTTAGAATTCATCAACTGTGCGTTTATGATATATAAATGTACCTGGACCTGAACGTGGGAGTCAGGCTATCTGGGTATGAATCCCTATTTGGCCACTGAGTAGCCATGTCAAGTTGGAGAGGCTTCTTAAAAGCCTTAAGCTTCAGATTTTTCATCAGTATAATGAGGCTAAAAGTAGTAAACTTTAGGGGTTGTCAGGAGACTAAAGGAGCTTATCCACACTCATCCACCTAGCTAACAGTAGGTGTTCAATAAATACTATAAAATCTTATTCTTCTTAACCAATTAGATTACAACAGCATAACAATATTAAATATGCATTTAGCATTTAGATGATTCTAACTCTTAAAAATATTTCACTCTCATTTAATTTCTACAACCACTTTTTACTTATTATCACATTTTGACTTAAATTGCCTTTAGCTGTATATATTCATTACTTCACTGAGGGCCTTCTAGTGCCAAAATTTACGCATGCTCAAAGAGCTGGGAAGACAAAACAATTAATTTTTATCCTCAAAGGAAAAACAAGATGAGATAATCGTCAATGGGATGTATATGCAGGCAAGAAGTAATGACCAGGGCTTCAAACCATATAACATGGGAAGCTAACCACTATGCTTGCAGAAAAGCACAGTCCTGGTATTTAGCTGTAGAGTTCTACCCTGCTAACACTACAGAAGGATACGTTAGGATTTTAGCACTGGACAAAACTTTAAAGACCACCTACTTTAACTGCCCTATTTTAAATTGTAAGAAAAACTACAGAGAAGTGACTTGTACAAGTTCACAGAGCAAGTGACTATCAGAGTTCAGCCCAGGTCTTCTGACTCGTAATGGCTTCACACCTATTCTGCAAGCACAGAGTAGCCACAAGCATGTTTTTCTTCTTTCTAGTAGTTTCACCACAACGTGAAAGACCAGCTCTGCCCTGAGAGTGTCAACGTCCTTCCCACACTTCTTAGATGCCTTCCTCTGCCTGAACCCCAGGCAGAGGTTCTGGCAGGGGTTTGCCAGTCTACTCTGCTGAAGACCTGGGTTTTCATTCTTGAGAAGAAACTCAAGGAAGGGTGTGTTTTCGATCACAGGTACACATATTAATTTTTTTGTTGAATTTTCTTGGTGCGACTTATGCCAAGGAATTATAAAGATTTTTTTTTGTCTTCTCGATGAGTATTTCTTAAGGCTATGAAGTTGGAACAGGCAAGTCCTGAGTATGAAAGCTTTAATTTATCTACCTCACTTATCTATTAATGTTTGCAGTCATAGTGTCTGCTTTCCTATTTTAAGACCACTGGGCTGCTCTGCCTATGGAGTAGCCATTCTTTTGTTCCTCTTTCTTAATAAACTTGCTTTCACTTAAAAACAAAAGACACTAAAAGGCTCCGACTAAAAAAATAAAAAAATAAAATAAAAGGCTCTAACTAAAATCTAAAACCTAAGAGTTGATGTATTGGCAGGAAGAGCTGAACGTTCAAGATGCTTTCGTGATGCCGTTTTCTTTTTGTTTTTTTCTTTTGGGACCGTCTTGCTCTGTCACCCAGGCTGGAGTGCAGTGGCGTGATCTTGGCTCACTATAACCTTCACCTCCCGGTTCAAGCGATTCTCCTGCCTCAGCCTTCTGAGCAGCTGGGACTATAGGAGCACACCACCCACCCAGCTCATTTTTGTATTTTTAGTGGACAGGGTTTCACCATATATTGGCCAGGCTGGTCTTGAACTCCTGACCTCGTGATCCACCTGCCTCAGTCTCCCAAAGTGCTGAGATTACAGATGTGAGTCACTGCGCGGCCAGTGATGCCTTTTTTTTCTAATCTCTTTTTTAAGTGTAAAATTGAGCAAACAAAACACTGCTCTCGGTTTAATAAGAAAAAAAGAAGAGAGACTCTAAGTTCTGAGAGACAAGTCTTTCCCCTCTATGTGGAAGGCCCTGACTGAAACGCTGATTTAAGACTGTTAACCAAAGTGTTATCTCTTAGTTGTTGTAACTTACACTTTAGGATTCCCCTCAAGTTGTACCTTTCCTTCTGGAATTGTAACTGAACACAGTAATACCTGTTTACGCTGTGAAGTGGGATACTGTTACAGAAAACACACCAGTGGCTTTCTCATGGTGAACTAATAATAATAATGCCTTGTGAATGTGTATCTATGGAGACACCCTTGTAGTTGTACCTGCTGATGTTATCTGTCTGTTGGAAATAAAATTTTAATGTCCCCCTGGCCATCCCCCGTCCCCACCTATAAGAAAAGACCAGCTCTGTCCTGGCCCAGAAGCAGCTGATTTCCTGCATACCTCACTGGCCCTGGAAGCGGGTCTGGAAGCTTCTTTCAGGAACAATGACTATGAGACTTTTCTCACCTACACATCTGTCAACAAGCGAAGAAGAGTAGGCGGCCAAGATGTGATCTGCACAAGCAGCTAGCATCAAGAAAAAGGTAAAAAAAATTCTGCTAAACTGAGTGAAGCATATGAGGGACTATGCAAAAGAATGACTGCATTGAAGCACAGCTTCCCCTAGTTAATAAAGAATCTAAGCCTAAAGCTGGGCTCAACACCAACACAAAACAGAAGTCTGCTACTGCTGAAGGAGGTATAGGAAACTTTTTCCTGCCCAAGACCCACCGCGGATACAAGGAAAAGTCTGGCTGCCATAATGAGAAAGGGAAAGAACTTAGGGAAAACCCCAAACCCAAGGTCTATGCTCACCGGATCCGCTAAAGATTGAGACTGGATCAGGACAATGAGAACCTCCCTACCTCTACCTCAGGCCAAGAACCACTAAAAAGCAACTGCAGTTTACCCCTAGGAGAGGGGAAAGAATGTAAAGGAAGAGTCCTTTTGTGGCAAAGGATTAAAGGGGGACAGTTCAGAGCTGAAGAAGTACTAGGAAGACTGAGAAAAAAATAAACGTATGTAATTCAGGCTTCCCTCTCAGCGCAAGATAAAAACCCATTACTGGAAAAATCTGAAGCATGTGGTACATTTAAGTTAACAATATCAACAAGAAAACCCAAACCCAGCTCAACTCCTGGCTGCCAACCTAATACATGCCAACAGCAAAACAGAAGAGCATGCCCATTTCTAAGGATAAAGACAATTTACCTCATTTTCTACATCTCTACATAATATCCAACATTTAATCAAAAATCACAAGACAAGGGTTGGGCGCGATGGCTCACACCTGTAATCCCAGAACTTTGGGAGGCCAAGGCAGACAGATCACCTGAGGTATGCGGTTTGAGATCAGCCTGGCCAAGATGGCAAAACTCCACCTCCACTGAAAATATAAAAAGCAGTGGGGTGTGGTAGCACATGCCTGTAATCTCAGCTACTCAGTAGGCTGAGACAGGAGAATCACTTGAACCCGGGAGAAGGACGTTGCAGTGAGCAAAGATAGCGCCATTATACTTCAGCCTGGGCAATGAGAACAAAACTCCATCTTAAAAAAAAATAGTCACAGAAAAACCAGGAAAAAAATAATAATAAAAATTAAAAAAACAAAAAAAAAAGAAAAAGAAATAAGGTCAGGTGCAGTGGCTCATGTCTGTAATTCCAGCACTTTGGGAGGCCAAGAGTTTGCCAGCCTGGCCAATATGGTGAAACCCCATCTCTACTAAAAAATACAAAACTTAGCCAGACGTGGTGGTGTGCACCTGTAGTCCCACCTACTTAGCAGGCTGAGGTAGGAGAATCACTGGAACCCGGGAGGCGGAGGTTGCAGTGAGCTGAGATCGCGCCACAGCACTCCAGCCTGTGTGACAGGGCAAGACACTGGCTCAAAAAAAAAAAATTACAATTCACAGCTGGGCACAGTGGCTCATACCTGTAATCTCAGCACTATGGGAGGCCAGGGAAGGCAGATCACCTGAGGTCAGGAGTTTCAGACCAGCCTGGCTAACATGGTGAGACCCCATCTCTACTAAACATAAAAAAATTATCCAGGGATGGTGGCAGGTGCCTGTAATCCCAGCTACTAAGGAAGCTGAGGCAGAAGAATGGCTTGAAACTGGAAGGGAGGTTGCAGTGAGTTGAGATTGTGCCACTGCCCTCTAGCCTGGGTGACAAGAGTGAGACTCTACATCAAAAATTAAAAAAAAGAAAGAAAAAAAATTATAAGACACAAAAATCAAGAAGGGTAGGAAGGTGGAATGCAAGGCGGCAGGCGGGAACAACCTTAACAAGAGATAAGCAATAAACAGACTCAGATGACACAGCTGTTGGAACTCTCAAACAAGGGCCTTAAAATAACATGACTGACCAGGAGCGGTGGCTCACGCCTGTAATCCCAACACTTTGGGAATCCGAGGCAGGTGGATCATAGGGCCAGGAGTTCGAGACCAACCTGGCCAACAAGGTGAAATTCTGTCTCTACTAAAAATACAAAAATTAGCTGGGCATGGTGGCAGGCACCTGTAATCCTAACTACTCGGGAGGCTGAGACAGGAGAATTGCTTGAACCTAGGAGGCAGAGGTTGCAGTGAATCAAGATCATGCCACTGCACTCCTGCTGGGTGACAGAGCAAGACTCCATCTGAAGAGAAAAAAAAAACTATGATTAATATGTTAAAGATAGACAACATGCATGTACAAATGAGGAATTTCAGCAGAGGTGAAAACTAAAAATAGAATCAAATGAAAACGCTAAAAATTTTTTAAAATGTGGCATCAGAGGTCAACAGGCTCATTAGCAGATTACACGAAGTTGACAAAATAATAGGTGACCCTGAAGATAGGTGAATAAAAATTTTTAAAGGGATGCTAGGCATGGTGGCTCATGCTTATAATACCAATACTTTGGGAGGCCAAGACAGGAGGACCACTTAAGGCCCAGAGTTTGAGACCAGCTTGACCACTTGAGGCCCAGAGTTTGAGACCAGCTTGTCTCAAAAAAAAAAAAAGAAAGAAAAAGAAAAAGAAATTAACCAAACTGAAGCACAAAGAGAAAAAAAGGAATAAATGAGAACAGAGCATCCAAGAGTTGTAGGACAAGACCAAATAGTCTAACACACATGTAATTGAAGTCTTGGATGAACAGGAAGGAACAGGACAGAAGAAATACTTGAAGAGATAAAGGCCAAGAATTTCCCCAAATTAATGAAAAACAACAAACACTCAGATCAAAAAAGCACAGGGAACACTGAGCAATACTTAAAAATAGAAAAATCCCAGCCGGGCACAGTGGCTCACACCTCTAATTCCAGCACTTTGGGAGACTGAGGCGGGCAGATCACGAGGTCAACAGATTGAGACCATCCTGTCAACATGGTGAAACCCAGTCTCTACTTAAAAAAAAAAAATTAGCTTGATGTGGTGGTGCATGCCTGTAGTTCCAGCCACTCAGGAAGCTGAGACAGGAGAATTGCTTGAACCAGAGAGGCAGAGGTTGCAGTGAGCTAAGATCATGCCACTGCACTCCAGGCCTGGCAACAGAGCAAGACTCTGTCACCCACCCCCCAGCAAAAAAAAAAAAACCCACACCTAGACACATCACAATCAAACTGCTAAAACCCAGAGATAAAAAGCCAACCCTAAAGTCATTTATCTGTTTCCTTCCAGTGCTTGTTCATGTACACTCATATTTTTTCCCTAATAGGTAATATAATATAATTTATTTTGACCTAAGTGTGTTTTCTCTGGCTACCTTAGCTTCAGTTTCCCAATCTGTAAAAAAGGAATATCATATTCCACTGAATCCCATGTATTTATTGTAAAGAACACCAATACAAATGTTTGAGCAAATGTGAAATACTCCACACACAGATATTTTCATGATTATTGCCTTACAGGTCATATAGTCTAAATCCCTGGTTTCAGAGATGGAGAAACTGGGTCTCAGAAGAAGTGACTCACCCAAAGTCACACACACTTAAAGGTATCAGAAATTTTGACACTCAAACACTCTTAGGTGCAAATGAATTATATTGTATTACCTATGAGGCAATAAAATGAATGAACATGAACAAGCCCTCAAGGAAACAGATAAATGATACCAGTTGCTGTGACAGGGTAGAAGGTGATTTAATCCCTACGTTTTCATGTTGTTCATGCAATAAATAATCTGCAGAAAATGCACACTGTAGTTAATTACCTTTATTGCTTTTATGGTTTCACCACCAACTTCAAAAGATTCTGGGGGCAATGCCTGTCCCATAGTTCCCCTAATTCTCATAAAAGGCCGAGAACACAGATGGCTGTATAGTTGAGAATATGCTAGAGTAAGTTTTCTGGGGATGTGAGGCTCACACTGGTCTAGAGTAACATAAAATAATGAGACAGCAAAAAAGAGAAAAGGCATTCTAGTAGGAGCTACCCTGTGGACAATGGTTTAGAATTGGCCTTTTGCTTTTTTATGTTTTTTTGAGATGTAGTCTTGCTCTGTCACCCAAGCTGAAGTGCAGTGGTACGATCTCATTTCACTGCAACCCCCCCACCTCCCACTTCAAGGGATCCTCCCACTTTAGTCTCCCAAGTAGCTGGGATTACAGGCCCCACCACACCCGGCCAATTTTTATATTTTTTAGTAGAGACTGGGTTTCACCATGTTGGTTCATCATGTAGGCTGATCTCAAATTCCTAACCTCAAGTGAACTGCCCGCCTCTGCTTCCCAAAGGGCTGAGATTACAGGTGTGAACCACCACACCCGGCAACAATGGTATAGAATTAGGATTAAGAATATTATAAACCACTTTGGGAGGCCAAGGTAGGCGGATCATGAGGTCAAGAGATCAAGACCATCCCAGCCAACATAGTGAAACCCCATCTCTACTAAAAATACAAAAAAAATTCGCCAAGCGTGGTGGTGTGTGCCTGCAGTCCCAGCTACTCAGGAGGGTGAGGCAGAATTGCTTGAAACCAGATGAAAAACGGAAGTTACAGTGAGCCAGGATTTCGCCACTGCACTCCAGCCTGGCAACAAAGCAAGACTCCGTTTCCAAAAAAAAAAACAAAAAACAAAAAAACAGTATTATAAGTCATTTACTCACAGTTAACCCTTAAGGAAAAAAAGATTCAGGTAGCTGGGCCCCAAACATGGCTAATTTTTGTACTTCTTTTAGAGATTCAATTTTGCCATGTTGCCCAGGCTGGTCTCAAACTCCTGGACTCAAGTGATACACTCACCTTGGCCTCTCAGAGTGCTGGGATTACAGCACTTTGTGAGCCACTGTGCACAGCTGAAAGGCAATTATTGCAGTGCACGGCTGAAAGGCAATTATTTATTTCTGAGCCAGAGTCTTTCTTGTTCTGTTGCCCAGGCTGCTATGCACAGCTGAAAGGCATTTTATTTATTTATTTGTTTATGAGACAGACTCTTGCTCTGTTGCCCAGGCTGGAGTGCAGTGGCAGGATCTCGACTAACTGCAACCTTCATCTCCCGGGTTCAAGTGATTCTTGTGTCTCAGCCTCCTGAGTAGCTGGGATTACAAGCATGCACCACCATGCCCAGCTAATATGTGTATTTTTAGTAGAGATGGGGTTTCGCCATGTCAGCCAAGATGGTCTCAAACACCTAACCTCAGGTGATCCGCCCAACTTGGCCTCCCAAAGTGCTGGGATTACAGGCATGAGCCACCGCACCCAACCAAGGCATTTATTTTTAATTTCACTATAAATCAAGTAATTTCCAAGCCAATAGACAAGTTTTTATTATGTCATGAAAACAGACTTGATTAAAACAAATCCCAGGTAGAATAAGAATCACACATTACTATTCTTTTAAAAGAAACAAAAAAAACCACCTCTTGGAATCAGTCTTCTGAAATCACATAAATTACCTTACCACAACATGTTTCTGCAGACAGTCCATGTTAAAACACACATACATACACACACTCACAGAGGATCCTCTGGAGTCATGGACCACCCACTCACACAGACTCTCCTCAAATACTGAACAACATCCTGAATCAGACAGGAAGTACTATATTGTTGCTTTAAACAAGTGACAGCCTATGGTTCCTTCTGCCCCGGTGTATAAAATATGTTTCATATTGGCCACATACGAAATAATTTTTAAAGGATCAGTTTTCTGTAGAAGTACAAAAGGAAAAATAATGGAGTTTGGAGGTAGAGGGGAAAAAAGTCAGAAGTTAGAAGACAAAAAAGAAGCCGGGCATGGTGGCTCGTGCCCGTAATCCCAGCTACTCGGGAGGCTGACACCGGAGAATCGCTTGAATCTGGGAGACGGAAGATGCAGTGAGCTGAGATCGTGCCATTTCAAGCATAACTATGTCTCAAAAAAAAAAAAAGAAGCCGGACAAGATGACACATGCCTAAAATATAATCCCAGCCACTAGGAGGCTGATGCCGGAGAATCACTTGAACCTGAGAAGCAGAAGCTGCAGTGAGCCAAGATGGCGCCATTGCACTCCAGCTGGGCAACAAAGCAAAACTCCGTCTCAAAAAAAAGAAAGAAAGGAAAAAAAGCATCCTTAGAAAACCAAATACTGGTCGGGGGTGGTGACTTACGCCTGTAATCCCAGCACTCTGTGAGGCTGAGACACGCAAATCACGAGGTTAGGAGATGAGATCAAGACCATCCTGGCCAACCTGGTGAAACCCCTGCCTCTACTAAAAATACAAAAATTAGCCGGGCGCGGCAACGTGCGCGGGTAGTCCCAGCTATTCGGGAGGCTGAGACAAGGAGAATCGCTTGAACCTGGGAGGCGGAGGTTACAGTAAGCTGAAATCGCACCACTGTACTCCAGCCTGGGCAACAAAGTAAAACGCTGTCTCAAAAAAAAAAAAAAAAAGATGGAGAGAGAGAAAAAAAAAAAGTCAGAAGTTAGAAGACACAAAAGAAGCCAGACATAGTGACGCATGCCTGTAATCCCAGCTGTTCAGGAGGCTAACACAGGAGAATTGCTTGGACCTGGGAGGCGGAAGCAGCAGTGAGCCAAGATAGCGCCACCGCACTGCAGCCTGGGCAACAAAGCGAAACTCTGTTTCGAGAAAAGAAAAAAAAAGGGAGGGGGGAAAAATTCAGAAGTTATAAAACAAAAAGAAGCCGGACACAGTGGCGCATGCCTGTAATCCCAGCTACTTGGGAGGCTGATGCAGGAGATTCACTTGAACCTGGGAGGTGGAATTTGCAGTGAGCCGAGATGACGCCATTGCACTCCAGCCCGGGCAACAAAGCGAAATTCCGTCTCAAAAAAAAATATATATAGATAGATAGATATATATATCTATATATATCACCTTTAGAAAACCAAATACTCCGAATGCTGGCCAGGGGCGGCGACCATGCCTGTAATCCCAGCACTTTAGGATGCTGAGGCCGGCAGATCACAGGGTCAGAAGCTAAGATCAAGACCATCCTGGCCAACATGGTGAAACCCCGTCTCTATTAAAAATACAAAATACAAAAATTGGCCGGGCGTGGCAGCCTGCGCATGTAGTCCCAGCTATTCGGGAGGCTGAGGCAGGAGAACCACTTGAACCTGGGAGTCAGAGGTTGCAGTGAACCGAGATCGCACCATTGCACTCCAGCCTGGGCAACAAGAGTGAACCTTTGTCTCCAGAAAAAAAAAAAAAAGAGAGGGAGGAAAAAAAAAATCAGAAGTTAGAAGGCAGAAAAGAAGGTGGGCATAGTGACGCATGCCTGTAATCCCAGCTATTCGGGAGGCTGACGCAGGAGAATTGCTTGAACCTGGGAGGCGGAAGTTGCGGTGTGCCGAGATCGCGCCATTGTATGGACAACAAAGCGAAACTCCGTCAAAAAAAAAGAAAAACACTTTTAGAAAACCAGAGGCAGGCGGATCACGATGTCAGGAGATGAAAATCAAAACTATCCTGGCCAACATAGTGAAAACCCATTTCTACTAAAAATACAAAAACTGGCAGGGCCTGGCAGCGCACGCGCCTGGAATCCCCACTATTCCAGAGGCTGAGGCAAGAGAATCGCTTGAACCGAAGAGGCGGAGGTTGGGGTAAGCCAGTATCACACCATTGCACTTCAGTCTGGGCAAAAAAGCGAAACTTTGTCTCAAAAGATAAAAAGGAAAGGGAGAGAGGGAAAAAAATCCGAAGTAAGATGACAAAAAAGCGGGGCATGGTGACGCAAGCCTGTAGTCCCAGCTACTCGGGAAGCTGACACAGGAGAATCTCTTGAACCTGGGAGGCGGAAGCAGCAATGAGCCGAGATCGCGCCATTGTACTTCAGCCTAGATAACAAAGTGAAACTTCGTCTCAAAAAAAAAAAAAGCGGGAGAGAGGGGAAAAAAAAATCACAATTTAGAAGACAAAAAAGCCGGGATGGTGCTGCATGCCTGTAGTCCCAGCTACTCCGGAGGCTGACGCAGAAGAATCGCTAGAACCGGGGAGGCGGAAGTTGCAGTGAGCTGAGATCGCGCCATTGCACTCCCGCCTGGGCGACAAAGTGAAACTCCGTCTCAAAAAAAAAAAAAATCACCTTTAGAAATCCAAATACTGACCCGGGCGGTGGCTAATCCCAGAACTTTGGGAGGCTCTGGCGGGAGGATCACGAGGTCAGGGGATGAGATCAAGACCATCCTGGGCAACATGGTGAAACCCCGTCTCTACTAAAAACACAAAAATTGGGCGGGCGTGGCAGCGTGCACCTGTAGTCCCAGCTATTCGGGAGGTTGAAGCAGGAGAATCGCTTGAACCTAAGAGGCAAAGCTGTGGTAAGCCAAGATCGCGCCACTGCACTCCAGCCTGGGCAACAAAGCAAAACTCCACCTCAAAAAAAAAAAAAAATACTACAAGTTCGCACTTGTGTGGGAGCTAAAGAGAACTCATGGAAACAAAAAGGGGAACAACAGACATTGAGGCCTATTTGAGGGTGGAGGGTAGGAAGAGGGTGAAATTCAGAAAAAATAACTACTGGGCACTAGGCGCAGTACCTGGATGATTAAATCATATGTACAAGAAGCCCCAGTGACACGAGTTCACCTATGCAAAAAACCTGCACATATACTCCTGAACCTAAAGTAAAACTTTAAAAATAATAAATGGAATATTTGGAAGCACTGGTAAAAATTAAATTCTATAAATCGTTATAAGTTTTAGTGAGCAATACGTAAATTGCTATTAATAAATTTCTGTTAACAGAGTATCACCTTTACTTGACGGGGACAAAGGAGGGACATAACAGTCTGATAAAGAATGAAAAATGCAATTGAAGAGATGAGCTTCCTAAATGTCAGGCATGATATTGCTATTAACTCATTTCATTCTCACAATATTAAAAAAAAAAAAATAGGTCTGCTGTTCTCACTTTGCAGATACAGAAATAGAGGCCAGGAGCTGTTAAGTAACATACCCAGGGCTAGGGTTGGAACTCCAAATTTTGGTCTTTTCTCCACATCATGCTGAAGAATTCTTGCCCTTCAATCAAAATCTCCCACCAGCAGGCCAGGAGTGGTAGCTAACACCTGTAATCCCAGCACTTTGGAAGGCCGGAAGGCCAAAGTGAGGGGATCACTTGAGATTAGGAGTTCAAGACCAGCCTGGCCAACATGGTGTCTCTACTAAAAATAGAAAAAATTAGCTGGGTGTGGTGGCAGGCGCCTATAATCCTAGCTATTTGGGAGGCTGAGGCAGGAAAATCACTCGAACCCTGGAGGCAGAGGTTGCAGTGAGCCAAGATTGTGCCACTGCACTCCAGCCTGGGTAGCAGAGCAAGATTCCATCTCAAAAAAAAAAAAAAAAAAATCTCCAATTTATCCCAACACCAGGAATTCCCCCAGAAGTGTGATTTATTCCTTAAGATAAAGACTTGGGTCCTTCTAAAATATAAAGGTTCCAGGAAGGACACTAAATTATATCTACCCAAAGAGGGGCTCCTTACACAGAAACATCCAAGGCTGATACTTTTTTGTTTTTTCCTGAGACAGAGTCTCGCTCTGTCACCCAGGCTGGAATGCAGTGGCGCAATCTCGGTTCAATGCAACTTCCGCCTCCTAGGCTCAAGCAATTCTCGTGCCTCAGGCTCTCAAGTAGCTGGGATTACAGATGTGCTTCACCACTTCTGGGTAATTTTCTAATTTTTTAGTAGATACTAGGTTTTGCCATGTTGGCCAGGCTGGTCTCTAACTCCTCCCAAAGTGCTGGGTTTACAGGCGTGAGCCGCCATGCCCGGCCCAAAGCTGATATATTTTGACTGGGGAAGAAACGGAAGAGTAAGGACACTGCCCAGGCAGCAGTAAGCAGTAAAAATTCTGGTGGCCATAAAAGAGCTGGGGCACTATTGTGGGTGGGAAGGGTGGAAACGAGGGGACAGGAAATGTTGAAAAGAAGAAAGCACCAAGAGCAACCCAGATAGAAAATCCAATAAATATGTGGTCAGCATCAGATAAACAGAGAGAGCTCTGGGTCTGGTGGTAGCTACTTAACAGTGGGGCTGGCTGTTACTGAAAGGACAAGCTGGCTGACTATGGCCTTAGAAAGATGATGTATTGGACATTACCCATTCCCTGTTCTTGACAAGCTAATATAGAAAAATATCCTTTATCCTTCCAGTCATTATGAGAACAAAGTAGTTTAAATAAATTTAAAAGAAGAGAAAGACCTTTTTAGAAACTCCTTGTATAATAATGGCCCATGCTATTCTATTAATCAGGGGTGCAGTTTGCTCTTCAGTGAGGGAGAAGGTACAGGATCCAATGTGACCCAATCAGTTAAGCTTCGTAACTCAGAACTGAGGCAGGAAAATAGGGTCTGGAGGTAGGGAACATAAGGCCAATTCACACTTCAGCTATAACAGGAAATATCCTCTCCACAGGTCACAGCCCTTAAATGACTTTATAACTTTACTTCATCTTCTCCATTTACATAGGGCATACGCAAAGTAACAAATGGAATAAAAACCATTTGGGAATTTTGGGAATTTAAATACTCCCTAGAAGGGGTTCTTTTCCCTTCTAGGGGGTATTTAAATTCCCAAAAATTCTGCAACAGGGCCTTTTGAGCTCCTATGCTCATGCCCGCTCCCACACTGTGGAGTGAACTTTCATTTTCAATAAATCCCTTCATCCTTTCCTTGCTTTGTGCATTTTGTCCAATTCTTTGTTCAAGATGCCAAGAACCTGGACAGTCTCCACCTTTAACAGAACCATGAGGACAGTCGAGTCCCTAAGGCAAAAAGTCAACAGCCAGTGCCCAGAAGCACATCTAAGGGCAGTCAGATGAAGATGCAGTCAGATGAAACACAGCACTCAAAATGTGTCACCAATTCTAGTCCACAAGAGAAACTGTCAATTCTCCAAACTTGCTTCCAGCTTACATACAAGAACAGCTGTTTGTTACAGGTGGACCCTTCTTCCTGCCCAAATACATATAGGAAGGTCAGCAAATCTCATCCTGAGCACATATCACCTCTGGGAAAAACCCCCAAAACACTCTCTAGCAACCTTCAGGGAATCTTGATTTCAGGATCAGGACTGTAAGTCAATACAGGTGCTCACTTAAACATTTGTTTTTTGGTATTTTTTGAGACAGGGTCTCACTTTGTTGTCCAGGCTAGAGTGCAGTGCAGCCTCCATCTCCTGGACTCAGGGAATCCTTCCTCTCACCTCAGCTTCTCGAGTAGGTGGGCTACAGGCACACGCCACCATGCCCAGCTAATTTTTGTAATTTTCTGTAGAGACAGAGTTTCATCATGTTGCCCAGTTGGTCTCAAACTTCTAGGGCTCAGGTGATCCACCCAGCTAAGCCTCCCAAAGTGCTGGGATTACAAGCGTGAGCCACTGGACCTGGCCAGCATTCAACATCTTATACTAGGGGTAGAAAACTACTAGTAACAGCAATTGGCCTAGTAAAGTCAAAACCTACCTAGAAGAAGTAATATGGAAGGAAACTTAATTAAAACCAAAACTGATAGTGCTTGCTTCTGTCTTCTGAAAAAAGATGTGGGGTGGGAAAATAAGTTTTTGTGCTAAGAATACCTGTTCACAGTGGGATCTTGTCCTACTAGAGGACCAGAAAGCTTGCCCAGCGTTTAGAAAGGCCTGTTCCTGAGCCTTGGTGTGGGCAGAAGCAGTCCTGAACAGCATGTAGAGGTGGAGCTGAAGAACTGAATTATGTTGCAAAATAAAATGAGAAAAGCTTGTTTCGGGTGTCATTAAGAGCAGCAAGAACAGAAGCAAAGGATATACTGTGGCGGGGTAGCAAAGGTCATTTAAGACCAGACACCTAATACCGTTAGATTTTAAGTTGTCTGTATTACTGTAATATAATACACCCTCCCCACCTCAGACCTTCCAAGTCCAATCTGCTGTGCACACAAATAGCTTTGTGTATATTTTGTTCTTACTGTTGTTTAGTGGAAACCAAGAAAAAGGGGCCAATTTCCAAGCTGGTTCAAGAACAGAGCAAAAAGAAGAGAAAAAACACAGAAAGGGAAATGTGAGTCCCATAGCAGAACTGACCATGAGAATGTAGACCTCAGGAAGTGCTCCAGTCTAGAAAAGGGCATGGGATAGGGAACTTGAGTGGAACTCTATCCATTTATGCCTACAGCTGTAAAAATACAATGCAGATTTACTATGGAGCGTCTACTCCATGACAAGAGTTATATATGCTAGAGACTAGGCTATGAAGACAAGATCCCTGCCCTCACAAGGCAGTCTCAGAGGGGTGTGTGGGGTGGGGGAGGGCGTGGTTGTGTGTGTGGGGGGGTGTGTGTATCACAATGTAAGCCAAACACAGGAAAGGATACTAACAAGTACAGCAGCAACTCCACAACAAGTACAGCAACAACCTCCAGGGTAGGATAGGTCAAAATGCTAAAAGCAAGGTAGGCATTGGGGGCTATGGGAACATACAAAAAACTGACTAATTCGACCTAAGATAAGGGAGCGAAAGTGAAGGTCAGAAAACGTAATGCCCAAGTTTAATACTGAAGAATATCAGTGTTCAGAGCAGACAGGAAGAGAAAAGCAATCCAGGCTTAGGGATCACTATGTGCAAAACGACTCTCAACGTTACAAGCCATTCCAAGTGGCCAAAGAGTGGATGCATCCATGTGAGTGCCAAGATGGGGCTGCCAGTAAACTGTGCTCCACTGTGATGGGCACAGCATACCATGCTATGCTAAGGAATTAAGATTCAGAAGGGAAGTGCGGAGCTAGGGTGACTTCTGTATTATTATCAGGCCTAAAAAAATTAATGTGGGCAGGCCGGGCGCAGTGGCTCAAGCCTGTAATCCCAGCACTTTGGGAGGCCGAGGCGGGTGGATCACGAGGTCAACAGATCGAGACCATCCTGGTCAACATAGTGAAACCCCGTCTCTACTAAAGATAAAAAAATTAGCTGGGCCGGGTGGCGCGTGCCTGTAATCCCAGCTACTCGGGAGGCTGAGGCGGGAGAATTGCCTGAACCCAGGAGGCGGAGGTTGCGGTGAGCCGAGATCGCGCCATTGCACTCCAGCCTGGGTAACAAGAGCGAAACTCCATCTCAAAAAAAAAAAAAAAAAAAAAATTAATGTGTGCTCATTACAAGAAAAAAATCCAACCAGTCTAGAAATGAGTAGTCTAAGGCTGGGCACAGTGGTTCATGCCTGTAATCCCAGCACTTTGGGAGGCCGAGGCCGGTCGATCACAAGGTCAAGAGATCGAGACCATCCTGGCCAACATGGAAAAACTCTGTCTCTACTGAAAATACAAAAATTAGCCGGGAATGGTGGTTCATGCCTGTAGTCCCAGCTACTTGGGAGGCTGAGGCACAAGAATCGCTTGAACCCAGGAGGCAGAGGTTGCAGTGAGCCAAGATCATCCCATTGCACTCCAGCCTGGGTAACAGAGCTAGACTCTGTCTCAAATAAAAAAAAGACTTGTGTAGTCTAAAGTAAAACTCTCTGTTCCACCTTCCGTCAGATAACTACCGTTAACACTGTAGAATATATACGCTTCTAGGTTTCTTCTAAATACATTTCCAGTGAATATACATAGTATGTTTTGTTTAACGAAAATGGAATTATACACATTGTTCTGCAACAGCAAATTCTGAAGAAAGTAACAAGATCAGTTTTATATTTTGAAACCAAGAGTCTGGCAACTTAGAAATGGGAGGGCCAAGGCAGGGAAGTCAGCTTGAAGGCAATAGGAAAACAAAACAAGATGAGAGCTTGAACACCACAGCAGCCAGGCAATAGAGAGCTGGGACAGAAACTGAAGGTAGAGTTGGTGACACTGGGTGATGATCTGGATATGGGGGAAGAGAGGGAGGAGTTGAGGGCGATTCCAGGTTTCTGGCTGGGCATCCAGGGGGATCTCATTTACCACGTCGCAAAGATGAGGACTAGACAGCTTTGGGAGTTAGAAGGATGTCGTATAATAAAGAATCTGGCTGGCTTTTGTCCCTGGTTTCTGGGAGGTAACCTCTAAATCTTTGGAGTATTAGGAGTGTCTTTGTTATTCATGGTGAGCCCTAATAAGTTTATGCTAATAAGGTGACTCAATGTGGGCCTACAGTTTGCCTAAAGCAGGGATCCAGGCCTGTCTTGGGGTTTTTGGGTCCCCTCTTTTGTTCTTATTTTCTTCTTTTTTTAACCTTATTTATGAAGAAGGAACTTTTTGTTTTTTAATTCTTTACACTTGCCCTTTTGATATCCTTTACATTCATGGCTCTTGTCATCATCTTAGACTTGGGAACCTGCCTCAGGATGGGGGGCTGGCCATACCAGAAGGACCAATCATGTGATGACAAGGTTGGGGCTCTGAGCCATGTAATGCAGCCTAAGGTGCAGTGAGTAAAGGGGGTAGAGATTGAGTTCAATCACATGGCCAATGATTCAAGCAATGATGCCTATGTAGGCCGGGCATGATGGCTCACGCCTATAATCCCAGCACTTTAGGAGTTGAGGCGGATGGATCACAAGGTCAAGAGATCGAGATCATCCTGGTCAACATGGTGAAACCTGTCTCTACTAAAAATACAAAAATTAGCTGGGCATGGTGGTGTGCGCCTGTAGTCTCAGCTACTCGGGAGGCTGAGGCAGGAGAATTGCTTGAACCCAGGAGGCGGAGGTTGCACTCCAGTCTGGGTAATAACAGCAAAACTCCATCTCGAAGAAAAAAAAAATTATGCCTATGCAATGGGACCCCAATAAAAACTCTGGACACTAAAGCTCAGGTGAGCTTCCCTGTTTAACAATACTCTGTGCATACTGTTACACATCAGTGTACTAAGAGAATGACTGTGCCCTAATTCCAAGAGGTGAGGACACCAGAAGCTTTACATCTGGAACCCCCCCGGGCCTCACCCTATATGCCTCTTTTTTTGGCTGCTCCTGATTTGTACCCGTTTTGCTACAATAAAATTGTAATCAGAAGTACAGTACAGTGGTACAATCTCAGCTCACTGCAATCTCCACCTCCCAGGTTCAAGCAATTCTCCTGCCTCAGCCTCCTGAGTAGCTAGGATTACAGGCATGCACCACCACGCTCAGCTAAATTTTTTTATTTTTTAGTAGAGATGGGGTTTCACCATGATTGCCAGGCTGGTCTCAAACCCCTGACATCATGATCTGCCCAAGGCGCTCCAGCCCGGGGGACAGAGTGAGACTCTGTCTCAGAGGAAAAAAAAAAGGAGTATTTGTTTTAATATGTAAATACCTAAAACGCATGTAAGATATCAGTGTGAACAGGATGCAATCTAAGTATGCAGCTTTTGAGCCAAATCACCCACAATGTGCTCAGGCAGAGTAAACATCTGGGTGAGTATAAAAACTATCATTTGAAACATTCAAAGAAATGGAGTCAAGAGCTACACAAACACAGGAGATACTGGCTTCCTTGAGCAGAAGAGCTGTGCAGAAAACTGAAGTCTAAAAATTGCTGAGTTCAAAACCTTTCAGCTCCTTGTAAGCCTCCTGAAGACTTCAATTTTAGGTGCT
Organism: Leontopithecus rosalia; assembly: GCA_028533165.1. Classification (NCBI taxonomy): domain Eukaryota; kingdom Metazoa; phylum Chordata; class Mammalia; order Primates; family Cebidae; genus Leontopithecus; species Leontopithecus rosalia. Next base: position 9,788,419 of record CM052655.1, on the reverse strand, counting down.
TAACTCTTTCATTGCCTGGTCAAAGAAGCCTTTCACAGTATAGCGAAATCCAGCCCATTATGTCTACTAGCCCATGGAAAAGGCAGAGGTGTTTCCACATAGCAAACTGTAGTTCTGGAGCTGATAAACACAACACTGATTTACATTATTATCTGTGCAGTAAGTTTAAAAAAGGATAGTTGGTTTTACAGCAACACCAAAGCTCACCAAATTCAGTGTACCTATTTCATTTCATATATACGTGACTGGATTTTTGAGGGCCATTTTTATTTGCAAAATTGTAGCCTCCATTAATAATTTGTCTCCAATGTATAAACTATGTTCTTAACAAAAAGAACCTAAATTGTGGAAACTTGAACTTGAAGTCAGATCTGGAGCCCTCTATTAACTCTGCTGGTAACTGGTTATCTGACCATGGGCAAGATCTTTCCCTTGCCTTAAATGGAAACACACTCTTGTCCTGTATCACAAAGGACTGTTATAAGCACCTGGACAGAGAATGGATGGGAATGTGTTTTAAAATGGATAAATAGGTAAAGACATTAAAGACGTACTTTTCTTTCTTTCTTTTCTTTTTTTTTTTTTTTTGAGACGGAGTTTCGCTCTTGTTACCCAGGCTGGAGTGCAATGGCGCGATCTCGGCTCACCGCAACCTCCGCCTCCTGGGTTCAGGCAATTCTCCTGCCTCAGCCTCCTGAGTAGCTGGGATTACAGGCACATGCCACCATGCCCAGCTAATTTTTTGTATTTTGAGTAGAGACAGGGTTTCATCTTGTTGACCAGGATGGTCTCGATCTCTTGACCTCGTGATCCACCCGCCTCGGCCTCCCAAAGTGCTGGGATCACAGGCTTGAGCCACCGCGCCCGGCCAAGAGGTACTTTTCTAAAATATGTATTTATCTTTTCTTATGACTTATTCTTGGTTAGAAAAGAATGTGATTTTGGATGATACCACATTCACTGTGAATCTTGAAAGTGCACTAAAGAATACACCAATGATCAAAATTAGAAAACAAAATCTATTGAAACAACATTCTAGTGGATCTTAAACTTGAGTTATCTAGACAACAGCAAAACCAGTATTACTGGCGTTCTTAGGACTCTGGTCACCTTGGGTCAAAAATCAGCAGGGTCTGCCTGGCATTTAAAAAAGCAGATAAAAAGATTTGTCTACCAAGCTCTTCCTCTTCACTTCTCCCCACCTACTTCCTTTTCTTCCAAAGGAGACAAGCTATCATTTACCGCTGGTTTGCCACATCCTGCCTCAGAAGCTACTTCCTGGGAGCTGCCTGGGCTATTCTGAGAGGAGCTTTAACTCTTTAAGACCCTCAGACCATTAGTATATTCATGACATCCATACCCACCATAGTCATTTAAAACCTGGTAACTAAACTCTAGTAGACCAGATAATACTCCCAACTTCCTTCATGCCAGGCCCCATATTAAGCACACTACTACCCACAGCCCAGGCAGAAGTCACATCTCTTGGTCACATCTGGGGACTCCAACCAGTCCAGCATTGCTTAATCAATCAAAAACAAAACAAAACAAACAAACAAAAGACTCAAGGATAATTATCGCCGGATACGGTGGCTCACGCCTGTAATCCTAGCATTTTGGAAGGCCGAGGTGGGTGGATCACCTGAGGTCGGGAGTTCAAGACCAGCCTGGCCATCATGGTGAAACCCCATCTTTTTTTTTTTTAGACGAAGTTTCGCTCGTTACCCAGGCTGGAGTGCAATGGCGCAATCTCGGCTCAGCGCAATCTCAGCTCACCGCAACCTCTGCCTCCCGGGTTCAGGCAATTCTCCTGCCTCAGCCTCCCGAGTAGCTGGGATTACAGGCACGCACCACCATGCCCAGCTAATTTTTTGTATTTTTAGTAGAGACGGGGTTTCACCATGTTGACCAGGATGGTCTTGATCTCTTGACCTCGTGATCCACCCGCCTCGGCCTCCCAAAGTGCTGGGATTACAGGCTTGAGCCACTGCGCCCAGCCGAAACCTCATCTTTAAAAAAAATAAAATAAAAAGAATAATTATCAAGAAACTCAATGCACATAACATCGCATTTGATATTGATGAAAACTCAACTGAGCAAAGCTTCTGTCCCACAGAAGCTCTATAGGCTAACAACTGGTTTTCATTCATTTCACATTTACTGATCAACTAGTACCTGGCAGGCCTGGGCAAGAGATGGGGCATCAAGGCTGAACTCTTCAACTGCAGAAGCTTACCGTGTAGCTGGCGAAGCTGAACAGATATGTATGAAGATTACTACATCCCTGCCAAGTGATCTGTCTCCTGAGTAGTTCATGTATACAGTCTCACTAGACTGTGTCCCTCCCAAAAGTTCCCACTTAGACCTACCCAGAAAGAGAAGATTACAATCCTGTCAATGGCACACCAGTTGCTGAGCTCCCAAGGCTCCCCAAATTTATTAGCAAGAGAATGTAGAATATTGGAACTTCTTTGACAAATTGAGAAATTTTTTTCAAGTTTCAGACTTGGACCTATTGTTACATTTTAATAATCTTCAGCAGCCGGGCACAGCAGCGCATGCCTGTAGTTCTGGCTACTCGGGAGGCTGAGGTAGGAGGATCACTTGAGCCCAGGAGTTCTGGGCTATAAAGCGCTATGCCGATCAGGTGTCCGCACTAAGTTCAGCATCAATACGGTAACCTCCCGGGAGCAGGGGACCACCAGGTTTCCTAAGGAGGGGTGAACCGGCCCAGGTCAGAAACGGAGCAGGTCAAAACTCCCGTGCTGATCAGTAGTGGGATCGCGCCTGTGAATAGCCACTGCACTTTAGCCTGGGCAATACAGCAAGACCCCGTCTCTTAAAAAAATAATAATTAAAATAAAAAAATAATCTTCAGCAGTCTGGATACCTACCTTTAGGTCTGACATATTTGAAACATCAAAATATGGTGATTTTTAGAGCCAAAAGACACAACTATATTATTTCTGACACTTATTGATCTTCTTTCTTTTTTCCCCTTTTTCCTAAGAGTTAAATCTTATCACTCAAACCCACAGAGAGTTAACCCCTAGGGCTGCATGTCACTGTACAGAAATCTGTCAAGCTTTTAATGGTCCTTACCAAAGATATGTCAAGAGAAAATGTAAGGGTTAACAGGAAATTAGTTCTCTGTATGTTGGGATCCTTTAACAATGAGCAAGTATTTCCTTTCTTATTCATTTCAAACTGAACATGCCATAGACTCTCCCCTAGGTGTAAGACAGAAGACAAGGGTAAGCAGTAGGGCAGGGCAAAAAACAAGGGCCCTTCACAGGAGAGAAGTTGACGGATCCAGATGCAGGTCTTGACCAGCCATCTGACAACCAAATAGGCTGCCTAGTCTCTCTAGGTCTCAACCTCTTCATATATACATACAGGAGGATGAACTATCAAGATCTTTTCCACCTCTGTCATTTTTTTTTTTGAGACGGAGTTTTGCTCTTGTTACCCAGGCTGGAGTGCAATGGCCCGATCTCGGCTCACCGCAACCTCCGCCTCCTGGGTTCAGGCAATTCTCCTGCCTCAGCCTCCCGAGTAGCTGGGATTACAGGCACGCGCCACCGGGCCCAGCTAATTTTTTGTATCTTTAGTAGAGACGGGGTTTCACTAT
>CM052655.1:9770888-9784688 GCA_028533165.1 Leontopithecus rosalia | reverse complement strand
CTCTGTCATTTTAAGGACAAGTGGTTATACTCCCGGGAGAAGGAATTAAGGTGCTGGTGGGGAAACAGACGCTTAACATAATTCTTCTTTCAAAGGGTCTGTAATTGAAAAATATACAGAAAAAAAACAAATAAAAATAAATAACATAATGTTATTCTATCCTGGGCCCAGAAATAGCCTGGCTCAGCAAAGCATTCACTTTATCAACCTAGATATATTAGCGGGGGTGGGAGGACTGGTGGGTGGGAACCACAGCCACCTACGGTAAAATTAAACTCTGTTCCCAAGTGAGTTCTGACGAAGTGTGATTTATGCAGAAAGTGTTAAAGAATTTACCAGCAGCATGAAACCATGTTACCAAAATTGTGTTATTGCACAAACTTAACTTTTTCCCAAATGTGATTTGCAGAGCTAAGAATCCTGTCTGTGGCCATCTGTCCCATCCTAGTCCCCAGAGGCGTGGCGGGGGAGTGTGAGAAGCCACCAGGTGCCATGTAAATTCAGCAACCCATGTCACATATCCATCAAGGAAACGAGCATTTGTTAGGAATAAGTATGCAGCTCGGCATGCAAAAGAGGATCCCAGATCCATCCGGCCCAAGCATTCCCAGAGCCCTCCTTTGTGCCAGGCATAAGGCTAAGAGAACACCACAGTATAGGGAAGATGTCACCACCAGTATATGCTTCCCAAATGTTTCCTCATTTGGGCTGGGATGGGACTGTTGACTGAAAAGGTAGTACAAAGAAATACAGGCACTCTTAGCTGCCTGTATGGCATGCACAAGACCCTTAACCAGAATCAGTTTCCTGATGTATCAAGCAGAGATAACATACATCCCAGATGCCTCATGTGGCTCAGTGAAGAAATAAATGAATGTATGAACAATGAAGAACATACAGGGACTCCCAGAACAGATGCTAGAGTTACCACCAACACTGTGACCATCCTGTGCCAAGAAATTATAAACTGAAAAATCACCTCTCATAAACTCTAAGCCAGGCTTCACAGGTGTTAGTAGGGTCTTACCCTTTGGAGAGGAGTATCTTCTGCTGACTAATTACCAAGTGACCAAAGTGTGATGGAATATGTATAGAGTGCTCCAGAGAGTGGAGCAGATGACTGCTGCCGAATCAGGTGGAGGAGAGGTCTGTGACGGATTTACAGAAAACATGACCTCCAAGTTGAGCTTTGACATAAGATTAAGATTTCAACATACGTATATTGGAGGTGGAGAATGGAATCATCAGTAGAAGACACAGTATGAGCAGAGGCCAGGACCCAATGAGGAAGATGTCTGGATGAACCATGAGCTGAACCGCAACATCTGGCTTCAGCCACAGGAAGGGAGTGCTGCCTTCCAGTTATGCCACCAAAAGTCAGTGACTACCCATCCCAAATAACACCCTTCTTTACCCCCCAACCCCCTGAACACAACCATATACACACATATACACACATCAGGAAATCCTCCTTAAACTCTTGGGAGAAGAAAGCTGGGCTTCCTGGGTGGGGCCTGTCAGGCAGATGGCTGTCCTAGAGAAGCTGGGAGGAGTCTATATTGGGATGTACTGTGTGGCAGTTGTTTTCTAAGGCACCTTTTGCAGACTCCTGTTTCACTGAAAATAATTCTTTTGCTTCCTGCACATCCTAAAAAATTGCAAGTATGCCCGGTGTTGTCTCTATTCTAAGTCTGTTGGATAAAGAGCAACTGAAGAGCCTGTCGCTGGAAGTTCTTTGGGAGCCAAGAATTTTCTCTCCTTCTCACCTGATAGAAAGTAAGGCGGCCGGGCACGGTGGCTCACACCTATAATCCCAGCACTTTGGGAGGCTGAGACGGGTGGATCACGAGGTCAAGGGATCAAGACCATCCTGGTCAACATGGTGAAACCCCGTCTCTACTAAAAATACAAAAATTAGCTGGGTGTGGTGGCGCACGCCTGTAGTCCCGGCTACTCCGGAGGCTGAGGCAGGAGAATTGCTTGAACCCAGGAGGCGGAGGTTGCAGTGAGGAGAGATCACACCATTGCACTCCAGCCTGGGTAACAAGAGCAAAACTCCATCTCAAAAAAAAAAAAAGAAAGAAAGTAAGGCATCCTGTGCTGGGGATCTAATCGTGGCTGTTACCATTAGTCTTGTTACTCACGAAGAGCAGTTTACACAACAGAGTGTCTATGAATCCTTTCTGTTGGATAAGTGTTGTTATGTCCATTTTACAGATGTGGGAACAGACTCAAGTGTGTGAAAGCACTTGCCCAAGACCACAGACATAGTAAGGCAGGGTTAGAATTCAAACTTAAGTCTGCTGGCTACAAAGCCCTTCCATTGTGCCACACAGCCTTTAGGTTATGTTACTCAAAAGTCACAAAATTCCAAATAGAACCTTCTGTGTCATAGCCAACTTCTCTTAACCTTTCTTTGGTTTTTATTTTCTTTTGTTTTGTTTTTAAGAGACAGGGTCTTCTTTCTCTGATGCCCAGGCTCAAGTGTAGTGGCACAACAATAGCTCACTGTAGCCCCAACCTTCTGGGCTCAAGTAATCCTCCTGCCTCAGCTTTCTAAGTAGCTGGAACTACAGGCATGAGCCATGTCTGGCCTTAACCCTTCTTTGTAGCCCTGGATTCAAAATAAGATTACAACAGAAGACATCCAAGACTCCTTTTAAAAATAAAATACAATCTTCTTACTATCTACTTGGAGCTTGAAAGTATGCTGAGTGGTAACCCATGAAACCATGTGGAGCTCAGATACAAACCCCGAAAGGTAGGAAGCCATTACCATCACTCTCACTTTGCAGACAAAAAAAACAAGGCACAGAGTTACTCATGCAGTGACTTAGCAGGTTCACCAGGAAAAGAACTCAGATCTCACACTTTTATTCTCCACAAGGCACGGTTATTCCAAAGCACTATAGCCTAAAAATTCTGAAGCCTCAAGACTTTTAGACCCTCTAGAAGAGTGGTTAGTCTCTGGATTCAAATGAAATGCTTAAGGCGGTAGAAACATTCAAAAGCAGACGGGGAAATTGGGCTTTTCACTGCACTGCTGGCCCCCAAAACCAGCACCACTCTGAGAGGAATAGGCATCTTCCTCTGACCATCCTGCATTCAGACCTGTTCACTCCAAAACTCTCAGAAGCCTATTTCTGACTTTCTAGAAGTTAGACCCATACTACAAAATACATGGAGTCCTCTAGATGCTGTGCTCCCCAACCCTGTGGTGTTGGGCAGTTAGAAAAGCCAGGTATCGGCCAGGCGCGGTGGTTCGCGCCTGTAATCCCAACACTTTGGGAGGCCAAGGCAGGCGGACCACCTGAGGTCGGGAATTCAAGACCAGCCTGACCAACATGGAAAAACACTGTCTCTAAAAAACTAAAATAAAAAATATGTGAGCAATGGATATTGAAAAAGGGATGAAAAATAGAAAAAATAAATAAAATTAAATTTTAAAAATCCAGGTGTCAGAGCTCCTAGGGATCCCTTCTAGCTGTTGCCACCATCATTAAAGTCTTTTCCACTCCTGCCCTTGCACCCTCAGGGAAAACAGGCACTTTCCTGGATACCTTGCCACCATTTCAATTTCTCTCCATTTTTAATCTCTCTGAGCATACTCACGCACATGACTTGAACATTTCTTTAAGAAACCAAAACCTCAATTTCTCTGTTTTTGATAGACAACTTTTCTAAACCATGAGGCTGTTAGTTATACTGAAATCAAACATTACATTTAGGCTTCCTAAAAATATCAATCACCCCAGCACAATGCCTCCTTTTGCTCCCACTTGCCCATCCTCCAAACACACATACACTTCAGACTGTCATTTAGACACTGGGGTGTATAATTTAAATGCCTTTTAATAGCATCTACTAAAAGGACATTTGCACATGACTCCTCACTTTACTTCAGAGCTATGATCCACATGGAGGCTTTTACTGAATTTCAAGGCTAAATAGGAAGCTACATGGATGGCAAATATCAACAATATAATTTAGACAGGAATTTAAACTGCATTCCACTTGTCCATAACATCAACATCTTTTTCCATTTCAACAAAAGTCCCTTTAGTTCACTTTGCAACCCAGTGTCTGGTATGTGTGTGTTATACACTAAATATCAGTGCAATGACTGTTAATACATCTTAACATACAAGTTAGAAATCTTGTAATTTTGGTCACAATCTAAATCTATTTGACCCTAACACAAATGCCATTTGAATCAATAGCAAATAACAGGCAGCTGCTTGCATTCAAAGTATACATCTCTCTGTCATCTGAACTGTTCTGAAGTTGGTCTTCTTTGGAAGACAAATGGTTAGCAGCTGCAAGTTCAATTACAAAGCACTTGGTAGGAAGTCACAGAAAGAACCAGAGGGAATCCAAGTGCTATTTAATACATTAAGAATGGAATTCCTTTCCAACAAACATCTTTCATTTCCTTAGGGGAAACTAATCCGGACGTGCCCTTTGAACTTGGGAAAATGAAAGATTCTTTAGGAGAAAGAATCTAGCTTAAAGTCCAGGCAAAGCTCGGAGAGTAGGGGAGTCACTTCATTTCCCACATTTCCATTATTTTTCTTTTTTTTAAGGGAAGAATGTGGGCCCTGGGAAAATCTAACAGACAGCCAGTCCAAAAAACCAGATTAATTAGATGTTTGATGCTGAATATGTTACTTTCTTTTCTTTGTCCCTCATTTTCTCCTTTGCAACATAAAAGGGAGATAAAAATCAAATAAAGGGGCAAAACTGAATGACCTCTAGACCAGCACTAATAGAACTTTCTGCAATGATTAAAAAATTTTAACTGGTGCTGTCCAATATAGTAGCCCCTAGCCACACGTGGTCACGGAGCCCTTGAAATGTGGGTAGTGCAACTTAGGAACTGATTTTTCAACTTTAATTTTAATTAATTTAAATTTAGCAGTTTTGGGAAGTGCAGCTCCAGAAAGACCTCTGGCATTTTACACAGCTTTGAAGGGCCATGTGGAAAAAGCATGCATATTAGAGTAGGACAGACCTGGGTCTAAACTTAGCCCCTCCACTTACTAGTTGTGCAACCTTATTAAATTCCTTAACTTCCCTGAGCTTAATTTTCCTTGTTTGTAAAATAGAATACTACGACCTTTCTCACAGAATTGTAGTGCAAATTCAAGATAATGAATGCAAAGAGACCAGGTAGGCCTTCATAAATGATAGCCATTTTTCCAGTTATATCCTCTAGGGATAAAAGTTCCATGTCTTCTGACTTCATCCTGCTCTCTTTCCTGCATTAGGATCCATTCATATTGCCCCACAGATTAACAGCAGTGGTCCTACAGATGTATCCTTGTCTATCAAGAAAGCAACTTGCGGCCGGGCGCGGTGGCTCACGCCTATAATCCCAGCACTTTGAGAGGCCGAGGTGGGTGGATCACGAGGTCAAGAGATCAAGACCATCCTGGTCAATGAGGTGAAACCCCACCTCTACTAAAAATACAAAAATTAGCTGGGCATGGTGGTGCGCGCCTATAGTCCCAGCTACTGAGGAGGCTGAGGCAGGAGAATTGCTTGAACCCGGAAGGCGGAGGTTGCGGTGAGCCAAGATCATGCCATTGCACTCCAATCTGGGTAACAACAGTGAAACTCCGTCTCAAAAAAAAAAAAAAAAAAAAAAAAAAAAGAAAGCAACTTGCTCAGGAATTGTTCCAGGTCCTCAGCTGGGGGCAAGCCTCCGGTAATCCAAGCCCTCTGTGCCTCAGGAACCATGGATTTCCGCTCACCATTTCCGCTCACTGTGTCCCCTCCAGCTCACCCTCCTTCAGGAATTTACAAACTCTTCCCAGGGATTGCATATCAAGCTGATTCTTTGTTCACTGTAACCAAAACACCTGTTGATAGTTTCTGGTACTTTCCTCAATACCTCTCCTCTTGACTTCCCCTAATAAATATGTTATGGCTTCCTTTTTCATTGGAAATGCTTTGGAACTATTTTTTAAAATTATTCAGTGATTTAGAACACAAGAAATAGTGATGCAGCAAGCTACATTTATGGCTAACCCAGCATTCATTTAGTTATCAAAATCAAGCAAAAGAGACTATGTTTTTAGAAGTATTCCAGTAAATATTAAATATTAAATATAATATGTTAAGAGTTTAGCCCAATATTCCATTGTTTTTTGTTTGTCCTTTTTCTGAGACAGAGTCTCACTCACTGTGTTGCCCAGGTTGGAGTGCAGTGACACAATCTTTGGTCACTGCAACCCCCGCCTCCCAGGTTAAACTGATTCTCCTGCCTCAACCTCCAGAGTAGCTGGGACTACAGGCACGTGCCACCATGCCTGGCTATCTACTGGTCTTTCCTTTAGTGAATGAATGGTACCTTTCCTTGGTTCCAATTACCAAGTTTTATCAGTAGACAGGATACATTTCCTATTATTAATAATTATGCGAATGTTAAACAGCTCTCTTCTTCCTGTTTTCTCACCATCCCAAAGTCTCCAAGAAACAGGAGCTAAAATACAGATTGGCATTTTGGTAAGACTACTATCTGGATTTGAATAAACCATTAAACAAAACATTTACAGTGAGCTTGGAATTCTTGCTAAAATTTCTGAGGCCTCCCCTCCCTGACATAAGGACATTCTTGAGGACTGTTTACTAAAGGGTGGTATGAAAGCAGCAAAGGGGACAAATCATTCTGACTCTGATTCAACTCTCAAATGTGGTGAGGTTCTGATCTAATTTGTAAAACTAACCTGGATGTACAAATTATTATTTAATAAAGAAGGAAACATAATTAACCTGGATTCAGACAAACCTGTAAGAACAACTATTGACTAATTACTCATTTCTTCTCTCCACAACTCTCCAAATTTCTAAATTTAACCTGAATCTGGAACCCACATGGATTATGCACTCAATTTCCACTTTGTCTGAAAAGTAAATGCATTTAAGAGCATTCGAAATTCTGAACCCTTCTGGTAACAGCTAAACTCAAAATAGGTCAAGTCCAGAAAGGCATCCATTTGAAGGGGACTTTCATCTGCGGTTATTTTGAAAACCACTGCTTTTAAAACTGACATTATGAAGCTTAAAAATAGGCCCTCCTACTAAGGATCAAGGACTAAAATACCCTTTCCTCCCTGTCCCAGCCCCAGCCCCACAACTTTTCTTTCTTTTCTTTTCTCTCAATTACCTAGGACAGTGATGATACAGACAGGTAACCTTTTCCAGAGCTTCAGATAATTACTTGCAAGTAATTTTTTTAAGGATATTGTGTAGTTACTAAAATTTAAGGTTGGGTAAACTTGGAAAATTGTCCAAGTAACTGTCCCAAATGAAAACATGTACTGTATGTGATATGTACCATAAGAAAATAAGAGTAAAAGTTCAACCACCTCCTTCCACTGCAGCAGTGTGAACTCTGGCAAATTCACACCTCTCTAGGTCTGGTTTCCTCATCTCTCAAATGAAGAAGGCCCAGGTCTAGAGAATCTGTTAGGTCCCATCCAGCCCTAATAGGCTCTGCTTCTATAAAAATCTGGGCAGCTGCATCCTTCTTTCACAGCTCCTTGTAAAGAACAGAAAAGTCTCTGGCCCAGAAGATCCCTGGGAAATCTTGTTACACTTAATAGTGTCCTGAGACACAAGAAGTGCTACTGAGAGCAATGCAAGATTAGACAACTGTAAAATATCTAACATACTGAAAAGAAAAAGTTGTTTTGCAGATGACACTAGTAAATCTACAAATGCATATATATTCAATCAAAAAATGTTACTAGATAGGATAAGTGAATTTAACAAAGCTACAGGATATAACCAGTTCATACAAAACAAACCATAGTCAAGATGGAAAATACAAACTTAAAAATGTTCAATAACAATAGAATCAGACTGTTATGTATTTGAAGTATTAACTCAGAACACAAGAGAATTATTGAAAAGAAACTGGCTGGAGGTGGTGGCTTACGCCTGTAATCCAAGCACTTTGGAGGCCAAGGCGGGCGGATCACCTGAGGTCGGAAGTTCAAGACCAGCCTGACCAACATGGTGAAACCCCGTCTTTAAAAAAAAAAAAAAAGAAAAGAAACTATAACACTCTAACAGGAGAAAGAGGAACACATGAATAAATGGAAAGATAGCCCATGAAAATTGTTGAAGTTTTCCTTAACCCTACCAAATTTAAAAATATGTATGAATTTTTTAAAATTCATACATGTTAAAAATATGTATGAATTACGTAGTATCAAAACTACATAAGAGTGGGTTAAAAGCTTTAGAAGTAGATAAAAATATCATAAAAACCAAGGTAAACTTGAAAGTACAACAGATGGATAAATGCATCACATTTAGTAAACTCCAGTAAGATACTAGAATTCACTATGGAGAAAAATTAAGACATCCACCTCAAACCAAGCATATTAATTCCACATGGGAAAAAGCGTTAACCACATAAGGGAAAGAAAAGGCTAGAAGAAAATGAAGCCACATACTCCTGCTAGTTGTGGAGAGACGACAGACATCAAACTGCTAATGAAAAGTATGCTGTAGATACTGCCCATTCAAAAACCATGCTTTTGAAGATTCAAAAATGAAATATTTTTTCTTAATACATTAAACACAATGGAACAATGTAACCACATCACTTATAAAACTTCAAAATACAAAGCATATAAAAACTACTTAGAAATATTTTAAATGATCAGAAAGAAAGAAAAATGTGCATGTGACTTTTCAAAATGTTCAACCACAAAACACCTCAGCCTACCTCTCCGGCTTCATGTCCTTCAACCCGCACCGATGCACCCGTCACACTGAACTACTTGCTGGCTCCTCTACACATCCCAGGCTTTCCCACTTGTGTGAAGTTGCTCATCCTGTGCTCTCTTCCTGCCACACCGCCCCCCCATTCCCGTGGAATCCTAGCCATCCTTCAAGATCCAGTTCAAATGTCCTCTCCTCCATGAAGGCTCTCCTCATCTCCCCTCTTGAATGCACATGCTCCCTTCTTGGACCAAGCTCCGATAGTGCTTGCTTTGTAGCTTTTCTGTGGCACTTTTCTTACTCAGCAGCCATTGTTTCCTCTTTCTTGCGCTCCTAAAATCTCCCCCTACACTCCCATATTAGATTTTAAGATCCTTGGAAGGAGAGATAATCTTACTCATCTTTGAGTCACTTACCTACAGCTCCCAGAATATTGATTTACATTCCGTAAGTATTCAATAAATATTAAACTGAATTGATGCAATAACCCATTCCAAAAATATAAAAATTAAAGGGAAGCAAATTGACCTTTAAAGGAGCCCTTATACTGCCTATTAAGCTATCAAAAACCACTAAACTGGGGGAAAAAAAAAAGTCTTGAGGCTTGAGGAAACAGTTGAAATATACATTGTAAATTGGTTCAATCTTTTTTTGGAACATACTCTGTTAATATGTAACAGCGGTAGCACTGTCCATTGCCTCTGATCTGGTGGATGAATTTATTTAAAAGCAAAACAAAATAAATGGACTCAAAAACATTTACAAGCCTATCATTAAATAATAAAAATCTGGAAGCCACCTAATAATCAACAAAGTGTCATCTGCGTGGCCAGATCCTATCAAACTCTACTCTTCAACTAATAAAAATGACAAGGATGAGGATTATGTCCTCAGGGAAAAATCAACTGATCTCAACTATCCAAAAATGTATATAATGGAATAAACAAAGTTAAACTGAAGAATTTAATGTCTATAGTTTTTTTTCTTTAGAAGGCATTCATACATTCAAAAATTTTAAAGCACTGTCCTTAAGCAGGCAATTATTCAAAGGGAGGCATTCAAGGTCATTCTACCTTGTCCATTTTTTCTTCAACCTCCAGGTAACCTCTTCTTAACCTGACTCCCTTCCTGACATCAGAGCAGGATGCCCCTGAGAGATACACAGAGAAATCAGAGGCAGGATCAACATTTTTGGCATTTGGCCTTTCATGAGATTCAGAAAACACCTGCTACTTCAAAACAAAACACTATTCATCTTGGGAGAAAAAACTTAGCCAACAGGTATGAGCGCCTCTAAACAGCTCTCTTGGGCTTCTGAGCAACAAAACAAGGGCACAGGACATAAATTAAAAACACAAGTTGCAGTAAGAGACCAGGACAACTTTTCAAAATTTGCAGTTTCTGGAAGTGAACAACAGAAACAAACCTGGGACTGTAAGCTTTCTTCTCAGGTTTGCCTCATTTTGCCTCTAGTATCTGTGTTCTCTGACTTTGTTTTCTCAATGTGTCAGAAAGATTCACCACTGCTTGAATCTTCATGGGGATGCGGTGGAAATAACTACCATCCATACAGAGAAATACTAGCAAAAAGGTTCTAAAGAGGGAGCTAAGAAAAAAAGAAAAAGTGGCTGGGCACAGTGGCTTACATCTCTAATCCCAGCACTTTGGGAGGCTGAGGTAGGTAGATCACTTGAGCCAAGGAGTTTGAGACCAGCCTGGGCAACACAGTGAGACCCCACATTAAAAAAAAAAAAAGGTGTACTCCTAATCATAAGCCATTCCGCTGAGAAAAAAAAAAAAAAGAATAAAATAAAAATAAAAAAGGAAGCAGAAAAGGTTTTTTTGCTGGTTTCTTTTCTTTGTAATGTGATGCTTATCATAAAACGAAGACAAGCAGTACAAAGGGATCTAGGGATGGGAGACAGCAAACATTAGTTGGCATTAATTAAAGTACATAAGACTTTGAATGAGTTTTGCTCTTTGGGTACTTTTTTATTATAAATTTTTTCAAACATACAGAAAAACTGAAAGAATAAAAGTGAAACTCTAAACAAAAGAACTGTGAACATTCTGCTCCATTTGCTTTATCCACTGTTTGTGTATGTTTGGGTTTTTTTACTGAACGATTTCAGGGTAAGTTTTGTGCATTATGTATGAGTATGAATTCTCCTACATAATATCTGTGCCACCACTGCATTTTAAAAATTAGCAGTACAGCCGAGCACAGTGGCTCACGCCTGTAATCCCGGAACTTTGGGAGGCTGAGGCACGTGGATCACTTGAGGTCAGGAGTTTAAGACCAGCCTGCCCATTATGGTGAAACTCCGGCTCTCCTAAAAGCATAAAAATTAGCTGGGCATGGTAGCATGCTCCTATAATCCCAGCTACTCGGAGGCTGAGGCATGAGAATCACTTGAACCTGGGAGATGGAGGTTGCAGTAAGCCAAGATCACACCACTGCACTCCAGCCTGGGTGACAGAGTAAGACTCAGTCTCAAACAAACAAAAAAAAATTATCAACATTCTACTAAGATTTCCCCAACTGTCCCAACAATGCATTTTATAACTGTTTCTTTTTTGATCCAGTACACAACTGGGATTCAAGCAGTCCTTTTTGTTTTGTTTTCTTTTTGAGACAGGGTCTCACTCTGTCACCCAGAACGGCGTGCAGTGGTGCAATCATAGCTAACTGCAGCTTGGACTTCCCAAGCTCAAGTGATCATCCTGCCCCAGACTCCCAAAGTGCTGAGGTTATAGGCACTGTGCCCAGCCCATGCAGTACATTTGATCTGCATGTCTCCTTGGTCTCCTAGCCTAACAGCACCACCCTCCCCTTTTTCCCTTGATAGTATCTTTTCTTTTCAGAGAGGGTCCCACTCTCTCACCCAGGCTGGAGTGCAGTGGTACCATTATGGCTCATTGCAATCTCGCCTCCTGAGCTCAAGCAATCCTCCCACCTGAGCGTCCTGAATAGCTGGGGCTACACACACATGCCACCACATCTGGCTAATTTTTGTATTTTTGTAGAGAGAGTCTTGCTGCGTTGTCCAGGCTGGTCTCTAGCTCTTGGGCTCAAGCAATCCTCCCCCTGACTTGGCAGGCCTCCCCAAGTGCTAGGATTATAGGTGTATGCTACCATGCCCAGCCTTACACTGACTTTTTTTTTTGAGAGGGAGTCTCACTCTGTCACCCAGCTGGAGTGCAATGGCATGGTCTTGGCTCACTGCAACCTCTGCCTTCCAGGCTCAAGCGATTCTCCCACCTCAGCCTCCTAAGTAGTCTCCCAAGTAGCTGGGACTACAGGTATGAGCCACCACATCCAGCTAATTTTTGTATTTTTAGTAGAAACAGGGTTTCACCATGTTGGCCAGGCTGGTCTCGAACTCCTGATCTCATGATCCACCCACCTTGGCCTCCCAAAGTGCTGGGATTACAGGTATAAACCACCATACCTGGCCTATACTGACTTTTTAAACAGATAGGTCAGTTGTCTTAGAGAACATTTCATATCCCAGGTTTGTCTGATTGTTTCCTCTTGGTGTTATTATCTCATTCTTCTATCCCTGTATTTGCTATAAACAGGAAGTCAAGACTCGATTACATGTAGGTTTGGGCTAGATTTGAAGGATAAGCAGCCTATGAAATATCCAAATCAACATAATTTATCAACATTTACAATTTGTTATTAAGAACAAAAGGAACTATTCAGCCTTCTAAGGAGGAGAAAATAAAAAACTGGCATCATTAACACATCCCATTTGGACAGCATTCCAGTGATAATAAAGTGCTTTTTTTTCCTTTTTCCCCTCTTGCCTCCCCATAAAGTGCTTTTGTCTATATTATTTTAGGTGATGCTCTCTTACCCTACTTCCCTCATGGATTTCTTATTATCAGCCTTACTCTACTAATGAGGAAAACTAGGCTCAGTGAGGTTAAGTGATATGACCAAGGTCACACCATTAAGAAGTGTTATAGGCTTGGAGCAGTGGCTCTCGCCTGTAATCCCAACACTTTGGGAGGCCAAGGTGGGCGGATCACCTGAGATCAGGAATTCAAGGCCAACATGACAAAACCCTGTCTCTACTAAAAATACAAAAAAATAGCTGGGCATGGTGACACGCACCTCTAATCCCAGCTACTCTGGAGGCTGAGGCAGGAGAATCTCTTGAACCTGGGAGGCAGAGGTTGCAGTGAGCTGAGATTGTGCCATTGCACTCCACCTTAGGCAACAAGAGCGAAACTCTGTCTCAAAAAAAAAAAGTGTTATAATTGAGGAGTGATGTACCTGAGGCATGGCATGGAGTTGCTCAGAAAAGACTACACACGTGGGAGATGTGCTTTATGTTAGATCTTGAAAGATGGGTACCATTAGGGCCGGACGCGGTGGCTCACACCTGTAATCCCATCACTCTGGGATGCCAATGCAGACATATCACCTGAGGTCAGGATTTTGAGACCAACCTGGCCAACATGGTAAAACCCTATCTGTACTGAAAATACAAACATTAGCTGAGCATGGTGGTGTGTGCCTTTAGTTATAGCTACTTGGAAGGCTGAGACAAGAGAATCCGGGAGGCAGAGGTTGCAGTGAGCCAAGATCACACCATTGCACTCCAGGCTGGATGACAAGACTGAAACTCTGTCACAAAAAGAAAAACATATGGGTACCATTCATATTTATTCCAGGCACCAGAGTAGACAGTGGAGAAATATCAGTGCACAAGACAATCACGGTCCCTGTCTTCACAGAAGCTAAAGTGTAGTGGCAAATATAAAACAAAAATTAAATCATGGCCGGGCGCGGTGGCTCAAGCCTGTAATCCCAGCACTTTGGGAGGCCGAGGCGGGTGGATCACGAGGTCAAGAGATCGAGACCATCCTGGTCAACATGGTGAAACCCCGTCTCTACTAAAGTTACAAAAAATTAGCTGGGCATGGTGGCGCGTGCCTGTAATCCCAGCTACTCAGGAGGCTGAGGCAGGAGAATTGCCTGAACCCAGGAGGCGGAGGTTGCGGTGAGCCGAGATCGCGCCATTGCACTCCAGCCTGGGTAACAAGAGCGAA
>CM052655.1:9728640-9770388 GCA_028533165.1 Leontopithecus rosalia | reverse complement strand
GATTTTGAGTCTTCTCAGCCTTTTTACGCTGGTTTCTTCCCATCATTGTAAATTTATCCTCCTGTCATCTTTGAAATTACCAGCTTTCAGTAGGTCTCTTGAATGGACGTCCAAGATGTTAGTTCCCAGGGCCAGGAACAGCGGCGTTAAGACTGATGGTGTTTTTCTGCCCAGGCTTCTCCTGTCTGACTTCCTTCTTGTGTCCGTAATAGGCGAGTCTGCCTTCCCGGAGCTCCAAACCTCGGTCAGAAGGGGAACCAGTCGCGTTCACTCTGCGCCGAGGTGCCGGCACAACTTCTGTGCCTGCCTCAGGAGTCAGCGCTGGGAACCCGCGTGGCTCCTCCAAACCTCGGTCAGAAGGGGAGCCAGCCCCGCCTAGTCAGCTCCGAGAGCTGCCCTGCGGAGGTGCCGGCGAAACTACTGCCCTGCGTGTCTCCTCCACTGGGAATCTTCTGCTCCTGAGCGACCAGAATTTGTCTGAAAGTGTGGCGTCCTCTAGTTCTATGAGCTTTAACTGCGAGCTGCAATCCCGAGATGTTAGCGATCGGCCATCTTGGATCGTTCTCCCTAATTTTTTTTTTTCTGATGTTTTGTTGAGATCGGGGTCTCACTATGTGGCCCAGGCTGGTCTTGAACTCCTGAGGTCAAATGATTCTCCCCCCTCAGCCTCCCAAAGTGTTTGGATTGGACCTGGCCTCTTTTACATTTCAAATGGATCTTATACATGTATAAACATGGGTTTATTGGCCAGGCGTGGGGGCTCATGCTGGTAATCCTAGCACTTTGGGAGGCTGAGGTGGGCAGATCACCTGAGAGTTCGAGACCAGCCTGGCCAATATAGTGAAACCCCGTCTCTACTAAAAATACAAAAATTAGCTGGGTGTGGTGGTGGACGCCTGTAATCCCAGCTACTTGGGAGGCTGAGGCAGGAGAATCGCTTAAACCCAGGAGGCAGAGGTTGGAGTTAGCCGAGATTGCGTCATTGCACTTCAGCCAGGTGACAGAGCGAGACTCCATCTCAACAAAAAAAAAAGGGTTTATTTAGAAGAAAGTGAACATCATTAACATTAAGTGATCATAGATTTTACTTTACTAAACTAAGCTTCTGTAGAGGTTTGTTCTCATGTGGTAAGATTGGATCAGGTACTTATAATGAATAATAATGGTATGATTTCTTTCAGATATGTTAATCAGCACACCCAGGGCACAGACAGTTGAAGAGCTTAATACTGACGAGGATCAAAAGGAGGAGTCAAATGGATTAAAAGAAGACATTCTGGACAGTTCATGTAATCATACTAATACTTTAAATGTAGGGGAGGAATTAAAATCAGGGGAAACACTGCTGGACCAATCTTAAAAATGTGCCTCAGTAACTTGATGCTTCATCCAGAAATATCACTGAAGGTGGTTAAGTTTCCATGAAGAGAAAATGTGTCTGTTAACTCACCATCCTGCAAGCTTGGTGTTACTATGCATTTTTCTTCTTTGAGTGAAAATCCTTAAGTAGTAAAAATTTTTACAGATTATTGTTTAAAATCTGGTATTTGTTTATAATTATCCTTGTCCCTTTAGCTAAATCTGTTCTCTTCAGTGTTTGTTTTTATGTAGTTATTTCTTCATAAAATAATTAGTAATCAGTTTCTTCTGCTCATCTGTTATTGAATGCCTTGTTTTCACTAAGTTGGAGGTTTTGTTTTTGTTTTTTATTGCTCCTTGCAGAGCAGGGCTAACCCGTGGACAGTGTACCCATAGTAGCCTGGGTGAAGTTTTAACGCGTACATATATATTGAATATTAATGTCAGTTTTTTTCAAGGAAGTAAAAATTATCTTAAAAGCTATCTACAGGCTTTATGGAAGGTTTTCATTGCTATTTAGTTCTGGAGTTTATACTTTTGGTAAATACAAGGCTTTTACATGTTTTTTAAGGAGTTGTTTTAATACTTAAAAGGTCACATGAAAGGCTGATATATTGCCTGACCCTCATAGGAAATAGAATAGTTCAAAGAATGCTTTTTTGGTAACTTACTGACTAGTTGGAGTAAAACTTGCAAAGTATCATGGGGAACACAGCATCTAAGGAGGATTCATAGGAAAGACTGCATTTAGTGGAGGAGATTCCAAGTACTGGGAAGCACATGTACAATCATGATAAATAACGACTGAGGGGATAAGGGAGATTTTAGGAATGATGATTTTGAGGCTAGAAGCGTTCGGGCCAAATTGTGAGAAGACCTGATTGGAGTTCTTCCTGCCAGGTAGAGGGATAATTACAAATAAGAAAGGTTAGCCTTAGGAAAGGCTCTCCCACCCCACCCTCTCACCTCTATATTTTGTGTGTGTGTGTGTGTGTGTGTGTGTGTGTGTGTGTGTGTAAAGGCTCTCCCACCCCCACTCACTATGTGTGTGTGTGTGTGTGTGTGTGTGTGCAAAGGCTCTCCCACCCCCACTCACTACTATATTTTGTGTGTGTGTTTGTGAGAAGGTGTCACTGTCACTCAGGCTGGAATATAGCAGCCCAATTCTAACTCACTGCAGCCTGAAAGTCCTGGGGCCCAAGCTATCCTCTTGCCTTAGCTTCCCAAGTAGCTGTGACTGCAGGCATGTATCACCATGCCTGGCTAATTTTTTAATTTTTGTAGCGATGGCGCCTCACTATGTTGACCAGGCTGGTCCTGGACTCCTGGCCTCAAGTGATCTTCCATGGCACTTGGCCTCTCACCTTCTTTTCCCTTGGGGAAAGGGAAGAATGATGGTGCTATAGTGGCTTCCATCTGCAAAGCCAGGACAGGCAGGCATCTTTTCTTCAGGGTTTCTGACTTCAGGTGGGGATAGGGAGTGAAAAAGATGGTTCGATTGAAAAACCAGGAAGTTGAGCACAAGGAGAACATCTGGGATGGGGCAGGAGGGGACTGTGGGCCTGCTGGGAACTGCCACAGGGATGGGCCAAGAGGCATGTGTATCAGGAGAACTGTGGCTAACTACAGCCATTAGGGGATCAGCTAGAAGATGGAGAGCAGTTTCAAGGTGCCACCAATGCCTACAGAAACTGCTTCCTCAAGAGGGCCTATTCCTGCTTCTCTCTACCCTCACAAAACTGTGTTAAATAACTGAGAAAGAAGAGTGAATTTTTTTAGAGACAGGAGTTTCACTCTGTTGCCCAATCTAGAGTGCAGTGGGGCAATCTCGGCTCACTGTAACGTTTGCCTCCCAGGTTCAAGCAATTCTTTGCCTCAGGCTCCCGAGTAGCTGTGATTACAGGCGCCCATGACCATGCCTGGCTACTTTTTTTTGTATTTTTAGTAGAGACAGGGTTTTGCCATCTTGGCCAGGCTGGTCTTGAACTCCTGACCTCATGATCCACCTACCTCGGCCTCCCAAAGTGCTGGGATTATAGGTGTGAGCCATAGTGCCCAGCCAAGAGTTAATTTTTCTAGTAGGGGGTTTGCTAGCAAAGTAACGTGTTCCCAACAAGGGGAAGGTCCGTGCACCTCATCCATGTGGGAAGGTGGGAAGGGAGGCCTGTGACATAGAACTTTCCCTGCACACCCTACCACCCGCCCTGTGTCCTGTTCCCAGCTAGTTCTGGAGACGAAGGGAAGGGTTGAGTCAAATAGGAAACAGGAGTTAAGTGGAGAGGTGGACTCAGAACTAAGTCTTACTATCTGAAAGTGACTGAATATTACTGGACAGATGTAAAAATCCATTTGTCCTATGACCCTAATGGATTCATAATTACTGGAAAAATAAAACATTTGAACTGATTTGAAACAAGATAACCAATAATTTTGGGCTTATTAAAATTATTAAAAAGGGGCCAGCAAGCTGCAGAGCCACCACTTACTGTCCACTCATTACTGAAAACTCAGTTAACAAAGTGACCTAATTATACTTCATTTAATGCAAGTTTAATGAATGAGAACATTTTACATGTATGTGAAATAGCTACCCAGTCCTGATCGACTAGAGTGACACACATTAAATGTTAAGTTTGAAGACTGTAAAACATTCACATGTGACAGCTCTTAGTGAAGTAAGAGTCTTTCATATTCCATAATTGTTTGAGACGTCCAGGAGAGCTAGGTCCTTTATCTCCTCTAGAAGTGTGTATAGGCTCCTGCCCTTTGTTTGGCAATATTCTTGATATTCTTCCTGAATGATGTTTACTTTGACTTCTTGGGCAAGCTGAGCTTCTTCCACAGATTTAGTTACTTCTTTCACTAACTCACTCTTCAGCAAGGGGGAACTCTGGTGAAAAAGTTCTGTATTTGGGATCTTGTATGGTTTGTTACTTATTATTTCAAGTCGGATGGTATCAGAATGGCAGCGTGAGGCCTGTACGGATATTCTTACCTAGCATAGAGAAGAAAATACATTACTAAATCATACTATTTGTTCTTTACATTTAAAATATTAATAATACTTAATAGAAATATAGACTTACGGTTACATGGTCAAACAAATGGAATGTAACAGATTCCCCGTCTGTTGTAGTAGAGGTAATTTTGTTTTGAAATCGTTGAAGGGATCCTGGTTTCCATTCAGAACGGCTGTCTGGGCCACATGAGATGACTAAACCATCTTTATTTTTTAGATAAGCAGCACCTTTTATCCCAAACCTATATTTTGGCCAGAATATAAATCCAGAGACAATGTATTCTTAGTACACAGATTTTTTTTTTTTTTTTTTTTTAGACAGAGTCTTGTTTTGTTGCCAGGAGCCAGGCTGTAGTGTAGTGGCGCAATCTCAGCTCACTGCAACCTCTCCCTCCCAGGTTCAAATAATTCTCCTGCCCCAGCCTTCCTGAGGAGCTGGGACTACAGGTGTGCGCCACCACACCCAGCTCATTTTTTTTTTGTAGTTTAGTAGAGACGGGGTTTCATCCTGTTGGCCAGGATGGTCTCCATCTCTTGACCTCGTGATCCACCCGCCCTGGCTGTACACAGATCTTATATGCTTATCTAGAATACTAGTTTTTCTCCTAGATTAAAAACAAATCACCTTTCCAAGAATTTATTTCACCTTAGCAGATGGAAACAAAGTATTTTGCTGGATTAGAAAGACCCTAAAATGGATATAGATGAATATATATATGTATTCCAATCTTCACTTTTTTTTTTTTTTTTGAGACAGAGTCTTGCTTTGTCACCCAGGCTGGAGTGCAGTGGCACAATCTTGGCTCACTGCAACATCTGCTTCCTGCATTCAAGCAATTCTCCTGCCTCAGCCTCCCAAGTAGCTGGGATTATAGGCACGCACCACCATGCCTGGCAACTTGTATTTTTAGTAGAGATGGGGTTTCTCCATGTTGGCCAGGCTGGTCTTGAACTCCTGACCTCAGGTGATCCACCCACCTCGGCCTCCCAAAGTGCTGGGATTACTGGCGTGAGCCACTGCACCTGGCCTCCAATCTTGACATTTATATTCTGAATTATACATTACATTATGTACATAGGGTAACAAGTTGCTTAAAATTTTTTTTTGTTTTTTTTATTTTTCTGAGATGGAGTCTTGCTCTATTGCCCAGGCTGGAGTGCAGTGGTGTGATCTCAGCTCACTACAGTCTTTGCCTCCCAGGTTCAAGTAATTCTCCTGCCTCAGCCTCCTGAGTAGCTGGGATTAATAGGCGCGTGCCACCACACCTGGCTAATTTTTGGATTTTTAGTAGAGATGGGATTTCACCATGTTGGTCAGGTTAGTCTTAAACTCCTGATCTTGTGATCTGCCTACCTTGACCTCCCAAAGTACTGAGATTAGAGGCATGAGCCACTGAGCCCAGCCTGTTTAAATAGTTTAATATATTATATCTAATATACGGTTTGTATTCTACACTTTTAGTTTAACTATGATTTCGTATGTGTCATTGCACTGGATGTAACATACCTTGGTATAAATACAAGCACACCATTTGTTCGAATTGAATAAATAACTCCATCAGATACGCAACGCTCCTCGGTGTCAGGGTCTTTGTCTTTGAAGTACATGCACTGGAAGAGCTCAGTAGACTGCTTCTGAGAATGCTGTGCTGCCTGTAAGAAGCACAACTCCAAAGCATTGTAACATTCCCCTGGCATTTCCCGAAGAAAAGAAATTCATATTCATTCAAAGGTGAGATTCTGTAAAACTATTAATATAAAAATTGTTCTCTTGTGTAATTTTTGTGAGAACTTAACCATCTAGTATTATCTCCTCAAAATGTCTTAGAAAATTGAATTATAAAATGAAACCCATTTATAGTTTATAGAAATTAGAGGTTAGCAAATTTGGGACATGTCCATCTTGGGAACAGGAAAAGTATCACACATGTCTTACTTGCCTTTCTTTTCAAGCCTGTTATACCAAAACCCTATTGGTGGATGTATAAATTAGCATTACCGATAAGGAGGCCAATTCAGTAATATGTATGAAAAGTTTTTTTCGTTCTTTTTTTTTTTTTTTGAGATGGAGTCTCACTCTGTAGGCCAGGCTGGAGTGCAATGGCGTGATCTTGGCTTCCTGCAACCTCCGCCTCCTGGGTTCAAGTGATTCTCCTGCCTCAGCCTTCCGAGTAGCTGGGATTACAGGTGTGCACCACCAGGCCTGGCTAATTTTTGTACTTTTATTAGAAATGTGGTTTCACCATGTTGGCCAGGCTGGTCTCGAACTCCTGACCTCAGGTGATCTAACTGCCTTGGCCTTGAAAAGTGCTGGGATTATAGGCGTGAGCCACTGCAGCTGGCCTTTTAAAGTTTCATTTGTGCATGCATATCTTTCAGCTCAGCAATTCCATTTCTAGGAATTTATCCAGGCAATCATTTGAAATGTCTGTATAAGTGTATCCACAAGGATGGTTGTAAATTGGATTGCTTAGAACAGTGCTAGGCTGGGCGCGGTGGCTCATGCCTATAGTCCCAACACTTTGGGAGGCCGAGGTGGGTGGATCACGAGGTCAAGAGATTGAGACCCTCCTGGTTAACATGGTGAAACCCTGCCTCTACTAAAAATACAAAATTAGCTGGGCATGATGGCACGTGCCTGTAGTCCCAGCTACTCGGGAGGCCGCGGCAGGAGAATTGCTTGAACCTAGGAGGCGGAGGTTGCAGTGAGCTGAGATCGCACCATTGCACTCCATTCTGGGTAACAAGAGCGAAACTCCGTCTCAAAAAAAAGAACAGTGCTGCCCAACAGAACTTTCTGCAATGATAGAAATGCTCTCTACCTGTGTTGCCCAATAGGTAGGTAGTCACTAACCACAAGTGGCCACTGAGTATGTGCAATGTGGCCAGTATGACTGAGGAACCAAACTTCTAGTTTTAAGTAGCCAACATGGCTAGTGCTACAATACTGCACAGCAGACAACTATAGCATTGGATACAGAAAATTACATTAAACATTTAGTTAGTTTCTAATTTCCTGTATTACCCAATGGTCTAGTTCTATGCTGGGCAATCTTGTAGCAACTAGTAATATGAAATAGAATAGAAAGCAGCTTCAAAACAATGATGTAACACGGTATGCTATCAATAACATTTCCATTACATGAAAAAAGATTTCAAACAGCAGGCATGGTATGATATTTTTATAAATAAAAATCTAAGCACTCTCTAGAATCATTGTTAGCCATGGGCAGTAACCTGTCTTCTCTTGTTTTTTGAAAGAGTCTCACTGTGCACTCAGAGTGCCCAGCCTAGAGTGCAATGGCACGATCTTGGCTCACTGCAACCTCTGCCTCCTGGATTCAAGCGATTCTCCTGCCTCAGCCTCCCGATTACAGGCATGTAATCGGGATTACAGGCATGTGCCACCATGCCCGGCTAATTTTTGTATTTTTAGTAGAGACGGGGTTTCACCCTGTTGGCCAGGCTAGTCTTGAACCCCTGACCTCAGGTGATCCACCCGCCTCAGCCTTCAAAGTGCTAGGATTACAGGCGTGAGCTACAGAGCCCAGCCCATATCTTTTTTTTTTTTTAAAGATGCATTCTCACTCTGTCACCCAGGCTGGAGTATAGTGGCACGATCTTGGCTCACTGCAACCTCTGCCTCCTAGGTTCAAGAGGTTCTCTTGTCTCAGCCCTCTGAGTAGCTGGGACTACAGGGGCACACCACCACGCCCAGCTAGTTTTTTATAGTTTTGGTAGAGTCGGGGTTTTACCATATTGGTCAGGCTTGTCTCAAACTCCTGACCTCAAGTGATATGTCTGTCTCAGCCTCCCAAAATGCTGGGATTACAGTGAATCTTTATATTTCCACCTTTTGGGAGGGAAAAAAACTAATAATCTACTGTCAAATCTCCCAATTCCAAAAAAGTTACCTGAGAACATCTGCAAATATAATGAAAGCACTGGTTAGAATAATTCTGGAATTTAATTTGCTAGAATGTATGATACTTCACTCTACTAGACAATGAAGCAGATACTCTTGTTAGCAAGAGATGACAGGTAAGAATTTGGAAATTCCCTCTTACTCGGTTTCTGTTGTTGATATGTCTGCATAACTCCTCAAGATCTTTGTTGCTGAACAAATTTCCCTTAATTTCCATTTTCTTTTCTTTTGAAATGGCTGCCATTAACAAGCGGTGTACTACAATATCTGAATATCTTCTTATTGGAGAAGTAAAGTGGGTATATTTATCTAATGCAAGACCTTCAGAAAGAAAGCAAAATGTCAAAATAAACAAATCTTTTAAAACAACTAGCTCAAAGTTGCAGCCCCACATAGGAACACAGTATGATTCACCATAATGATGGAACTCCTCCTCCGTGCAGGCTCCGGTGGAGAAATACAGGGCATTGGACATGGCCTGCGTGGCCATGGAGCGTAGCAGCCTGTTCACTATGGGATCGCTGGGGTCGTTCGCATTATCCAGAGAATCAGCCAGTGTTTTATTGGACCTGAGAAAGAACAGAAAAACGGTTAATCCCAGACAGTAATTTATAAGACAAAACTGAGGGGAACCCTTCGCTCATCTATCTGAATACCTTCATCTGCCAGTAAATTTATTTTGGACACATTTCAGAAGCAACTCTTCAACTATGGAAATCTAGTTTGCTTTACGGTTTAAACAAAGCAAGAGTGTCAGAATTTAAATAAATTTCTTAAGTAGTTAAAATAATGGGCTTGGTGTACAAGTAAAAGAAACTTAAATTAGTTTTTCTTTTTTAAAGATGTAGGAAGCATTCTATTCTCAAAATAATTTTTTATAGAGACAGTATCACTTTGTTGCTAGTCTCAAACTACTGGCCTTCAGTGATCCTCCTGCTTTGGCCTCTCAAAGTGCTGGGGTTACAGGATGGGAGCCACTGCATCCAGCCTCAAAATAATAATTTTAAAACACCAGGAAATATAGAGGTATTTAAAAATAAAGCTAATGATACAACATATAATTCTGTCCTATATTGTGGTTGGCTAAGGAAAAAGGGGGAAAGAAGAAATAGAGCATGTTGATGAATATAGAGGCACGGTGTTAAGTCGTCGCTATGTGAGCTTTCAAGTGTAATAGACTTGGATTCACATCTTGACTCTGCCCTGCCTGATTGTTAAATTATAGGCAAACTACTTAATCTCGTCAGACTTAACTGACTCATCCGTGAATACGAATGATGCTGCCATCACCTCAGCATTAAGAATTAACCAAGAGGGTGTCTGAAAGCCTTTGGCCCATGTGCTGGGCATGCACACAGCTCAACCAGTGACCACCAAACAAACATACTAGCACCTGAAGGCAGAAGCAAAAAAAAACAAACAACAAACCCTCAAAAAAAAAAGAACTGGAGTCTCACCATGTTGCCCAGGCTAAAAAAAACAGTAAATTTCAGTAAACAAATAAAAGATATGTTAATTAGTACCTGTTACTTGACAATACAATACTTTAAAAACTGTACTTTTTTTTTTTTAAGACAAACTGAAGCCAGAGTGCAGTGGCATGATCTTGGCTCACTTCAACCTCTGCCTCCCAGGTTCAACCAATTCTCATGCCTCAGCCTCCGAGTAGTTGGGATTACAGGAGTCTGCCACCAAGCCTGGCTCATTTTTGTGTTTTTTGTAGAGATGGAGTTTCACCATGTAGGCAAGGCTGTTCTTGAACTCCTGACCTCAAGTGATGTGCCTGCCCCAGCCTCCTAAATTGCTAGGATTACAGGCGTGAGCCACTGCACCCCACCTATGCTTAGTTTTTAATGAAAGAAGTATTTTATCCTAGAGATGGTGGGTAAAAATGTCTCAGTCAATGGAGGTTGGTACACTTTCACTGTTGGTATGGTATCTTATGATACTGTCACAAAGATGCTGCATTTAAAAAGTACTGAAATAGCCGGGCGTGGTGGCTCAAGCCTGTAATCCCAGCACTTTGGGAGGCCGAGGCGGGTGGATCACGAGGTCAACAGATCGAGACCATCCTGGTCAACATAGTGAAACCCCGTCTCTACTAAAGATACAAAAATTTAGCTGGGCATGGTGGCGCATGCCTGTAATCACAGCTACTCGGGAGGCTGAGGCAGGAGAATTGCCTGAACCCAGGAGGCGGAGGTTGCGGTGAGCCGAGATCGCGCCATTGCACTCCAGCCTGGGTAACAGGAGCGAAACTCTGTCTCAAAAAAAAAAAAAAAAGTACTGAAATAAATAGGATTACTTCTTGGTAACCTAAAGGGTAGATGCAAAAATCAAGGGGTAACTAACAGGTTCCCTACTGCTCTATTACAAATTGTAGTAGGTTGGCCGGGTGTGGTGGCTCAGGCCTATAATCCCAGCACTTTGGGAGGTTGAGGCAGGCATATCATGAAGTCAGGAGTTTGAGACCAGCTTGACCATGGTGAAACCATTCTCTACTAAAAATACAAAAATTAGGCGGCATGGTGGTGCATGCCTGTAATACCAGCTACTCAGGAGGCTGAGGCAGGAGAGTTGCTTGAACCTGGGAGGCGGAGGTTGCAATGAGCCAAGATCGCACCACTGCACTGCAGCCTGGGTGACAGAGGAAGACTCTGTCTCAAAAAAAGTTGTAATGGGTCAAAATTATGTATGAACGTCCAGTGTGGTGGCTCGTTCCTGTAATCTCAGCAGTTTGGGAGGCTGAGGCGGGTGGATCACTTGAGGTCAGGAGTTCAAGACCAACCTGGCTAGCATGGTCAAACGCTGTCTGTACAAAAGATACAATATATTGAGCTGAGGTTGGTGGCTCATGCGTGTAATCCCAGTACTGTGGGAGGCTGAGGCGGGTGGATCATTTGAGCCCAGGAGTTCTAGACCATCCTGGGCAACATAATGAAACCTGTCTCTTAAAAAAAACCACACAACAAAACAATATATTAGCTGGCTGTGATGGCGCATGCCTGTAGTTCCAGCTACTTGGGAGGCTGAGGCAGGAGAATTCCTTGAACCTGGGAGGTGGAGGTTGCAGTGAGCCAGGATTGCACCACTGCACTCCAGTCTGGGTGACAAAGCGAGACTCACACCACAAAAAAAAAACAAAAAAAAAACACCCAAACCCACATAAGACAAAAAACCTCCACAAAACCCAGAAAACCAAGACATAAAATTATGCCTAAATAAAGTTGTTTAAAGTCTCTATACATATCAATGAAGAGAGAAAAATGTCTCTTCAAAAATGAAGAGAGCCATGAAGTTTTCTCTTTTAGGTCAACGATCTGGCTGTCACATTTGAAGAAGGGACTGTAAGATAAATATACAACATGCCCCTCCATTCCTCTGCCCCATCAAAAGAGGAATACCGTGTATCTATGAAGAAGCCTTTGGCTTTTGCACATTCCTGGAGTTCTGAGAAGAACTCCTGGTGTGGAGGAGGGTGCTGGCGCAGCAAGGCCTGATGAGGGAAGCTCTCCCAGATCTTCTTGGCCACCCAGTGGTTGGCCAGGATCATGCATTCGGCCACTGTCTCATGGACTTCCAGGGGCTGCTTGGGGATGAGGTCGTGAATATTCTTTTTCTCATCTAGCTGTACGTGAACCTCCACCCCTTCCAGTTCCAGGGCACCACATCCGTCTCGTTTAGCTCTGACATGGCGAGCTATGTCAGTCAGCTTTCCAATTGCCCACACTAACTCCTCCAGCTTGGCTTGTCTGCTCTTCTCATCCAAGTCTCTGAATTCTGGAATATCATCAACAATGCTGAAGTTTCCATCCAGTAGTTCCTGGGCTGCTTCATAGAACAGTTTGTATGCTGATCGAATAATGGTTCTGCCATACCACACTTTCTTAATTTCATAAGAGGTTTTATCCAATTCCCACATGATGCTTACAGCATACCTGTAAAACCAGTAACACTGACATCACTATTCAATTCATTTTTTTTTTTTGAGACAGAGTCTTGCTCTGTCACCCAGGCTGGAGTGCAGTGGTGCGATCTTGGCTCACTGCAACCTCTGCTTCCTGGGTTCAAGTGATTCTCCTGCCTCAGCCTCCTGAGTAGCTGTGACTCTAGGCGTGTGCCAACATGCCCAGCTAATTTTTGTATTTTTAGTAGAGATGGGGTTTCATAGTGTTAGCCAGGATGGTCTCAATCTCCTGACCTTGTGATCTGCCTGCCTCGGCCTCCCAAAGTTCTGGGATTACAGGTGTGAGCCACCACACCAGCCCTGGTTGTTTTTTGTTTTTGTTTTTGAGACAGAGTCTTGCTCTGTCACCCAGGCTGGAGTACAATGGCATGATCACTGCTCACGGCAGTCCCAATCTCCTGGGCTTGAGCAATTAATTCTCCTGCCCAAAGTGGTGGGATTATAGGTGTAAGCCACCATGCCTCACTTAATTCTATTTTTGAAGCAAGTAGAATTTAACCTAACTGTAACTTAAAAGAAATCACAATGCTGCAAGCTTTTGGTTTGATATGTCATTCCAACCACCCTACCATTAAATCAAAAAATATTTTAAATTAAAACAACAAAGTTAGACTGGGTTCTGTTGATCTCTGAACAAATTTCAAATGAGTTTATATGTGACATTACAAACCCTGCCTTATGTCCTCCATTTTGATTAGAAAAGCAAGACACTGATACAGTCCAGTCTATTTAGCTCCTGTGTAAATTAGAGCAAGTCTTGCAGATCCTACAGGATGACACTTAACTGTGACATCAATCTCGATGATGGTTAAATTAGCAAAACATTTATTTAGTAAAAAACCTCTTTGCCACCAAATCATTTTATTTAAAAATGTAAATATTTTCAACTTATAAAAAACAGGGCAAATTTTCCTAATCTGTAAAGAGCTTTTACAAATTAATAATTGATCTTAAACCCAAAAGAAAATGGGCAAAGAATATGTAGTTCACAGAAAGGGATACATAAGTGACTGTTAAACATACTAAAAAATGGTTATCTTTAAGCCAGGCGCAGTGGCTCAGGCCTGTTATCCCAGCACTTTGGGAGGTCGAGGCAGGTGGATCATGAGGTCAGGAGTTCAAGACCAGCATGGCCAACATGATGAAACCCTGTCTCTACTAAAATACAAAAATTAGCTGGGGCATGGTGGCGCATGCCTGTAATCTCAGCTCTCTAGAGGCTGAGGCTGAGTTCAAACTCCTGTTTGAACCAGGACCCAGGAGGCAAAGGTTGTAGTGAGCAGAGATCGCACCACTCCACTCTAGCCTGGGCTATAGTGAGACTCTGTCTCAAAAAAAAAAAAAAAGGCCGGGCGCGGTGGCTCAAGCCTGTAATCCCAGCACTTTGGGAGGCATAGGCGGGTGGATCACGAGGTCAAGAGATCGAGACCATCTTGGTCAACATGGTGAAACCCCGTCTCTACTAAAAATACAAAAAATTAGCTGGGCATGGTGGTATGTGCCTGTAATCCCAGCTACTCGGGAGGCTGAGGCAGGAGAATTGCCTGAACCCAGGAGGCGGAGGTTGTGGTGAGCCGAGATCGCGCCATTGCACTCCAGCCTGGGTAACGAGCAAAACTCCGTCTCAAAAAAAAAAAAAAGTTAGCTTTATTCCTTTTATGGTAATGTAAATTAAAACCACTCTAAGATACCATTTTTAATGTATCAAATTGGCAAAGATAAAAAAATACAACATATTGTGTTGGCAAATCTGGGAAAATAAGCACTCTCATGTTAGCGGCAGGAATATAATTGATGTAACCTTTAAGGAGGGCAATTTGATCATATTGATCTAAACACAAATGCAGAAACTCTTGACACAGAAATCCCATAATCACACATGGGAATTTCTCTTTCACATATACTGTACTTTAAAAAGTGTGAAATGGGTGGCTTACATCTGTAATCCCAGCACTTTGGGAGGCCAAGGCAGGAGGATCACTGGAGCGCAGGAGTTCAAGACCAGCCTAGGCAACATGTGAAACTCTGTCTCAAAAAATAAAAATAAAAACAATAATGGAAATGAAAATGTGAAATGACTTATATTCAAAGTTAACTATGTATAGCTTTGTTTATAATACCAAAGGATTGAAAACTATCCAAATTTCCACAGATAGTGCAACTGTTATTAATATGGAATGATCTCCAAGATACCATTCAGCTTTGCTTTTTTTTTTTTTTTTGAGATAGAGTCTTGCTCTGTCATCAAGGCTGGAGTGCACTGGCAAGATCTTGGCTCACTGCAACCTCTGCCTTCCAGGTAGCTGGGACTACAGGCATGTGCCACCATGTCAGGCTAATTTTGGTAGAGATGGGGTTTCACCATGCTGGCCAGGCTGGTCTCGAACTCCTGACCTCAAGTGATCCACCCACCTCGGCCTCCCAAAGTGCTGGGATTACAGATGTGAGCCACCGCACCTGGCCTGATTTTTTTTTTTTTAAAGGAAGGTGCTAAATGGTGTATTTATATGATGCCACCATTCGTGTAAAAAAAGGATCATATATGCATATTTGTGTATTATATCTAGGAAAACTAATACAGAACTGGCAAATGAGGGAAAGTGATAGAGAGGAACCTTTCATTAAATACCTCTTGGGACCTATGAGTTTGGGCCTATATGATTTCTATTACCTATTCAAAGAGAAACATAAACTTTATTTAACCTCAACGAATGAATAAACAAAAACTCCCAAGTAAATGATCCTTATGCCAAACAACTTCAACCAGGGAATGCATAAGCACAAAGCTACACAACATTTGTTCTCAGATTTTAACTGACTTTAAAAAGCCAGCAAAAGAGGGAGACGCAGTCCCACCGCTAACAGATGGAAGAGAGGAGAGGAAGGTCAGGGAAGGCTGGAGAAATAAAGCTGCCTAAAAGTAAGTGGTGTGGGGATGGGGTTGGGGTGGTGTTGAGAGGTCAGATGGGAGACACAGGGCCAGGATGGGGCGTAGCAGAGAAGAAAAAATAGGGCAGGAGTAGGCAGCGTTGGGAGTCACAGAAGAGCCAGGACAAGCTTTGAAGACAAAAGCCATAAACTCACCTATCAACGCCTCCCAGGAGGGAACACAAATCAGCACTGAGGATGGAAGGCAGCATGTCGTAACGACGATCCGCTAAGTAATAAGTGGTGGCCCTGTGAATGATACACACGCGGCAACGTGACCTTCAGTGGGGAGAAGCGGAACTGCTGACTGTGTGGACCACAGGGAGGTAAATGGCCAAAATGTCACTACAGATTCCCCAAGGCTGCTGCTGTTTCATAAAGTGCAGCAGACTGGGTAATAAAACGATTCCCACGGTCCCACTTTTCTAAGTGAGACTGCTTTGGGCTGAATATTCTTCTACTGATACGAGAAAGAAAGGGCAAGTGACATGAATCTTCACTGAATAAGAAAAATTGGAGAGTAATGATCCAGTGTTTATATAAAACAGTATATTACATGAAAATTTAACCCATTTCGATTTAGTAGGAAACATGGGAAAAGGTTATGTTAAAAAGGAAAGGTAAATCAACCGAGGTACTGTTTCTCTAAAGGAAAACGGGGAGTGGACCTCAACTTTTTTTTTTCTGAAAGGGACCTTCAGAATTGTACAAATATGAGATCTTTTTTTGAACACCTGAAACTAGTACAGACACAAAATATACAGTCACATACACACAACCATAGTGTGATTTCAAATCGTAATACCTTGTTCTAGCTTCAATATCAATATAAGAATTTGGTGCCACAAAGTGTGTCACATCTGCAATGTGGACCCCAAGTTCCAGGTTGCCATTGTGTAAAGTTCTGACTGAGAGTGCGTCATCCACATCTTCACAACCTTTGGGGTCAATGCTGAACACAAGATGGCTTCTCCTCAAGTCTTTACGTTCTCGTTCCTCTTCAGGACTCACCTTCCAGGGATTTTCTGGTGTGTTCACTGGCATCTCACACATCTGTATGAGAGGCCAAATATTCAGCAATTCATGCACCACAGATTTCTATAAAAATCCATTCTCTAATATTCTCAATGTGACCTCATACAAATTCGCTGATTCTCAATTACCTTCTGCGTCAACCTATGCTGGCTTCCTTTGAGCAATAATTGTTTATTAGTTGCCTCGGATGTCTTGGGTACGGTGCTGGGTTCTGGAAAGTCAGGAGTCAACAAGAAAAGTTCCCCACCCCCGATGACCCATAGAGTTGGACAGAAGATGCCCCACGACGTCCAGCCTGTTTAGTTACAGGGGCTTGGAATGAGAGTACAACATGCAACTCATTTTCAAACGATCTGTTTGTCTAAATGTAGTTGAGCTGTAAATTTAAGCCTTGAAAAAATAATAAACATGTCCCAAATATTAAATGTTTACCCCTTAAAGATAATTTTATACAGGACCTATCTAGGGCATTTTCTCTCCACTATTATCTATTTAAGCCATCAATTTGCAGCTAAGTAGGCTAAAAGGGAAGAGAAAGTTCCAGTCCTGTGATGTCTAGCCCACACTTTATTTTACTGTAACGTTTTCACTAAGAGCTGCCAAACAAGTCAACAAATCATTTCCAGAAACTAATGTTAAATATAAAAATTTAATGATGTAAAATATTCTAAAATAATTTACTGTTCTGTGAAAAAGTATAATGAAAATAAGAACACCTAGACACTCCTTATGTCAATGCAAATGAGTCCAATTTTTCGAGAGAACAATATGCTACTATATATCAAAAGCTATTTAAAGCTTTTATACCCTTTGACTTGGTAATCTCACTTTAAGGATTACATTCCAAGAGAATGACAAAAAGAAATTAAAAAAACATGTCTATAAAAATGTTTGAAGTAACTTTTTTTTTTTTGAGATGGAGTCTCACTCTGTCGTCCAGGCTGCAGTGCAGTGGTGCAATCTCGGCTCACTGCAACCTCCGCCTCCCGGGTTCAAGTGATTCTCCTGCCTCAGCCTCCCGAATAGCTGGGACTATAGGTACACACGATAATTTTTTTTTTTTTTTTTTTTGAGACGGAGTTTTGCTCTTGTTACCCAGGCTGGAGTGCAATGGCGCGATCTCGGTTCACCACAACCTCCACCTCCTAGGTTCAGGCAATTCTCCTGCCTCAGCCTCCCGAGTAGCTGAGATTACAGGCACGCGCCACCATGCCCAGCTAATTTTTTGTATTTTTAGTAGAGACGGGGTTTCACCATGTTGACCAGGATGGTCTCGATCTCTTGACCTCATGATCCACCTGCCTCGGCCTCCCAAAATGCTGGGATTACAGGCTTGAGCCACTGCACCCAGTCTTTTGTATTTTTTAGTAGAGATGGGGTTTCACCATGTTGGCCAGGCTGGTTTTGACGCCCAATCTTGTGATCCACCCACCTAGGCCTCCCAAAGTACTGAGATTAACAGGCATGAGCCACCACACCTGGCCTACATTTGTTTTTTATAATACTGAAAAATTAAACCGCTGAATGCCCAGCAACTGAGAAATGCTTAAGCAAACTAGGGTACATCGATATTCTGTAATTCACCATAACTATTAAAATAAGTAGGCTATGTCTATATATAAAAATAATTTTAAGTGAAAGAAGCAGAAGAGAAATTAGTGTGTGTACATGACAAAAGAGTCATGCAAGAATAATACAGAAGATTTATGAGGGTTTTAAAAGATCATAGAGCGATGGAAATAGCTGATGTTTTATGTTTATGGGCTTTTTGTTTTCTGTAAAGGTCA
This sequence comes from Leontopithecus rosalia, assembly GCA_028533165.1. Lineage (NCBI taxonomy): Eukaryota > Metazoa > Chordata > Mammalia > Primates > Cebidae > Leontopithecus > Leontopithecus rosalia. The sequence continues at coordinate 9,752,368 of CM052655.1, read as the reverse complement.
CAAAGTGTTTCATAATGAGCATAATTTTTGACCCATGGGTTGGAGATGTATGGATCCCAGGAATCCGCTCCCTGCAGCTTTATGTGGCCTCCGGTTAGATGGTTTGGACAGAGAGTGGAGCTCAGTTGGGTCTGAAACTAGGTATCCTTGTAGTTACTGGGGATGGGTGTACACTGACTATAAGACACTGACATATCGTTTTTAAGCCCAGCTGGAAAACAGAAAAATTGGAGAGCGTGAGGCTATAGAAAACCAATTCTACACTTGAAGCTGACTTCAGTTGGGTCCAAATACAGAATAAAGAGAAGTGAGATTTTTCCATTTTCTGTGGCTTTTCCCGGTGGGTTGTTACATAGCACAAAGATTTTTCTTTCTTTCTTTCTTTTTATTATTATTTTTTAAATTTACCCAGAAGACAGAATGCCTCCTCTAATAAGATTTGTTTTTTTGTTTTTTTTTTTGAGACGGAGTTTCGCTGTTGTTACCCAGGCTGGAGTGCAATGGCGCGATCTCGGCTCACCACAACCTCCGCCTCCCGGGTTCAGGCAATTCTCCTGCCTCAGCCTCCTGAGTAGCTGGGATTACAGGCGTGCGCCACCATGCCCAGCTCATTTTTTGTATTTTTAGTAGATACGGGGTTTCACCATGTTGACCAGGATGGTCTCGATCTCTTGACCTTGTGATCCACCCACCTTGGCCTCCCAAAGTGCTGAGATTACAGGCTTGAGCCACCGCGCCCAGCCAAGATTTGTGTTTCTTAATGATGAAACAAACAACAACAAAAGCAAAAAGAAAATGTCATTAGATCAAAGGCTTCTGGAAAATCAGACCTGAGCTTCTGAGAAAGGGACAACTGAAATACTGTTTTCCACCAGGATGGTTGCAATTTCCCCTTCCAGATCTCTGATTCTTCCTAAAACACGCACAAAGTGTCCATTTGGATACACAGATGTGGATTCCCAGGAATCGATGCGCACGACCACCCTGAAGTCCTGCACAAAGGGAAAAAATAAAACACAGCTGAGTACCCAGGTAAGTGGGTCAATTAGAGGCATCAAACAAACAAGAGGCAAAGAGAAGTGGGTTCCAAAGAGAGTGGCCAATGGCAGGAAGCAGTGCACAGTAGGGTTCTTTCGTTTTTCACTCTTCCTATTTCTAAAGTGCCAGATGGTATGAAATGCATGGCCCAGGGCTGGGCGCGGTGGCTCAAGCCTGTAATCCCAGCACTTTGGGAGGCCGAGGCGGGTGGATCACGAGGTCAAGAGATCGAGACCATCCCGGTCAACATGGCTAAACCCCGTCTCTACTAAAAATACAAACAATTATCTGGGCACAGTGGCGCGTGCCTGTAATCCCAGCTACTCAGGAGGCTGAGGCAGGAGAATTGCCTGAACCCAGGAGGCGGAGGTTGCAGTGAGCCGAGATCGCGCCATTGCACTCCAGCCTGGGCAACAAGAGCGAAACTCCATCTCAAAAAAAAAAAAAAAAAAGAAATGCATGGCCCAGTGCTTTGAAGGGAGGTATTACCTCTTTGCATCAATGAAGAGGACTCGAAAATTTAGTCTGCCAAAGAGAACTGATTGTAATACATTCTAGCTAACACTTACAACACAAGGAGAAAACTCAATTATGGATGGTCCAGATTAAGTTTTAAAACAACAATCTTAATGTTTCATGTGTGGCAGGAAGCTCCTAATTTCCTTGAAGTCTTTTTTTTGAGATGGAGTCTCACTCTGTCATTCAGGCTAGAGTGCAGTGGGAGTGTCTTGGCTTACTGCAGCCTCTGCCTCCTGGGTCAGCCTCTCAAGTAGTTGGAATTACAAGTAGTTGATCCTCCTGCATCAGCCTCTCAAGTAGTTGGAATTACAAGTGTGTACCACCATGCCCAGTTAATTCTTTTTTTTTTTTTAAGTAGAAATGGGGCTTCACCATGTTGGCCTGGCTGGTCTTGAACTCCTGGCCTCAAGTGATCCGCCTACCTTGGCCTCCCAAAATGCTAGAATTACAGGCATGAGCCACTGTGCCTGGCCTCTTTGAAGACCTCCTAAGATGGTCTCTGGTGGAGAAGAAGGTATCAGTGTAAACTGAATCCCCACTACCCAAAAATTCCAGCAAACCGTGGGAACGGAAAACAGGGTAACTGTTTTAATGGCTGCAACTGGCCTGCAGAACCTGCAATAAGGCTTCAAGATGTAAAAAGCACAATGGCCAGGTAACTGGCTGGAGACATCCTCCTTTAGTGTCTCATTTACAAACTGTAAAATATCAAAGGGAATTAAATTGGCCAATGCCCATACTCTTTGACACAGTAAAGGTTAATTTCTGACTTTCTTGTTTATGTCTTCTCTCCAGTGCTATATTCCTTTATAGATAATCAATTCTGTGAAGTACCACTACATCATCCCTACAGGGCAGAGTGATCGTATTTCTATATTGCTTGCTGGAGGAAAGCTTGTTAGTGTTGGCAAAGTGTACCTATTGAAAGTTTCTGTGTTGGACAGCTGGATAATGTATGTTCTCTCTGGTTGTCCTACACAGCTCTTTCTAGGACAATTTCTCTCTGGCCTGAATTTATTAACCACAGACTATTTAATGGATAGTTCTCATATATTTAAAGTTTTTAAAAAAATAGAATTTTGGGGCTGGGCACGGTGGCTCATGGCTGTGATTCCAGCACTTTGGGAGGCCAAGGTGGGAGGACTGCCTGAGGTCAGGAGTTTAAGACCAGCCTGTGCAACAAAGCTGGACCCCATCTTTACAAAAAATGAATTAAAAAACGAACAAACATGTCTGGGCATGGTGGCTCATGCCTGTAATCCCAGCACTTTGGGAGGCGGAGGTGGGTGGATCATGAGGTCAGGAGTTTGAGACCAGTCTGGCCAAGACGGTGAAGCCCCGTCTCTACTAAAAATATAAAAATTAGCCAGGCAGGGTGGCAGTTGCCTGTAATCCCAGCTACTCAGGAGGCTGCGGCAGGAGAATTGCTTGAACTCAGGAGTGGAGGTTGCAGGGAGCCGAGATCATGCCACTGCATTCCAGCCTGGGCAAGAGTGAGACTCCATCTTGAAAAAAAAAACCACACCCAAAAACACATCCCAGTATTTTGGAATGCCAGATGCCATCAATAATTTACTTCCTTATATGCAAAGGAATTAATGACGCTTTCTGGTACTGCAAAAAAGCCGGCAAAGAACGGAGAAGAGTAGAGATCCCACAGTAGAGGCAGAATGCCAGCTACCTGGAGGGCTTCTGCTTGTTGAGTGCTAATTCGAATTTTGGGAATTCTGTAATCCCAAGGTGTAACCAGGATTTTCTGAGCATTTTTGCCCTGAGATTGGACCTCTTCTTTGGATGGAAATGTAACCACATAATCCCGCCAGTTCTTCTGAAGTATGCCCACCACTCGACCTTTGAGAAAACAGAACAAGGCATTAATTGGTTAGGTGCCACCTATCTGGACTCTGACCACCTCAGCAGTAAGGAAAAGAACAAGAAATACGGTGTCCTATTTTTTTTTAGCACATCCACCCAAATCAAGAATGTTTTTGAAAGGAAGCTTTTATTAACAATAGTAACAGCTGGGTGTGGTGGCTCATGCCTCTAATTCCGGCACTTTGGGAGGCTAAGGTGGGTGGATCACTTGAGGCCAGGAGTTCAAGACCAGCCTGGCTAACATGGTGAAATCCTATCTGTAATAAAAGTACAAAAATTAGGCTGGATGTAGTGCCTCATGCCTGTAATCCTATCTGCTTGGGAGGCTGAGGTGGGACGTGCCTGAACCTGGGAAGCAGAGGTTGCACTGATCCAAGACGGCACCACTACACTCCAGCCTGGGCAACGGAGTGAGACTCTGTCTCAAAAACAAACAAAACACACACACACAGACACAACAACAACAAGAAAAGATATGTTTATCCTCATTAGTTTAGTGGTTAAAAAAAGAAAAAAAAAGATATATTTAAAAATTTTCCTTCTTAGTATTTTAAAGATGGATAATCTAAAAACGCTTTTGAGCCGAGATTGTGCCACTGTACTCCGTATTGAAAGAAGTTCCTTTTTCCTTCCTTCTTTCCCTCCTCCCTCCATCCCTCCCTCCTTCCTTTCTTCTCTCTTTCTCTCTCTCTTTTGAAACACTATCTCACTATGTTGCCCAGGCTACAGTGCACTAGCTATTCATAGGCATTATGACAGTGCACACAGTCGTAATGGATTGAGCTCCTGGGCTCAATCCATTCTCCCTGGTAGCTGGGTCTATAGGCACGTGCCATCATGCCCAGCAAAGATGGTAAATTTTTTTGTTTTTTTGAAATTCGGTTTCACTCTTGTTGCCCAGGTTGGAGTACAAAGGCACAATCTCCACTCACTGCAACCTCCACCTCCCGGGTTCAAGTGATTCTCCTGCCACCCTAGCAGCTGGGATTACAGGCACCCAACACCACGCCCGGCTAATTTTGTATTTTTTTAGTAGTGACGGGGTTTTGCCATGTTGGTCAGGCTGGTCTTGAACTCCTGACCTCAGGTTGTCCATTCACCTTGGCCTCCCAAAGTACTGAGATTCCAGGTGTGAGCCACCACGCCCAGCCAAAGATGGGTAACTTTTTTTTTTTTGAGACAGAGTCTTGCTCTGTTGCCAGGCTGGAGTGCAGTGACGCGATCTCTGCTCACTGCAACCTCCGCCTCCCGGGTTCAAGCAATTCTCCTGCCTCAGCCTCCCGGGTAGCTGGGACTACAGGCGCACGCCACCATGCCCAGCTAATTTTTTTGTGTGTTTTTAGTAGAGACGGGGTTTCACCATGTTGGCCAGAATGGTCTCGATCTCTTGACCTCGTGATCCGCCCACCTCGCCCCCCACAAAGTGCTGGGATTACAGGCTTGAGCCACCACACCTGGTCAATGGATAACTTTTTAAATAACATTGTCAAAATGCTGTCTCTTCCATGGGGCCTGAGGTAACATTTATAATCCACTCGTCCCATTTTCTCTCTTTTGCCATTATCTTATCAATCTCAAATTTTAGTGAACTGGGAAAAGTCAATGATTCTCACCTTGTTTTAAACCATGCCCTCAACTGCACATTTTCAGTCTTTCTTGCCTTCTCTCACTAGCCAACCTCATTTGATCCATTTTCCATAGCAAAGTAAACAGATCATAAGACTCATACACAACATTTCAGTTATCACTGACTGAAGCTGAGACCAAACTTTAACGGTTAAAAGTGTTATCTTTTTCCTTTTTTCCCCGCAAATATTGAGCTCCAACCAGGTATAAGATTTTGTTCTAGGTATAGGGAATATAGCAGCATCATAACATGCAAAGTCCCTGATTTCATGGGGTTTATATAAAATCAGTTTGGGTATCTGTGGGGGTGGAAAATAGAACAAAAAAAGTGAAGCTGTGACAGTTGCCAAGAAGAAACAAGGTAGGGTAAGGTGACCAAGAGTGACAGAGGGTCAGAAGCAGCAGCAACGTTAAATAAAGTGACTTCAGTGAAGTGAGGAAAACAGGAATGAGGGTGTTGGGGAAAAGCTGGATCCACGTGGTGGAAAGAACAAGTCATAGAGGCAGCTGGAGCAGAAGGAAAAAGAGGAAAATGGCAGAAGGTGGCCTTAGCTGGGGGGACCCTGTAGGCCACGGTAAGGACTTTGGATTTTATTCTGAGCGAAGCAGGAAGCAGCCATTGAAGAGTTTTGAGCAGAGAAATGACAGAAGCCAACTCTCGCTTTCCTTTTTTTTTCTTTTTTTCAGAGAGAGTCTCACTCTCTTGCCCAGGCTGGAGTGCAGCGGCGCCATCTCGGCTCACTGCAACCTCCGCCTCCTGGGTTCAAGTGATTCTCCTGCCTCAGCCTCCCGAGTAGCTGGGACTACAGGCGTGTGTCACCGCGCCTAGCTAATTTTTAGTAGAGACAGGGTTTCACCATATTGGCCAGGATGGTCTCCAACTCCTGACCTCAAGTGATCCATCTACCTCAGCCTCCCAAACTGCTGGGATTACAGGTGTAAGCCACCACACCTGACTCCCCAACTCACTTTCTCAAGGATCATTGTGCCTCCGAGTGGAGAAAAGACTACACCAGGAGGGGGAAGGGTGGGAGCAGGGAGAGCAGCCAGGAGGCTGCTGAGATAGTCCTGAGGTGCCAGTGGACTGAAGCGGGAGAGCTGTGGGGGAAGTGTGGCAGGTGGCTGAATTCAGGCCACGCATTAGAGTTGGAGCTGCCAGCATTTGCTGATCAGTGAAACAATAACCCCAAGGTGTCTTGGGTTGATGAATTTGACCTTTACTGAGACTGGGGAACACTCTGGGAAGAGCAGGTCTGGGGGTAAAATCAGGAGTCTGCATGGGACAGGTTAAGTATGAGAAGCCATTAGACATTCAGGGGAAGATGTCAAATAGACCACTGAGTAAACAAAACCGGAAGCTGAAGAAGGACTGGAGATACAAAATCAAATGACTGCAGGAGATCCCCGAGAGAGAGAGTGCAGAGAACAGGGGATTCAGCATGGGGCCCTTGCACATCCAAGAGGACAATGAGATGGAGAGCCAGGAGAGGATCTGGGAAGAGCAGCCAGCGGGTGGGAGAACCGAGAGAAGTCCAAGGCAAGGCAGAAGCCCTCTAGCCAAATGCTGCTGACCGTTCCAGCTGATGGGGGCCGACCAGTGCTCTGGCAATGGGATCATTGGTGACCTTGGAAAGAACAACTTGAATGGAGAGTAGGGGTTGGGAGATGTCACAATGGCAGGTACGAGAGGCCAACAGGGAGGAAGAGAAAACATGGAGTTAACCATACTTTCATGATAAGAGGCAGTAGCTGAAAGGGACATGGGACCCAGAGAGGATTTTTGGTTTGATTTTAAGATGGAAGCCATTACAGCATGTTTGGGTGCTGATGAGATGCAATAAACCTGCAGAGAGGGGAAACTGATGATGGAGGGGCAGAGACTATATCTCGTGTTAGAAACTATTATTCTAAACCTGTGACTATAGTTAATAACAATGTACTGTATTCTTGAAAATCACTGAGAGAGTAGCTCTTAAGTGTTTTCACCACACAGTGTGTGAGGTTAATACAGAGGTTAATTAGCTCAGTCTAGCCATTCTCCAATGTATTATATCAAAACATCATATGATAGACAATAAATACACAGTTTTTATTTGTCCATTTAAATTAATTAATGAATTAAATAAAGGCAGTATTCCTGGCTTGCTAAAGAGAAGAAAAATGTAATTCCACAAGAAAAATGGACACTGGAGTGGCTCTCCAGCGGGCTCACCCGTAGGCATGGGCTCACTTGGGGATTCGCCCAAGGCTTTGTCGTCACTGTCATTCTCACACAGGGCTGCGGTCCTTCCTTTCCATTCATTTTTAGGGAGCAGCTCCACAACTACCACATCCCCATGAATCGAGCGGTTTCGAGCCTTCATCCCGTGGATTAGGATGTCACTGACTAAATCTGTGTTTGGGGCAGCACAGAAAAAATTCCATAAAGCTAGGGGAATGTCACACCAGTGAGGCATTTCGTGCATAATATATTCCAAGTCTAATCAGCACTCCTGCAAATAAAGCTTCTTCCTTTCAAAGGTGAAGTCAAACTTCTTTCGTTCTGCAGGTTAGGAATGAAGAATTGCTGGCACTGTGTCATACTGTATAATGAGCTTTCCTGAGTGCCACCCTCAATCATCTTTTAAAAAATACTCCCTCCCGCCGGGCGCGGTGGCTCAAGCCTGTAATCCCAGCACTTTGGGAGGCCGAGGCGGGTGGATCACGAGGTCAATAGATCGAGACCATCCTGGTCAACATGGTGAAACCCCGTCTCTCCTAAAAATACAAACAATTATCTGGGCATGGTGGCACGTGCCTGTAATCCCAGCTACTCAGGAGGCTGAGGCGGGAGAATTGCCTGAACCCAGGAGGCGGAGGTTGCGGTGAGCCGAGATCGCGCCATTGCACTCCAGCCTGGGTAACAGAAGCGAAACTCTGTCTCAAAAAAAAAAAAAAAAAATACTCCCTCCCACTTCACCACCTTTTAAAAAGGTGTTAGTTCCCTGCATGCAATTATGTGAGCCTTTGCTGGAATTCTGCCCAATACCTTCAGGATCCTGGACCACAGCCAAGGGAGTGGTCAGTGGGCTGAGGAACTATAAATAAGGCAGAACCAACAGGGAGAATTCTGACTAGCAAAGGCCCATGGAAAGCCAGTTGCTCGCCAGGCACGGTGGCTCACGCCTATAATCCCAGCACTTTGGGAGGCTGAGGCGGGTGGATCATGAGGTCATGAGATCGAGACCATCCTGGTCAACATGGTGAAACCTTGTCTCTACTAAAAATACAAAAAATTAGCTGGGCATGGTGGCGCACACCTGTAGTCCCAGCTACTCAGAAGGCTGAGGCAGGAGAATTGCCTGAACCCAGGAGGCGGAGGTTGCGGTGAGCCGAGATCGCGCCATTGCACTCCAGCCTGGGTAACAAGAAGGAAACTCTGTCTCAAAAAAAAAAAAAAAAAAAAAAAAGAAAGCCAGCTGCTCATTCTCCCTCGACCCAACCATGCTCCTTTGACTAGCAGGGTTTCTTTCTCATCCTGTCATTACAAAACTAAGAACTACACCTGATTATGATATAGCTTATTTACACATTTTTTTCATTTTTATTACTTAAAAAAATTATTCCACTAAAGTAATATATCGCATTGAGGCAGCACAGAGCAATATTTTAAAATCACAGCCAAACTGCCTTGGCTACAAGTTCAGCTCCACCACTTACCAGGTGTGTGACCCTGGGCAAATTACTTTGCTTCTCTGTATTGTAGTTTAAATTTAATATGATAAAATCAGAAATTATAGAAAAACAACCAACTAGGGGAAAACCCCCCATAATCCCACATACACAGTGTATATAGGCAGACAGGACAGGGTACATCTGACATGACAATCTCAACTTTGCTTTCTTCATTGTATAACGTCAGAAAAGAGTAGTATGGAAATTGATGTAAGGTTTATACTGAACCTGAATCTTTGCTGCTGGCTCCTTGAAGTCGAACAAAAGCTTCTATTTGGGCTCTGTGTTTGTTGACATTCAGAATTCCCTAAAATCATATAAAAAAATCAATGTGAAAAATGTTTTTTTCTGCATGGTTTATGTCCGAAAGGTCCAGTTTTTTAAAATTATGTGAAAACATCCCCATAATATTCTTTTAAGGTTTGTGATCCCTTTAGAAATTTTATATATATATAACTATAATTTATATACATATTATATATACATATATAATTATTTATATATAAAATTATATATATATAATTATTTAGGAAAAATATATATAAATCTTTTTTTTTTTTTGAGACGGAGTTTCACTGTTGTTACCCAGACTGGAGTGCAATGGCAGGATCTTGGCCCACCGCAACCTCCGCCTCCTGGATTCAAGCAATTCTCCTGCCTCAGCCTCCCAAGTAGCTGGGACTATAGGTGCAAACCACCATGCCCAGCTAATTTTTGTATTTTTAGTAGAGACGGGGTTTCATCGTGTTGACCAGGATGGTCTCGATCTCTTGACCTCATGATCCACTCGCCTCAGCCTCCCAAAGAGCTGGGATTATAGGCATGCGCCACCACGCCTGGCCCTTTTTTTTTCCTAATATGTATTTTCAAGACAGAGTCTTGCTCTGTCACCATCTTGGCTCACTGCAACCTCTGCCTCCTGGATTCAAGTAATTCTCCTGCCTCAGCCTCCCAAGTAGCTGGAATTACAAGCATGCACCACTACGCCCAGCTAATTTTTTGTATTTTTAATAGAGACAGGGTATCACCATGTTGCCCAGGCTGGTCTTGAACCCCTGACCTTGTGATCCACCTCGGCCTTCCAAAGTGCTGGGATTACAGGCGTGAGCCACCTTGCCTGGCTAGGAATAATATTAATCACTAAGATTTATTTTCTCCAGAGAAAAATACCAACATTTTGAACTACTCTTAGCTATACAAAGTGCTGAAGGTACCAGGCTCTATCTAATGTAACTGATGAGTAGTCTTTTAAAAATCTTCTGTCTTAAAATCTCCTCCCAGGAATGCTATGAACTTTACTACCAAGTTGGAAACATTAGCCTGTCTAGGCATACTCATTTAAAATCCCCACACTTTCAGGGAGGGGCTTTGGAGTGATGTTCTTAGATTGTGACTGACAATCCATTGAGTTGCTCATTAGAAATGTAAAATCCATGAAAGAACAGTTCTGTATCTTGATCATGGTGGTGGATACACATACCTATGCATGTGATAAAACTGCATAGAGCTACACACACATGCACACATAAATGAGTGTATTAAAACTTGAAATCTGAATAAAAATTGTATCTGATTCCATCCCAAGACCCTGACAGCATTTGGGTTCTAGAGTCCTGGGAGGATCACAGAGAAGCCCTTGAAAGGGGCAGAGAAAAATGGCAAAGGAGGAAAGGAGCTAAACATCACCAATTTTACAATATCGCCACACCTCCAGACCTTGATTGAAAGAGATGTGTTTTTTTCCTAGTGACAGGAGGCATTTACCAGGCTGCCTCCGCATTCTGCTTGTGTGATGCTCAACATATAACAGAATTAAGGACTTCATCGCAGGGTAGCTTCAAGCTGGACAACCAGCGTCTAGAGAAAGAATGACTCCCAAGTAACCTGAAACATCGACAGCCCTGACTTATGCCCATCTTGTTTACAGTCTGTGAAATCAGAGGCCTGTGACAGCAGGCAGTAAAAAGAGAAGAAAACACACTGGCTGGTCCTGACACATTCTTTTTTTTTTCCTTGAGACAGGTTCTCACTGTCACCCAGGCTGGAGTACAGTGGCACAATCATGGCTCCCTCAACCATCCAGGCTGAAGTGATCCTCCTGCCTCAGCCTCCCAAATAATCTGGGACTATAGGTGCATACCACTACGCCTGGCTAATTTTAAAATTTTTTGTAGAGATAGTGTCTCACTATGTTGCCCAGTCTAGTCTCCAACTCTTGGGCTCCAGTGATCTACCAGCCTTAGCCAAAGTGTTGGGATTATAGGCATGAGCCACCACGCCCAGCCCTGACTCATTCTAAATTAGCACCCTCACCTGGATATAGCGTCCAGATTTAATCCCAGCTTCTAACACTTCCAGGGGAAGATGTTCTGGATACTCCTTCCCATGGCTCTCCTGACTCTCATTATCTCTCTCCCGTCGAGACTGAAGGATAGAATCACAAAGTTCGCGGGCAGCTTTTAAATCAGGCCAGAAATTGTCCAGGTAATTCTGTATCCAATAAAAGCACAGAGAAACATGGTCAGAAGGTGCTGATTCTTCATCATGGTACTACTACAGAAACTCCTGACTAGGAACTGCTGGCCTGCTGCTTTGAAGGTGTATTCAGTGAGCAGAATTTCCTGAGCCTCACTCACTGTTCATTCTCTACCACCACATTAACCCCGGAGCCTGCCAAACGAACCCCGGAGGCCACCCACCGTGGAACACTTCCACCTCCAAGGCTCTTTCCCTTCACATACACCATGCACACACCTGCACAGATCCAGGCAGCCTGTCTTTATGTGTATTTAACTGCTGCAGACAATGGCCTATATGTACTTTTTTTTTTTGAGATGGAGTCTTGCACTGTCGCCCAGGCTATAGTGCAGCGGCGTGATCTCAGCTCACTGCAATCTCTGCCTCCTGGGTTCAAGCAATTCTCCTGCCTTAGCCTCCCAAGTAGCTGGAATTACAGGCGTGTATCACCACGCCCAGCTAATTTTTTTGTATTTTTAGTAGAGATGGGATTTCACTATGTTGGCCAGGATGGTCTTGATCTCCTGACCTAGTGATCTGCCCATCTCGGCCTCCCAAAGTGCTGGGATGACAGGTGTGAGCCACTGCGCCTGGCCGGTGTACTTTTTTTTTTTTTGAGACAGGGCCTCATTCTGTAGCCCAGGCTGGATGCAATGGTGTGATCTTGGCTCACTGCAGCCTTGACCTCCCCACCTTAAGCAATCCTCCCACCTCAGCCTCCCAAGTAGCTGGGACTAGAGGTGCATCCCACCACATAAGGCTAATTTTTTTTTTTTTGTAGAGATGAGGTCTCACTATATTGCCCAGGCTGGTCTCAAACTCCTGAGCTCAAGTGATTCTCCTGCCCTGGCCACCAAAAGTGCTGGGATTATAGGCAGGAGTCTATAATGTGTACATTCTTTTATTTCTTTTTTTTTTCCATCTGTTGCCCAGGCTGGCGTGCAGTGTTGCAACCTCCACCTCCCGGGTTCAAGTGATTTTTCTGCCTCAGCCTTCTGAGTAGCTGGGACTACAGGCGTGTGCTACCAAGCCTGGCTAATTTTGTATTTTTAGTAGAGATGGGGTTTCACCATATTGGCCAGGCTGGCCTCCAACTCCTGACCTCGTGATCTGCCTGCCTTGGCCCCCAAAAGTGCTGGGATTACAGACATGAACCATTGTGCCTGGCTTTTCTTTTTTTTTTTTTTTGAGACAGAGTTTCACTCTTGTTACCCAGGCTGGAGTGCAATGGCGCTATCTCGGCTCACCTCAACCTCTGCCTCCTGGGTTCAGGCAATTCTCCTGCCTCAGCCTCCTGAGTAGCTGGGATTATAGGCATGTGCCACTATGCCCAGCTAATATTTGTATTTTTAGTAGAGATGGGGTTTCACCTTGTTGACCAGGATGGTCTCGATCTCATGACCTCATGATCCACCAGCCTCAGCCTCCCAAAGGGCTGGGATTCCAGGCATGAGCCACCGCGCCCGGCTTTTTTTTTTTTTTTTTTTGAGAAGGAGTCTCCTCTGATACCAGGCTGGAGTGCAGCGGCGCAATCTTGGCTCACTGCAACCACCGCCTCCCGATTCAAGTGCTTCTTCTGCCTCAGCCTCCCGAGTAGCTGGGACTACAGGTGCATGCCACCATGCCTGGCTAATTTTTGTATTTATTTATTTATTTTTTAGTAGAGACAGGGTTTCACCATGTTGGTTAGGATGGTGTTGATCTCTTGACCTTGTGATCTGCCCGCCTCGGCCTCCCAAAGTGCTAGGATTACAGGCATGAGCCCCTGTGCCTGGCCCTTTTTAGTTTGTTTTTTTAGAGACAGGGTCTTGCTCTGTTGCCTGTACTGGAGTACAAATGGTGTGATCTTGACTCACTGTAGCCTTGACCTCCTGGGCTCAAGTGCTCCTCCTGCCTTGACCTTCCTAAGTGCTGGATTATAGGCATGAGCCACTGCAGGACCATTCTTTTCTTTTTTATGTTTTTTGTTTTTGTTTTTGTTTTCTTTTTTTAGATGGAGTTTCGCTCTTGTTACCCAGGCTGGAGTGCAATGGCGCGATCTCGGCTCACCGCAACCTCCGCCTCCTGGGTTCAGGCAATTCTCCTGCCTCAGCCTCCCGAGCAGCTGGGATTACAGGCACGCGCCACCATGCCCAGCTAATTTTTTGTATTTTTAGTAGAGACGGGGTTTCACCATGTTGACCAGGATGGTCTTGATCTGTTGACCTCATGATCCACCCACCTCGGCCTCCCAAAGTGCTGGGATCACAGGCTTGAGCCACCGCGCCCGGCCCTTTTTTATGTATTTTAACTCAACTGAGGGGTAAATTCTTGCACATTCTCTTTTCTCAAATCGAAAAGGAAATAGGTTGTACTTACCGTCAACTCCAGCAATTCTCCCACTGACTTCAGAGTCCTGAAAAGCGCTTCCTTTCTTTCCCTGCTCCTTCCAGAAAGTCTGTCTGTGCTAACATCAGTGCCCCAATTCTATGGTCACTTATCACTTATCAACACCTCACTTTGTCATTGTGAACCGCCTCTTCAAGAGGGATTTATCCTCTTGGCTCTTCTCCACCTCACTTCAAGTCCCCACAGAGAATTCTGGGCTTCCCTCTCATCTGAATGTCACAATATCTCTTTTTTCTACTATCATTCACCTCTGTGAAGCTCTTGGTCACTGTTTTCTAGAGAAACGCTATAGAAAATAAAACTGTACTATACCACTGGACTACAAAGAAAAGTAATTTTCACAAAAAGTAGAAAAATGTAATTTTAGTCAACTGTCCTCTGCAGGAACAAGACATGATGTATTGCAACAGAAAAAGCAAATGACACGCCATTAATATCCAGAGCCCCTGGAATTCTCTAACATGCCAGAGCACTTTTTTATAGCAGAGCCAAGAAAATTCTATTGGCAAATCTTTAGCAATACACGCACCTGGGAACCCTTATGAAATCTACAATTCAAAACCCAACCCGACTTTCTGTAAACTGACAGGGAGTAATACAGGGCCTTATTCTAGTTTCTGCACCAAAAAATGATATCAACAGGTGGAACTTAATCGACCAACTGGGCAGACAGAAGAGCCCAGTGATCTGCTGGGCGATGAACAGTCATCCTACGCTCACAAAAGGTACCTAAGAGATAGGAAGAACTGTGTTGCTGACACAGCCCAATGGAACTGTCACTGATAATGCCACTCCTGTCTGAGATCTGTACCAAGCAGATCTGACAGCATTCACATATATAACATCACATCTCCGGTGGCTCACGCCTATAATCCCAGCACTTTGGGAGGCCGAGGCGGGTGGATCACGAGGTCAAGAGATCGAGACCATCCTGGTCAACAAGGTGAAACCCCATCTCTACTAAAAATACAAAAATTAGCTGGGCATGGTGGTGCGCGCCTGTAGTTCCAGCTACTCGGGAGGCTGAGCAGGAGAATTGCTTGAACCCAGGAGGCGAAGGTTGCAGTGAGCCGAGATCGTGCCATCGCACTCCAGCCTGGGTAACGAGCGAAACTCCGTCTCAAAAAAAATAAAGAAAGAAATAATAATATGAATATCACATCTCAACCCTTTCATTTGTTCCTATTAACCCCCATGAACATTCATGAGTGGGGAAGAGTGAGGAAGAGTTGAAAAAGAAAGACTGGCCCTCAAGACAGTTTGTTTCGTGTGTGTTTTCAGAAAACTAACTTGGGGTGCAGTATAGCATGACGGCTAAGAGCTTTGGGGTGAGACTGCCTGGATTTTAATCGTAGCCCTGCCCTTTTCTACTGTGTGACTCTGAACAAGTTGCTTAGTCTTTCTGTTTCCATTTCCTTACCAATAAGATGAAATAATAATACCTACCTCATAGGGTTGCTGTAAGAATTAAATGAAATAATACACATAGAAGAGTACCTGGTATAGATATGTGTTGGTTATTACCATTAGGTAGAACTATGTCAAACTGCCATTTTACAGGTCAACAACGAGAATGTTGGCAATTTTATCCAACCTATTGTCATCATCATCACCATTACTATTACTGTTATAGTTACAAATGTTAGTTTACTGTCAGTAGTTTACTGGGCTGCTATTAGATGATGTGAGCCTTACAGTCAGTCTGAATTTGTGAAAGTCAACGTTAAATAGTTGAGGCATAACGAAGACGTAGAACTTCTTTTGTTGAGATAGGGTCTTGCTTTGTCACCCAGCCTTGAGTACAGTGGTGTGTTCACAGCTCACTGTAGCTTCCATCTCCTAGGCTCAAGTAATTCTCCACCTCAGCCTCTTGAGTAGCTGGGACTACAGGTGCATGCCACCATGCTTGGATTTTTTATTTTTTGTAGAGACAAGGTCTCAATAGATTGCCCAGCTGGTCTTGAACTCCTAAGCTCAAGTGATCTTCCCGTCTTGGCCTCCTGAGTGCAGGGATTACAGGCATGAGCCTCCATGCCTGGCCAAAAGGGAACCTCCTAATGTCTATTCCTCTGTTATTTTCTCTGTTCTGTATTACCAAAGGGATCTAGAGCCTTGTGGGTACACTTGGGAAATGAGCACTCATACTCGTCTGGAAATACCTTGAAAGAAATCACAAATACTCCTTCTGTTTCACTTCCATATTTCTGAATTGCCTCTTCATCTTCTGTCACCATAACAACTGGCATCCTGTCCTGGCAGTGATGATAGTACCAAACAGCCGCGTTGTATATGCTCCTGGAAAAGCAAAGGGCATGTGAGCCCTCCCCAGGTAGACAAACACAAGCTCTTGTTCAGAATTTCACATCTGGCTTTTAATTTGCTATCCTGCCACCATGCCCTGCCAATCCCTGGCTAATTTTTAACTCCTTGTACAGATGGGGTGTCACTATGTTACCCAGGCTGGTCTCAAACTCCTGATCCTCTCAGGTCTGTAATCCCAGCACTTCGGGAGGCTGAGGCAGGCAGATCACGAGGCCAGGAGATCAAGACCATCCTGGCCAACATGGTGAAATGCCGTCTCTAGTAAAAAAAAAAAAAAAAAAAAAAATTAGGCAGGCATGGTGGCGTGCACCTGTAGTCCCAGCTGCTCAGAAGGTTGAGGTAGGGGAATTGCTTGAACCTGAGTGGCAGAGGATGCCTTGAGTTGAGATCATGCCACTGCACTACAGCCTGGGCGACAGAGCAAGACTGTCTCAAAAACAAAACAAAAACAAAAACAAAAACAAAACCTCCTGATCCTCTTGCCTCAGACTCCCAAAGTACTGTGATTACAAGCATGAGCCACTGTGCCCAGCTTTCAAGGTAACTTCTGAGGCACATTCCATGTGGCTTCTCAGCAGCACTGATGCAGCCTTTGCTCCCCAGCTGCAGCACGTCCTTCACCATCTTCCCTCTGTCTCCATCTCACTCTCCCTGCTCCCTCACTCCTGTTTCTGGGAATTGCTTTCCACATAAATACTCCACATTCAAGGGCTTGCGTTAGGCTCTGCTTTCAGGAAGACTTAAACCAGGACACTGTCTTTCCTGAAGCAGCTTTTTCAGAATAAAATGACCAGTTTCAGTTGAGTAAGACTGGAAGTAGGAGCCTGGCCAGGGACAGTGGCTGACACCTATAATCCCGGCACTTTGGGAGGCCAAGATGAGCAGATCGTTTGAACCCAGGAATTCAAGACCAGCCTGGGCAACATACTGGGACCCCATTTCTTAAAAAAATACAAAAACTAGCCGACTGTGGTGGCACATGCCTGTGGCCTGTGGTCTCAGCTACTTGAGAGGCTGAGGTCGGAGGATCACTCGAGCCCAGAAGGTGAGTTGTGATCATACCACTGTATCAGCCTGGGTGACAAAGCAAAAAACCCTGGCTCAGGAAAAACAAACAACAGCAACCCTCAAAAAACAAAAACAAAACCTGCCTTCCGCATACATACACATATTAAAGTTATGACTTCTAGGTCACTGGAATGATCCCGCTAGCTGCTAGGGTCTGGGGCAAACATACTCTGGGTACCTAAATCTTCCTAACTACAATTTAAAAATATATGTATCAGTTATGCATTTAAATGAGATATCTAAAATATTGACATGGCAAGCATTTCGGTGTCAATCATGGTTCCAGAATAATCGTTCGTTTAGTCTAGCGTACTATTCAGATGAACTCCCAAACAGCAGATGATAAGGAAATGAAAGAAGACGATGGTATGAAAACCACAGCGAGTCAGGGCCGCACCTGGTCTGCCACTTCTCCACGGACTCTCCTCTTTCCCGAGGCAGATAGCAGCATTGCTGGAATTCATTAGCAAAGAGGATGCAATCATGACGGGCATCCTTCAGCAGGTTTCGCAGTTTGTTATACTGTCTGTGACAGAGAGAAGAACAAATGTAACGAAGCAGGTACTCGTCCGCTGCCGTCTCTTACTAAGGATCAAAAAAGGACGGGCATTTTAGAGCAAAAGATCGATTACTTTAAACCTGAAAAACATGTATTTATATTGGTCTCAGTGTGCTCAGTGCTCAGTACTGGGTTGCTACCGTTTCTCGATTTTGCCTGCTGTGACGTGCTTGGGCAGGGCCTAGTTAATCAGTTTGCAGATCAGTTAAACTCCTTTTCTTCTTTCCCCTTCAGAGACTTCTAGTCATTTTGTTATGTAAATGTACTGCCTTGTCCTGCCTAGCCTCCTTCTTCAAAGCCTGAGTACATGGAGGCAAGCAGAGAGTTTAGGACTTTATTTTTGGACCTCACTTTGTTCTATAAGTACCATTAAGCATTAATATATTTGATTTTTTGCTGGCAGCCCTAGAAAAGAAGGTGTAAGGTAAATAAGTTTGGTGATTTATCTGTGAATTTTATTTATGTAGCCACCATGATTTATATAAGTGAGAGCTAGCCTCAGCTGTCAGACAACTAACAGAAAGTTTTAAGGTTTTGCCCATCAAGAGATCCTTCCCACCACCGAGGAAAGAGGATGGTTTGAGACCAGGAGTTCAACACCTGCATGGGCAACATAGGGAGATCTTGTCTCTACCAAAAAATACAAAAATTAGCCAGGCGTGGTAGTGCACAACTGTAGTCCCAGCTACTTGGGAGGCTGAGGTGGGAGGATTGCTTGAGCCTGGGAAGTCAAGGCTGCAGTGAGCTGTGATTGTGCCATTACATTCCAGCCTGGGGGACAGAGCAAGACCTTGTTTCAAAAAACAACAAAAAAGATACTTCCCACAACGCTGGCCAAAGTCATGAATCAAACATCAAGTCTTATATAGGTCAGTTTCTAAGAAGGTGCTTTTCAATAGTCTAGGTAATATGAAATTACAGAAAACACTCAGTTATATTAAAGGGAGCCAACTGCTTATTTAAAGATAAATTGCTGGGTGTGGTGGCTCATGCCTGTAATCTTAGCACTTTGGGAGGCTGAAGCAGGAGGACTGCTTGAGCCCAGGAATTGAAGACCAGCCTGGGCCACATAGCAAGACTTCATCCCTACACAAAATAAAAATACAAAAATTAGCTGGGCATATTTGCAAAGATGTATGCCATAACTGAAAAAAAAATTAGCTGGGCATGGTGGTACATGCCTGTAGTCCCAGCTATTCAGGAGGCTGAGGCAGGAGGGTCCTTTAAGCCCAGGAGTCTGAGGCTGCAGTGAGCTATGATTAGGCCACTGCACTCCAGCCTGGGCAACAGAATGAGACCCTGTCTCTAACAAAATAAAAATAAAATAAAAATGGATTCATATTAAATCAGATTTAACATGTGTTTTAATAAATAGCATTTGTACCCTTCCTTCTGTACCTCTAGTCTGCCATCATAGGTTTTAAAAAGTGAGTCTTTTGGCTGGGCGCAGTGGCTCAAGCCTGTAATCCCAGCACTTTGGGAGGCCGAGGCAGGTGGATCACGAGGTCAAGAGATCAAGACTATCCTGGTCAACATGGTGAAACCCCGTCTCTACTAAAAATACAAATATTAGCTGGGCATGGTGGTGCGTGCCTGTAATCCCAGCTACTCAGGAGGCTGAGGCAGGAGAATTGCCTGAACCCAGGAGGCGGAGGTTGCGGTGAGCTGAGATCGCGCCATTGCACTCCAGCCTGGGTAACAAGAGTGAAACTCTGTCTCAAAAAAAAAAAAAGCCTCTTAGAAGAGTCTATGCCACACTGTTAACAGTGTGGGCAGGCTTTCATCTTCTGCCTTGCCCATTTTGGTAATGCTTGGAATTTTCAGAATGAGCACTTATTTATTAATAGGAATGATTTTTGGAGAGATTTCATAAACATCTGCAATTTGTTATTTCAGAGAAAACATTGAAAAAATATTGCCTGCTCTTCCTGACTCTGTCCCCTAGAAGTTTTTGTTCCCTTTACCTGCCATCACATTCTGTACACTCTCACAAAACACTTGAACTTACTGAAGTTATTTGTTTACTAATGGGCTCCCTTGCTAAACATCCTTCATTTAGCAAATCTTTGCTACGCTTCTTCTGTGCGCCAGGTTTGCTGGGGAGGTGAAGGCTGCTGCACTGAATGCCCTTGGGGACACCAACTTGCCATCCCACTGCATCTGAATAGTGACCTATGGCATAGATAGGGCAGTGCCCCATGTCTACAGCAAAGAAAGGAAAAATATAGCTACCATACAATCCAGTAATCCCGCTTCTGGGTATATACCTAAATTGAAAGCAAGGACTCAAATAGACATTTGTACACCTATATTCATAGAACATTACTCACAGTACATAGGCAAAAGGTGGAAGCAAACTATCTATGGCTGAATGGATAAGCATAATGTAGAATATATTATTCACATTTAAAAAGGAAGAAAATTGCAGCACATGCCAGAATATGGGTGAACCGTGACAAATTATGCAGAGTGAAATAAGCTACTCACAAAAGGACAAACACTGTGTTATTCCACTTACATGAGGTACTAAGAGTAGCCAAATTCATAGAGGTGGAAGGTAGAATAGTAGAATAGGGGCTAGGGAGGGAAGACAGCATCTAAAGGGAGTACAGTTTCAGTCAGGATCAATGAAAAGTTCTGGAGACATATGTTAGTGATGGCTGACAACAGTGAATATGTATTTAATCCCCTTGAACATTGCACTTAAAAAAGGTTAAAATGATAATTTTATGTATGTACATTTTACTACATTTAATCAAAAGGCTACAATACCTGGCAAAAACAAACCAAACATAACACAGAACCATCCATTTCGGTGGGATAAGTGCCTTGAAAGGAGATGGGAAGGATGGGAAGGCTTCCTGGAATAGGTGACCCATGAGCCCTGAAGGATGAATAAGAGTAAGCGGAGACAAAGGGCCCAAGAGAGGACAGCAGGGCGGAAAGTGTGAGACAGCAGATAGCACAGCTTTACCTCACCCACAGCAGGTGCTTTCCAAAGGAACAGATAAATGCACAGCCCTACATGATCACAGCGATCCAAGTCCAGGACAGCAACACCCCTGAATAAACAGACACTTCCAGAGCCCAGGTGCCTTTTGCTAAGCTTCATAGACATCACTGCATTTGTTTTTACACCTTCACTTCAGACCCAGAGATCTTTTTTTTTTTTTTTTGAGATAGGGACTCACTCTGTTGCCCAGGCTGGAGCGCAGTGGCACAATCACAGCTCCCTGCAGCCTCAAACTCTCAGGCTCAAGTGTTCTCTCACCTCAGCCTCATGAGCAGCCAGGACTACATATGCACACCACCATGCCCAGCTAATTTTTTCTTTTGTATTTTTTATTGAGACAGCGTCTCGCTATGTTACCCAGGCTCAAATTCCTAAGCTCAAGCAATCTCACCTCAGCTTCCCAACGTGCTGGCCATGAGCCACTGTGCAGACCTAGGGTTTCTTAAATTCTGTCCTCTGCAAATACTGATGTGCCACAAGCCAGACCCAGGGGTTATCACCAGATTAATCACAATCCTTCCTAATATTTAGAAAAATATATAATTTCACAAAAAATATTCTCAATTTTAAGTTCCACTCCCATATATATTTTCCTAGACTTTCAGTGCAAGCTTTCATTTGCCAGCTACCAATCAGCCAGATAAAACAAATGAACAAATGGTACAAGAATATTAATGCAGAAAGCAGGAAACAAACAGCGAATCACTCTGAGAGTGACAGTGGGGTTTGCTTGTAGACATGTGGGCTTACGGTTATAATTTAACAGCGCATATATACAATATAGTCATAGTTTTTGCTAGTCAGGGTTTTGCAGTGAATATGATGGGACTAGATAGATGAATATCCTGTCTGGAGTCAGCAAAAAGCACCAAGTGCCTACAGCAAATTTGACTACAACGGCAGAACAATGGTTTCAGATAGTCAAGTACAGGCTGGGTGTAGTACCTTACGCCTGTAATCCCAGCACTTTGGGAGAACGAAGCGGGCTGATCACTTGAGGTCAGGAGTTTGAAACCGGCCTGGCCAACATGGCGAAACCCTGTCTCTACTAAAAATACAAACATTAGCTAGGCATGGTGGTGGGCGCCTGTAATTCCAGCTACCCGGGAGGCTGAGGCAGGAGAACAGCCTGAACCCAGAAGGCAGAGGTTGCAGTGAGCTGAGATGCTGCCATTGTGCTTCCAGCCTGGGTGACAGAGCCAGATTCCTTCTCAAAAATCAATCAATCAATCATCAATCAATCAAGTCTTACAGAAAAACCTTAGTTCCTGGACTGGCTTGGATGTTTTCTAAAATTTCATCACCTTAATGTTTTAAGCAATTTCTTAGAGGGACAGTTAAACCTACCTTCTTTAGGTTATAATTATTAGGGTTTTTTTACTATTTTTATTCAGTGGTGACCTTACCTACAGATGCAATATCCCTTCCTGCTGCTGACTATACTCTCTAAGGACTAGAAGTGGGAGCCCCCTTGGCCTGGCATAGTGGCTTACAACTGTAATCCCAACACTTTGGGAGGCTGAGGTGGGCAGATCACTTGAGATCAGGAGTTCAAGACCTGCCTGGCCAGCATGGTGAAACCCCATCTCTACTAAAAACACAAAAAAAATCAGCCGGGAGTGGTGGTGCATGCCTGTAGTCCCAGCTACCTGGCAGGCTAAGGCAGGAGAATGGCTTGAACCCGAAAGGCGGAGGTTGCAGTGAGCCAAGATCGCGCCATTGCACTCCAGCTTAGGTGACAGAGCAAGACTCCATCTCAAAAAAAGAAGTGGAAGTCCCCCACCAGAGGAAAGACCTACAAAGTGAATTCTGTACTAAATGTATTTCGTCAACCCTGGTATGGTCTCACAGACTTACCAGCAGAGACCACTGAGTTTTCTACAAGTCTATATTTCCATTTATATTAGATGATACTCACAAAACATTTTTAAGGAGTACATTTGGGGCCATGTGAATGATGGCTTAGCTAATTGCACTGCCATTTGGTGGCAGTGTGGCCCTCACAGATGCCCCAGAGACACTTCAAAGTCTTGACTGCCCCCAGGCTTTCTCTAGCATTCCCTCTCTCCATCCAGTCAGGCAAGCTAGAAACCTCAGTGATACCCTTGACTCCATCTTCCCTGCCACCTCACATACCTAAGTCTATCACTAGTTCTAGAGATTTTAAAAAACAACAGCTTTATTAAGATATAATTCACACGGCCCGGTGCGGTGGCTCACACCTGTAATCCCAGCACTTTGGGAGGCTGAGGCGGGTGGATCACAAGGTCAAGAGATCGAGACCATCCTGGTCAACACGGTGAAACCCCATCTCTACTAAAAATACAAAAAATTAGCTGGGCATGGTGGCGCGTGCCTTTAATCCCAGCTACTCAGGAGGCTGAGGCGGGAGAATTGCCTGAACCCAGGAGGCAGAGGTTGAGGTGAGCCGAGATCGCGCCATTGCACTCCAGCCTGGGTAACAAGAGTGAAACTCCGTCTCAAAAAAAAAAAAAAAAAGATATAATTCACATACCATAAAATTTACCCTTAAAACACACAGAATTCAGTGATTTTTAGTAGAGTCACAGTTATGCAACCATCACCATGGTCTAATTACAGAACATTTTAATCACTCGAAAAAGAAACCCGTATCCATCCATGAAGCAGTCACTGCCTGTTCCCCTTGGACCCAAGCCCCTGGCAACCACTAATCGACTTTGTCTCTGTAGATATGCCTATTCTGGACATTTTACATAAATGGAATTATACAGCATATGATGTTTTGTGTGTGCTGGCTTCTTTCACTTAGCATGCTTTTGTGGTTTATCCATGGTGTAGCTTGTATCAGTATGTCATTCCATCTTATAGCTGAGTAATATTCCACTGCATGGATAGACCACCTTTTGCGGGCCGGGCGCGGTGGCTCAAGCCTGTAATCCCAGCACTTTGGGAGGCCGAGGCTGGTGGATCACGAGGTCAAGAGATCGAGACCATCCTGGTCAACATGGTGAAACCCCGTCTCTACTAAAAATGCAAAAAATTAGCTGGGCATGGTGGTGCGTGCCTGTAATCCCAGCTACTCAGGAGGCTGAGGCAGGAGAATTGCC
>CM052655.1:9683272-9728540 GCA_028533165.1 Leontopithecus rosalia | reverse complement strand
CACTGCAACCTCCGCCTCCTGGATTCAAGCAATTCTCATGCCTCAGCCTCCCGAGAAGCTGGGACTATAGATGTGCGCCACCATAGCCACTAATTTTTTGTATTTTAGTAGAGATGGGTTTCACCATGTTGCCCAGGCTGGTCTTGAACTCCTGAAGTTAGGCAATTCCATCCACCTTGGCCTCCCAAAGTTCTGGGATTACAGGCGTGAGCCACTGCGCCTGGCTGTGTATGAAGTTTTCAGTTTCAATGTTGACATGTTTTCAATTCTCTCAGTTATATATTTAGGAAGTTTTATAGATTTTTACCTATTAAATAGCTCTTGGAAACATCTATTTCTAACTCTAAGCTACCAACATTCCCTCATCTAGACTAAAGCAAAAGCCTCCTTGCTTCTTTTTTCCAGGCCTCTTCTCTACCTGGCCCAGTAATCCCGTTTTTGTTGTTTTTGAGACAGAGTTTTGCTCTGCCACCCAGGCTGTAGTGCAATGGCATGACCTCAGCTCACTGCAACCTCTGCCTCCCGGGTTCAGCCTCCCAAGTAGCTGGGATTACAGGCACCCAACATCATGCCCAGCTAATTTTTGTATTTTTGTAGATGGGGCTTCACCATATTGGCCAGGCTGGTCTTGAACTCCTGACCTCAGCTGATCCATCCACCTTGGCCTCCCAAAGTATTGGGATTACAGGTATGAACCACCACACCCAGCTGAGTAATCCTTTTACGACAGGAATCTGATCATGTTATCTCACTTTGCTTAAAACTTTTCCCTGACATCCCTGAGGCCCATGAGACCTTCTATCCAACCCAGACATTCTTTCAGCTCCTTGAGCATGCCACAGGCCCCTCCCCATGGGCCCTGCACAGGCATTTTCCTCTACCTTGAAAGCTTTTCTCTCCACTCTGCCTGGTTTACGCCAACCCTGAGACCCTGCCCAGGCATTCCCCTCAGGAAAGCCCTTCTCACCTCCCTGGATGGTCTGGGCTCTCCTAGCGCCCTGTCCCTGTGCTTCAGTACCTTTGTCACAGCTGCAGTTCTGCATCTGTTTGTGTGATAGACCGATTACTGCCTGTCTCCCCGCCAGGACCCCGTCTGCTCTGGTTCGCCATTGTATACACAGGGCTAGCAGTTTTTGGCACATACAGTCTCTTGGTGAACATTTGTTGAATAAACCAACGCACATGTGAACACAGAACATGGTAGACAAAACAGCCTTCCAGAGTTGTCGGGGGCCTCCTCATTAAATAAGCATTAACTGAGGATGATTAGATGGCAGGACATGTGATTATCCTGAAGGACTGAAGACCTGCCATTAGTCATACTGTTTTGTGCAATATACTTATGAAAATAAGCATTCTCTGCATTGATATTATTGAATATAAAATCTCATTACAAATATAACCAGATGAAAGGCTATGCCTTTCTATTTTTAAACACAACTCTGGTGATGGCGTTTCAGCAAAACAATGTCATCTGTCACGTTAAATAATGTTCATTTGCAGTTTTCTGATTTTGTAACTTTGATTATTTAACTTACATTAGGATTGTATTAAAGTACTTGAACATGAGGACTTACATCTAGATTTATGTTTAAACATATTTAAATAACAACAGAAGACAATAAGTCAACACTGGGTGACCAGGAGGACTTTTTTCTTTAAGAAACAAGGTTGATATATCACTTGTGTTGAGAACACTGAGGTATTGATGAGGAGTTAGATCACCTGACCTTTCAGATCTCTCCAACCATAATATTCTACAATTCCAATCATTTTTTTCCTTTGTTTTGAGACAGAGTCTCGATCTTGTTGCCCAGGCTGGAGTGCAGTGGTACGATTTTGGCTCCCTACAAACTGCTTCCCGGGTTCAAGTGATTTTTCTGCCTCAGCCTCCTGAGTAGCTGCAATTACAGGCGTGCGCCACCTCGTCTGGCTAATTTTTGTATCTTTAGTAGAGACAGGATTTTGCCATGTTGGCCAGCCTAGTATCAAACTCCTGACCTCAACTGATCCATCTGCCTCGGTTTCCCAAAGTGATGGGATTATAGGCGTGAGCCACTGAGCCTGGACTGATTCCAATCTTATATTGTCAAGAAACTGAGTCATGAAATATGGAGACTCTGAAGCTATACAGAAGGAATTCAAGAGGGAATCAAAAGGAACAAGCAAAGTATCCTATACCAGACACCAGACAGGACCAAGAATTATTAACTGACCAAACTTTCCTAAGCAATAATGTTCCTAAAAGCATATTGGATAAAATGAATTATTGACTGGCATCTCAAAAATCTCCAAGGAAGAACTGAAAAACAAAACAAAATGTTTCCCAACATTAAATGAACAAAACATTAGAGAGTTTCTGCTAGGCTAAGTTCAGTTAAATATAAAAAGTCAATTATTACATGCCAGGAGCGGTGGCTCAAGCCTATAATCCCAGCACTTTGGGAGGCCGAGGCGGGTGGATCACGAGGTCAAGAGATCGAGACCATCCTGGTCAACATGGTGAAACCCCGTCTCTACTAAAAATACAAAAAATTAGCTGGGCATGGTGGCGTGAGCCTGTAACCCTTCTCAAAACAAAAAATTATTACAAAAAAATTGGTAAGTAGGTAAAGTAATACATATGCTAATTAGCTTGATTCAGCCTTTCCACAATGTATACATATGTCAAAACACTATGTTGTGGCCGGGTGTGGTGGCTCACGCCTGTAATCCGGGAATTTTGGAGGCCAAGGCAGGCGGATCACCGGAGGTTGGGAGTTCAAGACCAGCCTAACCAATATGGTGAAATCCTGGCTTTAAAAAAATAAAAATAATAATTAAGAAACCATATCATGTTGTATACCATAAATATATATGATTTTTTTAAATTTTTAAATAGAGACAGGGGTCTCACTATGTTGCCCAGCTGGTCTTGAACTGTACTCAAGTTACCCTCCTTGTCTTGGCCTACCAAAGTGCCGGGATTATAAGCATGAGCTACTGGGCCTGGCCAAATATATACAATTCTAATCTGTCAATCAAAAAAAGTCAACTAACTTACACATAACACTTAGTAAGGCTGAATTAATAAAGTCTCCCAGATCTTATGGATTCAATGTCTATTATTAATTTTAAAGTTAGCCGCCGGGCAGGTGGCTCACTCCTGTAATCCCAGAACTTTGGGAGCCTGAGGTGGGCAGATCACCTGAGGTTGGGAGTTTGAGACCAGCCTGACCAACATGGAGAAAACCTGTCTCCACTAAAAATACAAAAATTAGCCAGGCATGGTGGCGCCTGCCTGTAATCCCAGCTACTTGGGAGGCTGAGGCAGGAGAACTGCTTGAACCTGGGAGGCAGAGATTGCAGTGAGCCAAGATTGCACCACTGCACTCCAGCCTGGGCAACAAGAGTGAAACTCCAACTCAAAAAAAAAAAAGTTAGCTTCAATAAATGACACTTTCTAGAGCTTAGGCAATTTGGGTCATTTAGCTGTGTCAACCTGAATGTATCTGCTGTTTGGTGGGCAGGTAAACAAAGTGCCAAGCAAAGTGCCAAGTGCTGATTTCTTCCTCTTCTTCCATCATGCTCGTGTTACACCCTTGAAGACCAGGCCCAAATCCACTTCCCCCAGAGAATTTTCTGGTCTAAACTCTCCGTCCCACATTTACTTCTGCACTTTGCATAGTCCACACTAAATTATCCTTTGTGTGTCTAACATGCTTCATAATAACTGTCTTGTTTCTTCCATCTCACCCCAGTAAGACAATAGGTTTGTTGTGAGAGGGACTAAGACTTCTTTTTTATTCTCCAAGGCCTAGAACTCAGAGCTCAAAAAGTGCTTACCGAACAAATAAAAACAGGGTATTATCATACGGCCCTATTTCATAACTCCTCATCTTCTGTTTTCACATTTAGTATATTCAAAGACATGATAAAGCAGTGGAAAACCAATAGTTTTTCATCAAGTTAACTACTCTTGAAATGTTCAGGAGAAAAGACGTTTAAATTCCAACTCTCTCTCTTTGAATGTCTCAGGAATTAGTTTCTAAAACAATCCTTAACATTAAAAACATTTTAGAAAACAGAAGTTGAAAAGGCTGGCAGTGTGTTAGCAATCCAAATGATAACAACAAATTGATTTTAGTAGCAGGAATTGAAATACGACACCTGGAGCAGCATTTAAATTTGGTTGTGTATAAACATCTATATCTCGGTGTCTGAACAAAATAAACTGGATGCTCATTTAAAAATATTCTATCTGAAAAATGCTGCACACAATCTGGTTAATGTACGTTTTTTGAATTGAGCATGTAATAAGAGGACAATTTGTCATTTTCATATACAAATAAAAACACTTCATCTTTTATTACCAAGACCTGAAGAAACCACATTTTTAAAAAGAATAAATGTGTAGTTTGCGCTTATTAAATAGAGTGTTAAGAGGTTGGACATATAATTCTAATATGCCATTTCCATACAGTCTTAAATTCAATTCATAAACCTTTCCCAATGTTAAAGGAAACGAAATCATTTTTTAAAGTATTTGTTTAAAAGATAGACAAATATTCTTCATTTAAGTACAAGGCAAGAATTTTAGACTGGTTCAATTAGAAATCCTTTGTTCGGCAAATACAATGACTAGGGCTGGTAGTTACACTAGAAATCTAAAAATAAAACAAGCTATTTCTGGTTTCATTGAATAAATCATTACAAGTACAATTTGCATCCACAACAAAAGAGTTTAAAATTTAAAAATAAAGTACTCTTTTCCTCAAGAAAAGAATGTATGCTTCTGAAGCAATGCATCTATAAATAAGATTAAACAATACACATTATCAACAAGAAATAAGCAATAACCCTGCCACTATAAAAATGCAAGCCAAAAGCCAATTCACACTAGAATCTTAAATACCCACAGACTAGGGACACTGCAGTTTATTGATCTACAGTCAGCTCTCTTGGCCAGGTGTTGAAGCAGAAATATAAAATAATGTTACCGCATTCCTCACTATCAAAGAGAATACGAAATCAGTTTGAAAAGTCCTTTCTGACAAAATAATGAATTCCTCCCGTCCCCCTCCAACAAGAGACCTTTTCTAAGGTGGGGAGAACCTATGGCATATAGAAATAAAGAATGCTAAACATCTACCTCCGGCCTCTTTGGTGCTGTACAGCTTGACAAGCTGTTTGCATGAAAATAATTCCCTTCAACTCAGGAAACTCAAGGATCTCAAGATAATCTTGAACAACTTTCCAGTCTGGGATCACGTAATGAGTCACATCACTAGACAAGAGTTTCCCATCTGAAACATAATTCAAAATGTAAGAGATCAGACAATGTTTCCAAACCTGGTTTATGATTAAACGTCATAGTGCTCTGGCACGCAAAATAACTTCCAGTCTTAACTCCAAAGCGGGAGTTTTTAAAAGACAAATCTACTTTGGTAGAGGCCCAAAGTTCAGGTATATTGAGCACCCTCATTTTTTTTTTTTGAAGCTGTGATAAATACAAGCTCAACGTGGTTTATGGTGTTGCCAGAGGTGCAGGAGAGGATGACACATTTTCAGCATGACCTGAATATTTCAGTGTTAACTCATCATTGACAAATACGTTCAAATGAAGCACCCCCAAATTTATACCACTTGTGTATGATGCCCAGCAATTTCAAGTAGGCTCTGTGTCAAGCTTCTCCAAGTGCTCAGCAGCCAATGGCCACAAGGGTTGAATTGAGAAAATGCTCAGTGCAAGCAAGAGGGCAGAGATGGGGTTTCCACCTGGCCCGCATCTGATAACTAGTTAACCAAGCTCTACCTGAGATGTTCACCTTAACCACCAAGTCTGGAGGATTCCAAACATTCGCTGACAAGGACCCCCCCAATGTTCATCCTCCCATGGGGGAAAGAGAACCAATAACGTGCATCGTTCTATCGGCCACTCTTGCAGCCTAGAAACCAAGGACAGGTGCTCAGGAGTCCCCAGTCCAACTTCCCTTTGACCTTCTTCTCCAGTGCCGGCCCTGGTAGTTCACAAATCTGCGGGGGAAAAGTCTGGGGCACCAGTGCCGGCAGGTCAGGAAACCTGAGGCTGCAAAGCAGGCGATGTCAGCTCTGCTGCGGCAGCAGCTGGCCGGAAGCTCCCGGGGGCTCCCTGCTCGGGGGCTCCCAGCTCGGGGGCTCCCAGCTCGGGACCTCCCCATTTCACCGCGACGGCTGGAGGAGGCCTCGGCTTCCGCGCCCTCGGGCCCCTCTGAGGAGCCGAGCCACGCGGCCTCCGGGCTGGGGCGCGGATCTCTCCGGCCCTTCCATTGGACAGGGCGGAGCAGTTGGGGAGTCCTGCGCGGGGTTCCCCAGAAGTCGCGGACCCGGGCCGCTGGGTCCCAACCCGCAGAAGGCCGGGGGTGACGCCGGGGGCGGGCGCGGGCCGCAGGGCCTAGGCCCCAGTGCCCCAGCCGCTGGCGCTCCGCCTCCGGGCCGCGCTCACCCCTCACCGCCGCCCGCCCCCCGGCCGCCCAGCTCCCGCCCCGGGCCTGACCGTGGCTGCAGGCGGCCGGCTGCGGGCAGAGCGGGCTGTGGCAGGGCACGCAGGGCCGCAGGTAGTGCTCGCGCACGATTCGCAGCGTGCGGCCCTGGAAAGTCCTCAGCAGCAGCACCTTCTCCCGCTTCTGCAGCATGGCGGCGTGGCTCCGGGAGGCCGCGGAGCGGCGGGCGCGGCGGAGGCGAGGCCGTGACTTCGGGCCCGCCCCTCGGCCCTGGGCGCCGCGGCTCCGGAACCGCCCTAACGGCCGCGCCCGGGGGAGGCCCGGAGCCATACGCTCCCGGCTGGGCCCGGCCCTCCCGGTTCTCCCGGTTCTTCCGGCCTCAGTTTCTTCCCTTCCCGTAGTAGCCTGGGCCAGGGAGGAGGGGTAGAAACGACCCACCCCTGAGACGGAGGGAAGACTAGAAAGATACCCGGACGGCCGGTGAAGAAGGGCGGGGAGCAGCTGTCCAGGATTAGGAGACTGTCCCCCCAGGTCCATGTGGGAGTGAAGCCGCCGTATTAATGTTAATACCGGGTAATGAATGTTTTCTCTTCATTGCTCTCGCTAGCTCTAAACGAGGTAAAAGACTCAGCAGATAAGCTGGCAATCCTGCCAGCCTAACATTCTAAAGTTGTATTCATTTTTTTTTTAAAGTTCTTTTTTGTTGTTGCTGTAGGGGGCTGGTTTTGCTCTGTTGGCCAGGCTGGTCCGAAGCGATCCACCCCCTTCGGCCTCACCAATTGTTGGGATTACAGGCGTGAACCGCTGCGTCCGGCCTTTCATGTAGTTTTAAAATTTATTTATTTATTTTGATATCCCTATTGAATTTATGGTGTACCTATATATTCAAACAATGGAGATAAAATGAAAACCAATGTCTTCCCTTGAAGCAAGCACTGTTCCACTCCGACTTTTATAGCATTTGCAGCCTCTGGCAAAAGATTTCTCCTTTAAACTACCACTGACGGCGGGGCACGGTGGCTCAAGCCTGTAATCCCAGCACTTTGGGAGGCCGAGGCAGGTGGATCACGAGGTCAAGAGATCGAGACCATCCTGGTCACCATGGTGAAGCCCCGTCTCTACTAAAAATACAAAAAATTAGCTGGGCATGGTGGCACGTGCCCTGTAATCCCAGCTACTCAGGAGGCTGAGGCAGGAGAACCGCCTGAACACAGGAGGTGGAGGTTGCGGTGAGCCGAGATTGCGCCATTGCACTCCAGCCTGGGTAACAAGAGCGAACTCTGTCACACACACACACACACACACACACACACACACAACTACCACTGACACAGTCGCAAACTTACATGCTTGTATTAATAGCTTTTTTTGTGTGTGTGTGATATTGCCCTGTCACTCAGACAGGAGTGTAGTGTGTGATCACAGCATCACAGCTCACTGCAGCCCCTGAACTCGCCGGCACAAGCGATTCTCCCACCTCCCACCTTAGCCTCTCCAGTAGCTGTAACTACAGGCTTGGGCTGCCACGCCTAGCTTTTTTTTTTTCTTTTAGAGATGGGGATGTCTCATGAGGTTACCTAGGCAGGTCTCGAACTCCTGAGCTCAAGTGATCCTCCCACCTCAGCCTCCCAAAGTGCTGGTATTATTGGAGTGAGCCACCATGCCCAAACTGTAGCTCCTGATAAAGAGATACAGTCTTTTCTGAAATCACACACCCTTGGTTGGATAGAATCCACTGTTCTTCCAAGCACTCAACTAAGACTTTTGAGCTGCAGTAGTCGCTTTATATACGTGTCCTATTTAATTTCCACAATAAGTCAAAGGCGTGGGGCATTATCATTCCTATCTCATAAACTATAAACAGGGTTAGGGAAGTTGAGTGGTCAGGGTTCCCCAGTTATTAAGTGGTGGGATCAATATTCAAGCCAGAATCTGACTGAATTCGAAGCAGGCTCGTAAGTAATTACCGTGCTATTCACAGATGAGTAAAATAAAGGTCTTGCATTTAGGGACTTTATAGTCTGCTTGGTGAGCTCTAGTTCAGGCAGCTTTACCAGCTAGGTGGAAACATCAGACTTCCTGCGATGCTGAAGCAGGCAGAACTGAGGATACCCTGTTGGATGGCTCTTGTCACTCTAGGGGAACGCATTAAAGAGAGCCATGATCTCCCACTCGTTCGTTGTACTTCCATGTCAAGTTACCCTGCAGTGTGAGCTGATGTGAATGAGACCTGAGGTGGAATTGCACGAATTGGGAAACCAGCAGTGCGGGAGGCTGGCCCTAATTCAGGGGATCAGTTCTAGAGAGACCAGAGGACAGGCAAGTTGCCAGAATTGTCCGCTACATAAATATGTTCAGGCAGCTGCCCACAGTTCCCTCCAGAGCTCCCCCTTGTTCATTTTTATTTTATTTCTGATGATACCAGGTTATGGAGGGGGTTGTTGATTAGATACTAATCTGCTCATAACATTGCTCTTTAGTACTTGGTAGCTTGAAACTTTCTTCAAATTGGGACAAATGATCTTCTAACGAAGAGAGTGTCTGAGGTTCTATTGAAAGTTGGTTTTATTAGTGTTTTAAATAATTCAAGGTCTGTTAAGCACTTCCTTTGCTTGCATTTTGGCAATCATGTATAAATGATGTTTTTAAAAAAGCATGATTCCTTAGTTCTTGGAACTAATGAGCTAAAATGGACAAGAGTGCCTTTTTGTTGATTGATTGGTTTCCCTCACAGGCAAGCTGATGCCTCTTGGCTGAAAAAAGGTGTCTATACCTGTAAGAATAAGCCAGTTTATGCTGCAGTAATATACAACTTTAAAAATCTCAGTGACTTGGCTGGGTGCAGTGTCTCACGCCCATAATCCCAGCACTTTGGGAGGCCAAGGTGGAAAGATCACCTTAGGTCAGGAATTCGAGGCCAGCCTGAGTAACACAGCAAAACGCTGTCTCTACTAAAAATAGAAAAATTAGCTGGGCATAGTGGCACATGACTGTAATCCCAGCTACTCAGGAGGTTGAGGCAAGAGAATCACTTGAACTCGGGAGGCAGAGGTTGTGGTGAGCCGAGATTTTGACATTGCACTCCAGCCTGAGTAACAAGAGCAAAACATTGTCAAAAAAAAAAAAAAAAAAGGCCAGGTGAGGTGGCTCATGCCTGTAATCTCAGCACTTTGGGAGGCTGAGGCTGGTGGATCATGAGGTCAGGAGTTTGAGATCAACCTGGTCAAGGTTGATGGGTGAAACCCCATCTCTAAAAAAAAAAAAAGAAATAAATCTCAGTGACAAGATGTTGCCTAGGCACCAAGAGGCTCTGCTCTGTGCCCTTTTCCAGGACCCAGGCTGTTGGAGCAGGCCCTCTGGAACACAGACTGTGGTCATTGGCAAAGGAAAAAGGTTCCCCAGGGAGCCTCATCCCAGCAATTAAAAGCTCAGTCTGAAGTTAGGCATTTCACTTCCACCTGTTGACCACAGAATAGGAGTGGGTGGGGCAGGAAGTGCGTGCCTCCTCGTGGCCTGAAGGCAGAGCACTGAAACCCTTTGGTGAGCAGCATCAGTGCCTACCTGAGTGCCCCAGCAAAAATCCCTTATCCCTAAATGAGCCAGTCTGCTCTGCCAGTACCTTAAGCTTTGTGGCTTGTGACTACTCCAGCTCAGCCTATTGTCTCATCTCTGCTTGGGCGTTCTACTGCTCACCTCTTTTCACATTTGATGTGTGTTTCCCAACCTCTGTGGGCCCATAGGCCAAGGATACATCACCACATTACCTCTAATCTTTATTACAATTCTTCAGTGTAAATATGTGATTTCTTGTGGCAGAGACTGCTTCTGGCTCTCTGTTTGCCAAATCCATGCCCCCTTTTGCTCTGGGCACCCAGATAAACCACATTTCCTAGCTTGCCTTGCAGATAGGAAGGTGTGGCCATCTGACTGAGTTCTAGCTGGCACCATTTCCAGGCCTTGCCCATAAAAATCTCCCATGCATGCTTCTTTTCCTGTTCCACCAGCTGGACACCAATGCCCAAGGGATTTTGGAAGCCAGCATTAGAGAGGGCAGACCCCTCACCAACTTGGGTCCCTGAAGGACTGTTCACAGCTGAGCCCTGTGGCTACCTTTGGCCTAGGAACATCCACAGTGGACTTTTTTTTGATACAGAGTCTCACTCTATGGTCCAAGCTAGAGTGCAGTGATGCAATCTCGTCTCACTGCAACCTCTGCCTCCTGGGTTCAAGCAATTCTCTTGCCACAGACTCCCGAGTTGCTGGGACTACAGGCATGTGCCACCATGCCCAGCTTATTTTTCTATTTTTGGTAGAGACAGAGTTTTTACCATGTTGGCCAGGGTGGTCTGGAACTCCTGACCTCAGGTGATCTGCCCGCCTTGGCCTCCCAAAGTGCTGGGATTACAGGCGTGAGCCACAGTGCCCAGCCCACAGTGGAGTCTGGTAAGGGGGAACTAAACTTTTGTTATAGCAGCTATCATCACCCTAACTAATTACTCTCTTTAGAGAGGAGATTAAGGAACTTGTCCAAGACTTGTAGGGCTATTTGTTCAAAAATCCTTCACTAGATATTATATGTCCTCATGAAGCTGCTTAAAATTTCTTTTTTTTTGAGACAGAGTCTCACTCTGTCACCCAGGCTGGAGTGAGTGGCATGATCCCCGCTCACTTCATCCCTCGCCTCCCAGGTTCAAGCGATTCTCCTGCCTCAGCCTCTCAAGTAGCTGGGATTACAAGTGCCCACCACCACACCCAGCTAGAAGCTGCTCAAGATTTCTAAAGCAGGTCTAAATCACACAGTTCTCTAGGAGGCGGGAGAGCATCAGTGTCCAGCCATGTTCTGGTTCGGTCTGGGCTACAGTGCAACACTGGGAAGTCTGCCTGGGGGTTAGTTCTCCTTTCAGTTTTCCCTCTCCTTGTCAGTCCAAATGCAGATGGACAGCCTGACATCTAGACAGAAGAATGCTGTGACAGCTTTCAGTACTCTGTTGTCAATAGAAATCTGTGACTGTGACTCGGTGTCTTTGGTGCGTGACTTCAGTTTTCAGGCTGAGCACCAGTGTGCTTACACGGCAGAGGAGTTCGTAGCATTGACATGCCTTCTTGCAGATGTGCTGTTGGAGTGCAGTTGCCAGCAACTACTGGATTGTAACCAAAATGTCTCACCAAAAAATTAGCCTGGGGGATGGGTAGGGCATCTTCACAAAGGTCTAAGAGAACAGGGAGGTTAAATGTATAAAAGAAATTCCAGCAAGTGAACTCCAAAGGCCAGAGTGGATTACTGAAGCAAGCTTTGAAATATTCTGTATTTATGTATTTAAAATTACAATAGTATAACATACATGTTGTAACACATTTAAACAGTACTGAAGTATGCCAAATACAAATGTTAAAGTTCTGTTTCCATCCAAAGTCTGCTCCTCCCAAGTAGTTCACCATTGTTGATAGCTGGTATGTATCCTGAGGTTAATAGAACCCAAAGTTTGCTATGCTTTGAATTTGTCCATCTATGCAGTATCAGCTAATTACCACTAAGGTTTCTCAGACTTTTACTAGGTGCCAGGCATAGCTCCAAACACTTACGTGTTTTCTCATTTAATCCTCAAAACAATGTCTTGACTATGTTACTGTTGCCTCTATTTCTACTGAAGTAGAGATAAACTGAAGTGATTCCACAGGCTACACGCTCAATGTAAAGCAAAGCTAGGTTTTGTTTTGTTTTTTAAGGTTTTAAGTTCTTTTGTAGGGATAGGGTCTTGCTATGTTGTCCAGGCTGGTCTCAAATTCCTGGCCTCAGGCATCCTTCCACCTTGTCCTTTCAAAGTGCTGAGATTACAGAAAACCTGACTTTGAACCCAAGCAGTTTGGCTACAGAGTTCACACAGTAATGACTTAGCTGTATACCTTTTAGCTAGCAAACAAGGGGAGTATTAGGATGGGGTACATTCTATGTGGTGGACCATGGACGAAACCAGTTACAGGGTTACAGAACTGGACACAATGGCATCCAAGTATCGACTCTACCACTTCCCTCATTTCCCTGAACATTAGTGATTGCAACTGTAACGGATGGCTGGTAGGTCTTATGTTGCTGAGTATTGATATTAATGAATCAATGATGCTAAAGAGTCATGTAAATACTGTACCTGAAATTAACCCATATATCTACAAAATCAGCTTACTTTCATTTGTACTTTATCTCAGTGAAAGAGTCACTGGAAGACAAATGGCTGTTGAGATTACTCTGCTACTCGTATTCTGTTAGGGATAATTTAATTTCCTACATGTTAAAGGCTGTTAATCCTTGATTTTCACTTTCCCCAGCCGATGCAATGACTCCCTTTTGGCTTTCTAAACACTCTGTGAATCCCCATAATCCATTTTTCAATGATTACTCTAAAATGTTCTACTTTACTCTTTCTTATTTTTTAAACAAATTATTTTGCACTCACCAATTGTATACCTCAGCAAAATCTTTACTGTACCGATAATTTTGCCCTTCTACCATTAAGGGGCGCTGCTTCATTGATTTTTTTTTTTTTTTTTTTCCTTTTCTGAGTGCCTTGGCTAAAGTCTCCTCTGTGTCTTTGGAAACTTGGCATTAAAACGCATCCGATTAATTGAGTCAAACAAACAAACAAAACTTTAGAATTTTAACAATATCTTTATTCAAGGAGCTGAAAGGCTCTGATGCTCCAAAATTAATTAGAAACTAAGCTTCAGTGATTAATACAGAAAAGAAAAATACAAGTCTTGTCTTGAAGCAGATTAGAAGAAAATTCAGTGATGTGAATAGTGATTTATAATTCCAAAATAGAAACACTACTATTATCATTTAAATTTTTGTATTAATGTTATTTGATGAAATTAAGTTTTCATCCATCTTATAGGATTTCTATTACCAGTCATGGAATATAGTTATTTAATTGCATGAATGCATTACATAGTCCTTTGGCTTATTTTACTATTTTGTTACTGTGTATGTTTGAACATGGGAAAGCGAATCCCATTTTACATATTATATTGATAAACTGAATTCTAAAACCTTATAATTACAATAGGAAGGTTATGAAAAATGACAAAGAGAATAAGGAGTACTTAGTAATGAGGCTAACCTTCTAGGTTTTAGATGAATCTGAAAGAGGTATTAAAATGTTCAATTTAACTTTTTTTGAGACAGAGTCTTGCTCTGTCACCCAGGCTGTAGTGCAGTGGTGTGATCTTGGTTCACTGCAACCTCCACCTCCTGCATTCAAATGACTCTCTCTCTTTTTTTTTAATCAAAAATTTTTTTCAACACGGAGTCTTGCTCTGTTGCCCAGGCTGGAGTACAGTGGTGCAATCTCAGCTCACTGCAACATCCACCTCCTGGGTTCAAGTGATTCTCTGCCTCAGCCTCCGGAGTAGCTGGGATTACAGGTGCATGCCACCATGCCTGGCTAATTTTTGTATTTTTAGTAGAGATGAGGTTTCACCATGTTGGCCAGGCTGGTCTCAAACTCCTGACCTCATGATCTGACCTTCTCAGCCTCCTCAAGTGCTATTACAGGCATAAGCCACTATGCCTGGCCTCTCAAGTGACTCTCTGCCTCAGCCTCTCAAGTAGCTGGGATTACAGGCACATGCTACCACACCTGGCTAATTTTTGTATTTTTAGTAGAAACGGGGTTTTGCCATATTGGCCAGGCGAGTCTTGAACTCCTGGCCTCAAGCAATTCACCAGCCTCTGCCTCCCAAAGTGTTGGGATTATAGGCATGAACCACTTCACCTGGGCCAATTTAAATTTTATTATTTAATAAATAAAGGAAAAGACATTCTACTATCTTGTATCTGGTTCTAAAGGAAGAAGAATGAGAGATAAAATTTAAAATTTCATTTGTACTTATCTTTCTTTACACTTTAGGCCAGAGCAAATATGCTATATCTGATTGTACTAGATTTCTGTTATTGCATGATTACCACAAATTTAGCAGCTTAAAATGTAACATTTATTATATCACAGTTTCGTTTCTTTTCTTTTCTTTTTTTTCTTGAGACAGAGTCTGGCTCTGTTGCCCAGGCTAGAGTGCTCTGGCACGGTCTCAGCTTACTGCAACCTCCTCTTCCTCAGCTCAAGCCGTCTCCCACCTTAGCCTCCCAAGTACGTGGGTCCAGAGGCACACACCAGCATGCCCAGCTAATGTTTGTTTTTTGGTAGAGATAGGGTTTTGTCATGTTGCCCAGGCTGGTCTTGAACTCCTGGGCTCAAGTGATCTGTCAGCCTCAGCCTTCTGAAGTGCTGAGATTATAGGCATGAGCCACCATGCCTGGCCTATTTCACAGTTTCTGTAGATCAGAAGTCTGAGTGTGGCCGAGTTAGATTCTCTGCTCAGGGTTTCACAAGGCCAAAATCAAGGTGTTGATTAGGCTGCAGTCATTTCTGGAGCTTGGGGTCTTCTTTCAAGTTCACGTGGTTGTTGGCAGAATTTAGTTCCTTGTGGTCGTAGGGCTGGGGCTGCAGTTCTCTCTCTCTCTTTTTTTTTTTTTTTTTGAGACAGAGTCTCGCCAAGTGCCAGGCTGGAGTGCAGTGGTGTGATCTTGGCTCATTGCAACCTCCACCTCCTGGGTTCAAGCAATTCTCCTGCCTCAGCCTCCCGAGTAGCTGGGATTACAGGCATGTGCCACCACGTCCAGCTAATTTTTGTATTTTTAAGTAGAGACGGGGTTTCACCATGTTGGCCAGGATGGTCTCAATCTCTTGACCTTGTGATCCGCCCACCTCGTCCTCTCAAAGTGCTGGAATTACAGGTGTGAGCCACTGCACCCGTCCAATTTTCTTGCTGGCTGTTAGCCGGCAGTGCTGTAAGCTCCTGGAGGCATCTGCAGATCCTTGCCATGCCTTCTCACACTTCCAATCTCTTTTATCAGAGGAAGCCAGGCACTTCATGGCCTCACTTTATCAGATAAGGCCTACTGATCAGTATTAGCATTTAACTGAATAGGAAAAATGTGTACACCAGGGCACAGGAAGCTTTGGGAGCCATCTCAGAACTCTGCCTGCCATGATAATAATCATTTTAACTCAATAAATTATATTTAAAACAGTGGTATTTGTTAAGTATTTGAGTGCAGCATAAATAATGTTCTTAAAAAAGTCTCCAGCATTTTGAGGGGCCGAGGGTGGGTGACTCACTTGAGGCCAGGAGTTCAAGACCAGCCTGGCCAACATGGCCAAATCTCATCTCTTTGAAAATACAAAAATTACACGCCTGTAATCCCGGCACTTTGGGAGGCCGAGGCGGGTGGATCATGAGGTCAAAAGATCGAGACCATCCTGGTCAACATGGTGAAACCCTGTCTCTACTAAAAATACAAAAAATTAGCTGGGCACGGTGGTGCGTGCCTGTAATTCCAGTTACTCAGGAGGCTGAGGCAGAAGAATTGCCTGAACCCAGAAGGCGGAGGTTGCGGTGAGCTGAGATCGCGCCATTACACTCCAGCCTGGTTAACAAGAGCAAAACTCTGTCTCAGGCCGGGCGCGGTGGCTCAAGCCTGTAATCCCAGCACTTTGGGAGGCCGAGGCGGGTAGATCATGAGGTCAAGAGATCGAGACCATCCTGGTCAACATGGTGAAACCCCGTCTCTACTAAAAATACAAAAAATTAGCTGGGCATGGTGGCATGTGCCTGTAATCCCAGCTACTCAGGAGGCTGAGGTAGGAGAATTGCCTGAACCCAGGAGGCGGAGGTTGCGGTGAGCTGAGATCATGCCATTGCACTCCAGCCTGGGTAACAAGAGTGAAACTCTGCCTCAAAAAAAAAAAAAAAAAAAAAACCTCCGTCTCAAAAAAAAAAATACAAAAATTAGCTGGGTATGGTGGCTTGCACCTCTAATTCCAGATACTCAGGAGGCTGAGACATGAGAATCACTTGAATCCAGGAAGCAGAGGTTGCAGTGAGCTGTGATCATGCCACTGAACTCCGGTCTGGATGACAGAGTGAGACTGTCTCAAAAAAGAAAAAAAAAAAGGAATGGGGAACCAGGCTAGTAATCCAGAGGCTAGACAAAAGTAAATATGGCTAATGCTGCCTCAGTTAGTTCAAGCTGAGGGGCACAGAACTCTGCCAATATATATTAGCCCACAGGCTGTTCATCTTCAATAGCACTGATTTACACCGGGCCTGGAATTCACTCAGGAATCCTTGTATGGTGCCCAGCTGCTTTTGCTAACACAAGCTCAACTTGGGGAGAGGGCAGTAAACTAAAGGCACTTTGATCCTCCTCCAGTCCTACAAACAAGACCCACTTGGAGAGTGCAGTGAGGCTAGGAGGGGTCTTGTGGGTGAGAACACTCTTCTTTGTTCCACCCCTCAGTTCCTACCCGTGAGGAGTGAGGCTGCATCTTCCAGACTAGGATCCTCTCTTAAAGACTTGTCATACCAGGTGATGGCAAGCCTGGCATTTTGTGAAGATTTGAATTTTAAATAAAATGTCATCATCATCAGAGGCCTCCGTCATTGTGCGTCTGGCTGCTGTGATCAAGCCTAGGAGAGTGGGAGCCCGTGGGTATTTGCTGCTCATCTTCCGTGTGGAATTGCAACAGGGTCAGGACTGTGATTAAGGAACCTTCTCTGATTGCAGTGTTTGGGTGGGGGAAGCAGAGGGCTTTCCTTTTCACTCTTTTTTTTCCTATTAAATCTGACATTTTAAGAGATGTCATTAAAAAATATTCTTCCTCCCTGGAGAGAAAGGACTTGGATCTTAGATATCTTTCACTGAGACCATAAGGCTCTTGTCATGTTTACCATTTAAGGCTGCAGGACCTTATCTTTTCTGACTTGGAGAACGGAAGGCATTTGATCCCCTTCCAGTTCTACAAACAATGTTCTTTAATCAGCTTGAGGCATCACTGTTGATCAGAGAACAGTACTTCCTCCTCTGTGCAGCTAACAGCACCTGCCAATCGAGCAAGAGAGAAGGGGTGTTCTTTGAGCACACAGAGCGTTGTTATTTGAAATATACATGAAACTGCAGAAAACAACCTGAAACCCATTGTTTTTTAATAGGCACCGAGCATAGGGGCATTTACTAGACTTGAAAGCAATGCCATGAACCTGCATATTCACCAAACACATTTATTGATTTATGGCTAGTGTGATATTTGTGATATTGAAAATGTGGTGTCTCATTTCCTTTATCACTAAGTTCATCATCTTAATGAAAATGTAAAAAGGAAAAATGACTAAATAGGAAGTAAAATTGTACTGTTAGTAATATTGATGCTGGGTGCAGTGGCTTGCACCTGTAATCCCAGCACTCTGGGAGGCTGAGGTGGGTGGATTGCTTTAGCCCAGGAATTCCAGAACAGACTGGGCAACATGGTGAAACCCTGTCTCAGGCAGCGCATGGTGGCTCACTCCTGTAATCCCAGCACTTTGGGAGGCTGAAGTGGGCAGATCACCTGAGATCAGGAGTTCCTGACCAGCCTGGCCAACGTGGGGAAACCCTGTCTCTACTAAAAAAGACAGAAAAATTAGCCGGGCATGGTGGCAGGCACCTGTAATCCCAGCTACTTGGGAGGCTGAGGCAGGAGAATTACTTGAACCTGGGAGACGGAGTTTACAGTGAGCTGAAACTGCCATTGTACTCCAGCCTGGACAACAAGACTGAAACTCCATCTCAGAAAAAGAAACCCGCCGGGCACGGTGGCACTTGCCTGTAGTCGCAGTTACTTGGGAGGCTGAGGTGGGAGGATCGCTTGAGCCCAGGAGTTCTGGCTATAGTGCGCTATGCCGATTGGGTGTCCACACTAAGTTCAGCATCAATATGGTGACCTCCCAGGAGGATGGGACCACCGAGTTGCCTAAGGAGGGGTGAACTGGCCCAGGTTGGAAACAGAGCAGGTCAAAGCTCCTGTGCTGATCAGTAGTGGGATCGTACCTGTGAATAGCCACTGCACTCCAGCCTGGGCAACATAGTGAGACCCTGTCTCTTAAAAAAAAAAAAGAAATGTAAAAAAGAAACAGAAAGAAAGAAAGAAAGAAACCTTGTCTCTACAAAATACAAAAAAATTAGCTGGGCATGGTGGTGCATGCCTGTAGTCTCAGCTACTCAGGAGGTTGAGATGGGGTAATTGTTTGAGCCTGGGG
This sequence comes from Leontopithecus rosalia, assembly GCA_028533165.1. NCBI lineage: Eukaryota > Metazoa > Chordata > Mammalia > Primates > Cebidae > Leontopithecus > Leontopithecus rosalia. The sequence goes on along the minus strand of CM052655.1, from coordinate 9,709,950 downwards.
AGGCCAAGGCTGCAGTGAGCCGTGACTGCACCACTGCACTCCAGCCTGGGCGACAGAGTGAGATCCTATCTCAAAAACAAAACAAAAAACAAAGTAATATTGTTGATTAATACTGAGCAGGCTGTAAGAAACCACACTTTTCTCTGTCAAGATACTTGTATTAAGCTGTCTTCAGTTTTATATCTATCTATCTATCTATCTATCTATCTATCTATCTATCTATACATATGATATCAGTACTCCATTGTGATTGGTTGGGTTATAGTGCAGTAGCAAAAAGTCCTCAGTCTCTGTGGTTTTAAACAACAAAGGTTTATTCCTCACTCACATAATATGTCTCTGCTCTGTCGAGCTCATCAGGAGACCTGGTCTGATGGTGAGCACCCTCTCAGTGCTTCTGCAATTGCTTGACAGGGGAAAAAGAATGAGGCAAACTGAGCACAAGCTTCCCATTGGAGATGACACAAGTCACCTGCTCACAGCACTAGCCAAAGCAAGTCACTTGGGCACACCCAATTCCAATGGCAGCAGGTGGAGAGCCAGAAATCCTTGGTGAACACACAGATACATATTATAATATGTGGATTGAAAAGGGGAGAAATAGCTTCAACTGTAGCCAAGCGAGTCAACTTTGATTTATTATTGTAATATTGTTACATTCATAAGTTTAGAATTAATGAAAACAATGACATAGGCTATGTTCATAGAATATACTGCAGTTAATGAGGAGCATAAGGCAGATCTTTACGTTCAGACATGCAAATATCCCCAAGAAATACTGAATTGTAAAAAGAGCAAGTAGCAAAATACTATGATCTCATTCATTTAAAAGCACATAAAATATATATAAACCTCTGTGTGTGTCTGTGTGGGTTTGTGTGTGAAGTCCATGGTAAAAGGCCTAAACACAGTTACTATTCATGGGGAATAGAGTGGGATGTGTGCAGCATGTTGGGGACTCTCTCTCTCTTTACTTTGTGTAATTCTGCATTGTTTGAATTAATTACATTCTGCATTTATCAGGTATTACTTGTTGTATTGGCTTCCTGGGCTGCCATAACAAATTACCACAACTTGGGAAGGCAGAAATTTAATTCTTTCACAATTTTGGGGGCTGGAAGTCCAAAATCTGGCAGGGCTGTGAAGGCTGTGAAAGAGAACCTGCTCCTTGCCCCTCCCAAATGCAGGGGCTATCAGCACTCCTAGGCTTGTGGCCACATCACTCAAATCTCTACCTTCCTGGTAACATTGCTTCTTCCTCTTCTGTGTGTCTGTGTGTCTCTCTTTTATAAAGATACTCACCCACCTGGAGAATCTGGTGACTTTCTCATCTCAACATCCTCAACTTTATTGTATCTGCAAAGACCATTCTCCAAATAAAATCACAGTCATAGATTCTAGAGATTAAGATGTGGACACAGGTGTTTAAAGCAGGGACATCATTTAACACATGACACTTGTATAACGTGAGAAACTTTTTAAAAGGAGAAAGTGAAAACATAAATCATCAACAGTGATTACTTTTACAGCTGGGCATGGTGGCTCACACCTGTAGTCCTAGCACTTTGGGAGGCCGAGTTGGGTGGATTGCCTGAGCTCAGGAGTTTGAGACCACTCTGGGTCACATGGTGAAATCCCGTCTCTACTAAAATACAACAAATTAACTGGGCATAGTGTTGCACACCTGTAGTCTCAGTTATTCGGGAGGCTGAGGCAGGAGGATTACTTGAGCCCCGGAGGTGGAGGTTGCAGTGAGCTGAGATTGCACTCTACTCCAGCCTGGGTGACACAGTCAGACTCTGTCTATAAAAACAACAACAGCAGCAACAACAAAAACGAGTGATTACTTTTAGGAGGGAAAATTTTCCAAATGTGCTGGTAGGTAACGTATGTAACATTTATAATCAGAAGAAAACAGAGACAAAAACAGTAGAGCAATAATCCCCACTACCACCACAAAAGCAGAACATAGGCGGGCCCTAATTTACACACACCCTGTGGACCCACGACCTTGACACATGAGGAAGGAGTGGAGAGGTCACGTCCTCAAACTCAGTGAGGGGGCCTTGGGTTCTTGGAGCCACAGAGACATTAGCCTTCTCTCACACAAGGTAGTGCCTTACCTCAGGGATAGTGCCCAGGAAAAGGCAGAAGAGGGGAAAATGCTTTTCTTTTTCTTTTTTCTTTTTTTTTTGAGGCGGAGTTTCGCTCTTGTTACCCAGGCTGGAGTGCAATGGCGCGATCTCGGCTCACTGCAACCTCTGCCTCCTAGATTCAGGCAATTCTCCTGCCTCAGCCTCCTGAGTAGCTGGGATTATAGGCACGTGCCACCATGTCCAGCTAATTTTTTTTTGTATTTTTAGTAGACGGAGTTTCACCATGTTGACCAAGATGGTCTCGATCTCTTGACCTCGTGATCCACACGCCTTGGCCTCCCAAAGTGCTGGGATTACAGGCATGAGCCACCGCGCCTGGCGGGAAAGTGCTTTTCTGGTGTTTACTGGTAGAAATTAAAATGCATTTTCTCCATGCTTCTCCAGAAGCAACATTATTGAGCAGAGGTTGCAAGCCTGGGCCAGTTTCAGCTTCCTGATCTTGTTTCATTTGCGCTGTGTTGAAAATTTTTTCAAATTCGTTGCCAAGTGTCTCACATAACAATTTGGTTTCTGGCTTCTCCTGATGTGCCGCATTGGGTCTGCATTCTCCCAGAGCAGCCATCTGATGCTGGAGCCTGGAGTGGCTGGCGGCCCCTTTTAGAGGCAGCATGTGCAGGACAGTGTCTGTCATACCCTATGCTCCTGGTCGGACTCTCCTTGCTTATATCTTGTCCACCTGGCCACTTCAGGCATTCACATTTGCAAACCCCTCATGAATAGAATAAAAAGTACTTTGTGGTATTATAATGCAGCACATTAAGGGTTCAATGGGTTTGTGCAGGTTGGCTGGAAAACCCAGGCACTTTTGCTTTCAGGGAGAAACATTTCTAAGTTCCAAGTAGCCAACCAACGAACTTGAAGCCTGCAACCTGTTCATCAATTGGTGACTTCTCTACAGTGATGTTTTATAGTCTGCCTAAATGAGGAATGGAAAACGCACATCCGTGTATGCACTCGGACATCAGAAATTCAATTCCATGGGTTATTGGGGAATGAAGTTTCAAAACTGTGCCATGGATGATGATGTTGCCTCGGCCTATGTCTGCGCACAGTGGCACATGTGTGTACTTGTGGGGGGTAAGGATGTGCTTTTGCAATGTGAGGGCAGGGCCTGTCTTCCTAACCCCAGTTGTGGAGATTAATGAGTCATGAGCCAAAATTAGCCTCCACCTTATTGGGTTAAAACCTGGGATCGTCATGAAATCTCTTTGCTGGCAGCTACTTTGACTCATGGCAGGCGTTCCCAGAAAAGCTCTTGAATTTTTCACTGGAGCTGAGCTGTAAAAGTCAGAGGAGGTGGGATGCTTGCCCTGGGTCATGGGGTGTGTTGCCTCGATGGAGGCTAAAGCCTTTTGGAAGTCAGTGAAGAATGTTCGTAAGGTCCCCTCCTCTTAAATTAATAAATACTTAGTGAGCACTTACTCTGTTCAGGGTGCTAGGATGGGGCACATACAAAGTTAAACCCTGGATGGTGCTTGTAGACCAAAAACATTTCAACCTGACTGGGCTGTGGATCTGGAAAGAGGCAAAATGTTAAATAATAGCACGATGTTATGTAAAACAGATGAGATGTCACAGGTAGTGAGAAGGACGGTAGAGACTCCAAGTGTATTGGGCATTCAGGGAAGAGAAATATTTCAGGCAGGGTGAGGCCAAGCAGTGGAGATGGTGAATAAACTGAGTCTAGGCAGAGCAGAAATTCTAACAGCAGCAGAGTGTGGCAATGAGAAAATGGAAGGCGGCTCTGGCTGTGACAGAGGCTTAGGTTAGAAAACTGGGGAGAGTCTTGAATGACAGGATTTGTCCTGTAGACAATGGGGAACGCTGGAAAGTTTTTGAGCAGAGGAATGGTATGATCCAAGTAGTGTATTAGAAGATCAATCTGGAATTGATGCCAGGGTGATCTGGAAGGATGAAGGAGAAGAGAGGAGAAGGGGAAGCTTCTGCAGAGGAGAAATGACTTCAGCTTGAATCGGCCAGAGGGCTTGAAAAGAAAGGATGAAGGGGAGAGAAGCCTTAAGGACTTGGTGGAAGACAGATTGCAATGAGTGGCGGGGGAGCAGCAGCAGCAGCAGCAACAGCATATGGCGCAGGGATGGCTCTAGGTCTAGAGCCAGAAACTAGGATGAGGGTGGTGCCACTGGCTTAAGGAGCCAAGTGTGGAGGGAGGTCCTCTGGGAGGGGGCAAGAAGAGCAGACTGATTTGAGTCCTGCTTAGAGGCCCTGATGGGGCCTCCAGATGGCAGCGATCTCGCTCTGGTCCCACTTTCTCAATTGCTGGCTGCATGTGTTCATCTCTTTACTCACGCCCTAAGGACTCAAAACCAGTGCCTGATAAGACCTACCGAGGCTGCTGAAACTCACTTGGTAGACCTTCACGGCCCCCACGTCTTCTCCAGCTGGTGGTCGGTAGTCTCAGGTCTAACAGACCACCCACCAAGCATCCTTGCCCGGTTGAGTAAGTGTTCTGTACCTGGACATTCAAAAGGGAATGGGGAATGCAGAAGTTACTGTAGCCTATATCTGCTCCTTTGGGCAGACCCACAGCCCTGGGATTCCGCCAGCTCTTCTGACTATGCCTCCTGTGTTCACCACTCCCCACTGTCAGGAAGTCCTTCCTTTTGCTCACTTTACATCACTCACACTGACGTTTGACCTCCACCTGGAATTCCAATGTGTCCCCCTTGTGTGACTAGGCCCCCTTGACATCTATGAGTTCATGTGTACATGGGTTCACTCTGATAAAGCCAGCATTATTATGCTTCTGTTGAATACTCATTAATTATTCCATACTCATATCACCAGTATGGAAGAAAGCGAAGAAATTTGCACCCTGACCATCTGGGATTGTTGCTAAACGCAAAGACGAAATCAGCAAGTGAAGCCTGTTTAGGTAACCATTGAGGCGGTGTAGTTTAACAGGATTCCCAGTCAACCAGTCCTTATTGCCTTTTATTCTTCCTATTCCTTTGTCCTCTTCAATTTCTCCCCATTGAGCATTGTCTCTTTTCTCTGCCCTTTGTGCTCTCTCCACTTTGATCCGTGTCTTCCTTCTTTGCCCCACAACCTGTCTGCATTGATATTCATTCCAAAAGAATTACCCAGTCCGTTCTGTGGTAGCAGGCCAAGACTGGCGACTGGTGCAACTGCTGGAATATATAAAAATGACTCTTTCTCAGGTAGCGTCTGGGATGCCAGTCTTAGCAGCCTCATTTAAAAAACTATTTATATTCGCAGAAGTCTATAATAGCATTTTTATTGTGTACGCCTGTGATTTGGGTGCAGTTTTTCCCCATGCCAGTTTCTTATTATTGCTCAACACTGACTACAGCCTTAAATGATAATGAAAACAGAAGCACTCTTTCTGAAAGAGATGACTGCTTTCCCCGTCCTTTAGCGTGTATGTGCTTCCTGCCTGAAGGGGATGGTTTAGTGTTTAAACCAGTCGGCCGCTCCCGACTGCCTCCAAAACCAAGTTCATATCCTTGCAGCATTGACTCAGTCTTTTGTTCTTCTACAGAGAATAAATTGAATACCAGGCTATTTCGTGTGGGTGTCTTTCAGGTAAGACCTTAAAACCCAAAACTCTCTGTGGCCACTGGAGATGCTGAATTGCTTGTCCTGCTGTCCTTGTCCTGGGTTCTAGAACCTGGCCTGGCCCCACATATCACACACTCACATTACATTGTTTTATGTTTAGTTTTGAGACAGGGTCTCACTCTGCTGCCCATGCTGGAGTGCAGTGGCGCCATCTTGGTCACTGCAGCCTTGACCTCCCAGGCTCAAAAGATACACACCTCAGCCTCCAGAGTAGCTGGGACTACAGGTGTGCACCACCATGCCCAGCTAAGTTTTGTATTTTTTCTTGAGACAGGGTTTCACCATGTAACCTAGTCTGGTATCAAACTCCTGGGCTCAAGCAATCCACCCGCCTCAGCCTCCCAAAGTGCTGAGATTACAGGCGTGAGCCACTGTACCTGGCCCACACACTCAGTTTTGAAGAGAGATGTTTATTTGGGCTTTTATTCCCTTAGCTCCTGTGGTTTCTTTGCTTCTGTGGCGTGACCTGGTACTTTCACCCGTTAGTTTTCCAGTGCATTAAAAAATCAAGCAACAAAACAATTTCCCTTAGAGTCAAAGTGCTGCAAATATAAGCTTGTTATCTGTATTCCATTATGATGAATAACTCACTAACCCTCATGCCATGTGTGTGATTGACTTGCAATTATGGGTTGTACTTTACAGCAGCTCTGAATGGTATTCTCCCATTGGCTGTTGCGTAAGCCAAGCCTGGAACCCCTGGGTCACCTGAGAATGGGTGGATTTTATAGACTCCAAGGATTTTATTTTCCCCAAGCCTAGATGTTGGGTTCGTAATTAGCGATGCAATAATAAGACCTTTTTATTTGCCATTTTATGCCTTTTCAAAAATGTGTTTTATGTTTTTGTGAGTAATTTTCATGAAAATTTCTTTAGCATAGGCAGGACAGATATAATGGCCTGCCTGATTTTACAGCTAAGGGACAGTCAAGGTTCAATGAATTGCCTGAGTTCCTTCAGCAAATCTAAGACAGACCTGGGACTGGAACTGGATTTCATAATTTCAAGTGGAGGTTTTTCTGGGGCCACTACATGTGCAACAAACTCAAGACAACTATTGTTATATATAAGATTTTACCTGATCCTATGGTGACCTTACAGGACGGGGCAAGCAGGTATCATCATCCTCATCTTTCAGATCAGGAAGTAGAAATCCAGCTACTAAGGTAATATGGGGATAAACAAAAGAGGAAGGACTTGATTCCAAGGCTCCTTTAAGTTGGCTGCCCCTGGTGATGCTTTGCCACATCATGAATGCCTGACGACACCACTCATTCAGTGGCTTTGTCCCAAAACCTAGACTCATCCTTGATTCCTTTTTTTTCCTCTTACTTCATAGCTGAGCCATGAGCAAATCTCACTGATTCTATCTTTAAAATACATTCCAAATGAACCATTTCTTATCATCTTCGCTGCTATGATCCTGCTCTAAGCCTTTGTCCTTTGTCACCTGTATGGCTGCAGTAGCTTCCTGTATGGCTCGACTGCAAAGATGGTCCTCAGTGAAGCAGTCCTCCTTTGAGGACTGCTTGTACAACACTGGCATCTCAGCTCACCTGCCGCTCACTTTAGGCTGTAGAATGTGGAGGATGTGATGCTGTGCACTTCTGACCTAAGTATCAAGAAGGATTTTATATTTCTGAGACCTCTGAGCTACTTGTATGAAGTGTAGGTACCAGTATCTCTGCAGGAGATACCAAGTGAAGAGACCATGTGAAGAGGAAGAGGCCCCAGGCTGCATGGAGTGAGAGAGTCAGTGTCCCAGCTGAGCCCAACTCTTTACTGTCCCTACACTTTTTACTGTCCCCCAATGGAGCAGAAGAACCACCCAGCTGAGCCCTCCTGACCTGCAGAATAATAAGAGATAAAATGGTGGTTGTTTTAAACCACTAAGTTTAGGGTTTGTTTTTTACATAACAATAGATAACTAAAACATCTAAGGAGTCTCCCTAATTCCACACTTGTCACTATCTATTTTCCAGATTTGTAAAAATTGTGGTAAAATACTCATAAAATTCACCATCTTTTTCCCTCTCTCCCTCCCTCCCTCCTTCCCTCCCTCTCTTCCTTCCTTCCTTCCTTCCTTCCTTCCTTCCTTCCTTCCTTCCTTCCTCTTTCTTTTTTATTTTTTGATGGAGTTTCACTCTTGTTGCCCAAGCTTGAGTGCAATGGCACGATCTCGGCTCACCGCAACCCCTGCCCCCCGAGGTTTAAGCAGTTCTCCTGCCTCAGCCTCTTGAGTAGCTGAGACTACAGGCATGCACCACCATGCCTGGCTAATTTTGTATTTTTAGTGGAGACAGGGTTTCTCCATGTTGGTCAGGCTGGGTCTCGAACTCCCAACCTCAGGTTATCCACCTGCCTTGGCCTCCCATAATTGCTGGGATTACAGGTGTGAGCCACCATGCCCAGTGGCTTAGCAGTCTTTTTTGCTTTTCTTAGAGACAGGGTCTTACTATGTTGTCCAGGCTGGAGTGCAGTAGCTATCTACAAGTGCAATTATAGCACATATATCCTCAAACTCCTGGGCTCAAGTGATCCTCCTGCCTCAACCTGCCAAGTAGCTGGGACTAAAGGTGTGTTCCTGGCTTCACCTTAACCATTTTTTTGGTTTGTTTTTTTTTGTTTTTTTTGTTTTTTTTTTAGACGGAGTCTTTCTCTGTGGTCCAGGCTGGAGTGCAGTGGTACAATCTTGGGTCACTACAAACTCACCCTCCCAAGTAGCTGGATTACAGGCATGTGCCACCACACTTGGCTAATTTTTATATTTTTAGTAGTAACAGGGTTTTGCCATGTCTGCCAGGCTGGTCTCCAGACCTCAGGTGATCTACCCACCTCAACCTCCCTAAGTGTTGGGATTACAGACATGAGCCACTGCGCCCAGCCACCTTAACCATTTTTAAGGGGTTCAATATTGTTAAGTATATTCACATTATTGTGCAACCAATCTTCAGAATGCTTTTCATCTTGCAAATCTGAAACTCTGTATCCATTAAACAGTAACTCTCCATTTCCCCCTCTCTCCAGGTCAAGCAACCACCATTCTTTCTGTTTCTATGAATTTAACTCTTCTGAATTCCTTACATAAGTGGAATTATACAGTATTTGTCTTTTTGTGACTGGCTAATTTCATTTAGCATAGTGTCCTCAAGGTTCACCCATGCTATAGCATATGTCAGAATGTTCTTCTTTTCTGTTCTTTGTTTTTGAGACAGTCTTGCTCTGTCGTCCAGGCTGGAGTGCAGTGGCACGATATTGGCTCACTGTAACCTCTGCCTCCCAGGTTCAAGTGATTCTCTTGCCTCAGCCTCCCAAGTACCTGGAACTACAGGTGCACACCACTATGTCCAGCTAATATTTTGTATTTTTAGTAGAGAAAGGGTTTTGCCATATTGGCCAGGCTGGTCTTGAACTCCTGACCTCAAGTGATCTGCCCACCTCTGCCTCACGAAGTGCTGGGATTATAGGCACAAACCACCATGCCTGGCAATTTTCTTACTTTCTCGTTTTTTTTTTTTTTTGAGATGGAGTTTCGCTCTTGTTACCCAGCCAGGCTGGAGTGCAATGGCGCGATCTCGGCTCACTGCAACCTCCACCTCCTGGGTTCAGGCAATTCTCCTGCTCCTGAACTCAGCCTCCTGAGTAGCTGGGATTACAGGCATGCGCCACCATGCCCAGCTAATTTTTTGTATTTTTAGTAGAGACGGGGTTTCACCATGTTGACCAGGATGGTCTCGATCTGTTGACCTCGTGATCCACCCACCTCGGCCTCCCAAAGTGCTGGGATTACAGGCTTGAGCCACCGCGCCCAGCCAATTTTCTTACTTTCTAAGACTAAATGATATTCCATTGTATTGATAGACCACATTTTGTTTATTCATGCATCTGTTGATTGACACTTGGGTGGTTTCCACCTTTTGGCCGTTGTGAGTAATGCTGCTGACAACATGAGTCTCTTCAAGACTCAGCTTTGAATTTTCGTAGGTATGTACCCAGAAGTAAAATTGCTGGATTATACTGTAATTCTATTTTCATTTTTTTTTTGAGATGGCTTTTTTTTTTTTTTTTGAGATGGAGTCTTGCTCTGTAGCCCAGGCTGGAGTTCAGTGGTGCCATCTCGGCTCACTGCAACCTCTGCCTCCCGGGTCTCGGTTCAAGCAATTCTACCTCAGCCTCCCAAGTAGCTGGGATTACAGGCACAAGCCACCATGCCCAGCTAATTTTTGTATTTTTTAGTAGAGATGGGGTTTCAGCATGTTGGCCAGTCTAGTCTTAGAACTCCTGACCTCATGATCCAAAGTTCTGGGATTACAGGCGTGAGCCACCATGCCCAGCTCTATTTTCAATTTTTAAAGAAACCACCATATACAGAAGACTTTAAAACATACATTTTGTCACTCCCTTGCTCAAAACCCTCCGCTGACTTCTCATTACTCTTAGAATGAGATCCCTACTATGGCCTACAAGGCCCCCTATAACCAGGCCCATAGCTACCTCATCAATTTCACTTCCTGCCATTCCTCTGCTCTCCCTCATCAATTTCACTTCCTGCCATTCCTCCACTCTCCCTGGACTTTAGCCGTTTTTAGCATCTTGCTGTTCCTTGTTACTCCAAGCATGACCCTGCCTCAGGGATTTTGCACTTGTTATTCCCTTTGCCAAAAAATGCTTTTCTCTGGTTATTAACATGACTTGTGCTCTCACTTCACTCAGGCCTGTGCTCAAATGTCCTCTCCTTCAGTGAGGCTGTCCCTAACACTTAATCTAAATAGCACCCCCTATCATCTCTATGTCCTTCTTTATTTTTAAATTTATTTGGAGACAGGGTTTTGCACTGTTGCCCTAGGCTGGAGTGCAGTGGCACAATCGTGGAGTACAGCCTCAACCTTCTGGCCTCCCACCTGAACCTCCCAAGTAGTGCCACACCTAGCTAGGTTTTTTTTTCCCCCCCCGTAGGGATGGCGTCTTCCTGTGTTATGCAGGCTGGTCTCAAACTTCTGGGCTCAAATGATCCTCCCACTTCAGCATCTCAAAGTCCTGGGATAACAGGTGTGAGCCACTGCACTAGGCCCCTTTATTTTTAATTTATTCTCATCTCTACTTGATAAGTGGAGAATTTATATTAATCTCACACACAATGGTACTAAGTATGTGCCTGCTACTGATCTAAACACTTTACATGTATTGATATAACTATCTTAACAGCAGCTCTGTGGATTAGGTAATATTATTTTTAATCTTCATTTTACAGATGAGAAAAACTGAGACATCAAATGTTAAATAAGTTCTCTAAAGGTCAAAAGCTAGTAATTGACAAAGGTGGGGTTTGAACCGAGGCAGCTGGGTTACAGAATCCACTGTATTATGCTCTTCTTACTATAAATGCGTATTATGTGTAAGATATGCATATGTTATGTGTGCATTTGTTTATTGTCTGTCTCCCACATTGGGTGTAAGATTTGGGTGTCCCTCTCCCACGAGGGCAGGAACTTTATTCTGTTTACTGCTCCCCAGGGCTTAGAACAATGTCTGACACATACTGTATTAGGTTTTCAATAAACACTTGTTGAATGAATGAATGGGTTAGATTCTTTGTATATTGCAGGGGAGAGGCTCTCAGTTGTTTTTCCCCATGAATTTGCTTGTGTCTGAAAAGAACAACTAGCTGAGTAAAGCCGTTACATATACTAGATGCTCAATAATTATTTATTTAGTGAATCATTTTTCAGCTCCTCCAGGATAGAGCCCTGTGTCTGTTTTCTTTCCATATTTCCCACAGCCCCTTGCCCTCTGCTGACTCTCAAACCTTTGTTGTTACTGTGGAAGAGAACAAAGGATATATTTGTTGAGAAAATTTAGCTTACTGTGTTGTGACAGTGAGTAGGTGCACTTGTTTTTGCAGAAGTAGCTACAGGAAAACCAGATGTGCAAATTCCAGACCAAAAGCTGTGTGGAAGAGAAACCACTTTCAGAATCTTGAATCTTTTATTTTTGTCTTCTAAACTCCTGCACATCAAAAGCATCATTTTTCATGAGATTTAGTGTCAACTTGTGCAGTGTTTCAGAAAACACCTATGAATTTCCTCATCATTCTTCTCTTAAAGAACTTCTGTAATGTAAAGCATGTTCGCACCTCTCAAGCTTTTGGAAGAACTGAGACTTCAGAGGTCCACACAGTGCCTCGAACAGAGAAATCACTCGATACGCTAATGCTGAATTATCTTATTATTATTAATTTAGAGTCTTGCTCTGTCACCCAGGCTGGAGTACACTGGGGTGATCTTAGCTCACTGCAGCCTCCTGCCTCCTGGGTTCAAGCAATTCACCTGTCTCAGCCTTCAAAGTAGCTGGAACTACAGGCATGCACCACTATGCTCGACTAATTTTTGTATTTTTAGTGGAGATGGGGTTTCACCATGTTGGCCAGGCTGGTCTTGAACTCCTGACCTCAAACAATCTACCTACCTTGGCCTCCTAAAGTGCGAGGATTACAAGTGTGAGCCACTGAGCATGGCTGATCTTAAGTTTTTAAATCACAATTAACAGGTGAGGGATGAATGAATGGTTTTGTTATGCATTCTCTTTAGAAATAGCTGCCAGGAACTCAATCCCATGATTGGTTAGCTTTCTTTTCTTTTCTTTTTTTTTTTTGAGATGGCGTTTTGCTCTTGTTACCCAGGCTGGAGTGCAATGGCGCGATCTCGATCTCGGCTCACCGCAACCTCTGCCTCCTGGGTTCAGGCAATTCTCCTGCCTCAGCCTCCTGAGTAGCTGGGATTACAGGCACACGCCACCATGCCCAGCCAATTTTTTGTATTTTTAGTAGAGACGAGGTTTCACCATGTTGACCAGGATGGTCTTCATCTGTTGACCTCGTGATCCACCCACCTCGGCCTCCCAAAGTGCTGGGATTACAGGCTTGAGCCACCGCACCCGGCCTTGGTTAGCTTTCTAATTCGGATCCAGCTGTGAATGAACATATTACTTTTTTTCTCTAATTTTATTTTATTGTGTTTTTTTTGAGACAGGGTCTTGCTGTGTTGCCCAGGCTGGAGTGCAGTGATATGATCTCGGCTCACTGTAACCTCTGCTTCCCAGAGTCAAGCAATTCTGCCTCAGCCTCCCTACTACGCCTGGCTAATTTTTTTAAAAGTACAATTTGCATTTTATTTTTCTCCAGAGAGTAGTCCGTCTTCAGTCTTTAAGGACTCAGCCCCTCACATGGGTTTTGGTGGGGTCGTGGAGGAGCACCCACAGGTCTAAATCACGGTGGGGGTGTTCAATCCTGCGGGCTTCGTGAGATCGATTCCTGACTACTTTGCTGTGAAATGCGCAACTCACACAGTAATGTAACTTCACATACCACTTGGTAAGCACATAAGCATCGAAGATGCTCGCTTCAGAAATGTCCCTGACTGCTGCGGCTTCCACTATGTTTTGAATGATGAATTTCTTTTTTTTTTTTTTTTTTGAGACGGAGTTTCACTCTTGTTACCCAGGCTGGAGTGCAATGGCGCGATCTTGGCTCACCGCAACCTCCGCCTCCTGGGTTCAGGCAATTCTCCTGCCTCAGCCTCCTGAGTAGCTGGGATTACAGGCACGCGCCACAATGCCCAGCTAATTTTTTGTATTTTTAGAGACGGGGTTTCACCATGTTGACCAGGATGGTCTCGATCTCTTGACCTTGTGATCCACCCGCCTCAGCCTCCCAAAGTGCTGAGATTACAGACTTGAGCCACTGCACCCGGCCCTGAATGACAAATTTCTTAACGGCCTTGTCCTTGGGCATGCATTGGGCATACTTCGTGCAGCAAATAGGCTGCATGTGGCCACAGCCCTTTTTGGCATGACCGTTGTTGCTTCTTTTCTTTGTCATCGTAGATGCATGAACTGGAGACAGCTAATATTTGTATTTTTAGTAGAGATGAGGTTTCACCATGTTGGCCAGGCTGGTCTCGAACTCATTAGCTTCAAGTGATCCCCCTGCCTCAGTCTCCAAAAGTGCTGGGATTACAGGTGCGAGCCACTGCACCCAGCCTCTAATTTTAAATACAGTTAGGAGAGTCCTCCCAGCTACTTTTCCCACCAAATGTCATCAATATACAGGTCAAAAGAAGACCAGTGTCTCTTGATGAGCGGCAGCAAGGCATTAAAAGCTACCCTGGTGGCCTTAAAGACTTAACGCAGCTTTTAAAAACTGCTAATTTATGCACTGGGCTTCTCCGTATCACCCCGCACAGTGGATCACATTATACAGAAAAGTAGATGCAACCCACATATAATAGGCGATGGCTGGGCTGCGTTATGACCTTATTTTCATGGATAAAGACAAATCTCATAACTCACTGGTAGCAATGTCAGTCCTTTATCTTGCCCTGGACTCATGAGGATGTAAGTCACATCCACTGAGCCTGTTCCAAGTGTGACAAGGAAACTCGGGCAGCCAATCGTCACAAAGGTGATTCATTCATTTGCATCGAGAAATCCTGTTGGTTAGAAAGCAATAAAAGTGTTTGAGTTTCTTTTTTTTTTTTAACCCCCCACTCTATAAAAAGTGGCTCACTCTGGTGAAATATACGCCTTCACTCATCTCACAGAGCTGCTGTAAAAAATAGCATTTGGCAGTGGGAAGTGGGACTTTTGCTTGAGGAACTGATGTGTATATATAATATTTGTACATTTCTTAGATGGCCATGGACACTTGTCAATGCTTTTGTGTTCCAAAGACTTGTACAGATAAAATTGACTGCGGTGTGGGTCTTGAGTTTTAAAGTATATGAGAGGATTCGTAAAGTGTGAGGTTGCAGAATGAGGTGATAAGAAAACCAAGGGGACTGGAGCAGTGGAGTGGAGCGAAGCATTTAGTTTGACTCACACGCCAGTCATCAGAAAGCGGGAGCTGTCTTTCCCCAGGCGCCCTGTCTGCTCTAGCTCCATCTCAGAGTCCTGCTTGTCCCCGTCTGTTTCTGCTCTCTGCCCGGTTCTTTGAACCCTGATGTTGGCCGCAGAGGCCACTTGAGAGCCATGCAGTCCAGCCAGGGCCTGGGAACACTGAACAGATTCCAGAAGACCTGAAGTAGTAGCCCAAGGAAAATGGAGACACAGTGTGTGGGGGTGGAGGTGGAGGTGGGGCTGGGGAGGGTCCTTGAGTGGCTAAAGGCTGGTTCCTCTGCTGGGGCACAAATCGGTTGGAGGGGGCCTAGATGTTTATTTTCTTTTTCTTTTCCTTTTTTTATTTTTGAGATGGAGTCTCACTCTTGTTGCTCAGACCAGAGTGCAATGGCATGATCCCTGCTCACCACAACCTCTGCCTCCTGAGTTCAAGTGATTCTCCTGCCTTAGCCTCCCAAGTAGCTGGGATTACAGGTGTGCGCCACCATACCTGGCTAATTTTGCATTTTTTAGTAGAGACAGGGTTTCTCTATGTTAGTCAGGCTGGTCTCAAACGCCTGACCTCAGGTGATCTGCCCGTTTTGGCCTCCCAAAGTGCTGGGATTGTAGGTAGATGTTTATTTTCAAAGCAGACGCTGCATCTTCCTTTATACTCTGTGCTCTGCTAAGTACAATGTTGGTACTGGATGAATGTTAATAATAGCAGCCATAACAATGATGACAATAGAAATGTAGCAGTTTCACCCCCTGTATGCCAAGGGAGCTTCAGAGACTTAAGTGTTTCTTTTGATTGACATTAAGGTGCCCAGGGGCAGGGTCCTTGTCCAGCAGACTCTGCCGCTCGGTATTTTTCCCGTTCTCCCAGTTGCTTGGAAAGGCTGTGGGAGGCAGGCAAGAGGTCCTAGAGGCCAGGACTTCCTGCATCTTCATCTTCAGAGCAGTCACTCTGAGAACCCCACGTGTCTTGTCTGTCAGTCAGACCCCTCTGTCCAGTGAGATCCTTTAAAGAAACAATAATGATACCTTCATTTTAATTATTCTCTCTCTCTTTTTGGATTTTTTTTGGTCTTACTTCAGGATTGCACCTTTTAAATAAGCTATACCAAAGTTTCTTCCTTCCCCTCTTGTGCATAATTAATGACGGTGGGAGGTATACTTTGGTCTTATTTTCTTATTTGATTACACTGATTTTGGTTTAAAACAGGACCCATTTACATACTGAAAAGATATATTTTCTGATTCAGTGAGGGTTTTTCCTTCCAATATGTTGGAAGATGACATAGCTGTGAGACGGCCCGAGACTGGGCACCAAACTGACTAAGTTTGCCTTGCTCTGGATAAAGGACAAGGAGCCTCAGTGGGGACTCCAGCTGCTGCAGGAGAGAACCCTATGTCCTCTAGTGGATTGGTGTTTTGCCATAAGTAGCAGCCATCATGGTGGGAAGTAAAAGCTGGGATGGCAGCTCCAGGAAATATCCCAGGGGAATGCAGTGGTGGCTGTCTCTGAAGGCGAATGGTCTAGTTGCTCTTTCTTGGCCAGCATAGCACCTGGCCTGGCAGTCGTTATATTCCATTTCCCTTCCTCCTCTTCCTTTTAGATTCTGGTCCAGCATTGCGTTCTTGGGGTGCTGCCACTTTCTTCTTCCTAGAGTCCATGTGATTCAATGGTGAAAAATATGAGCATTGGAGGCCAAGACCTTGGTTTGGGTCCCAGCTTGGCCAATTGCTGGTAATGCAGTCTTGGGCAAGTGGCTTACCCTTTGAACTCTGGGGCCCTCTTCTGTGAAAAAGGGACGTGATGTCCACTCGGCAGGGTGGTTGGGAAGGGTGGATATGGTAATGAATACTAAGTGCGGAATGCCTCCTGGCATGAGGCAGGTTCTCCATTAATGTTTGTTGACCCTTTCTTTTGTAGGATATATATGAGTGAGTACCTGGAAGGGTGGGCAGATATTTGAAGGCTGAATGATAAAGATAGTAATTCTTGACAACACACACACACATGTGTGCGTGCACGAACACACACACACACACACACACACACACACACAATGTCTGTCCTTTCCTCTCTGTCCCCACCCATCCTTCTCTCATGATCCTTTTCCATCTCCTCCAACTCCATAAGGTTTACCTTGATTTTTTACAGCCGACGTTGACCCTTCCCAATTCTTTGTACTCATTGCCTCCACCACACAACTGAACATTTCATTCTGAGTCGTCATGGTTTGCATGTGCAGATCTCTTCTCTCTAATAACGTAAGCTCCTTGGAAGGGACTGAGCATGATTCCTTTCATTGCGTCCCTTGCAGCATCCAGCAACAGCACCGGGCATGCTGTAAACGTTTCAGAATTGACTGCTAAGTGCAGTGCCATTACCAGGCCTACCTGACGGCAGAGAATGGATTTTATTTGTTTTTGTGTGTGTCTCCACAGCAGTTCACCCAGTGCTAAGCACGTAGGCACTCATAGGTCCTCAGTAAACATTTGTCAGATTAAAATTACCTCTTGCTGTTAGCCATTGACACGAAAAGTGAGTCTACAGAAGGTTCTGAAATGTCTGGGATCTGGGGAAAGCATATCTTCCTTTCCAACAGTTTGTAAATTGTGTCACGTAAGGGCAGAAGGAGCATTGCAGAACGAGCATGGCAGAGGGAGCTTGGGGACTTGGCTTTTGGTCTGAACTGGACGCCTTATCCAATATTGCCCCCTAGACTCGGTCTGAAACCAGGCGGCCCTGTGGCTTTTGGTAGAAATCACGTCTCTTCTTGACTCAGAAGCCCTTTGGGAATTTTTCACCTGTCAGTGACTCTATTGACAGTCCCAGGTTTTTTTTCTGATAGGTTTGATCTTGGCCCATAATCCTTGAATAGACGAAACTTCCAAGGAAACAGATTTCCACTGGACTGGAAGTCGATCATGCTGCCCCAAGAATATGAAATTAGGCTTCAGGGGAGGTGGTTAATTTTCAATTATCCACAGGTTGGAGGCAGCAGGGGGCTGCTTATCATGAAGTCACCCTGAGAAGGGTGACTAGGAAACTCAGCTGGGTCCCCCTGTCAGGGAAGCTTCTGCCCACCCCCCAGCCTGCCCTGAGGCTCTTTGTCCTTCTGCATGTGTGCACAGCTCTGGCTCCATGCTCTTACGGGCCTCCAGCTGAGGGAAGCCCCGTGACTGGGGTTTACCATGTTCTCTGACCTCGAGAACTCAGTTCTGTAGGTCTGTGTGCCTGTGTCCAGTTAACACAGTGAGTGCTACAGGAGCCATGAGATGTAGCCTTGTAGGCTGGGTTTAAGAAAAACAAAAGGCCGGGCACTGTGGCTCACTCCTGTAATCCTCACTCTACGGGAGGCTGGAATGGGAGCATTGCTTGAGGCCAGGAGTTCAAGGCCCGCCTGAGCAATAAAAAATAAAAAAAAATCAGGCTGGTATGATGACACACACCTGTAGTCCCAACTTCTTGCAAGGTTGAGGTCAGAGGATTGCTTGAGTCTAAGAGTTTGAAGTTATGGTGAACCAAGAATATCCCACTGCACTCCAGGCTGGGTGACAGAGCAAGACTGTCTCAAAACAAAACAAAACAAAACAAAACAAAACAAAACAAAACACCAGCAAAGGTATAACCCAAAGCTCTGACCCTGAGCTAGCTTCATGCAGTTCAGGGGCAACATACATGGGTGGTCAGGGGAAGTCCAGCTCTGCCGTAGTTCCACATAGCCTATTTTTTTTTTTTTTTGAGACAGGGTCTCGATCTGTTACCCAGGCTGGAGTGCAGTGGTATAATCACAGCACACTGCAGTCTCCGCCTTCCAGGCTCAGGTGATCCTCCCACCTCAGCCTCCCAAGTAGGTGGGGCCAGAGACACTGCAGCATGATGCTGGGCTAATTTTTGTATTTTTAGTAGAGACAGGGTTTCACCGTGTTGCCCAGGCTGGTCTTCAAGTGATTCTCTTGCATAGGCCTTGCAAAGATTTAGGATTACAGGTGTAAGCCACCCGGCCAGGCCACATGGCCTGATTTCTTTCAGCCTCTGGTGGCACTGTCCTCACAGTGAAGAGCAAGGATCCCTCCCCGTCCAGCTCATGAGAATTCCAGGGCAGTAACGCAGCTGTCCGGGAGGGGGCTTTCTGCGTGTAGAGTCTGCGAGCTTTCATTAATTCACAAAGCACTGTCTGTGAGGGAGCCAGGCAAGCAGCATTATTATTTCCATCAATCACCCAATACCGAAGAAACTGAGGCAGCTGAGGGTGAGGAAGGCTGCGGAGCTGGCTCATTCATTGGGAGGAGGAGGTGGAGGCTGGGAAGACTCAGACAGCCCACGCCTGGCTCTCTCTGCCAGGGGCTCAGAGGTGAAGACTCAAGGCAGACAGTGTGGCTTGGCCTGTACCAGCCGCATTTCGAGGCACCCCACCACTGCCGTTTTCTTTCTAGATTCCCACATCAAATCCATTTTGATTCAATTTGGGTGTTCTGGAGTAGTGGAAGGGAACGAAGTTTAAAAGAGGTCAGCTCCATTACTCAGCATTATTAATGATGTTGTTGGCCATTAAAATCTTGAAAAACTAGGAAACTAATAAATTTTACATATTGAAAAATCACAGGTGGATCAGGCAAATGGATAAATTCTTAAAAGTATTTAATAGCTGTTAAGAGGACAGAATGATAAATTCGATATTGAAAACCAATATCAGATTCACAATTACAGGCCATTTATCATAACCAACTGCATGGACAGCATCTTACTGCAGGGAGCACCGTGTGATTCATATGCAGAGACCCGGAACAAGTCCATATGAAACGAGAAATAAATCTGCTTTACATATTGGAAACTTATTTCCACTTCCTATCTTTATTGCCAACAATAATGTTAGCTTTCAAGATCAAATTGTTACGCATTAAACCTATGCATAATGAGCCCAATTGAGTCAAAAACTTCCCTAAAAAGAGCTTTAAATTATTCCAAATTGGGTTATTAGCTTAACTCTAATTCCTCTGAGAGAGCCCCAAAGTCAGTGAGTTCAGCACTGAACCAGACAGTCGGTTACCCAGATTGGGCCCCCAAGTTCCGGATTTGTTCTTTCTCTTCCTTTCCTCCTCCTCCCCTGAAGAATTAACAGTCAGGCTAAGAACAAACATAACATTTAACAAATGTGTTAATCTAACAAATTGCAAGAAAATTGCAATTTATATTTTCGATTTTAAAATGAATTTTTGCAACTTTTCAGTATAAAGAAAATAAAGTGAGATGAATTTTTGTGCTTTCTTTGAATTCCTGAGTAACTACAAGTAAGTGAAATGATTTGCGTTTGGACCCTTGGGTGTCACTGACAGGGTGCCACTTTGTCAATATTTTGATCTTCAGACATCCTAGGATCAAGGGGCAGGGAGGTGATTTTGCTGTTACGTTTCTCATCCTGCTGACAATTCCAGGCTGAGCCAGCTGACACGGAATGGATTTTTTTTTAAACTGTATCTTTTCCTGATTTCAAGAATGAGGTGTTCAAGTGCAGAAATTTTGGAATGCATAGGGAAAAAAAAAATCACCTCCAACTTTTCCCAGAGGCCACTGCCAATTGCATTTTGAAATGTTTCTTTTTCATTTTTTTTACTGTGCATTTTTTCTTTATGGATTGAGATTATGTGATTCTATCCCATGCAATTATAATTTTTTTTTTGAGATGGAGTTTCGCTGTTGTTACCCAGACTGGAGTGCAATGGCATGATCTCAGCTCACCATAGCCTCCACGTTCTGGGTTCAAGCAATTCTCCTGCCTCAGCCTCCCGAGTAGCTGGGACTACAGGCGCGCACCACCATGCCCAGCTAATTTTTTGTATTTTTAGTAGAGATGGGGTTTCACCATGTTGACCAAGATGGTCTCGATCTGTTGACCTCGTGATCCACCCGCCTCGGCCTCCCAAAGTGCTGGGATTATAGGTGTGAGCCACCGCGCCCGGCCACAATTATAATTTTAATGATTAAATAATACACCATTTTATAAGGGACTCTTTTCTAAGCTGGGTACTAAGGTTGCTTTCAACTTTTCCCTGTTATGCAATAATCATCTTTATACATGCATCTTTGGGTGAATTTCTGATTATTTCTGTAAGATTTGTTCTACAAATCTAGGAGCATGCCACCACTCCTGGCTAATTTTTGCTTTTTTTAGTAGAGATGGGGTTTCACCATATTGCCCAGGCTGGTCTCGAACTCCTGACCTCGTGATCTGCCCGTCTCGGCCTCACAAAGTGCTGGAATTACAGGCTTGAGCCACCACACCTGGCCATCCTTTTGATATGTTCTAAGGCTAAAAAGAATGTTATGTAAGCCTCTAATTTGTGAATCTGTTTATTGTTTGTACAAGCTGCAGCCACAGCCTAAAAGTTAAGATCATGGACTTTGGAGTCAGACACATTTGCATTTAAGTTCCAGGTTCACTACAGACTAGCTGAGAAATTTAACTACTCTTGGCCTCCATTGCCTTATCTGTAAAATGGGCATCATGACACATCTCAGGGTTGTTGTGAGGATAAAATGCAACAACACCTATTGTATACTTAGCAAGGCACCAGCCTGGTACAGGGTAGACATTTCATAAAAGACAAATAGTGTATTAGTCCAGTTTCATGCTGCAGTTAAAGACATACCTGAGACTTGGCAATTTACAAAAACAAAAGAGGTTTAATTGGACTTACAGATCCATGTGGCTGGGGAGGTGTCACAATTATGGCAGAAGTCGAGAAAGAGCAAGTCACGTTTTACATGGATGGCAGCAGACAAAGAGAGAGAGTTTGTGCAAGAAAACTCTGCTTTATAAAGCCATTGGATCTCATAAGACTTATTCACTATCAGGAGAACAGCATGAGAAAGACCTGCCCCTCATGATTCAATTACCTCCCACCCGGTCCCTCCCACAACATGTGAGAATTCAAGATGTGATTTGGGCAGGGACATGGCCAAATCACATCAAATGGTATTGATGTTTATTCAGTTATGTGTATGTGACAGAGTATTAGAACGTATGTCTTTATATATAATAGATGCATAAAGGCATCATATAATTAAAAAAATTTGATGCTTTAATAATATTCTCATTATCTCCAGAATAAAATTGTACCTTGTTATCATTGTATATCTTTCTCCATCAGAGCCCAGGTCACCTTTCCAACCTTTTCCTTTCTCTTTCCTGGCAGTTACATTTTGCTCTACCTGCCCATGGCATGTCTCCCTTGAGTGTGCAATATGCCTCCTATCACTGTGCCATGTCACTATCCTCTCTCTCGTCTGTCATTTACCTTCTTTTCACTGTTTGCCAAATTCTACTCATCTATTTAGGCTTGGCTCAGGTGTCCCTACTTTGTTTTTTTGAGACAGAGTTTTGCTCCTGTTGCCCAGGCTGTAGTGCAATGGCATGATCTTGGCTCACTGTAACTTCCACCTCCTGGGTTCAAATGATTCTCCTGCCTCAGCCTCCTGAGTAGCTGGGATTGCAGATGCTATCACCATGCCTGGCTAATTTTTTTGCATTTTTAGTACAGACAGTGTTTCACTATGTTGGCCAGGCTGGTCTCGAACTTCTGACCTCAGGCAATCCACCTGCCTTGGCCTCCCAAACTGTTGGGATTACAGGCATGACCACCACTCCTGGTCAAGGTGTCACCACTTTTATCAAACCTTCCCTAATACCTTTGCAGACAAAATGAATGTGTTGGTCCTCCATGCTCTCATAGCATCTTGTGTACACCTGGGTTGCAGCATCTCTCAATCTCACGTTACAGTGAGTCAGCTGTGTTTCAAGCTCCCCCACCGAACTTGGAGCTCTTTAAAGGTCAAGATCATCTTATTAATCTTTGTTTTCTTTAGCACCTACTACAATGCGTGATACAATAAAAGGGGTCAATAAAAGTTTATTAAATGTAACAGAGGTCGTGGGTATGATCAAAGAAATCAATACATGGCTTTTAAAGGCAAATTGCATTTCAACTGAATCGAAAGCTGATTGGACTTTAATTTTTTATTTATCACGAGATCTTAAATACAAAGGCATTTTGTGCAATTGTGTTTTCTAAGCCTTGAAATACTTAAAGCAATTTGTAAAGTGTTTCTAGGCAAATTGCTATGATGTTAAAATGTGCAAGGACTTTCAGAGGATCCTGTATAAACATATATCAAAATATCTCATGGGAGACTAGTTTATGTCCATCATGTAGGTGTGGACATGAAGCCCAGGAAAGAGAGAGCATTGAGTTATTCGAACCCTGAATTTCCTGTCTAGGCTTAAATAATATTATAGCCAAAGCTGAAGTTAAAAACAGTCTTCATGTTGACTCGACACAGCAATTAACTAACCTGGTAAAATACCTGGGTTGTGTCTAACTGACAAGCACCCACTTTATCATTATTTCTGTGTATTTGGCTTAGCATTGGCTAAGAACAGTGCTTGGCACATCATAGGCACTCAATCAATATTTGCCAAATGACCACATGAATCAGCAATCACATTTGGTGTGACCCAATCTGCATCTACTTGGGGTTGCCTAGTACAACTTGACAAATCTTTATAGAGTGCTTTCTGTGTTCCAGACACCTTGCCAAGGAGCTGCGAGTATGATGATGAATAGCATATGGTTCCTGTCTTCACGATGCTCAAAGTCCGGTATGGGGAACAGACACATAAAAGCTAAATGCAGTAGCTGTGGTTAGTGCAAAGAGACAGGCCTTTGCATGTGGTGCCAAGAAACCTAGACGAAGGGTGTTTGGTTCAACCCAGGGGCTTCAGGGAGGATTATCTAGGAGAGAATATACCTCACTTAGTCTTGCTGGATGAGTAAGAGTTAGTGTGAAGAAAGAGGTCATTCCAGGCACAGAAGCAAAGACAAAAATATCATATACCATTCATTAACTGATGCAATAAATTTTCACTGATGGCCTATTATATCCAGGTGTTGTTCTAGACGCTGGATATATAATGGCAAAGAAAGCAAAATCCCTTCCTCATGGAACTTGAGTTCTCGTGGGGACAGGGCCCACAAGCCTCTTTCAGCATTGCTGGAGAATAAATGTGGAGAAGGGAGTGGTGGCAGAGGAAGCTGACGAAGAGGAGGATATTTTGCTTAATGCGTGAGAATTGCGTTGATACCCTACCTAATTCCACAAAGGATTTGAGGTGCTTATAAAAAGCTAAGAATCTACTGAGTCAAGCTACCACTAGGCCAGAGTCCCAGACCCCATCTCGAGGAGGAGATTCTTCTGCTTCCCCGTAAGTCAGTTGGTTTCTGCAAGGAACCTGCCAACAGTGCTGGAGAGAAGAGGTTGTTCCTGGACGCTGCCTGCTCCTAGAAATCCACCTGGGTTGATTTAGTGATTTGGATTGTGAGTCAAGGCAGCAAGCAGGGAGCCTGGCACATAGTAAGAACTTCATAAATGTTTGTTGAATGAAAACATGTGTTATTGAGCAACTGTGAGGGGGATGACTTTATTTGTAAAACAGAGGAGTAGCTAATCCCTTTGAGCTTTGGCTTGAGTCTAAGAATGAATGGCATTATAAGCTTCCTGGAAAATAAGATGGCTCCTACTCCAACACCCTGCTCAACCCAAGTCAAAGGATAAAGAGCCACAAGTATAATAAAACCCATATGTTTTTATTTCCAAGTCCATCCATCCATCATCATCCATCCATCCATCCACCCACCCACCCACAGTTAGACCAGGCACTGTGCAAGACACTGGAGATACTGAAATGACTATGGTATTCACCATACAATGGTAACAGGTAGACCTGTAAACATATGATCAAACTACAGTGAGAAAAGTGCCAATCAGGGCAGGTAAACAGGTAGGGTAAAGGCACTAAGGAAGGCCTTAGTGATAAGCAGAGTTTTAAAGGGTAAGACAAGTTTGCCAAGTTTAAAAGAGGATGGGAAAGGCATTAAGGTTCTGAGAACAGCAGAAATAAGATCTGGAAGCACGGCCGGGTGCAGTGGCTCATACCTATAATCCCAGCACTTTGGGAAGCTGGGGTGGGTGGATCACCTGAGGTTGGGAGTTCAAGACCAGCCCGACCAATATGGAGAAACCCTAACCCTGTCTCTACTAAAAATCCAAAATTAGCCAGGCGTGGTGCTGCATTCCTGTAATCCCAGCTACTTGGGAGGCTGAGCTGAGATTGTGCCATTGCGCTCCAGCCTGGGCAACAAGAGCGAAACTCTATCTCAAAAATAAAAAAAAGATCAGGAAGCCCAGAACACTATGAGGGATTGAGAATGGGCAATAAATTGGTGTGGTATCAGGTATAATTTAATTTAAAAGTTGATAGAGTATCGAAGGTGAGGAGAAGAAAGAAAGGTGTTTAGAGGTGCAAATTTTTCTAATTGTTGAAAATAAAATGGAAACAATGGCTGAGCTCAGTGGCTACGCCTTTAATCCTAGCACTTGGGAGGCTGAGGTGGGAGAATTGCTTGAGGCCAGGAGTTTGAGACCAGCCTGGGCAACAAAGTGAGACCCTGTCTCTACCAAAAAAATAAAAAATTAGCCAGGCTTGGTGGCCCATGCCTGTGATCTCAGCTACTCAGGAGGCTGAGGCAGGGGCATCACTTGAGCCTAAGAGTTTGAGGCTGCACTGAGCCATGATCACACCTCTGCATTCCGGCCTGGGCAACAGAGTGAGACCCTGTATATATACATATAAAATAGTATAGAAGAAGTATGATTACATTGATTTCAGTCAGGAGGCTACTCTCCACCTAATGGTGGTGTTGTCATTATTCTTGTGGTAGCATTTCTTTACATCTGCTTTGGACCCCACATCAAAGCAAATCAGAATAGACGAAGGTATGTCCGTGATGAGAGTTATTTGATGGAGAATGCATTCGCTCTCTTTCGTGAATAAGCAGTTTATATCCTGCCAGGCAATATCCTGCTATGCCACAAGGACTTTCTCCAGTGATTTAACTTTGACTCCTAACAAACCACATTTTATAATTACTTATTAGGCAGAGGACATCATTAATATATAACTGTACCTTATGTAAAATCCACACATATGGAGAGTTACATTTATTCATTGAGCTTTTGAATCTCAAATCTTCCAAGGACTTTCACGAATCTTCATGATGCCTCTGAAAAATGCATTTTGCATCCGATTCTCTTATTTCTGTTAAAAAAGTTTTAGAAATTCATGTTGCTGGTCCTCAGTCCACAAAGTAGAGCTTCTTCTTTTGGACAAATTGGTGTTGGACAAAGTACAACACAGAAATTGGTTCCAGATCATCTTGTACCTGTGGGAGGATTGAGGGCTTAAGACAGCATGCATTTCACAGTGTCATATTTGGCCCCTTTTCCTAGTAAACATGGAGGAAGGCTTCCAAGAGACCCCAATCCAGGTTTCCCTGGATGCAAAAAAATTCAGTATCTAAATGCCACATTTTCTGGTCCTGCCTAACAATGTTATAATGGTGGAGCCCCATAATAAGTAATAGTGTAATCATGTCATGATGATAACCTATAATTTAAATAAATCCATGAAAATGAAGAATGGAGAGATCTCCAGTACCAGCTTCTGAGAATGAGTCACAGACTCAATTCTCAATTCAAAGCAATTGGCACTTCTGATGTATATACACAAATAGATCTCCACCAATCTCATTAAATATTCAATCCATATTCAAAGTTATTAAATATTGAACATGATTTAATAAATACAACCAAGTTAGTCAAGACTTCGATTGGTGGTTGTGGGTTCATAAAAAAGCTTGTGAAAAGAAAGGTTGTGCCACTTGGGTCTTATTTTCATCCTGTGCCTCCCAGCCCTGTTTTTTTTTTTTTTTTTTTTTGAGATAGTTTCGCTCTTGTTACCCAGGCTGGAGTGCAATGGCACGATCTCGGCTCACCGCAACCTCCGCCTCCTGGGTTCAGGCAATTCTCCTGCCTCAGCCTCCTGAGTAGCTGGGATTACAGGCACGCACCACCATGCCCAGCTAATTTTTTGTATCTTTAGTAGAGACGGGGTTTCACCATGTTGACCAGGATGGTCTCGA
>CM052655.1:9671795-9683172 GCA_028533165.1 Leontopithecus rosalia | reverse complement strand
ATGCGCCTGGCCCCCCTGCCCTGTTTTTAAAAGAGTGCAGGAATTGTGTTATATTTGTGTGTGCAGGGGGATGTTTGGGTTGCATTGGTGTCTGCGTAGGTGTGGGTTGTTATCTCCCACTAATTTGTGTACTGGGCAGGATTGTCACGTGTGGTTACATTTGCAGATGTGTTTGGCATAGATTGTATCAGTGTATGTTCTATCAGCAGATGTAATGCTGGTGAGTTACTGGTTGTGCAATAGTTTTTTCTCTGTACCTCATTGATGGCTAGGACCACAGGGGTCCCACGGTTCTCTATAATTCTTCGGGGGCATTTTCTGAAGGTTACTTTCAGGATTGTGTACGTGCATTTGGTCCCTGAGAGTGAATGTCTCCCTAGGTTGCCTTAGTCTCAGTCCCACAGCAGAAGACACTACAGCATTGAGAAAAGAGCTTTGAATGAGCGTGAGTCCAAATTCAGGTTCTTTCATTTCCTGGCTATGTGGCCCAGGGTAAATTACCTTCTTTGGCCCGCAGTCTTTCCTCTGTAAAAGGGAAATAAGAATGCCCACTATACAGAATTGCCATGAAGTTTAAATAATTTCATGTGTGTATCATATTAATAAATTATAGATATTTTACTTACTCTTGTAACAAGGCAAGGCCCTATGCTAGGCTTTGTATCAGATATGAAGGTAAATAAGACATGTTATTGACCTGAAATACTTAGTGTGGTGGGGAGGGAGACATCCCCCCTTCAAGCACTCTGGCATGTTATGTTCCACTTAAAGGTTTAAAAGATCTCACAAGTTCTGAAATCGTTCAGTCATTCAACAAATTCCAGTCATCCCTGGATCTGCTTTGTGGATATTCCTGCCTGGGGCTTTGAGTCAGAGTTCTGCAGGAAGTAGAGAGGGAAGGGTGATCTCTCATCAAGGAAAGGAGGGAGAGAGAAGGAAAACAAAGAGAATTCCCTGCCTGCACACATAATTGAAGGGAAGACCACTGTGGCCTGAGCCTTGGACACTCTGTCCAGTGTCCTAGCCTTTGGATAATTTCTTTCTTTTTTATTTTTATTTTTATGTTTTTGGAGACTGAGTCTCACTCAGGCTGGAGTGCAGTGGTGTGATCTCAGGTCACTGCAACCTCTACCTCCCTGGTTCAAGCAATTCCCCCACCTCAGCCTCCTGAGTAGCTGGGATTACAGGCATGCACCACCACGTACAGCTAATTTTTTTGTATTTTTGGTAGAGACAGGGTTCCACCGTGTTGGCCAGACTTGTCTTGAACTCCTGACTTCAGGCGATCTGCCCGCCTTGGCTTCCCAAAGTGCTTGGATTACAGGCATGAGCCACTGCGCCAGGCTGGGATAATTTATTTCTAAAAGAAGGAGGTCCTTTCGCTTATTCACTGGAGATTTGGCCTCCTCACTCCTCACCCCTGTCCAGGCTGAAGTGTGCAGAGGGTGCAATTGCACTGGCTTGTGGTCACATATGAACTCAGGCTTCAAATCCCTGGTTCTTCCAGGCCCCCTACTTTTTTTTTTCTTTCCTGTCTTCTGACCTTCATGCGTAAGCTTTTTTTTTTTTTTTCCTGGCAGGATCAACCAGGTATGTAAACTTTTTGATAGCAGAGCTTATAGCATAGAATAGTGGATTTTTATCTCAAATATGCCCTTCAATGAGTAGCATGGTCTTCGATGGCATAGCTTCCAAATGAACTTGTTGCAGCTGAGTTGAAGGTGGACATGGCAGTGGGCTGCTCGGAGTGGCGCCTCCTGTAAGCAGGCACTCAGAGACTGACAAATGGATGATGTATCATGGGCTCCATGTGACCCCGAGCCAACCTCAGAGATGTTTGCTAAAAGTGTTTCTGGCTCTGTTGGGACATGTGTACTTGGAGCCCTGCCATCTGGGTAGGGAAGGTGCAGCTTTATAGATCGGTGTGGCTTTTTAGAGTGTGGCAGAAAACCAGCCAATCCCCAGCCCAGCGTGGAGGGAGCCAGCAATCCTCAGACACAGTTCAAGCCTGGCAGGTGTGAGTCTGTAAGAGAAGAGGGAGGGAGTTGTTTCCTATTTATTGGTCATTGAGATGGGATGAAATGGTTATTCAGGAAGTCCTGTCTACCTTCCTAAACCTATCAGAATTGAAGTCCAAGACTTATAAGTGGATGGCTACCACAGAGCGGGAGAGTGGGGGTAATTGCAACTCATAATGAAAATGGAAATGTGAAGATAAAGGAAAGATATGCGAAATCCTACGTTTGCAGTATTAATTGCTCACAGTAGTCAAGTGCCAGTCTGCGCCAGGACCTGTGCTTTGGTGCATTATATGGTTTCATCCTTACACAGCTCACAGTACGGTCATCATTCCCATTTTACTGATAGGGAAACAGGTTAGTGACTGCCTGGTGTCACAGTAAGTGGTGGAGCAGGCATACACATTTGGCATCTATGATATCTACAAAATGTAGCACCTCAGAGCTAGAGAAAATCTTAGAGAACATCTAATTCAGCCTCTTCATAGTCAGGTGGGGAAACGATGCCAGCCCTAAGATTTGCCTGCAGTCGGGACTCGGGTGAGGCAGGGAGGCTCTGAAGGTGGCACTCACCCTCAGTTGCGGACTTTGTAGGACTCCACGTGCCCCACCGAGTCCCAGCCTTGAGCAGATGTTTCTTCTGGTTTTGAGGTGTGAACCACAGAGGACTTGATTTGATATCCCAAAGTGAGGAATGAATAGAATATTGTGCGGAGTTTTGCCAGTACCCCAAAGTAGATTTTTACCCAGGGGCTGGCCGAGTGGAGGTTCTGCTTCTGGTTGGTAGCACAGAAGGAGAGCAAACTCTGGACCCGGAAATGGGGGGTGAAACTAGGAGAATCCTGGTCGTGTGGGGCCACAGGGTGGACTCCATGGGAACAGAGACTCCACGTCCCTCCTCCGGACTCCACTGGGCTGAAATGAGGAAGTGCCAGGAATAGCTTCTAGGGGAGGGACTTGCCCCATCAGACCCAGAAAGGCCCGGGAGCGTTAGGTGCGCAGACGCACGGACAGACACACAGCTCCCAGTCTCAGGCATTAGGCCTTCTTTATTTGCAAAAATTCCTCTCTCCACCTGTGTATGGCCACCTTTCCAAGCCTGGGCCTTCCCGCTCCGGTTTTAGTTCAAGGACAAAAGAAGGCAAACCCCAAAAGCAAAGTACCCTGCTATCATTCCCATCCCCTGTAAGCGGGAGTCTGCTTTTCCTGGAGAGGGGTGGGAGGTAAGAGCCAGGTCTTTACCCTCGCCCGGCTCAGCCTCACTAGGAGTGTCCAGGGGCAGCCAGGTGGCCCCAGGTGCTGTTGCAGGGGGTGGGGGGAAGGCTTTCCCAGTGGCCCTGGGGACTTAAGCGCAGGGGCAGGCAAACGGACGGGAACAAGCTGATCGGACTCTGGTGCCCTCGCACTCCCCGCATCAGCGCAGGAACCCAGTCCCAGGCTGCAAGGAGCAGTGGGGGTCTCGACCTGGCCTGGAGTAGACCTTGGCAAGGCAAGTCCCTTGTCCTCTTCTCCTTGGGTCTCAGTTTACTCATCTCACCAGGCACGGCTCAGCCCGACTTGGGTCTTAACATTTTGAGGTCTTTGCTTTTCTTGCCATTTCCCCGGCCCAGACATTTCTCGAGCTCCAGTGTCTTGAGTCCCTATCTCCGGCCCTGCCCATCCCTCTCAGTCCTCGGCCTGTTAGGAGCACGGCCTGGGGGGTGCCCCTGGCTCCCTTTAACCTCCCCGAACCCCTACTCCCACGCCCGGGATCTCCCAACCATAGCAGGAAGGAAAGGCGGAGTAGGGAAGAGAACGGGGAGTAGACCCGCGAGAAGGTTAGAAGGAAATAGAAAATAGAGAAACGAGCAAAAGAAAGTGGGGAGGAATGAGGTGAGATGCTGGAAAGGGTTGAATCGGAGGAAAAGGGGAATCCAAAGGCATGCTGAAGAGAGAGACTGAAGACAGGAAAAAGAACGAACGGGCGCGCGCGAAACAGCAGGGGCTGAAAGGACCAAAGAGAGAAAGAGGGAAAAAAGGGGGGCGGGTGTGCGGGAGAGCGGAGGGA
The DNA here is from genome assembly GCA_028533165.1 of Leontopithecus rosalia. Classification (NCBI taxonomy): domain Eukaryota; kingdom Metazoa; phylum Chordata; class Mammalia; order Primates; family Cebidae; genus Leontopithecus; species Leontopithecus rosalia. The sequence continues at coordinate 9,679,107 of CM052655.1, read as the reverse complement.
GGGAGCTGCGAGCTGGGAGGAGGGAGGCTGGGCGGGAAGGAGAGGGAGGGGCCGAGGGACGAAGCTGGTGGGGGCTGGTTCAGCAGCAGCAGCCGCCGCGGCTCCAGCCGCCCGCCCGCCCGCTCGCTCTCCTGCTCAGTCGCTCAGTAGCTCCCGGTGCCTGCTGCCAGCCGCCCGCCGCCCGGCTGCTCGCAGCTCCGGCTCCTGCCCGGCGCTCTGGCCCGGCTTGGGCTCCGGAGAACAGGACCGCGCGACTGGCCGGCCGAGCCCCCGGCCGGCCGCAGGAGCAGGTAGGTGGCTGGGTGGGGACGGTGGGGAACGCGAGGTCGCGGAGCCTCGGACGCCAGGGGCACCAGGGGACACGGGAGTGGGGGTTCCGACCGTGGGGAGGGGACTTTGCAGCCCCCCGACTAACTTTCCACCAGCTCCGTGGATCCCCGGCCGCCTAGTTTGGGTCCCGGCTGCCGAAGCTAAGTTTGGCGCGGGAAGTGGATGCCGGGGCTTGCGGGAGCGCCAGGGGTTTCGGGCTGGACGTGGGGGCGTCTCGGTGTAGGCAGGCACAGCCCTCCCGCCGCAGTCGGGATGCAGCGTCCGCGGCGCCTCCACGTGCGGGGGAAGACCCGAGAGCAGCGTTGCGGCGCGGGTGTCCCGGGGATGGCGCCCGCCCGCCCTCTTGAGTCTGGGGACTCCGCTTTCAAGCCTCCCCGGGTGCGCGGGCTGCGTGTACTGCACCGGCGCTTTCACCGCGGCAGATTGCCCTCAGTGGCCGGCAGTGCTCCTCATGGTCGCCAAGCCCGAGCAGGTGCCACGCACGCTTTTGCTTTGGGGAGAAGCGAAACAGAATGTGTATCCCCCTATTTCTTTTTCATCCCGTCGCCCTTACTCTATTCCGGGAAGTCCAGGACCCGGACGGCCATGTGGGTTGGCTCCCTGGACGGCCTTCCAGCCCTCGGCGGCGACCCTGGCTCCCAAAGTTAAAGGAGAAGCGAGTCACTCTCTGCGCGCGCCTGGAGCCTGGTCCCGAAGTTCCCAACTTCTCGCCCAGCCGTGGGCGGTAGTGTTGGAGGTGGGGAAATGGGTGGTGTTTGTGGCTTCTTGGAGCTGCCAAACGCCGCCGCCTTCCTCCTGGACTTGGTTTATTTTCCTAATTTGTTAGGAAAAAATACGACTTAAAAATAGAATCGTTCCTCGCGGGCGTCAAGGCTGGTGAGTGGGACGCAGCCATCTCCTGTCCTGAGCCCGGGAGCGCCGAGCCTCCGCATGGCAGTCCCCGGAGCCCCCCAGTCCGGGCGGCTTCTCCTGGACCTGGACTCGCTGGCTCCATCCCGCGGCAGCCGCATCTCGGGATCCGTGCACCGCAGCCGGCGCTGCGAGGCCAGTGTGACTGTCTCCCGGGTGGTGATGCTCTCCGGAAAAATATTTAAAAGTGGGTCCTCTTCAGGACCCACCCTCCATCCCTCCAAGAGCCGAGAGAACAGGGTCTTCGGCGGGTTGAAGGAGGCTTTTGGGATGGTTTGGGCTATCGGCCATCTGGGCTCGCTCGGGCAGGTGTCCTCGTGCCCGGCGCCCCTCCGGCGCTCTGCCGAGGAAACGGGTTAAAGCCCGGGCTTGGGGGGCGGCACGCGGCGGCAGGCCGGGGCAATTGGAGCCTGTCCGGGGGCTCTGTCTCACGCGCTCCCGGAGTCGGAGGTGCAGGATTCGCCGACCTCTGCGGCTTCTCGGAGCCAGCGGAGCCCCAGTCCAGTAGCTCTCTATGTTGGGGTGCTGTCGGGAGATTCTCTTCAGAGGTTTAGGGGGTTTCGTGGGATCAAACTCGGGGCTTTGCGGAGAGGGTCCCTCTGCCGTCGCTCCCGGCAGATTGGGCGGGGTGCCCCGAGGGCTATGAACAGACGGTGAGCATCCTCTGCTCCTCTGGCGGATTTTCCTGGTGCACGCCATGCACCACCTCTCTCCGTTGCTCACATTTTGTGTAAGCCGTTAGAAATTCCAGGTCTAGGACTGCAATCTTGCCACTTCCTCCCACTCACAGATCAGCAGACTGAGGTCCTGAGAAGTGGAAAGCCTTGGGTAGAGCTGCCATGCGGAGGAAGAGGAGGTACACCGCCTCCTGACTTTCGAGTCTTGGCCTTTTCTAGTACTCCACACGAACTTTACAGCTTTCTTCGCACAGGGCAGTTGTTCCCAGTCAACTTTGACAGGCTCCGGGCCTGGGTGTGTGTGAGGTTAGAGGCAAAGGATCTGCCTGGATTTTCAGGTTAGATGCTGTGCTGGGAGCATCTCCCAGGATAAATCACTCCTGTGACAGTCTGTTGCCTACCTCTTCTGTCCCTGCACCGGGCCCTGGGGGTAAATGGAGGCCGCACAGAGGGCTCAGCCCCATCAAGTGCCACCCATAGGGAAAGGGGAGCCATTGATTTGTAGTCAAGGAAGTGAGTGCAAGTCGGCATTCTCAGGTGAAATCACTTCGGGAGGGGCTGGATTAGGGATAGTCCCTGGAGAAGGCAAGATTAGGAGCTGATCCTCAGTAGGTTTCCAGGTGTGGAAGGACGGTTGTCAGAACACAGGGCATGCGTCCTAAGAAGGAGGCAGGAAAGCTGGTTAAGTGGCTGGTCAAAGCACAGCACTGTCAGGGCCAATGAGCACTGGGCCTGAGTGAGAATCACTACGGAAGCTAGAAGAGCCAGTTGCTCAAAGAGTGCAAGCTTAGAACGCAGCCCCAGAAGTCTTCTAGGCCTAGGCTTAGGGTGAGCAATTGGCTGGCAAGTCAGTGCTCCAAGTCACAGCCAAGGGTGGTGGAGTCTGATGGGCAATATTCTGGCTTTTGCTTCTTTTTTCCTTTGTTATGATTCCCAGGGGTTTCAATCATTCTCATTCTTTTGCTCCTTCCCTTTTTTTTCCATTTTTTTTTTTTTTGAGACAGAGTCTCACTTTCTCAAACAGGCTAGAGTGCAGTGGCATGATCTTGGCTCACTGTAACCTCTGCCTTCTGGGTTCAAGTGATTTTCCAGCCTCAGCCTCCCAAGTATCTGGGACTACAGGCGTGTGCCGTCACACCCAGCTAATTTTTGTATTTTTAGTAGAAATGGGGTTTTGGCCATGTTGGCCAGGCTGGTCTGGAACTCCTGACTTCAAGCAATCTTCCTGCCTCGGCCTCCCAAAGTGCTGGATTACAGGCATGAACCACCTTGCCCAGCCCTTTTGCCTCTTCCCAACCATAACTTTTAGCTACTTCAGTGTTCCAGACTTATGAAAAGCAGGAACATGTAGTCAGCAAATAGTTCTTGTCCTTTGTGCTAGGCGCTGGTCTAGGCCCTTGGGATACAGCGATGAATCAGACAGGAAGTGTTCCATCCCTTGTGATGCTGACGTTCTAAGCTCTGTCCTCCATAGACTTAAAGTCTAGTTATAGAACACAGGCAAATACATAAACGATGTCTGAAGAAGTCCTAAAATGGGACAGTATAACAGAATTCTGAACCTCCCCTCTAGCGGCTCAAGGCTCCAAGGCGAAAGGTTTGAAGCTGTTGGTGCAAGTTGCCCATGACCCCAGCTCCTGGTTGCCAGGGGTAACCCAGAGGCAGCTGCAGTGTGACCTTAGATACAGCATTGAAGAACTGCTGCCAGTTCTTCGATGCTGGGTACGAAGCAGGGTACGGCGGCAGGGAGCTGGTGAGTGTTGGCAACTATGATCTTGCTAGGTATCCATAGAGACTGGTGCCAGGTAACCACGTCCCTCTTAAATTTCAGCATCCACAGCTGTGCTCTGGAGCGCCGTTGTACAGATGGGTAAATGGAGGCCCGAATCTGCAGATTGGGAAGGCTGTGCAGTAAGAGGGGCCCAGCCCGCACAGAATCCAGGTGTCCCTGATACCTGATTCAATTTAAAATGCTGATCTTTTCTTCCTAGAAAAGCATTTCTTCCTGGCACACTAGCAATGCTTAGATTTCAGTGTGGAAGGCTTGTGAAAACACACTCCCAACGTTCTGATTCAATGGGTGTGGAGTAAGTCCAGTAATTTGCATTTCTAAACAAGTTCCTAGGTGATGCTGATGCTCTAGTTCTGGAGACCACACTTTGAAAACCAATGTGGTAGAACAAGGGAAAGTGAATGATTTTTTTTTTTGAGATTATAAAATTGGGGAGCCTGGAGTGAAGGCTGTGATTTAGTTCTAGGAACTCATAGGACTTGCTATGTGCATCCCCTCCCCCTCGCCCCCCAGGAGGCCATAGAATTAAAAGAATATTTTATCTTCATCAGCACACACACAGAGAGAATATATTGCAGTATAATTAGTGAATAAATAGGTGTCGTGTGTTGGATGTAGACTCCATCCCTGGTGGCTCTGTGGGGGTTTATTATAGCACTGTTATAATTGAAAAGGTGTCATCCACTATGAGAGCCCCTCATGAAACTTTCATGGTCTGGGTGGTCATTGTCCAAAAAAAAACGTCTTCTTCATTTAAAAGACTGAAAGTCAGAGCGATTGCTTCTCCTGCTAATGGGACTATCTATTTCATTTGACAGTAACTATGCAATGTATTCTTAAGGAAGCGGCAGGGGTTGGTGGGGAGGGAACTGAACAGCCAGTGTGAGCGGAGAGGGGCTGCAGAAGTCCACATCACAGGTTCACAGGTCTGTTTGTTGAGCATTTCAAAACGTTTTGAAACTCTGTCTGTCTGTCTTCCTGTATTTCTGATATGAAGCTGTATCTCAGCAGGAAGAGGAGAGTTTGCCTTTCAACATAGCTGGTTGGGTAAATGTAACAGCACACTTTATCCCCGATGTGTTAATTAGACCCGAAAGAAAAGAACCATGAAAGAGTTGTTCTCCTAAACGCCAGCATTTTTCATCTGGATTCTGTTTATCGATTATTTTATAGTTGAGGAGCAAAAATCCATGTTTTTATAGCAAATAAAGCTGGCTGCAGTAATTATGCAGGCTCAACATGTCTGTTCTGGAGCAGGAAGTTGGAATTCAGCCTGACTCTCAAACATTTGGGTGAGATCTAATTGAAAGACATTTCAAAGAACAAATATTTAGGAATGCGGAGTTTCACCAATGTTCTCTCTGGGCCAAGTGTGAGTACCTTGCTTTAGTTTGATCCTCAAAGGTGGGAGGAGACCATGGAGAAGGACCTGGTCAGTAATGTTGAGACCACAGTCAGACTGTGAGGCTGAAACTTAGAATCAGTGAGGCTTAGTAAAGGGAAGAAAGATGCCTTCGGGGAATATATCCCCTATACCTGGTGAGCAAGGGGAAGATCAGTTAATCAAATATAAATGCTTATTGACTGTCTAACCTTGGGATAGGCACAGTGAGAGCAGAAGCTGGGACTTTTACTTGTTATGTATCTTTTATAATGGTTAGCTCAGGTATCCATTGTGACAAAAGCCCTTGATTGGAGTGGGAATGAAGGCTGCAAGTGACAGCCTTCAACTGGCTGAATTCAACTGGCTAAAACAATAAGGAATTTAGTATCTCCCATAACAAGAGGTCTGGGCCATGTCTTCCCTATAGTTGGTTCTTTCAGTGGTTCAACAGCATCATCAAAGATTTGGATGCTTTTCATCTTTCCCGTTCCCAAGATCACAAGACAGAGGCAACAGTTCTAGGTGTTAGAGCCTCACAATCATGAGCAGAGGCAGAAAGGCAGGAGGGACTCTTACCCAGAAGCCGCTCAGCAGACTTTCCCTTTTGTCTTATTGGCCAGATCTGTGAATCATGTGTCATGCTTAAGCCAACCACAGGCAAGAGAAGGAAATCATTGTAATTGACCTAGAACAATCTTTTTTTTTTTTTTAAAGGGATCTCCCTCTGTTGCTCAGGCTGGAATACAGTGCTAATATCATAGCTCACAGCAGCCTGAAACTCCTGGGCTCAACTGATTATCCTGCTTCAGCCTCCTGAGTAGATGGGACCACAGATGCACATCACAGCACCTGGCTTGACCTAGAACAATCTTGATTTGTGCACTGGGCCTCACTGAGGATCCAAATTAGGTTTCTTTTGGAAGGGTGAAAGGAGCAACTAACTGCCATAGAGCTCAAGACATGGGTTTGAATGATCTTTCTACTCCTTTTAAGCCCTATTTTTCACCTCTTGTGCCTCATTTTACTGAATGTAGGATGGGGATTTATTGGGAAGGTAAATCTGAATTGGCTCCATAATTATACTTGATTAGTACAAGACACTAGAAGATTATTTGTAGAGTGATCTCTGAATCAAATAATTTATAATTATCTAATGCAGGGAATATGTGAGGACTAGACCCTCAAGACCATCAAATAGAGAACAGAATGGAGAATAAATAATCATGACTTGCAGACCCACTGCTATAGAAGGAGCATGACATCAATAGGAGCCATAGTAGCTAGGGAGGGCTTCCTGGAGGAGGTGGTTCATGGCGCATGTTCTGAAACTTCAGCACTTAAGTATGGATAGGTTATAAACTCCTTCTACCAAACTTGTTTCCTCTTGCTTTTTATTTTTCTCAGTGGTAAAATGGGACCATTCAGTCAGTCTCTATATCTCAAGCCACGTTTCAACTCCTAAAATATTATTATTTTTATTATTAGTTTTGAGCTAGAATCTTACTCCTATTGCCCAGGCTGGAGTGCAGTGTTGCAATCTTAGCTCACTGCAGCCTGGACCTTCTTGGGTCAAATGATCCTCCCACCTTAGCCTCCCAAGTGGTTGGCATTACAGGTGTTACCACCTCGCCCAGCTAATTTTTTGTATATATATATATTTGTTTTTTGGTGGAGATGGGGTTTTGCCATATTGCCCAGGCTGGTCCTGAACTCCTGGGCTCAAGCAATCCACACACCTCAGCCTCCCGCAGTGCTGAGATTATAGGTGTGAGCCACTGCTCTGAGCAGATATTATTATTAAAAGCAGTATTTGGCTCAAGCCTGTAATCCCAGCACTTTGGGAGGCCGAGGCAGGTGGATCATGAGGTCAAGAGATTGAGACCATCCTGGTCAACATGGTGAAACCTCGTCTCTACTAAAAATACAAAAAAATTAGCTGGGCATAGTGGGCATTAGCGTGCCTGTAATCCCAGCTACTCGGGAGGCTGAGGCAGGAGAATTGCCTGAACCCAGGAGGCAGAGGTTGCGGTGAGCCGAGATCGCGCCATTGCACTCCAGCCTGGGGAACAAGAGCGAAACTGCATCTCAAAAAAAAAAAAAAAAAAAAAAAAAGCAGTATTTGGATGCCTGGCCGCCGTCATGAAACCTGTATGCCTAAACGGAAATCTAATGTTTTCTCACCTCTCAAGTCATCTCCCCTTCTGGATTCTTCACTTTTGT
>CM052655.1:9653042-9671695 GCA_028533165.1 Leontopithecus rosalia | reverse complement strand
CCATACACTCTGCTTGCAATACTCAAGCATTGACTTGCCTTTTTTTTTTAATTAATTTTTTTTGAGATGGAGGCTTGCTCTTGTCACTCAGCTTGGAGTGCAATGGTGTGATCTCTGCTCATTGCAGCCTCTGCCTCCCAGGTTCAAGTGATTCTAGTGCCTCAGCCTTCTGAGTAGCTGAGATTACAGGCATGTGCCACCACACCCAACTAATTTTTGTATTTTTGGTAGAGACAGGGTCTCACCATGTTGGCCAGGCTGGTCTTGAACTCCTGATCTCAGGCAGTTCGCCTGCCTTGGCTTCCCAAAGTGCTGGGATTATAGGCGTGAGCTACTGCGCTCAGTTGCTTTTTGTTTTTAGGATGTTTCTTGGATATGTTCTCTCCTTTCTGACATGAGACGTCCTCTTCGCTCAGGTCCTCTCCATCTCATGCCAGGTGATGGCACTGCCTTCTACTCTGCCATCCTCAGAGCATAGTGCATGGGTGTATGTGAGGACATGTATCTTTGGGAGTAGTCTATGGGGGCTCTGTAAATAGGTTAGTGTTTGCAAATTCTACTGCAGAGGTAGAGTCTCTGCAATGAGTCCAGAATCCATGGCTGCAAATCCCTTATGTTGCTCTGGGAGCCGTTTTCTAGCCTCCCATCTCTTTCCCTTCAGATCATACGGAAGCGTTGTTTTTTTGCTTGTTTTGGAGACGGGGTCACACTCTTGCCCAGGCTGGTGTGCAGTTGCACGATCATAGCTCACTTTCGTCCTGAACTCCTGGGCTCAAGCGATCTTCCTGCCTCAGCCTCCAGGGCAGCTGAGACTACAGGCATATACCACCACGCCTGGCTAATTTCTTTTTCTTTTTTTGTAGAGATCAGTCTCGTTATGTTACCTGGGCAGGTCTCAAACTCCTGGCTTCAGGTGATCCTCCCACCTTGCCCTCGGAAAGTGCTGGGATTACAGGAGCCAGCCTCTGTGCCTGGCCTAAATCATTGTTTTTATCAACTCATTATCTCACATTTTTTTCCCCACAGTTCTTACCAGATGAAGCCCAAATTCCTCAAATAGACAGTTGAAAGTCTCAACAATCTGCCTGCATCCTGCCTCCCCTGTCCTTACCTGCTCCCTGCTAGGGCTTACCACTGTGGCTGACTCAGCTTCAAGTCCTGTCTTTCCCTGTGTTTAATCCAGATCACCCTTTCCTTCAAGACCAGCGTTAGCCCTGCATCCTCAGGAGACCTCCCCTCACTACTGGAGCCCACAGTGATCTCGAAGCATCGATCTTTCCTTCCCCCAAACTTCTGTAGCAATTATTGGCCACACCACAAATTTGGTACTTAGTGTACTGCTGGTGTCATCCATACCATTTTGTCGGTATGTTTATTGTCTTCCCAACTGGATATAAGACCCCTGGGACCCAAGGTGGGAGGTCGGTGTATCTGTCTTTATATCCAGGGTCGTGTCCAGTAAGCACGTAGCACTTCAGTATTTACTGAATGAATAAATCATAGGAATAGATTATTTACTTGAGAAATCAGTTCTTCTTCACCCTTTTTTCTTAACTTCAATTGGAGGAACGGACTAAATTTAATGAATTCCTGCTCGGTGCTGGGTACTACTTTAGGTGATTTTTAGGAAAGATTTTACCTGAGCCTTGCAACCACCCTGTGAAGTCGGGATTCTTAGTGTCACCCTGCAGATGAGGAGAGAACAGCTCTGGGAGGGTTGGCTGGCTTCCTATACTCACTCGGCATGAGAGGAGTGAGGGGCAGGGTCGTCTTCTTCCCTCTATGTTTTCTATTGCATACATCTTCCTGACACCCATCTCTACAAAAAAAGAAAAAAAAATTAGCCAGACATGGTGGCATATGCCTGTAGTCTCAGCTATCCTGGAGGCTGAGGCAGGAAGATCGCTTCTATTACGTACATCTTCTGTTGCATACGTTCTCCTGACCTGTGGGTGCCTCTTCTGCCAGTCTTTTTTTCCTTGTGTCTCATTGTGTCCCAATGTTTTGCTGCATCCGCAGGACTTTGGGATAATTCAGGAACCTCTGGATTCTTGCAGTGGACTCCAAGCTTTGTGGTGGAGCAGCTAAGATGTGTTACTTGGTTCAGAAAAGACGGGTAGAGGCAGTGAAGAGCAGGAGAGGACTTACTAATGGGCCTCAGATCCTCAGAAGACCTTGGATGACAGTGGGCAGGACATAGAGCCTTCTTTGAGGGTATCTGGGAGGAGGAGGTGGTATTTACTGTGGGAGAGATGAAGTGTGAGACTAACAAGGACCCCTGTTGTTAGGGTCTCGAGGTTTAGCAAGTAATTTTCAGGTGCATTTATTTTCTAGACTGTGGTTTTTTTTTTTTTTTGAGACAGAGTCTCACTCTGTCACCAGGTTAGAGTGCAATGGTGTAATCTCTGCTCACTGCAACCTCTGCCTCCTGGGTTCAAGTAATTCTCCTTCCTCAGCCTCCCGAGTAGCTGGGACTACAGGCGCATGCCACCATGCCCAGCTAATTTTTGTATGTGTAGTAAAGACGGGGTTTCACCTTGTTGGCCAGGATGGTCTTGATCTCTTGACCTTGTGATCCGTCTGGCTTGGCCTCCCAAAGCGCTGGGATTACAGGCGTGAGCCACCGCACCTGGCTAGACTGTGTTTTACGACTTTCTAGAGCAGGTTATTTGTCCTCAGAATGGGGTCTTAAAGAGTTCAAGTGGCTTGGCCCAAGTCACAGCCCAACTTGATGCCTGCCTCCTGATGGTTAGGAACCTTGAGTGACAACAGGCTTGGTTTTCTAGAGGCCGTGTGGGACCACGTGAGGCGGCCGTGCTTCCTGAGGTAGGGGCTTCATGGTATGACCTCAGAAGGACTGTTCTGGAATTGATTCTGCAGGTCAAGGTAGAGGTGACTTACCCTGTGTATCTAGGGCGTATCTTTCCTCAGAGCAAAAATGATTTAAAACCCGCTCCTGTCCTTGGAACCTGTCCTTCCCCTGCCTGACCTGCCTGGTTTATCATCCAAGCTTAAAATAAATACAATAAATAAAAACACCCCAAAACTCTTTTTCCTCCTGCAGAGGATGAGCAGCAATCTACATATGCAAATAAATGGCATGCCAGTCCCCATGAATATTAATTTGGAATGGGAGTCTGAGGCCCTAAAATACACTCAAAGCCAACGATTTGGCATCTCACAACTCTTCCAGCTCACTTCCAGTGGTCATGGCCTTGTTGTATTTTAAGATTGCCCCTCCTTCCAGCTGGGCTCCCTTCTGCACCCCTGGATGTTCAAGTTACCAAGTGGATGGGGTGTGTCTCAGGTTGGCAGGACGGAGGTCCAGGGGTGATGGGTGAGTCCTCACCCCAGTGCTGGGGCTGACCTTGTCCTGCCTCCCTGGCCAGGGCCCTGGCTTTTGCCCCTCTCTGATCCCAGCATTAGCAGGGAGTCCTCAACGCCAGGGGACAGTTCTGGGAAATACCATGGGCAACTGTCAGTCTGGGGCCCTTATATTGTCAGGGAGCATGCAGGGTGGGGCAGACAGCAGCCTCAGGAATCAGCTTCTCCTGCTCTCAGGGGGAAATGGGCAAACAGATCCGGAGGCTAGGCACCTCGCACAGGGTGACATTATTATTCATTCTTTGCTCTGAAAAGCACATTTCTTTTTGAGCATGTGTGTGTGTATATAGAAGGGGGTGGGCAGGGTAGCACTTAGAGTATGTATACTCTGGGCAAAGAGTCATTCTTCTATTATGATCATTCACCCAGAGACAAGCGGCAACTGAAAATTCAGCCTTGTGTCCCATTTCCATTGAAATAAATGATTTCCCTCCTCTCTCAGTAGATTTCTAAACTAGATTATACATAGGTCAGAATTAATGTGAAGTTGTCTTGCAGAGTACCCTCTGGCCAAAGGCATGATTGGGCAGGATAGAGAAGGGCTGAAGGACCCCCGAGGAAGCCAGGCGGGAGAGGACCTCGAGGTGGAAGAGGAAGGAGTTGACAGTAACTTCTCTGTCCCACTTCTGTGGGGAGGAGTGCAGCAGGGAGTGGTGCCGCATTGTGGTATCATCAAGAGTTGGGTCTCTCACTTGTCTTTTCCTGCTGCTTAATGGGTAAGCATGAGCATCTCAGCTCATCTTTGGGCCTCCTTTTCCTTGTCAGTAAATATAGGGATAATACTTAGATAATCAATCACTTTTTTTTTTTTTGAGACGGAGTTTTGCCCTTATTGCCCAGGCTGGAGTGCAATGGTGTGATCTTGGCTCACTTCAACCTCCACCTCCTGGGTTCAAGCAATTTTCCTGCCTCAGCCTCCCAAGTAGCTGGGATTACAGGCAGGTGCCACCAGGCCCAGCTAATTTTGTATTTTTAGTAGAGACGGAGTTTCTCCATGTTGATCAGGGTGGTCTCAAACTCCTGATCTCAGGTGATCTGCCTGCCTCAGCCTCCTAAAGTGCTGTGATTACATGTGTGAGCCACTGCACCTGGCCAATAATCAATCACTTCTTCTCCTTCTTTCCTCCCTCTCTCCCTCCCTCCCTCTTTCCTGCCTTTTAGACAGAGTCTCATTCTGTTGCTCAGGCTGGAGTGCAGTGGCACAATTATGGCTCACTGCAGCCTCGACCTCCCAGGCTCAAGCGATCCTTTGGCCTCAAGCTCCCAAGTAGCTGGAACCACAGGCGCGCACCAGCATGCCAGGCTAGTTAAAAAAATTTTTTTTGTAGAGATGGGGTCTCCCTATGTTGCCCAGGCTGGTCTCAAACTCCTGGGCTCAGTGACCCTCCTGCCTTGGCCTCCCGAAGTGCTGAGATGATAGGAGTGAGCCAGTATATCCGGCCCGCCCCCACTTGTTAATGCTGCTGTATGAAGACTAGATGAGGGTGTAATGTGCGGCACCATGCCTGGCACAGACTAGGCATCCGGGACGTCTAAATTTCTCTCTTTTCCAGATAGCGTCATTTGACTGGTTGCGGTGGTCACTGTGGTTACGTGTGTTTGTGTTTCTGCTTGTGTCTGGGTTGGTGTGTTTCTGTGTGCTGTGTGTGTGTGTGTGTGTGTGTGTGTGCGCCTGCTGTTATCCATGTGTGTATTTCTGTGTGGTGGTGTAGATAGGGATGGGAGTGTGTCTGTGTATGTCTTTGTGCCTGTGTCTTTGTGTGTTGGGTCGAGTAGTGTGCTTTGTGCCTGTGAGCGGCTGTGTCTCTGTGTGTCAGTGTTTCCATGACTGCCTGAGTGCTCTGTGTGTGTGTGTATTGCAGGGCCGGTATGCCCAGAGATCTCTGGGGGGTTGGGAAGCTTCACAGTGCACAGGAGCCCTGGACCTGGGTTCCCTCTAAGATCTCTATGGTCTCCCCTCCCCCTCAGAAAAACCTCCTGTAGTTCCCAGAGCCCCTCCTAATTGCCCTCTGTCCGTTTTCCTCTGCCTCCCTCTGGAGGAACACAGGGCCTAAGAATGCTTCCACGGTGGCAGGGTCCCCGGTCCATTTGCATTCGTGTTTGCATATCATTTGCATTGTCTATACAGACTGTGCTTTCAGTTCTGCAGTTTTCAAGGTAAAATGTAGTTACTCTTCCTGAAGGTCATTATATTAAGAATTTTTCTGCCTTTATTCTTTCTGGTCCAGACCTCCCTCCCAGAACTGGGGGGCCAGGGCAGGATAGAAGCCCCAGAAGCCTCTGCTGCTCTGTCAGCCCCTCCTCCTGGTTCGCTTCCCCTCCCTGGGTCTCCAGTGTGGGGGACGCTGTGACAGTCTGCCATGAAGAGCACCTAGTTCAGTGAGTAGAGACCCTGGGCCCTGGGAGGAGCAGCTGGGAGAGGAGAAGATTTTCTTACTCACTGGTAGTTGGTTCGGCCCAGATCCCAAGAGGGCAGGTCACAGTCAGGGATAACACAGTCCAACTTGTGCCTGTTGCCTGCTTGCCAAGCCCCTATGACTTACCCCTGCTGGGGAAGGACCACCGTGGATGTTTCAGTGTCTCTATACCCATCCCTAGCTGGGGAGGGGCCGTGGGGCTGGGCTGGCCTGTGGAAAACAAAGGAGGCAAAGCTGTCTTTTCCTTTCAAACACATAATACATACTTAATAATATTTCTGATGCCACAGAAGACACCAACCCAAAAAGCTTCCCCAGGAGAGCTGTACCCAAAAAGTATCTGCAAGACATCACCTCTTTCAATGTGGATTTGAGTCCTGCCTCTGCCATGAACTAGCTACATGGTTTTTGACCAGCTCCTAACCTGTCTGAGTACCCTGCTTCTCACCTGTGAAAGGGAGTGATAATAGTGCTTAAGATTAATAAGGGCCGGGCTCGGTGGCTCACGCCTGTAATCCCAGCACTTTGGGAGGTTGAGGTGGGCAGATCACACGGTGAGGAGTTAAGACCAGCCTTGCCAACATAGCGAGACCCCATCTCTACTAAAAATACAAAAAATTAGCCGGGCGTGGTGGCGGGTGCCTGTAATCCCAACTACTTGGGAAGGCTGAGGCAGGAGAGTCTCTTGAACCTGGGAGGCAGAGGTTGCAGCACTCCAGCCTGGCAACAGAGCGAGACTCCGTCTCAAAAAAAAAAAAAGATTAATAATACATAGGGTTGTGAAACTCAAAAGAACAAGGCAGGTAAAAGGCTTAGCTCAGTGCCTGGAACGTAGCAAAGACAAAGACTTGGTGAAGGTCCGAATGACTAGTCCCCATGTGCATATTTGGAAACAGAGGTTCTGTGGTGTAGTCCTTTCGCCGCCTTTAAGTCCAGCTCTAGGGGAGCTTGGCTGCTTTTGCCTTCCCACCAGGGGAAGCGTTGCAAAGGCATCCTGGGAAGCAGGTGCATCCTTGTCTGTGTCTCCAAAAATTCAGATCCCCACTGTCGCCTGGTTCCAGGGTTGGCACAATCTCATCTTCTCAAAGTCAAGTAATTCGTCTCCTGTTGTGTGTCTTTGCTCCGAGCAAGGCCCTGCTGGACACCCAAGGCCTATCCACAGCTGAGCAGATTTTGGGTTCCCCAGAAAACAGAGCTTGAGACAAGGCTTCGTGCTGGTGCTTTATTGGGGGGCTGGGGTGCAGCTCAGGGCAGGGAGAGGGGGAGGAGAAAGCAACGTGAGGCAAAGGAGGAGGAAAATCAAACGCCAGCCACCACTTCAGGAGAAAATAAAGCTGGTTGCTGAGTCATGAGGGATGGCTCCTGTTAGGCCAAGCGGCGCCTCCGTGACTCAGAGCAGCTTGTTGCAGGCACGAGGGCTGGAGTTTACCTGGTAGCTCTTTGGCATTTCATTGGTCCAGGTTTTCCCCATGGAGCATTAACTCCCTTGCACTTCCGGGTCATATCACCTGACCCTGTTGGGAAGCCTCTGGAGAAGCCCAATCCCGTGCCCTGTGGCATGGTGCCTCACCTGGGCCCAGAAGTGGTGAGAGCATCCAGTGCTCCACATGGCCGGTGGGTAGACCCTGGCATGGGAGCTGCTATGGCTTCTGAGGAGGGTGCAGTAGAGGCTGTGCCAGAGCCTGGCCCTCACCCTGGGGGAGGCTGGGCCAGCCAGTGGTGTTAGATGGGACCATGGGCAGTCGAGGCCTAGCTCTCCATCCAGACGGTAGGTTTTGGTCTGGGAGGCAGGTGGGTCCAAGCAAATCTGGGAAAGTGCATATGTAGGGTCTGATTCAGCCATCCTTAATCAGTGAGTCAGTTCACAACTGCGGCCAGGTGCTGGAGTCTCGGCCTACCCGTGCAGGCAGTGGGGAGCCGTCCGCGGTTCTTGAGCAGGTGAGCGACTTCTCAGTGTTCACTAATGATAGGAGTTATTTGGAGAAGGTCCTTGCTCAGGTCTGCAGGTCTTTCTTCAGAGTCACATGGGAACTATTGCCAGAGGACCTGGCATTCCTACCTCAGTTCAGGGGAACAGAAAGGCTCCTAGCTCGCCATTACCTATGGAGTTTCATTCAGCAGTGAGGAGGCTGCGTCCCCCACGGCCGCTTACAGGTCTTAATCAGAGAGGAGAGTGTCCTTCCTGAGTGAGTGTTCATTCTGAACACTGGGTCAGAGACCAGAGTGCCTGGGTTTGAATCCCAGCTCTGCCATTTAAAAGCAGGTGATCTTGGGCAACCTGACTCAACCTCTACTCATTCAACAGATGTTCAGTGAGCACCTGCTGTGTGGCAGACTCTGTTCTTGCTGTTAGGCGTACAGCAGTGAACAACGCAAGACAGACACAAACCCCTTCTCTT
The DNA here is from genome assembly GCA_028533165.1 of Leontopithecus rosalia. NCBI lineage: Eukaryota > Metazoa > Chordata > Mammalia > Primates > Cebidae > Leontopithecus > Leontopithecus rosalia. The sequence continues at coordinate 9,663,495 of CM052655.1, read as the reverse complement.
GTGGGGCTGCCGTTCTCATGGAGGAAGCCCGACTCTAAGCAGATAAGTTAGTAGATGGTTTATTTGAAGGTCACAAGCGGTGTGGCAAAAAGGAGGAAAGGTGAAGAGGGAGCGATGGGTGGGGGTGGGGTTGCAGTTTTAAATGGAGTGTTAGGGAAGGTCTGCAATCAAAAGGTGGCCTTGAACTTATACCTGAAGAAGGGGAGGGTGTGAGACATGCTGATCTAGGAGAGACACCCTTGCCTCAGTTTCCTGACCTGTGCAGTCAGGGTTTTGAAAGAACCTGTCTCACGGGCTGCTGTGAAGGTTAAATGAATTAATCATGCAGTGGGTTTAGACCTGGCCTGGCACGCAGTGAGACACTATTGTCACTGCTGCGCAGGTGGGATTCCGTCTCTACTGCCTCCAGGCGGTGCTCCTGGGCTCCGGACTGCAGGGATGTTGATGGCCTTCATCTCCCCAAGAGTGTGCGTGTGGGGCTCCTCCAGCCTTCCCCGTCTCCTCATTGAAAGGGACATACAACCTGCAGTTTGAGAAGCAACACATGCATTTTCTTTTTATGCAAGCATCTGACTCCCCGAGGGAATCGCACAAAAGCCGTTAGCAAACTCCAGGCTTAGGAAGCAGCTTCCAGCGTGTCTCTGGGGCATCTGTGAACTGGGGTGGGCAGGTGTTTCTGGCCTACCTCAGCGCTGGGCTGGGGAGGGGGTTTCCCACTCAGAAAACTGGGCTTGCAGCAGTGGGGATGCGGGGCTGGCCCTACTCACGCCCTCCTGGCTGGGTGGTGGCCCAGCTCTCATCAGCAGGCGCTGAGAGTCCCTCCAGCAATTCAGATACTATTATTTACTATTGCAGAGATTTTTGTGGCTGTGATTTACCACCACTGCGAAGCCCCAGGATCTGAATCCCAGTAGCCTCAGTATAGATACTGCGTCTAATCAATCCTCTATTACCATGCAAATACATCCTATAGGATACTGATGTCTTTTCCTTTCAAATACTTAATACATAATTAATGACATTAAAATACATCTGATGCCGCAGAAGATACCAATCCCAAAAGCTTCCTGTTATCATTTATTCCTACCTAGATAAAAGATTGATTTATTGGTTCACTTATCATTCAGGAGTGGTCCTCTCCCGGGCACCCATGGGAAGGGGCGGTGGAGGCAGGAAGCGTCTGCTGTGTGGCAGACTGCCCTCCAGACAGCATTGGGCCTGGCGGGAGATGGCCACGAGCCAGTGTCTTCAAGGATTACTCATTCAGTTCTCCCAAACTACTCCAGGAAGCAGGTCCTCTTGTTATCCCACTCTACGGATGAGGGAACAGAGGCCACAGAGCGGCCCCACTTGCCCAAGCTCATACCCTTTGGCTTCTCCGCAGGCCAGTGGACCTGGAAGGCGGGCTTGGCATTTCTTACCCTGTAAAATGGCAGCCATAGTCACTACTCTGCAGGAGGATTTGAGAATTGGAGAGAATGGCAGATGCTGGGCACTACCACATGCTGCTAATGTCCTTACTTGGCGGTGAAACGGTGAGACCGTCCATTTTAAGGATACTGTTTTGGCAGCTAGGTGGTCTTTTATTGTGGGGAGTGAGTTGGAAGGAGACAAGTTGTGGACCCCACTGTCATCAGGGACACACCTTCTCTGATAGATGGGGCGCCCTGAGAAGAAGACCACACCGCAGAGTCCACCTAGGTGTTCATTCCTCCATGTTTTGCCCAGGCCCTTCAGTGAATCGTGAGAGCACTGGACTTGGGAGTGAAGATAATGTGGTCCCTGGATGAGGCACTGTGTCTGGTGGAAATGGACACACACAGTAACTAGTGTGATGAGGTGTGATGGGTGTCAGCACGCAGGCACCAGGATTCTGACAGCTGGGGGTGCGTGGATGGTGCTGCCAGTGGACAAGGGAAGGAGGTACTGGGTGAGGGAGTGTCATGCCGCCCATACTGGGCACATGGAGGGGCCTCAAAATGCTCGAGGTGAATATCGAGATTGAGATGATGGGGACAGCAGTCTTGTTCTTCCCAGAGTGTTCCAGCGGGCTGCCCATCTTGGCTCAGCTGCTCTGCCCCCCTGTTCTTACATGGAGGAAATGGACTGGGTTGTGTCCTCCCCAACTCAGGACAGGCAGAGGAGCTGGGTGCTGATCTGGGGCAGGAGGCAGGGACAAGAAGCTGCCCGTGAAGAGCCAGTGCAGCCGGGGAGTGCAGAGGCTCACTGGGCACCCTTTGTGGGCCAGAGGACTGGGGTTTGAGCTGCTTTTCTTCCCTCCAGCACAGCCATTTCCACACTCCCATGGAACTCTCAGGACGCCCCCTCATTCTTCCTTGTCCCATCTTCCTTGTCCCATTCCTTGTCCTTTATCCATGGCGTTGGTGGTATTGAATGGTATTGAGGGCAGATCCAGCCTGTGCCCCCAGACTGAAGAGCTGCTTCTAGCTCAGGAGTCCTCTGCCTTGGCTTGGGCCTCTTCTCCCTATTGCCTGTGATGCCTTTTTCCTCCCTGGTCCACATTCGCTGTGGCACGCAGAGGATCTTTCTAAAGTGCAAACTGGACCATGTCCCTGCCTGTCGGAAACCCTTTAACGGTTCCCTGTTGCCCTCAGGATAAAGTCAAAACTCATTAGCACAGAGTCAAGGCCCAGCAGCCTCACCCCATCCTCTAGAATCCACTTTGCACTTTATGCTTGGGTAGCACCAAGCCACGTCTGGTCCTCCCGCCTCCAGAACGCACAGTGCTGTGTCACACCTCAGCGTCTTTGCATATGTTGTTTTCCGGCTGCAACACCCTTCCTACCTTCCTTGTGTGGCTGACTCTTACTCATCCTCCACAATTCAACCCAGATACCATCTCCTCCAGGAAGCCTTCCCTGAACTCCCTTCCCTCTGGTGGGGTGAGGGACTTGTCTTTCTGTTTTCCTGACTCTCTGTACTTACTACAGTCTTATAACCTCAAAACTGTAGGGAGAGCCTCAGGAGAAGGGACTTGGTCAAACAGGGACCCAGTACGCAGTTCTGTCCCTGGCATGTAGTGGGGTTAAAGATTTGTTGTCACATTGAACTGGGATAGTCCTTGTCCTTGGTATGGAGACTTGATGTCTGCCGGTGGCTCTCCTTGACCTCTAGGGAAGAGGTGGGATTTGGCAGGCAATTTTGGGGTGGAGCGTGAGATGTGGGAACCTGGGCGGTCTTGAGATGCTTCCAGGATCTTGTAGGGGGACCCAAGTTCTTCTGGAGTTTAGAGGCCATCGTTGCTCTGAGTGCCTGGAGAGTTTGGGTGGGTCTTAGGGTGTAGTGGGGTTGCTGAGGCTTGAGAAATGAGGGTGGTCCGGGCAGCTGAGACCCCGGGCGGGTAGTCAGTTTCCATCCTCTCTTTTGGTCATGTCTCTGGATTTCTTACAGATTTTGATGTCTTGAGTTTTTCTTTTTTTTTCTTCTTTTTGACAGAGTCTTACTTTGTTGCCCAAGCTGGAGTGCAGTGATGCCATGGCTCACTGCAGCCTCCACCTCCCAGGCTCAAGCAGCCCTCTCACCTCAGCCTCCCAAGTAGCTGGGAATAAAGGTGCATGCCACCATACCCAGCTAATTTAAAATTTTTTATAGAGATGAGGTCGCCCTATGTTGCCTGGGGTGGTCTCGAACTTCTGGACTCAAGCAATTCTCCTCTCTCATCCTCCCAAATTGCTGGAATTGCAGGCATAAGCCAGGTAGCCCTGCTGTCTTTTGACCTTTGAGTTGCTTTAATTAGCTCCCTAACTTGTCCCCAACTTGATTCTCTGCACCTTCCCCACCCCACACCATGTGTAGCACAAGGGATTTAAGAAAAGAAAATCTTCAAAAATAGGAGACTTTGAAATGGGTTTTCAGGGAAAGGGTGGCGCCCCCTTTCCTGCTTTGTGCAGACTAGGGGTAGAGGGTGTGGAGGCTTAGGAAAGAGCCCCTTGCTTCCTGTGGGATGAGGACAATGAAATGACATCACCAAATCCTGAGTCCCGAAGGTGGGAAGGGCAGAGAAGACCTGGTTCGGGGCCAGGGATTTTGCTCTGGGACTCCCCACTGGAGGCTTGGTGTCCTTCTGGGTAATTTTCATCTTTAATTTCTCTGCATTTTATGAACAGGGAGTAAATCAGGATCCTGCACCAACTGCTTCGTGAAAAGGATTAATAAACTGGAGATTTATGGAGCAGCGGCAGAGGAAGGCAGTGGAAATGGAGAATGAAATGAGACTTGGTTCCCAAGGGGCAGGGGCTGGCTACAGAGTCTTCCCTCCATTTTAGGACGTCTGCATTCCATTGTAGGGACCTGGCTGGCATCCTTGTCCTTCAGGGATTGTATTCAGGGTTGGGTGGTGGGACTGGGCCTGGGCCCTGGCCTGTGTCTTCTATGTACGGGTAAACCAGGTGGGCCCAAGATCGAGGGGACGGAACCACGCCTGGGTCTGTCTAGTCGATAGCCTGATTGATACCCAGTCTTCAGCATAGCATTTAGATACATGCTCTGGGCTTGGACTCAAATGGTCTAGCTTTGAGTCTATAGCCAGAGGACTGAAGTTGACATTCTCTTTGGCTCTATCAGTTAAGCTGTAAGTAACAGAAAAGCATGACATCAGAGGCTTAAGTAATAAGAATCTAGCTCCTTTCCACCTCTCTCTCTGTGCAAGTATGTTAGCATGTACTTGCAATAGCGCCTCATGGTGGTGACGTGGCTGCTGTAGTTCCAGTCATTACATTCAGAAATGACAATGGCCGCGAACGGTGGCTCACGCCTGTAATCCCATCACTTTGGGAGGCTGAGGTGGGCGGATCACTTGAGGTCAGGAGTTCAAGACAAGCCTGGCCACATGGCGAAACCCCATTTCTACTAAAAATATAAAAATTAGCCAGAGGCAGAGGCGGGAGAATCGCTTGAACCCAGGAGGCGGAGGTTGCAGTGAGCTCAGATCGCGACACTGCACTCCAGCCTGGGTGACAGAGCAAAACTCCATTTCACAAGAAAAAATAAATAAAGAAATGACAATGTCCAGTGGAACAAAGGCTGCCTGTCTCTCTTAATGGACATCCCTTTCTAAGAGCAAGGAAACTCCCCAGAAGACCTTCTGCCAGCGTTCCTCATATCTTATTGGCCAGAACTGGGTCACATGCTCCTTCCTAAACCAATCACTAGCATGATGAAAGGCACTACTGTGACTGGGTCAGAGTAAGAAAGATTCACTGGGTCATGCTTCCCTGAGTCATGCTGGAGAGAACTGGGCACGTTGACAGAAGTGGGGCACTCTGGGAATGGGGAAAGAGGCGTGGCTGCTGGACAGGCATTTGCTATGGTGACTTTGGGTAGTTTGTTTTAGCGTGCTAAGCCTCAGTTTCCCCATCTGTAAAGTGAGAGTAATGATAATAGTACTTTCTGGCCAAGCGCTGTGGCTCATGCCTGTAATCCCAGCACTTTGGGAGGCTGAGGCAGGCGGATCACCTGAGGTCACGAGACCAGCCTGACCAACATGGTGAAACCCCATCTCTACTAAAAATACAAAAATTTGCTGGGTGTGGTGATGCATGCCTGTAATCCCACCTACTTGGGAGGCTGAGGCAGGAGGATCATTTGAATCTGGGAGGAAGAGGTTGCAGTAATCCGAGATCACGCTACTGCACCCCAGCCTGGGCAACAAAGCTAAACTCTGTCTCAAACAAACAAAATAAATGATAACAGTACTTTCTTAAAGCGTGAGAATGAAATGTGACATGTATACTATGTGCTTAGCAGGATGGCTGGTGCGTAGTAAACACTATGCCGGGTGCTGGTACTGTGAACATCCCAGTGATTTGAGTGCGCTGCTTAAGCTGTTTGGGTAGCAGTGCTGTGTAAAATGGAGACAGTATTATTTCCTCTAGGGTCACACCTGCTTTTGTGAACACCAGGAAACTGAGGTGGTGTTGTTATTGTCATGACTCCATGGCGTCCTTGTTGGTGACCTGGGCTTTCCTATGGCCCTCCGCTGGGTCCTCCGCTCACCTGGTGGGGTGATGCTGGTGAGGCGCGTTAACCTCTCGGAGCCTGTTTCCTCTTCTGTAAAGTGGTGACACTTTTACTCACCTTGTACTGTTGTTGGGTGAGTTAAGTAAATAAGGCAGGTAAGTATGGCACCGGCTGGCACAGGGCCTGGCACATGGGGTAGGCCTCGATAAAACTCCTTGCCTTTCCGTTTCCCTCATGGGCACTCATTTCATTTGGTGCATGACCCTGATCAGAGACTAGAGATATAAGGAGCAGGGTCTGTTCTCTTGGGGGTGGCATCATGAAGTGGAAAATGAAGGCCAGGGTTCAGGTCCCCAAGTTTCTGGAGCACCAGCTGGGAAACGAGACAGGAGCCTAGGATTTTAGAGGAAGCCAACAGCCCAGGGGCAAAGAGAAGGGCAGAGAATGCTGAGTCTCTCACAGCACAGCTGATTCTAGATCTGACTGTCTGCCTTGACTGGGGCTGGTCCAGCTGCAGGTAGAGGCCTCCCAAGGGCTGGTGGCCAGGACTGGGGATGATGGGAAATGGTTAATCTGTGGGTCTGGGAGGTTGCTGGGGTTGCCAGAGAAGGTCTCTACAGACTGTAGGTCTTGGTGTGTTCAGGCTGGCTGCCTCAGGGCTACCTTTGACTCTTGAAACCTGCCTCTGGGAGACGTTCAGCTCTGCAGGCTCCTGGCCTATGCTGCCTGCTGAGGGCAGCTTGGTGGAGGGGTTCTGAGTCTGAGCAGCGCCCATGGACTTCCGTTGCCTGGGTTTAAACCTCAGCTCTACCATTCATCATCTTGATAATGTGGGGAAATCCTTCAGCTTCTGTGTACCTCAGTCTGACCATCTGTAAAATGGGCTTGAAATAGAACCTAACTTGTAGGGCTTTGGGGATTGAGAGTGGGTGAACACTCAGCACAAGGCCTAGCACACAGTGAAGGCTCGGTGAGGGTTAGCTGTTGTTGTTTGAGGATAATAAATACATGTATTCCCAGCTTCCACAAAGCAAATTGTATTTTTCTCTTACTTGCTCTTCCATGACCCAAGGCCTCGCTACTGAGGTGGAGAAGGGTGGAGAGGAAGATGGAAAACTCATGCTTCATTAGTGATTAAGCATCACTATAGCTGCCCAAAGGGCCTGTGAAGCTGCCAGAGAAGCTGGTGTGAGCACAAAAGGGTCCAGGGGTGAGGATTAGCAAGGAAGGAAGGGGCGGGAGTTTGAATCAGCAGCTCAGTTCATGGCTCAGGAGAGGGTTAGAGCATCTGTTCCTGCAGAGTGCTCAGGCGCAGCCTGTGTAGGAAAAACAACTCCTCTCCTTCTCCAGAATGAAACTTTATGGGGTCCTGATATAATTTGGGAGGCTGGACGGTGGGACCCAGGAAGGATGTCACGTGCCTTTGTGGTATCTTTGACAACTCCTGTTCTGACCCCACCATTATCTAGAGGCCATATCACGCCCTATAGCAGTCCCCTCTCCCCGGGCAGATCATGTGTCCTACTTCTGTCAGCCCTCCGCGGGACTCATCTGCAGCACATCCCTTCATGCAGACTTCCCTTGGCCAGGGTTCCGGTCTCTGGAAAGCCCTGCCCTAAGGGCGGCGGGGGTTGGGGTACAGAGTAGGGCTCTTCTTTACCTGCAGGTCTGATGCAGCCTGCATTTCCCAGCCTGTGTTCTGAGGATCACTGGTTCTGCAGAATGTTCTGTAGAGGCTCCCAAAAGCCCATGGGAAATGGACCGGATTGCTTTCTTTGGCCCAGCGTTTCCTACACTTATTTAACCACGGGATCTTACTCTCCGTAGAAGCCTTTTAACATCCTAAGGAAGTGGTGCTGTGGGACCCACTTTGGGTAAAGCTGCTGTGGGAAGGAGAGCACTTGGCCAGGAACGGGAATGCTGGTTCTGTGGGTCCACACGAACTGAGTAACTTGGACAAGGCAAGCCCCCTCTCTGGGTTTCGACTTCTTCAGCTTTAACAATGCTTCTTACAGCACTTACATACTAAAGTGGGGTTTTTTTTTTTTTATGAAGTCCTGCTCTGTCACCAGGCTGGAGTGCAGTGGCACAATCTTGGCTCACTGCAACCTCCACCTCCCGGGTTCAAGCGATTCTTCTACGTCAGCCTCTTAAGTAGCTGGGATTACAGGTGCATGCCACCATGCCTGGCTAATTTTTGTATTTTTAGTAGAGACGGGGTTTCACCATCTTGGCTAGGCTGGTCTTGGACTCCTGACCTTGTGATCCACCCGCCTCTGTCTCCCAAAGTGCTGAAATTACAGGCATGAGCCACCACGCCTAGCCTAGAGTGGGTTTTTAAAAACCCTTTACAATGAAAAATTTTGAAGACCCCAGATAGAGAGAAAAGTACAGTGCATTCCCACGCCTGTCACCGGCTTCAGCAATTATTTGCATTTGGCCTATCTTGTTTCATCTCCCCCTTTTATAAGAATGGTTTTGAAGACGATGTGAAATTAAGTCTATGAAAGTGCCTTGCAAACTTCAAAGTGCTATACAAATGTAAGACATCTATCATTATTATTATTAACCTTATTATTCTTATTCCTAAAGTTCAAAGTGCTGCACAGATGTAAGGCATCCGTCATCCTGATTAGGATGCTTATAATTTCTTATTACTGTCTCTAGTCACATCACCCAAAATGCCCAGTAATGTGGATATTATAGATCTCCATTTGTAAGAAGCTGGGCTGAGCCCTGAGGGGAAATACGTTCATAACCCAGCCCTGCTGCCAGAGGGCTTACAGTCTAGTGGAAGAGGTAAGACAGAAGGTCTGAAAAACAGCCTCACAGTTCCTGGTGGAGCGTGGGCAGCTGCCAGACAAGGGGGAGGAGGCATTTCTGGAGGAATTCAGGGAAGGAGAGAAGCAGAAGGCAGGGAGTATGTAGCTGGAGGCTTTCCTTCATTGGAGAGATTCCCCTCTGCCCGGCTAGTTTGAGAGCTTGCCTGGACTCAGAGGCAGCTGGAGGGATGAGATGCCCTTTCCAGGACGGGACACGGCCGCCTAAACCCTAGCAGTGCGGCTCTCCTGAGGAGGACAGATTCTGGGCTTTAGTGAATGACATGAACCTCCCTTTCTTGTAGGAGGTTAAGCTGCTGCCAGCAACCTCCCAACAAGACAGGAAGTTCTCAGCACTGCAACTTTCAGACAGATTTTGATGCAGCCTCAAAACAAACAGAGCTTGGGATCAAACAAATAGATCCAGAATAACCCAAACCTTTCTGAGGCCAGCTCCATTGTCCAATCGGGATCCCTCATTTTAATCACCTAAATTCCAGTTTCCCATCTTGGCTAGGTCTGTGGCCTTGTCCTGGGGCCCTCCACCCAGCTGCTGCCCACTGTCCATCTCTTTCTATTGCCTGGGCTTTGCCAAGGGCCCTCTTCCCTGTGGGACCCTTGCCATTCCTCTTCCTTCCCCAGAGAAGAGAGAGACTCAGAGATTCAGAGTGTGCTGCCTTGGAAGTGCCACCAAAACTGTCACCCTACTGAATTGTCTATGTAGGAGATGGAATTTCAGTCCCAGATTGTAACTTGTAGGGGAACAAACAGCTCTCTCTTGGCTACTGATAAGTTTGGCTTGAATTTTGCTTTGAAAACATGTGAGCCAAGAGAAGATTTTACATTAAAAAATGTATCTCCAGTTTCCTGGAGAAGCTCTGCAACTCCAGGCCCACATTTCTGCCTGACAGCAGTCAAGGGAGCTGAGTGGTGGCCTCCCCATTTTGCTGGGACCCAGGAGCTCACCCCTGCAGGCCTCTTGGCCTGGCTTTCTGTCCTTCCTGCTGGGTGTGGCTCCTCTGCAGTCTGTGTGTGTGTGTGTGTGTGTGTGTGTGTGTGTGTGTGTGTGTGTGTGAGTGAGTGCATGGGCACCCCCCTCTCACTGGCTACCTCTTTCTCTGGGGCTCCATAGCCTTCCACAAGTAGAAGCTTTCCTTCTAAAAGGAAACCTGGTGGAGGAGGAAGAGCGGTCTGGCTGTCTGTGGAGGGCCGCTCCGAGGTTTTGGTGGTGGGGACAAGGCTTCCGTGAGCCCTCGGGCAGGGCTCTGTTGACTCTCCACTCTCCTACTCGAATGCCCGCCTGCTGTGTGTGGTGTTTTCTGAAGAGCCTTCCTGCTGTGATACGATTTACTCAGCTCCCCTGGTCTCCAAGGATCTTCCCCCCCCACCCCAGCCGGCCTTGGATGTTGAGATTCTCTGCAGCTTTCCAGCCTCAGAAAAGGTTAAAACTAAAGAACCGGGCCGGGCGCAGTGGCTCACGCCTGTAATCCCAGCACTTTGGGAGGCCGAGGCGGGTGGATCACGAAGTCAAGAGATCGAGACCATCCTGGTCAACATGGTGAAACCCCGTCTCTACTAAATATACAAAAAATTAGCTGGGCACGGTGGCGCGTGCCTGTAATCCCAGCCACTCAGGAGGCTGAGGCAGGAGAATT
>CM052655.1:9523727-9652942 GCA_028533165.1 Leontopithecus rosalia | reverse complement strand
AAAAAAAAAAAACAAAAACTAAAGAACCTTTCCAACCCCGCATTCTGCAGAGAGCACACCGAGGCCCAGGGAGAGAAAATGACCTGCCCACGGTCACAAGGTGACTTAGGGCTAGGGTAGGAAGAGGAGCCTGGACTAGCTCTTGAGCTTGTGGGTTCTGCAGCCCCCTGGCAAGTGTCATTAGGGTGGGGAGGCAGTGGAGTCTGATGGGAAGGCCAGAGCACCCAGAGGCTGCATGCCTGGGCCCAGCTAGTCTTAGAAGACAGTATCTGAACCTTAAAAGGATCAACTGCCTGAGTGGGCTGGGGTGGCCCTTTCCTGGGGACCATTGGCAGACTGGGGACAAAGAAATATAACAGGCTGGGCACGGTGGCTCACACCTGTAATCCCACACTTTGGCAGGCCGAGGCAGGTGGATCACGAGGTCAAGAGATTGAGACCATCCTGGCCAACATGGTGAAACCCCGTCTCTACTAAAAATACAAAAATTAGCCAGGTGTGGGGGCATGTGCCTGTAATCCCAGCTACTCAGGAGGCTGAGGCAGGAGAATCACTTGTACCTGGGAGGTGGAGGTTGCAGTTAGCCGAGATTGCCCCACTGCAGTCCAGCCTGCCAACAGAGCGAGACTCTGTCTCAAAAACGGAAACAAAAACAAAGAAATATAAGATATCAGCCATTTCAGGGCACGTCCCAAACAGCAGAAACCTGGCGCTTTCATGGCTTGAACTGGGGAAGAAAGATGCTGTCCTTCTCTCTACTCCCTTCCTGCCCTCTCTGCAGGAGATGCTGAGAAGCTGGGAGAAGCTCAGTGTAGGGCCCCGTCCCAGGAGGAGTGGGTAGGCGGGTGGGTGGTGGGCACAGAGAAGTGGAAGGAATTCCTGGCGTTAGAAGGAAGGCCCAAGTTCAGTTCTCCCACTTGGCCTGTGATCTTAGATACAAATCACTGGAAGTGCTGGACTTCTGTTTTCATTTGTATGAAATGGGGAAAATAATACCTCAGAGGATTGCTATAGGATTTATTACTATTAATATCCAATATTAATAATGCTGAGGATAAAAGCTATAATTTACTGGGGCTTTCTACGTGCAGGCGCTTGGCTTAGCAATTCCCATGTGTTATCCTGTTTAATCCTCACAGCAGCTCCAGGAGGAAACTGAGGCTCAGGATAATCCTGGCAGTCGGCAGCAGAGCAGGGACTCGGTGTGGTACTGGAGGAAGGCGTTCTCCATGAACCGCAGAACCCCAGCGTATTTCCTATTGACCTGATAAAAGCTATTCCCAAGGTAATCAGCATTACTACCTTGTACCTGGGAGGCGGAGGTTGCAGTGAGCCGAGATTGCCCCACTGCAGTCCAGCCCATGGGCTGTGGGGATCCTCGGAGACGTCTTCCCGAATGAGGCTTCTCAGAGGCCTCCGAGGGCCGGAGTTTCCACGCTTCACGCCACCTTCCTGGGAATCTCGCCCAGGTTGTGATTTCTGCAGGAGGAAAAGAGCCTGGCACACGGGAAGACCGTCTTATGACTTGGCTGCTGGCCTCCTGCATCCTGTCCTCTCAGCAGGGCCTGGAGCCTGGCAGGCTGCAGGGCTGCCTCTGGGTACGTGTGTGTGTGTGCATGTTTCGATAGGACGTGTGTGAACACGTGTGTTTGTGTGCCCGTGTGAGGGTGTGAGTACACAGTAGCCGCCCCTTATCCTCAGAGGACATGTTCCAAGCCCCTCAGTGGATGCCGTGGACAGTACCAACCCCAGTATAGACGATGTTTTTTTCTACGCCTACATACCAATAATAAAGTTTAACTTGTAAATTAGGTGTAGTAAAAGATTAACATTAAGTGATAAAATAGACCAGTTATAACAATATGGCAGCATCACGACTTGCGCTTTGGGGCCATGATTAAGTAAAATAAGGGGCTGGGTGCGGTGGCTCATGCCTGTAATCCCAGCACTTTTGGGAGGCTGAGGTGGGCGGATCACTTGAAGTTAGGAGTTCGAGATCAGACTGGCCAATGTGGTGAAACCCCATCTCTACTAAAAATACAAAAATTAGTCCGGGCGTGGTGGCTCACGCCTGTTATCCCAGGACTTTGGGAGGCTGAGGCGGGTGGATCACGAGGTCGAGAGATCGAGACCATCCTGGTCAACATGGTGAAACCCCCGTCTCTACTAAAAATACAAAAAACTAGCTGGGCATGGTGGCATGTGCCTGTAATTCCAGCTACTCAGGAGGCTGAGGCAGGAGAATTGCTTGAACCCAGGAGGCGGAGGTTGTGGTGAGCCGAGATGGCACCATTGCACTCCAGCCTGGGTAACAAGAGCGAAACTCCGTCTCAAAAAAAACTAAAAACCAAAAACAAAAATTAGCCAGGCGTGCTGGTGGGCACCTGTAATCCTAGCTACTCAGGAAGCTGAGGCAGAAGAATCGCTTGAACCCGGGAGGTGGAGGTTGCAGTGAACCGAGATTGCGCCACTACACTCCAGCCTGGGTGACAGAGCGAGACTCCATCTCAAAAAAGAAAGAAAAGTTAAACAAGGGTTACTTGAACACAAGCACAAGCACTGAGATACCACCAACAGTTGCTCTGATGGCCAGGATGGACATTCAGTGACTAATGGGCAGGGGCGTCCACAGCGTGGATTCACTGGATGAAGGCATGATTCATGTCCCAGGCTGGAGGGAGTAAGAAGGCACAACATCCCATCACACTGCTCAGAGCCACATGCAAGTTAAAACTTACGAACTATTTATTTCTGGAATTTACCATTTAACATATTTGGACTGTGGTTAACCATAGGTCACTGAAACTGCAGAAAGGAAAACCGTGGAAAAGGGGGGCTGCTGTGTGTATGTGTGTTTGTGTGAGTGTGGGTGTGGACATGGCAGTGGGGGGGTGCATGTGTGCATGAGAGCATTTGCACGTGCCCGTGTAGGTATGTAAGCTGTGTGCATGCTTCAGTGTGTGATCTTATGTGAGCGTGTGCTTGTAAACATATACTGCACATGAGTATATACGTGTTCATGTAAGTGTGTGTGTGAGTGAGTGCATGGGGATATGTGCCTGTGTCTACGATTGTATATGTATGTAAGCTGTTTCATGTGTATGTGTGCTCAAGTGTGCATGACCATATGCGAGCGTGTGCTTGTAAACATAGTGCCCGTGTGTGAGTACGTCCACCAGATGTGACTAGATGGGTTAAGCCCCGGTTCCTGCCTCCAAAGGGCATCATTAGGAAGCATTTTAATTTTCCAGATCTAGTTAAGGAGCCTGGTAAGCAACAGGGTGGCACCGCCCACTGAGCGCTGATCTCCCCACTCCTCACTGGGGCTCATGAAAGCCACATTATGTACAGAGATCAGCATCGTCAGCCATCGCCTTTCTGGGCAGAGAGTTGGTTTTTATTGCCGCTCAGGTGAAATGGAGTGTGGACGGTGGGCAAGCGTGCTGAAGAGGCCTCTTTTTCGGGCTGGGCTGCTGCCTCTTCCCCATGATGGGAAATGGCTCCTGCAGGTTGAGCCTTGGCTCTGCTCCCTAATGGGCACTTGGTAGAGGTGCTGGGCCGTGACCAAGTGTGAATCCATGCCAGGCCACTCACCTTGGCTGGGAGAGCAGATGGCAGGGCCGGGCCCTTCTGGCTGGCTGCTCTGCCCAGCCCGGGCCTTGCTGCACACGGACTTCTTGTCTCAGGTCTTGAGAATGGCCAGACCACACATGCCGCGTTCTTTCCTGTGCCTGTTCTCCAGCAAGACCCTGCCTCCCAGGAGGAGAGGGGCTCGTGTGCTTGGGCTAAGGAAAGAGGAGGTGGGGGGAGGAACTGTGCAATTCAAGGAGAAATGAGTGCTTGGGGGTGTTGATTGAGATGAGTATGTATTCTGTAGGCCTTGCCCATCGCTAAACCAATTAATGAGATTCACTCCCCCATCTAGGGAAATATTACAGCTAATGTTTAGATAGCACTTACGCTATGACAGGTACTTTATATGTACTTTTTTTTTTTTGAGATGTAGTCTCACCCTGTTGCCCAGGCTGGAGTGGAGGGGCACAACCTTTGCTCACTGCAACCTTCACCTCCCAGGTTCAAGTTATTCTCTTGCCTCAGCCTCCCAAGTAGCTGGGATTTCAGGTGTATGCCATCATTCCTGGCTAGTTGTTTTTTTTAAGTAGGAAAAAAAAATGGGGTTTCGCCATGTTGGCCAGGCTGGTCTCGAACTCCTGGCCTTGAGTGATCTGCCCGCCCCTGCCTCCCAAAGTGCTGGGATTACAGTCATGAGCCACTGTGCTTGGCCAGATACTTGATATGCATTAATTCCTTTTATCCACACATCACTATGAGGTAGATAATGTTATTATCCTCTCATTTTACAGACAAGAGAACCAAGGCTCATAGAGGTGAAGTAACTTGTCCAAGGTCACAGAGCTGGTATTAGGCAGAGCTGGTGTTGATGCTAAGTGGTCTTCTAGAGACTACAGTAACCAGTACACCATATTATGTCCTGAAGTAGCAAAGTTTCCTGTTGTTAATTAAAGTTCCCCCAACATGACTGACCAAAAAAAAGAGGCCAGTCACCTGTACTGTCCTTCCTGGGCCAAGTAGGGGGCTGACATTTGGAGGGAGGTTGTAGCAGTGGAAGAATACCCAACATTCAGCCACTCTGAGTTGGGGATGTACAGGAGTTTCGGCCGCTGAGGCTCAGTCCTGCATGAACCCACACGCTCCACACACAGCGAATGCCCAAATGACTTAAAACAAGAAAAAGATTTGTAGCGGCTTTATTGAAGTATAATCCACATACCATATAATTCACCATTTGATTTTTTATTTTATTTATTTTATTTACAGTTTCTTGAGACTGAGTCTTGCTCTGTCACCCAGACTGGAGTGCAGTGGGGTGATCTCAGCTTACTGCAGCCTCTGCTTCCCAGGTTCAAGTGATTCTCCTGCCTCAGCCTCCCACGTAGCTGGGATTACAGGTGTGCGCCACCACACCTGGATAAACCATGTTGGCCAGGTTGGTCTCAAACTCTTGGCCTCAAGTGATCCACCCGCCTTGCAATTCACCATTTTAAAGTGTACAATTCAACAGTTTTTGGTATATGCACAGAGCTGTGCAACCATCACCACAGTTACCCCAAAAAAGTAACCCCATATGCATTATCAGTCACTCCCTATTCTGCACCCTCCCCCAGCCCCTGGCAAGCATTTATCTACTTTTGTCTCTATGGACTTACACATTTTGGACATTTTATATAAATGGCAACCTCCCCAAAGTGTGCCTCTTGCCATTTGGAAAACTGGGATTCTTATACTTGCCCTGCTTCTAACCGGGGTCTTGTTGGGGCTCTAAGGAGGTATAACACATGTGTAAAAATTTTTTTTTTTTTTTTTTGAGACGGAGTTTCGCTCTTGTTACCCAGGCTGGAGTGCAATGGCGCGATCTCTGCTCACTGCAACCTCCGCCTCCTGGGTTCAGGCAATTCTCCTGCCTCAGCCTCCCGAGTAGCTGGGATTACAGGTACGCGCCACCGTGCCCAGCTAATTTTTTGTATCTTTAGTAGAGACGGGGTTTCACCGTGTTGACCAGGATGGTCTCGATCTCTTGACCTCGTGATCCACCCGCCTCGGCCTCCCAAAGTGCTGGGATTACAGGCTTGAGCCACCGCGCCCGGCCAAAAATTTTTTTATAAGTGTTCTTTGCACTCATAAAGGAGGGACTCTTGCTTGCAAGACCTTTAGGAATGGTGCTGGAGAATGCTGGAGGAAAGACGGGAGGAATGGTAAGTCAATCGACATGTGGTCGTGACTGATTTCTCTTGCTTAGCAGGTTTTCACGGTTCATCCATGTTGTAGCATGAACTGAACTAGCTAGTCCTTCATTCCTTTTTAGTGCCAAATAATATTTCGCTTCGCGGATACAACACGTTATATTTATCCATTCATGGGTTGTTAGATTTGGTTTGTTTCTGCTTCCTGGCTATTATGAACAATGCTGCTATGAATTCCATGTACAAGTTTCTGCATGGACACATATTTTCGTTTATTTTGGGTACATGCCTAGGAGTGGAATTGCTGGGTTATATGGTGACTCTGTGTTTAACATCTGAGAAACCGCATAACTGTTTTTCAAAGTGGTGGCACCATTTTACATTCCCGCCAGCTGTGTATGAGGGTTCCAGTTTCTCCACATGTTCCTCAACATTCGTTATTACCTGACTTTTTGATTGTAGCTGTCCTAGTGGGTTTGAAGACGTTATCTCAAAGTGGTTTTTATTTGCATTTCCCCGAGGATTAATGGTGTGGAGCATCTTTCCATGTACGTATTGGTCACTTATATACCTTCTTTGGAGAAGTGTCTATTCAGATCCTTTGCTCATTTTAAACTTGGTTTCTAAGAAGATGAATGAATGAGCCAGCCTACTACCTACCAGGCACTGGGGAAGCCAAGATGAATGAGACCCACTCTTTGCCCCTGGGGAGCTCATAGCTCCTTGTGTGGGAGACAAACGTGGAGGAGGCAAACTCAAGGAGTCAGAAATACAGTAAGTGCTTGAAAAGCAATAGGTGCAAGAGGCTGTGGGTGGCTGCTGGTGAGTAGATCTGACCAGGCGTCAGGGAAGGAAGGCTTCCTGGAAGAGGGGCCATTTGAGCTGAGACTTCAAGGGAGATGAGGGAGAGTAGGTTTGGGGAAAGGCCTTTTGAACAGAAGAATTGGCTGTGGAGAAGGCCCAAGGAATAGTTGGGGAGCAGTTGGGAAATCAGGAGCAGGATGAAGGGTGAGGCAGGGCATCTGAGGTTGGTACTGGGTCCAAGGAGAAGGAGCCAGGAGATACACCTGTGTGCTGAGACTCACTGAGCTGGGGAAGCTCAGCTTGGGCTTTAATTTGCCGTCAAAACTCTGCTTGTCCTCGAGGCCTCCTAACAGAATTGCTGAAGCTGCTGCTGTGATACCGGGTGGGTCCTTTTATGTTTTAGTAATTATCCTGTCACCCACCAAAAATAATTTCGTCTTGGGAAGAAGGGAGGTTTGGTGGTACTGAAAACTGCTGCCACGTAAGTGCAAGCGGCCTAATTGGGATTCATAAATCCACTTCTTAACAAGCGCAATTAGGAATACTTAATGCTGGCCAGCTTGAGGAAATCAGGAAAGGGCTGTTAGCAGGGGCAGCTTTTATGTGACTTTATTTAATGGGATTGAAGACTAGGTTTGATCCTGGCATCTCAATTAGTCACAAGGGGAGCAAGTCTCAAAAGTGGAATTTTACCCCAAAGTTTAATTCTCAGGGGGTTGTTAGGCAAAATTATAGTAGGAAGCGAGAGCTTGTGAGATTGTTCTCTAGGGAAAATGTTAAATCCTATAACATTTGGAAAAAAGATAAGGGAGTCCCCCACAAATGAGACGAAATATGGACAGAATTTGTAGTGACATATGCCCAAATAAAGAAAGGTCTGTTTCCCCCTCCCTCCCCACTTCTCTTGCCTTCTTTTTTTTTTTTTTTTGAGATGGAGTTTCATTCTTATTGCCCAGGCTGGAGTGCAGTGGCACGATCTCGGCTCACCGCAATCTCCGCCTCCCGGGTTCAAGTGATTCTCTGCCTCAGCCTCCCGAGTAGCTGGGATTATAGGCATGCACCACCACGCCTGGCTATTTTTTTGTATTTTTAGTAGAGATGGGGTTTCACCATGTTGGTCAGGCTGGTTTCGAACTCCCAACCTCAGGTGATCTGCCCGCCTCAGTATCCCAAAGTGCTGGGATTACAGGTGTGAGCCACTGCGCCCGGCTCTCTCTGCCTTCTAAATGCTCAGCTGTGCCAGGGCTGTGGGGAGGGTGGTATGATCTGAGTCCTTAGGAGCCCGTGGTCTGGCTGGAAAGGGTGAACGAGGTCCCTCATGGTTGTGGAATTACTTGAGTTCTGTAGATACCAAGGGCAGTGGAGGGTAGAAGCAGCTGTCAGTGCAAGGAGGGACCCTTGCAGGCTAGAATAATCTGGAAAACTTTCAAGGGAGAAGAAGCAGGACAGAGCTGGGGCCGGAAGGACGGGCAGGATTCAGGAGTGTGGGAGGGAGGCAGGCGTGCTGGAATGGCTGGGAGCGCGTGACCCAGGCTGCCCTCTCCCAAGGAGAGTTGCAGAGAGGAAGACAGCAGTGTACTGAATGCAGTGGGGAGGCTTGGGGCTGGTCCTGCCGTGGGAGGCTGTGACCCCACCGTGGGACTCAGGTCAGCACTTTCTCCTCTGTGGATCTCGGTGTCTGCTGGAGTGTTTTCTGAGGCGCCCCTCCCCAAGCCTGGACTCTGGGATATGGAACAGAATCTGGCTCTCTAGAGTTGGAGGGGCAGTGGGAGGGACGGAGATGGTGAGGTTGAGGGATAGTGGTGTTATTGGCCCACGCAGGCAAAGGAGCTCCAGGGAATTCCATGTTTATAGTGGAAATGTGACGCAATATGAACGTGTTGCCTCCTTTGGAGAGGTAGAGCGAGGAACATCTGAAGACCTTCCTGTCTTTGGGGCCAGGGTACTCATGGGCGCAGACAATTCAGGAAGACTCCACAGGGAAGGCAGGGTTTCCAGTTGCTCCTTGATAATGAATGAATGAGAGCTTTGTGCTTGGTGTGAAGGAAGGTGTCCCGCCCTCCCTGGAGTCAGGGAAGCTTGGATCTTGGGATCCCCATTCTGCCCATGTTGGCTGGGTGTCCTTGGATGTGCTATGCAATTTTTCTGAACTAAGGCTTTTTTGTCTGCAGAATGCAGATTTAATGATTGTTACATCACAATCCTGAAAGAATTAAATGAAGGAAAACAAAGTGCCTGGCCCACAGCAGCTGACTAATTGTGTTGATTCCCTTCCCTCCTTCCTGTTCCTCACCCACCTCCCCAAAGTGTGCCTCTTGCCATTTGGAAAACTGAGATTTTTATACTTGCCCTGCTTCTAACCAGGGTCTTGTTGGGGCTCTAAGGAGGTATGACACATGTGTAAAAATTTTTTTGTAAGTGTTCTTTGCACTCATAAAGGAGTGACTATTGCTTGCAAGACCTTTTGGAATGGTGCTAGAGAATGACGGAGGAAAGAAGGGAGGAATGGTAAATGGGGTCTTAGAGCAGGGGAGAGTTATTAGCTGCACTCAATTAACTGAGGGCTGGATGGCCTTGCAGAGCCTGGTTGGGGATCCATAGCAGGTGCTGTTTCCATGGAAGTCTGAGCTTCAGGGGCAGCCCAGCCTTTCTGTTGGCCCAGATGCAGAGACCTAGGAAGGCCCGGTTGTTGGAGGAACCTGGGTTCCCAGGAGAACCTTGTTTGACCTCGAAGAGTGGAATTAAATACAAGGCAGGTGAGTGAACAGACAGGAGGAGTGGTATTGGTTGAGATAAATTCGGAAGCTAAGATTTACTTAGCACCATCCGTGTTCTAGCCATTGCTTCAGGTGCTGTTGCATGTATTATCTCATAGGTAATACGTGCACCATGTGTCATTATTCCTGTGTGAGAATTGACATGCAAGGAAGCTGAGGCTCAGAGAAGGGAAGTGACTTGCCCAAAGCTACAGAGTTAGTAGGTGATGAGGCTGAAATGCTCACTTGGGTCTGTCTGACTCCAGAGCTTTCTAGGAGCCACCTTCGAAAGGTAACACATTTTTATTTACATTTATAAAACATGTTGAATCCTCCCTACACTTAATATTTTTAAAATTTTGAAATAATTTTAGATTCACATAGAAGTTATAGTAGAAATAGTAGGGAGATCTTGGGTACCCTTCATCCAGCTTTCGCCCTGATGATGACCCAAACCAGGAAATTGTCATTAACACCATTTACTAAACCGCAGCCCTGACTTAGATTTCACCAGTTTTTACATCCACTCACTTTTTGGGGGAAGTGTACATTCCTCTGAATTTTGTCATATACATTAATTTATGTAACCACTACCACAATCAGAACTGCTGATTTAAAACTCTTAGAAACTCCTGTGGCCGGGCATGGTGGCTCATGCCTATAATCCCAGCAGTTTGGGGGGCTGAGGCGGGAGGATCACTTAAGCCCAAAAGTTTGAGACCAGCCTGGGCAGCATAGTGAGACCCTGTCTCTTTAAAAATTAAAAAATTAGTCAGGCATTGTGGCACACGCCTGTAGTCCCAGCTATCCAGGGGGCTGAGGTGAAAGGATGGCTTGAGCCTGGGAGGTCAAGGCTGCAGTAAGCTGAGATCACTCCACTGCACTCCAGCCTGGGTGACTGTGAGACCCTATCTCAAAACAAAGCAAAAAAACAACCAAAAAAACCTCCTTGTGCTACCCCTTAATAGTCATAACCTACCTTTCCTCCTCCCCTGGCAGCCACAGATCTGTTCTCCGTCACTCTAATTTTGTCACTTTGAGAACGTCATATGAATGGGATCATCCAGTCATCTTTTGAGATTGGGTTTTTTTTTCACTCAGTGTAATTCCTTAGATTGCTGTGCCATCAATTCATTAATTTTTATTGCTAAGTAGTATTTCACGGTGTATTCATTTTCTAGGGCTGCCATAACCAAGTACCACAAATGGAGGAGGGGCGTGGGGAGAGCTTAACACAGCAGAAATTTGTTTTCCCACAGTTCTCGAGGTCAGAACTGTGAAATCAAGGTATTGGAGGCTCTAGGGAAAAATCCCTCCTTGCCTTGCCGCAGCTTCCCACAAGCCTTGGTGTGTTGCTCCAGTCTCTGCCTCTGTTGGCACAGGGCCTTCACGTGGACTTCTTCTAAGAACACCAGCCATTGGACTTAGGGCCCATCCTAATCCAGTATGACCTTATTTTAACTTCAGTGATATCTGCAGTGATATCTGAAGACCTTATTTCCAAATAAAGTCACATTCTGAGGTTCCGGGTGAACATGAATTTTTGGGAGACACTATTTAACTGAATATGCATGGTATGGATATACTGCAGCTGCTTTAACCATTCACCATTGAAGGACATCTGGGCTGTTTCCAGGTTTGGGCTCTTACAAATAAAGCTGCTGTAAACATTCTCGTGTAGATTTTTATGTGAACATGAGATTTTCTCTGGGATAAATGCTCAAGAGTGCAATTGCTGGGTTGCACTCTTTTTTTTTTTGTTCTTTTCTTTTCTTTTCTTTTTGAGACGGAGTTTCGCTCTTGTTCCCCAGGCTGGAGTGCAGTGGCGCGATCTCGGTTCACTGCAACCTCCGCCTCCCGGGTTCAAGCGATTCTCCTGCCTCAGCCTCCCAGGTAGCTGGGATTACAGGCACGCGTCACCTGGCTAATTTTTTTTTTGTATTTTTAGTAGAGACGGGGTTTCTCTGTGTTGGTCAGGCTGGTTTCAGATTCCTGCCTCGGCCTCCCAAAGTGCTGTGATTACAGGTGTGAGCCACCGCACCCGGCCCGTTTTTGTTTTTTTCAAACACCAGTACCACTTGCCAAGCACATTTAATTTTTTAAGAAGCTGCCAAAATGTTTTCCAGCGTGGCTATACCATTTCAAATTCCCATCAGCAACGTATGAGTGATGCGGTTTCTCCACAACCTTCCCAGCAGCGGGTGTGGTGTCATTTGTACTTTAGCTTTGCTGATAGGAGATTCTGCGTGAGATCTCATTGAGGTTTGCATTTGCATTTCCCTAATGGCTGAGGATGCTGAGCATTTTTTTCATGTGCTTATTTGCCATCTGTATATCCTCTTTGGTGAAGTGTCAGGTCAAGTGTTTCACTCGTTTTTAAAATTGACTTTTTGACTTCTTCCTGTAGTTTAGAGAGATCTTTATGCAGCTGGATCCAAGTCCTTCGTTGGAGATGTGATGCGTGGGTATTTTCTCCTACTCTGTAGAGTGTCTTCTCATTCTCTTAGCAGTGTCTTTTGCAGAGCGCTTAATTTTCATGAGGTCTAATTTATTGATCCTTTCTTTTATGGATCGTGCTTTTGGTGTCATGTCTAAGAACTCTTTGCCCTAGGAGATATTCTCCTATGTTTTCTTCTAGAAGGTTTTACATGTTACATTTAAGACCGTTTTTTTTTTTTTTTTTTTTTTGAGACAGAGTCTCGTTCCATTGCCAGGCACCAGGCTGGAGTGCAGTGGCGCAATCTCTGCTCACTGCAACCTCTGCCTCCTGGGTTCAAGCAATTTTCCTGCCTCAGCCTCCCGAGTAGCTGGGGCTGCAGGGGTACACCACTACACCCAGCTAATTTTGGTATTTTTAGTAGAGACGGGGTTTCACCATGTTGGCCAGGATGGTCTGAATCTCGTGACCTCATGATCCGCCCACCTTGGCCTCCCTAAGTGCTGGTATTATAGGCGTGAGCCACCGCGCCTGGCCCGCCCATTTTTATATAAATAAATATTACATCTCTCTCTATAGACATGTCTATATCTCTATCTATATATGTAGATAAGGTGTAGGTTAAGGTTCATTTTTTTTGTCTGTGGATATCTAGTTGTACTGATTCCATTTATTGAAAAGGCTATCTTTTCTCTCCCAATATTTATTTTTTTGAGACAGAGTTTTGCTCTGTCACCCAGGCTGGAGTGTAATGCTGCAATCTCAGCTCACTGCAACCTCTGCCTCCCAGGTTCAAGTGATTCTCCAGTCTCCCAAGTAGCTGGAATTACAGGCAGGTGCTACCACGCCCGGCTAATTTTTGTATTTTTAGTAGAGACAGGGTTTCACCATTTGGTCAGGCTGGTCTTGAACTCCTGACCTCGTGATCCACCCGCCTCAGTCTCCCATAGTGCTGGGATTACAGGTGTGAGCCCCCACGCCCGGCTGGCTCCCAGCATTTTAAATCTTCAGTATGGTAGGGTAAATAGGCACTTCAGGCTGATTTTACTGCTAAGGAATCTGACACCCAGGGAAGATGAGGGACTGGTTTGAGGTCACACTGCAAGCCATCAACAGATGGGGGCTCACATCCGGGTTTCCATGGTCCAAGTATGTTCTTATTTTAAAGATGAGAAGGCTGGGTGCCATGGCTAACGCCTGTAATCCCAGCACTTTGGGAGGCTGAGGCAGGCGGATCATGTTGTCAGGAGATCAAAACTATGGTAGGCTAACACAGTGAAACCGGTCTCCACTAAAAAGACAAAAAATTAGGGCCGGGCGCGGTGGCTCAAGCCTGTAATCCCAGCACTTTGGGAGGCCGAGACGGGCGGATCATGAGGTCAGGAGATCGAGACCATCCTGGTCAACATGGTGAAACCCCGTCTCTACTAAAGACAGAAAAAATTAGCTGGGCATGGTGGCGCGTGCCTGTAATCCCAGCTACTCGGGAGGCTGAGGCAGGAGAATTGCCTGAACCCAGGAGGCGGAGGTTGCGGTGAGCCGAGATCGCACCATTGCACTCCAGCCTGGGTAACAAGAGCGAAACTCCGTCTCAAAACAAACAAACAAAAAACTAAAAAGACAAAAAATTAGCCAGGCGTGGTGGTGCGCTCCTGTAGTCCCAGCTACTTGGGAGGCTGAGGCAGGGGAATCGCTTGAACTCAGAAGGCAGAGGTTGTAGTGAGCCAAGATCGCAACACTTACTCCAGCCTGGGCGACAGAGTGAGGCTCCATCTCAAAAAAAAAAAAAAAAAGAAAGAAAAAGAGATGAGAAAATTGAAAACAGGCTAGTTAGTGGCAAAACAGGCCCTGGCTTCCCACCAGGGACCACCTTTTCTGTTTTGTTTTGTTTTCATCTGTTCCCAAGGGGCTACCTTTTATGAAGCAAGCAGACAGGCAGGCAAACAACAAGAAACGTTTTGGCAGTGCAATCTTCACCTCGCTTAGTGCCCGCAGCTCTGAATGAGACTCCCTGGAGCGGGGAGGGTTTGATTGGCTGGGTGCCACAGGGATCATGCTTGAATCCGAGGAGCGGTTCCTAATGGGAAAATCAGGTTCTGGGGCAGATTGCAGGGTCTCTTCTTTGACTTTTTGAGCACGATGACTCTTGCTGGGGAGCCCTGGCTACGGGCCCGTGAGCCCTGCCTTGGCACGAGGGTGTGTTGGCAGTGTTCGGGGACCATCGCTGTGGCCCTGGGAGCAGGCTTTTAGCTTAATTGAACCGAGTGTCTTAAAATGGCAACTCACCAGTTAGCTTTCATTTCGTTCCTTTCTTCAGTGTATCATCTCCCCCTAGGGATTAAACCACCTCAGTATAAATGCTGGATGATTTTCCCACATTTTTAAATTTTGGGGACATACAGGTGATTGTTGACACATGTATATGTCACATGTAGGTGTAACAACCCAGCTGAAGCCAATGAAAGTATCTCTTTGCTTCATTGAAAGAAAGAGGCTCCCAATAAATCTTGTAAAATGGCAGCACCCACGCCCTGTTCTGAGAAGGAGGCCGCGGAGATGTGCCAAGAGCTGCCGAGAGATCACCCAGAAAGTTATTGGCTTCAGAGCACCGAATTTCCCACAAAATAACAGAGACACTGGGTGAACACGGACAGGGCCCTGACCCTTTTCCATTACTCATCTGAGGCCCAAGTCTCTCTCTGGGGAGGGATGCTTGGGGACTCAGCTTTCTGGAAGGTTCCTGGGAAAGTGTGGAGTCCAGAGGCCCGCGTTCTAGAGGCAGCTCTGCCAGGGACTGGCTGTGTGGACAGAGGCAAATCTCTTCCCTTCTCTGGGTCCCCTTGGGTCTGACATGAGAGATGAGAAGAGACAAGGGGTCTCATGTCACCTCAAATTCTGTAGTACCCATCACATCAGGGCCTGCCTCCCCCTTAGCCATGAAAACTCCCTTTCCTGGCTGGCAGTGATTCCCTAGCCAGGTACTTCTGCCCTGGAAGATGTGAACACATATTTGCATGTTGGCGACGTCTACAAAGGAAGTCCCACACTTTGGTGGGGATACAGATGGTCTTTTTAACCTCAGATAACAAATTCTGTACCTGGGAGGCGTGGGGAGTCAGTTTTCATCACGAGCCTCACCTGCATAGCTGTCCTTTTGTGAAGCAGATGTTGGTTAAACGCCACATCCAAAGGGGCCCATCTCCACACTCATCTTCCTACTAAGCCTGGTCTGTGTGAGAGGGAGCTTGAGGCTGTCCCTAAGCAGGCGGACCCTCTCTCTTAGCCACTTTCCCTCTCTGGCCCTCAGGCTCCTTCTCTGTGAAAGGACAGAGTTGGACCATCTGCTCTCGGTGGGGGCACCTTCTGTGGATAGCTCATGATTGCCTGTCTTGTTCTAGACATGACTTAGGTTGGGTTCCCTGAGAAATAGATTTTGAGGTGGAGATTTCATGCAGCAAGATTTTTAGGGAGTGCCCTTGGTATCAACACCTGGAGGAAGTGAAGGAGACAAAAGGAGCAGAAAGGGAAGCTGAGCCGGAGTGCAGTCACAGCAAAGGCCTCAGCTAGACCCATGGGGTGCTCTGCAGATGGTCCTGCAGAATTGCTCTCCCTCAAGGCAAGAGGGCCAGGCCTTTGAAAGCACCTTCCATTTAGCCAACTAATCAGGCACTGGAGGTGGCCGCCCTCAGGTTTGGGGTGTATCCTTGAGCCAAGTGGCTGTCTCTGGCTAAGGATAATTCTAGAGAGTGACTTGGGAATGAGTGCCTCTGTCCTGAAGGGGGACCGGGGCAGCATCCTGTACCTGTACCCTTCAACAACACATCCCTCCTCCTCCTTTCTCTCCAAATACCCCAGCCTGAGATAGATCTGTTTCTGGGTTAGAAAATCCAGCCTAGATTTCTGTACTTCTGACTGTCAGCTGCTTCCAGGCTGGACCACGGTCTGAGCAGCACCAGGACGCCTCTCTGCTGCTTCCCTTTTTCGGTTTGCCTGGGACCTGTGCTATGGCAGAGAAGGAGGAGCTCAGGGTGAGTTGGTCAGCAGGGCCCTGGAAGGCAGAAAGCATCTTATCTTCCACAAACATGGCTGAGTACCAGCTGTGTGCAGGGTACTGGGCACAGTACTACTGTGAGAGGCCCGGGACCCAGTTTAGGAAGGTCTCTGGGTACAGGGAGTTTGGGTGTGACCTGACTCTTCTGCAGTTCTGTGCCTCAGTGTCTCCAGCTTGGGGCAACGATAGGGTATACCTTAGAACTACAGCCGTTTCCCTGGGATGTAGATCCCCCTACATGATGGCTGTACTCCCCCAAGCTTGGACACTGTGTATAAGGGGGGTCTGGAATCTTTCCCCCAAAGATGCCTCCAGGCCAACAGCTGTCATTGAGCTACCACTTTTGCCTCAGCATCAATGGGAATTTCAATTTAAAGACTGTGGCTTTGGAGAGACTTTGTGACAGAAGCCATCCATTTCTGCATTTCAAATTTATCTTATTTTATTTTTCCAGCCTGAGCGCCTGTTCTGCTATGAACTCTGTCTAATCACCTTGCAGGCAGTTGAAGGAGAGTGGGTGTCCCCTTGATCTGTGGGGTTTATGTGCATAATTCCCTTTAATTCATCTCAGATGGGTTGGAGAGCCTCGGTCGACAAAGATTTTCAAAGTCTCTCGCTGAAATTCTAAGATGCATTTCTCCAGCTGGACCAGTAAATTATAGGAGCAATTTGCCATGAATTTCCAATGTGGAGCCATTCTTAGGTCCTCTCAGGGTGCAGCCCTCTCTCCCTCCTGCCAGTGGAGGTGGAGGCTGTGGCCTGGTGTCTGGAGAGCATCTCCTCCCAATGTCCACTGAACTGTTTATCCCAAACCACTGGTCTTCCTGGCCCCCGACGCTGCTGGCTCTCCTGTTCCAGTCTTGTCTCGAACCTGCGCTGATGCCTCATTTTTGGGGGTGGGGAGGTCAGGTCAGTTGTACACTCCGGTACAGACAGAACCTTGATCCTGAGTGTATGTCTTCATACTTTATTTGTCTGTATGATAAATGCAATTTCCGCATCAAGACTATCAGTCATTTTCTGATGTGATCTATGCAGCTCTGCCTGAATTGAATCAGCTCCTGTATTATTGTGACAGTTTATTTGGTAAGAAAATGAAATAAGGTGTGTAAATTAAAGTGGAGGTGTGCTCTGTGCAATGTGACAGCTCCCAGGGCTCAGGTGGTCCCCCTGGGGGCATTTCCACTCTCTGGGCTTTCTCCTCCTCTCTTCCCCACTCTTTGCTTTGGGCTCACAGCTCTAGTGCCCTCTAAGCTCAGGTCTAAGAGACCAGTGCAAAGATACAAAGCGATGGCTGAGGGAAGGTAAAGATTCTGGGATACTGTCAGGAGCCCAGGAGATAAAAAGTGAAAATGTACTGAGACTAGAACTCGGGTTAAGCTTTGTGGTCTGAATGCAAAGGGCTGCTGAGAACATGTATGAGCATGTGGGAGGAGGCCTTAGGCTCCAGATGACAGGTTAATGGTAAAGAGGACATCAGGACCCTTTTCCCTGTGCGTTCCATGTACTTCTGCCTCCCTCCTGCTCCTCAGCCCTTGCCATGCAGGACCATTGCTGACCCAGGGTACCAATCCTTTTCTTTTTCCTTCTCTGTACCCCTCCCTTCCTCTCCTCTCCCCCCACCCGTCCGCCATCTTCTTTCCATAGACACCTTCTCCCCAGTTCTGAGCTGGGCCTTGGATGCGGTGTTATTGCAGGAGAAAGGGGCAGCCTGTGCCGTGTGTGGCAAGGATGCCCGCAGCATCCTGAGTTCCTTTGAGGAGAGGCCATTCTCGGGGTGAGATGGCAAATACACACGCACAAGATGATGCAGTGAGAATGAGGGTGTGTGGGCGCGCCCAGGAGAGAGGAGGTGGCTCTGCCTAACAGTCCTTGGCAGCGACGGATCCCACCTGGCCAGCTCTACCTATAATCTCAATTAATCAAACCACAGCTTCTCCCCTCCTGGAGGCCTGCCCCTTTTTCTTCTGCTGTGTCTGTCATTCCAGCTGCTGCTGTACAGGCCTTGGCCAACAGAGGAAAGCAAGGGCTTGCCCCCTGCCCAACACCTCCCAGAACACATTGGGAGAGTCATTTCCCCTACAGCGGGAGGACCAGAACTGGGAGGGGTCAGGCTGGGAGCAGGAAGTAGCCTGCAGCAAGGACAGGGATGGAGTTTGTCCTCAGAAGTGGCCGGCTCATTCTCAGTCTCCTTTGCTCCCCAGGCATATGTAGCTGCTTCTGAGGTCTCAGGGAGGGGAGAAGGGTTGCAGCATTTCCTCACCTTTATAGAAAGGGGTGTGTTTCTCTGGTTAGGGAGCCATCTTGGGGCCTCTGAAAGTTTGGTGGAGTAGTCACTTGGTATTGTTGCCCTGGGTGGAGGTGCTGGTCTGCTTAGCTCCTGGCAGGGTGGGGAGAGCTTGTTGAGCTGAATCCTCTGAAATGGTAGAAATGTTGTAGCTATTGGCCACATGTGGTTATTTAAATTAAAATTAATTAAAAATAAATAAAAAAAATTCAAGGCTG
Organism: Leontopithecus rosalia; assembly: GCA_028533165.1. Taxonomy (NCBI): domain Eukaryota; kingdom Metazoa; phylum Chordata; class Mammalia; order Primates; family Cebidae; genus Leontopithecus; species Leontopithecus rosalia. Next base: position 9,634,627 of record CM052655.1, on the reverse strand, counting down.
GGTATGGTGGCTTGCACCTGTAATCCCAGTGCTTTGGGAGGCCAAGGTGGGAGGATTGTTTGAAGCCAGGAGTTCAAGACCAGCCTAGGCAACATGGCGAGATCCCCGTCTCTACCAAATAAAATAAAATAAAATAAAAATGCAGTTCCTGGATGGAAAAGGATTATCATGCAAACAGTAATCAGCATGAAGCAGGAATGCCTATATTGATATCCGATGAAAAGTTCTGTTGGAGATTGTTAGCTCCACGAGGGCAGAAATTTTGTCTGTTGTTCACTGCTGTGCCCTTACCATCTGGAAGAATCCCTAGCACATAGTAGGTGCTCAGTATTTGGACACTTGAGGAGTGCCAGCCCTGGTGCTGCCACCATCTTTCTGTGTGACCTTGGACACATTGCTTCCCCTCTCAGGGTCTCTTCATCCATAAATTGAAGGTTGGCCTCATCTCTGGCATCCCTTTCAGCTTCAGTGAGCTCTTATCTTAAGTATCTAGTTGGCTGATTTCATTTATTTTATTCACAAGGAGGGGTCAGAGACAGCAGGAGAGGATGAGGTGACAGATTTGATTTTTGGTTTCAGGTCTCAGTCAGCTGGGGCTCTCCAGCACGGGGCTTTGCAGGCCTCACCTCCTGTGGCCTCTCCTTTCTGCCTGCCCTTTGTCTACAATTTCCTGATATCACCAAACAGCTTCTTGGCCCTCCCTTGAAGTCTGCAGAACTAGAAGCCCGGGAGGGGCACGAGGGGAATCACCCTATCCACACAGCTTGGCTCTCCCTGCCTCCCCTGTCCACACCCCGCAGCTCTTTCTCCCTTTGGATACCTTCTGTGGTCCATGGTGTAAGGTAAACTGCCGGAGCCTTCAACCTGAGTCCCAACTGCTGGTGCTCCCATGTGGCTGGGAGGAGGCCCTGGCAGGAAGTCCTTGGCAGTGGGGACTCTGTGCTGGCTGCCACTTCAGGACGTCTGCCAGCAAGCCTCTGGGGATGGGCCCTGACGTGGGGATGCCGTGTGTGCAGACAGAGGCCAGGCAAAGGGCTGGCGGTAGGGGGTGGAAGGAAGCACATTCTTGTGTTACTGGGGGGCTCTGTGCCAAGAGGAGGAATATAAATGTAATTGCCTTCATGACTGGACTCCTGGCACACTGAGGGGCCAGCCCAGCCTGGCTCTAGGACTCTGAAGGGTGAGGGTTTGGTCATGCTAGGAGGAGAAGCCTCCTTTATCTTCTCTCTTTCCTAGAGGCCTAGGACAGGGCCAGGGAGGGCACCCTAGCTCCCCTTTTGCGGCCAGTCCTCACTCCCCACCTGCCCCAGGATGCACCTAGCCTGTGCTGATGGGGATGGGAGAATACAATCCAGAGGGCAGAGATGTGGTAGGTGGGTGCTGAGTCCCACCTCTGTGTGCTGGGCCTGGGGTTTGGCTGTGGTGTATAAGTGGCTGTGTGTGAGAGGGGCCCTCCATCCTTTTGGGTCTTTCTGATTGCCACTTGCTCCCGACACCTGCCCTCTGTTGCCCTTCCTTTTGTTTTTTTTGAGATGGGGTCTCGCTGTGTCGCCCAGACTGGAGTGCAGTGGCCTGAACTCTGCTCACCACAAGCTCCTCCTCCTGGGTTCAAGTGATTCTCTTGCCTCAGCCTCCCTAGTAGCTGGGACTACAAGTGTGCACCACCGTGCCTGGCTAATTTTTGTATTTTTAGTAGAGATGGGGTTTTACTATGTTGGCCAGGCTGGTCTCGAACTCCTGACCTTGTGATCTGCCCTCCCTGGCCTCCCAAAGGGCTGGGATTATAGACGTGAGCCACTGCACCCAGCCTGTTGCCCTTCCTTGCCCTGCTTTATGCCCTGGAGAGGCTCACTCTTGGGTGGGCTTCCTTGCTTTCTGCCTTTGGGTTGGGTTTGGCCAATGGGAGGCCCTGGGGGAGACTGGTAGGTGGGAGGAGAGGGAGGTTGGGGTGTCCCCCTGCCTGGGCTCTGCCCTCCTCTGGCAGTGGCTGCATCCTTACAGTCCCCCTCGCTCTCAGCTCCGTTCTCGCTGGGCTCCTGCGACCCTTTTGCTTCTCTCTTCTCTTTGCCCTTCGGGACTCGGCGTGGTGGTGTCTTCCCACCATTGCGAGTCCTGAGTGTTTTCACATTGCTTGTGGATTCCCACAGTCCCACCCATGCCTCGGTAAACGGGCTCTTTCAGTAAACTCTGCTCAGCTAAATGCTTTTGAGAGAAATTTTGATGGTCTCTTTGAGTCTTGAGATTTTTGATTTTGTTTCATTAGGTCTCCCGGGTTCAAGCGATTCTCCTGCCTCAGCCTCTGGAGCAGCTGGGACTACAGGCGTGCACTACCATGCCTAGCTAATTTTTGTATTTTTAGTCTGTGCTGTGGGTCTGTATTGTGATTTGGGTCCTTGGGGTAATGAGTCAGTATGTTTTTGTCTGACTTCTCTGACGGGTAGTTATGTAGAGAAGGGAACACAGCCAGGGGAGGTGAGCGCTGCTACTTTCATGAGACTTCCTCGCGCTCCACGTGGGTCTGGAGAGTGTCTTAGGGTCATAGTCAAAATAGCTGACGATTAGCGCATCGTAGCACCGACCAATCAGAATGAGGCACTGAGCCACGTGATTGGGCTCGCTTCCCACCTGTGACTGGTGGTGCCCCTCCTGGGGAGGAGGGAGCACTGACTGCGGGGAGACCCTTGGCTTCCTTGAGTGCAGTTCACGTTGGATGATTTTCTTTCTTATGGCCAATGGCAGAGGCTTGTCTTAGAGAGAAAAAATGCAAAGAAAATGAGTTAGTATGTGTGTGATACCTCCAGGGGAATGGATGGTGGCACTGGGAGAGGAGGTACCCAGGGGTTTCTGGTGAGGTGCACCTTGGAGTGGCCTTTGGGAGGGCCGAAGCCCCTCTCTTCTTTCTTATGGGGTGTAGGCAGCTGCTCTCCTAGGAGGGCGGCCAGTCCAGACCAGGCTCGAGGCAGGAGGGTGTGGCAGGGCTGACACTGTACTCTAAATTCATCCTTGCTAGCTTTTTCTTGCCATCTGTGACTTGCTTCTTCCCCTTGTCCTGGGGCCTCAAGTCCAGCTCCTCCTGGAACCAGTATCCCTGGCGATATTCATTGCTGGGAATTACCTAGAAGGCAGGAATGTTGCCGTGTTTGCCTTTCATTCTAACGTGCTTCCTGCTCAGGAGGAGGACATGGCTGTGGTGAGAATTCCAGGCAGGAATATAGCCTTGGGAGAGTAGCCTCTCTTCCTGAGCCTCAGTTTCCCCACATAAAATCAGATGATATTGAAAGTCCCTCTCCCCTTTAAAACCCTGTCTCTGTGGAATGCAGCTGGTTTTCCTTTGAGTAGCATCCTACCCATGCTTCCTTACTCAGAATCCTCCATACAACCAGGCTTTCACACTGCAAGATACTTGGCCTGGGGTAGTTGGGAGGTGGGTGGTGGTGGAGCATCGACATGATTCCTGCCCCCCTCCCCTTCGCGATCAAACTTTTTTCCTCTGGTTCTAGAATCTTGATAAGTGGGTCTAAGAAGCCGTCATTCCCAGGCAAAGCTGGGACTGGAGTGAGACAGGCAAGGAACTTAGGGTTAACACTTAGGGAAGGACTCATTCTCCGGTACTGACCCTACCGTCGCACACCTGAGAGTGAGCGCCTCTACATTCGTTTGAATAAAATCCTATCTCGAGATATTTGCAGATTCACATGCAGGTGAAGAAATGACACCCTTTACTCAGTTTCCTCCAATGGCCACATCTGGCAAAACCATAATGCAATATCATAGCCAGGATATTGACGTGAATGTAGTCAAGATACAGAACATTTCAGGCCTAGCTGGTAGCCCACACCTGTAACCCCAACACTTTGGGAGGCTGAGGCAGAAGGATCGCTTGAACTCAGAAGTTTGAGACCAGCCTGGCAACATAGAGAGACTTCATCTCTACTAAAAATTAAAAGCAAAAAGTTAGCCAGGCATGGTGGTACACATCTGTAATCCTAGCTACTTAGAAGGTTAAGATGGGAGAATTGCTTGAGCCCAGAGATGGAGGCTGCGGTTAACTGTGTTCGCACCACGGCATTCCAGCCTGAGTGACACCAATGAGAAAAAAAAAGAGGAGCATTTCTGTTACCACAAGGATCTCTCCTGTTCTTTTTTTTTTTTTTTTTTGAGACGGAGTTTCACTGTTGTTACCCAGGCTGGAGTGCAATGGCACAATCTCGGCTCACCGCAACCCCCGCCTCCTGGGTTCAGGCAATTCTCCTGCCTCAGCCTCCCGAGTAGCTGGGATTACAGGCACATGCCACCATGCCCAGCTAATTTTTTTGTATTTTTAGTAGAGACGGGGTTTCACCATGTTGACCAGGATGGTCTCGATCTCTTGACCTTGTGATCCACCCGCCCCGGCCTCCCAAAGTGCTGGGATTACAGGCTTGAGCCACCGCGCCCGGCTCTCCTGTTCTTTTATAACTTTATCCGCTTCCCTCCCACCTTTACCCCTTCCTAAACTCCAGGCAACCACTAATCCGATTTCCATTTCTATTATATTCTCATTTCAAGAATGTTATATAAATGGAGTCCTACAGTATGTAACCTTTATGAATGGCGTTTTTCATTTGGCATAATTCTCTGGAGATTTGTCCAGGTTGTTGAATTTATCCATAGTATGTTCCTTTTATTGCTGAATAGCACTTGATGGGCTGATTGTGCCCTAGTTTGTTTAACTATTCACTCTTTGAAGGGCATTCTGGTTATTTCTAGCTTTCGGCTGTTACAAATAAAGCTACTATCAACATTGTTCTATAGGTTTTTGTGTGAATGCAAGTCTTCATTTCTCTGGGATAAATGCTAAGGACTGTAATTGCTGCTCATATGGTACTGTTTAGTTTTTAAAGAAATTGCCACACTGTTTTCCAGAGGAGCTGTAGCCTTTTACATTCTGAACAGCAATGTATGAGTGATATAGTTTCTCCATGTCCTTGTCAGTGTTTGATCATTGTTATATTTTGTTTCTTAGCTACTCTAGCTGGGACATTTATATATTTATTTATTTATTTTTTTACTTTTATTTATTTATTCATTGAGACGGGGTCTCACTCTGTTGCCAGGCTAGTGTGCAGTTGGCTCACTGCAACCTTCCCCTCCCAGGTTTAAGTGATTCTCCTGCCTCAGCCTCCCGAGTAGCTGGGACTACAGGCATGCGCCACCATGCCTGGCTAATTTTTGTATTTTTAGTAGAGTCGGGGTTTCACCGTGTTGGCCAGGATGGTCTCGATCTCTTGACCTCGTGGTTCACCCACTTGACCTCCCAAAGTGCTGGGATTACAGGCTCGAGCCACCGTGCCCGGCCTATTTTTTACTTTTTTGAGACGAAGTTTCGCTCTTGTCACCCAGGCTAGAGTACAATGGCATGATCTCTGCTCACTGGAACCTCCGCCTGCTGGATTCAAGCAATTCTCCTGCCTCAGCCTCCCAAGTAGCTGGGATTACAGGCATCCACCATCACACCTGGCTAATTTTTGTGTTTTTGGTAGAGATGAGGTTTCGCCATATTGGCCAGACTGGTCTTGAACTTCTGACCTCAGGTGATCAACTTGCCTCAGCCTCCCAAAGTGCTGGGATTACAGGCATGAGCTGCCATGTGGCTGGGATATGTTTTTAAATCCACTTTGCCAATCTCATCCTCTCCTGTCCCTCAATTCTATTTTTTAAATATATCTTTTAATTGGTGTATTTAGACCATTTACATTTGATGTAATTATTGGTATGTTTTCCATTTGCCATTTTATTTTTGTTTTCTGTTTTGTTATTTTGGTTTTTCTTTTTCCTATCTTCTTGGGGATTAATATTTTAAAATTCCATTTTGATTTATCTTTAGTGTTTTTGAGTGTATCTTTGCATAGCCTTTTATTTTTTATTTATTTATTTTATTTTTTAAAACTTGAAAATTGCTCTTTGTTTTAGTCCATTTTCATACTGCTATAAAGAAATACCCAAGACTGGGTAATTTATAAAGGAAAGAGGTGTAATCGACTCACAGTTTCACATGGCTGGGAGGCCTCAGGAAACTTACAATTATAGTGAATGGGAAAGCAGGCACATTTTACATGGCAGTAAGTGAGAGAGAGCATGTGTTAGCACAGGAAAACCTACCCTTTATAAAACCATCAGATATCCTGAGAATTCATTCACTACCACAAGAATGGCATGGGGGAAACCACCTGCATAATTCATTTTCTTCCATCAGGTCTCTCTCTAAGCACCTGGGGATTACAATTCAAGATGAGATTTGGGTAGGGACACAAAGCCTAACCATATCAATCCTGTAGGATGAACCATAGATATGCATTTTTAATATTTTGATAATTATACTGCAGCATGAATATATAGTCCTCCATAGTTCATTACACAGAACTTGTTTGGTATCACTGTAGCACTGAATTGTCACCTGGCAATTGAGGTAGAGAGCCTTATTGTTAAAGGAAGAGAAAATCAGGCATAATGAAATGCATAGCCTTTTAAATGGTTGCTTTAGGTATTTCATTATATACACAAAACATCACGGTTTTCCTGGTGTTGTCATTTTAACAGTTTGAATGAAATAGAGAAACTTTATCTCTCTTTATATCCCTTTAATCTTCCTCATGTGTAATATAATTATCTTAAATATTTCCTCTACATAGATTTAATACAGCTTAATTTCAATAGTGTATACAAACTTCGTTCCTATGTAGTTCTAGTCTCCCCTACTTTTTTTTTTTTTTTTGAGGCAGAGTCTAACTCTGTTGCCCAGGCTGGAGGGCAGTGATATGATCTCAGCTCACTGCAACCTCCACTTCCTGGGTTCAAGCAATTCTTCTGCCTCAGCCTCCCCAGTAGCTGGGACTACAGGCATGCACTACCATGCCTGGCTAATTTTTGTGTTTTTTGGTAGAGACAAGGTTTCGCCGTGTTGCCCAGGCTTGTCTCAAGCTCCCGACCTCAGGTGATCCCTCCTAAGCCTCCCAAAGTGCTGGGACTACAGGCATGAGCTACCACACCTGGCCTCTCCTTCTTCTTTATGCCATTAATTGTCATAAGAATTACATATACGTTGTGTGCCCATCAACATGTATTTGTAATTATTGCTTTTGGCATTGTTTTTTAGATCGTGTAGGTGAAAAAAAGTTACAATTAAAATAGATTTATACAGTCTTTTATAATTACCTATGTAGTTACGTATAGTGATGTTATTTTTATGTAGATTCAAGTTACTCATCTAGTGTTCATTTACTTCAGCATGGAAGGCTTCCTTTAGTATTTCTTGTAGGGAGGATTTGTTAGTAATGAGTTCTCTCAGTTTTTATTTATCCAGAATGTCTTAGTTTATTCATTTTTGTGTAATAGTTTTGCTGGGTATAGAATCCTAGGTTGACTATCTTCTACTTTCAGCATTTTGAGTACATACATTTTACTGCCTTCTGGCTTCCACGGTTTTGATGAGAAAACAGCTGATAATCTCATTGGGTTTTGTTGTATGGGATGAACTGCTTCTCTTTTATGGGATGAATTGCTTCTCTTTTGCTGCTTTCAAGAGTCTTGGTCTTTGTCTTTTAACAGTTTGATTATGGTGTGTCTAGGTGTGGCTCTCTTTGCGATTATCCTACTTGGAATTTGTTGAGCTTGTTGGATATGTAAATTAATGTTCTGCAGTAAATTTGGGGGGTTTTTCAGCTATTATTTCTCTCTATATTTTTTCTGCCTTTACCCCCCTTTTGGGACTCCCATTATGTGTATATTGACAGGCTTCATGGTATATTATGGATCTCTGAGGCTCTGCCATTTTTCTTAATTCTTCTTTATTTCTTTTCCATTCAGACTAGATAGTTTCATTTGAACTATCTACAGGTTTACTGATTCTTTCTTCTGGCTGCTCAAATCTGCTGCTGAGCCCCACTAGTGAGTTTTTTAAAACAATTTTTAAATTTTTGAGACAGAGACTTGCTCTGTGGCCCAGGCTGGAGTGCAGTGGTGCAATCTTTGCTCACTGAAACCTCCATCTCCTGGGTTCAAGTGATACTCCTACCTCAGCCTCCTGAGTAGCTGGGACTACAGGTGTGCATCACCTTGCCTGGCTAATTTTTTTTTTTTGCATTTTTAGTAGAGATGGGGTTTCACTATGTTGTCCAGATTTGTCTTGAGCCCCTGACCTTGTGATCCATCTGCCTTGACTTCCCAAAGTGCTGGGATTACAGGTGTGAGCCACCACTCCTGGCTTCTAGTGAGTTTTTTTATTCTGGTTATTGTACTTTTTGAACTCCAGAATTTCTGTTTAGTTTTTTTTTTTTTAAACAATTTCTGGCTGCTTTCGATTTTTTAAAATTTGGCTTTAGTTTTCAGAAATGTAATTATTGTGTTTTAGAATGGATTTCCTTGAGTTTATCTTGTTTGGGGTTTGCTTTTGAATCTGTAAGTGTGTGTCTCTTGACAAATGGATGGGGTTTTCTGGCATCATTTCTTTAAGTACTCTTTCAGCCCTGCTTTCTTTTTCTTCTTCTCTTTACTGCTGCTCCTCTCCTTCTGATGACACAGATGTTACATCTTTTGTTATAGTCCCATAAGCCCCTGAAGCTGCATTTTTTTTTCAAGTCTAGTTTCTCTCTGTTATTCAGAATGGGTAATTTCTTTGTTTTGTTTTCCAGTTCGCTGCTGCTTTTCTCTGCCCCCTCTATTCGGCTGCTGAGTCCATCCAGTGAGCTTTTTATTTCAGTTACATTTTTCCATTCTAAAATGGCCATTTTGTCCTTTATGCCTTCTATTTCATTGCTGAGGTTTTTTTTTTTTTTAATTTTGTTTTGTTTTTTCATTTGTTTCAAGCATGTTCGTAAGTGCCCAAAGAAACATTTGTATAATGGTTGCTTTGAAATCTTTGTCAGATAATTTTTAACATCTCTGTCATTTTGGAGTTCACATTTATTGATTGTTCTTTTTCATCCAGTTTGATATTCTCCCGGCTTTTGGTATGGTGAGTGATTTTGTATTGAAACCTGGACATGTTCATGTTATAATATGAGACTCTGTATCTTAATTAAGCCTCTGTGTCAGTTGACTGTGTCTGACAACTCTGGCAGGGAAAGGAGGTGGGGCTGCCTTGTTACTGGCGGGTAGATATAGAAATCTAGATTCCCCACTTGTCCTCCGTCGTCACCAAAGAGTGAGGGTCCCTACTTGTGCCAGCTGAGCAGGAGTAGGGGTTCCACCTCATCACATGGTCTCCACTGACACTGCAGGGGGCAGTTCGTTACCAGCTGGAGAAGGTCAAATCTCAGCTCCTTTCTTGGCCTTCTCTGATGCCCCAGTGAGTGTGCTGAAGTACATTATACAACCTTGAGAAGAAGAAGTCTGGGCTTCCCACTTGGCCTTTGCTTGTGGGCCCACAGTTGGTGTTTGGCTAGAGTTGAGTGGCTATTATCCCCCCAACTCCTAAGACAGGTTCTTGTTCTGTCTCCCAGGCTGGAGTGCAGTGGTGCAATTATAGCTCATTGTAACCTCAAACTCCTGGGCTCATGTGATCCTCCCACTTCAGCCTTCCAAGTTATCTTGGACTACAGGCACGTACTACCATGTCTGGTTACGTTTTAAAATTTTTTATAGACAGGGTCTTCCTGTATTGCCCAGGCTGATCTCAAACTCCTAGCTTCAGGTGATTTTCCTGCCTCAGCCTCCCAAAGTGCTGGAACTCCAGGCATGAGCCTCTGTGTCCATCTGAGTGGCTGTTATCTAAAAGTTTTTTGTATTGTTAAGCTGCCCCTTTCTCACTCCTCCGGCAAGAGAGAGCAGGATTTTGTTGGTGCTTTTGTATATGCGCCTATTGGCATTTCTGGGTTGCTAGTGTCTTCAGCTCCAAGTCTGGGATATATGAAGCCAAAATGAAATAAAAACCAAAAAGCAAAAAGCATATACCACCGTGTTGTTCCTTGGGTCTGTTTTTTTTTTTGAGATGGAGTCTTACTCGGTTGCCTAGGCTGGAGGGCTGGAGTGCAGTGGAACCATCTCGGCTCACTGTAACCTCAGCCTCCCCAGTTCAAGCAGTTCTCCTCCCTCAGCTTCCTGGGTAGCTGGGATCATAGGTGTGTGCCACCACACCCGGCTATTTTGTGTGTGTGTTTTTAGTAGAGATGGGGTTTCACCATATTGGCCAGGCTGGTCTCGAACTCCTTACCTTGTGATCTGCCTGCCTTGGCCTCCCAAAGTGCTGGGCTTACAGGCGTGAGCCACCGCACCTGGTCCCCTTGGGTCTTAAGGTTCCCAGTTGCTTTGCCTTCTTCTCTCTGTCTTTCACAGTGTTCTTATGTTTGTTTTACATGTAATGCCTAGGGGTTTTAGCTGTGCTTAGCAGGAGGAATAGGGAAAAGTGTGCTTGCTTTATCTTCCTGGAAGTGGAACTCCTTCCTTAAATTTTGAATCTCATTGTCTCCTGCTAGACTGGTGGTCTTCCCAAATAGGGAAGATGCAGAAAAGTCCAAGAATGAATGTTGATGGAGGTCCCTGGGTGCTCTGTGCTTCTGCATGTGCAAGTTCACTGAGTTCTCATGACCTGGTGAGGATGGTTTATTACTCCCTCTTTACAGGTATGAATAACCTGAGGCTCAGAGACGGTAGGTTCAGGCAGGCAGGCGGGGCTGGACTGGCCTTGAACCCAGGGTCCTGAGTTCAGCACACATGCCTTTTCTACCACAGGGGTCACTCAGCAGCTAAAATCCAGGTTTGCTATTAGTACCATAAGACTTGGAAACATTGTTTATAACTGCTGCTGCTGCTGCTGCTGCTGCTGCTTCTGCTTCTTTTTTTTTTTTGAGGCAGGGTCTTGCTCTGTCATCCAGGCTGGAGTGCAGTGGCACAATCTTGGCCCACTGTAACCTCTGTCCCCACCCTGGGCTCAAGGAATCCTCCCACCTCAGCCTCCTGAGTAACTGGGACTACAGGTACCTGCCCCCACATGTGGCTAATTTTTGTGCTTTTTGTAGAGATGGGATTTTGGCACGTTGCCTAGGTTGGTTTCAAACTTGTGGGCTCAAGCGATCTGCCTGCCTTAGCCTCCCAAAGTGCTGGAATTACTGGTGTGAGCCACAGCGCCGGACTGTTATCTTTTTGGCAGCACCTTTTGTGTTCCCCCTTAATAGAGATGAGATTTTACTGTGTTGCCCGGGCTGATCTCAAACTCCTGGGCTCAAGTGATCCTCCCACCTCGGCCTCTCAAAGTGCTGGGATTACAGGTGTGAACCACCACACCTGGCCCACAGAAACATTTTTAAATAAATTATATCAAGATACTCACTCCTGTGTCAGCATACATCTCCCCAAATCCCCACATTTTCCTATATAATCACAAGAACATTATTGTAACTGAAAAAATTAATATTTTCTAATATCGAATCCATATTAAAATTTCGTCTGTTGTCCCCCAAATGTCTCTTTATACATTTGCTATTGCATTGATTGTTTGGTGCCTTTGTCTGTTTAACCTGGGTTGGTTTCTGACCTTTAGAGAGTTTTGTTTTGGCTAATTTTGGTGGAGAGGGTAGAAAGGAGCAGAGGTACTTGGGGTCAAAGCTGGGACTGCCTGACTCAGTTTCTCTCTGGGGCCCCCTGGTCAGAGTTCTCCATGGGATCATATATATGTATTTTTTGAGATGGAGTCTTGCTCTGTCGCCAGGCTGGAGTTCCGTGGCACGATCTCAGCTCACTGAAACCTCTGACTCCCTGGTTCAAGCAATTCTCCTGCCTTAGCCTCCCAAGTAGCTGGGATTACAGGCATGTACCAACATGCCCAGCTAATTTTTTTTTTTTAATTTTTAGTAGAGACAGGGTTTCACCATGTTGGCCAGGATGGTCTCGATCTCCTGACCTCGTGATCTGCCCACCTTGGCCTCCCAAAGTGCTGAGATTACAGGTGCGAGCCACCACCCCCTGCCAGGATCCTGTCTTTCTTGTAAGCAGGCAAGCTGTGGCACAGGAGAGGGCCTGAGAGGTCATCCTCACATACTCAGAGTTTAGATTTAGGACAATTTAGACCTTGTGCACCAGCTCCTGCCCCGGCACCCCAGAGCCTGACAAGAAAACCTCAGTTGCCAGTTCCAAAAGAAAGAACAAATATTGACCGTGCTATTTCTTGAGAAGCCGGAGTAGTGGGTGCAAGTGAAAGTGACTTTTTCCTTCCACTGCAAAGAATTTATCATGCCTGTAAGTACCGCACGGTGGCCTGCCTGTGAGGTGGGCCCTTGGAATCAGTGGACTGATGCTGTCCAATCTCCACGAAGGTCTCAGCTCCTGCCCCGTGTTGGGGTGGCTGAGTGCGCGGGCTCAGGCAGCTGGGATGGGAGAAGTTCTTTAGGGTTTCTGGGGTGGGCACAGGGGCAAGGGCTGAGGTATGTGAGCACTGGGGCTGACATTTGTGAGCCCAGGCTCTGGAAGCCCCTCTCCTCAGACGGTGAACTGAGGATGCGGTAGCTGTTCTGTGTTGGGCTTTCTGTAGCCAACAGAAGGTGTGGGCTGCAGGTGGAGGAATAGCACCTATCTTACAGCTGGATGCCGCTGGCCAGTCCCTTCAGGCCCTGGAGGGTGAAAAGACCAGGTCAGCATGGCTGAAAGAAGTGGTGTCTTTTTCTGACATGGTTCATACCTGCTTTCTGTATGCTGCCTCAGTGCTAAATGGGCCAGGCCATCCCCTCTGAGAGGGTACTTACCTGCCCGTGGGGGCCAGAGCTTCTGGAGAGGGGAACACAGTCCTACCTGGCAGCCCTGAAAGAAACTGACCAGTCAGGAAGGAAATCCAGCCACAGGCACAAAGGAAGTTTTCAGAAAGGGAAGGACTTCCGCGACGTTCTGTGTTGAGCGGGCATTTGGGGATCAGGGTGCTGTTGCTCAGAGACACTGCGGGAAGTTGGGGGTGGGGGCAGAGGCAGTCATTCTGGGGTCCGGCCTGCCCCTGGGGTGGTGGAGACTGCAGAGCAGACTGCCAGGCCAGCTGTATGGGCTCCTTCCCCCACTCCTCATTCTGCCTGAGTGGCTATTACCGAGGAGAACGGAGCCCGGCCTTACTGTGGGGGGTCATCGCGCCCGCTTACCGTGGGCGTCATTGCTCTCCACTGCCATTAAATATTTCACTATGAAAACACAGGGGCCCAAAGGGGCTGCCAAGCCGGCACTGGGCACTGATGACTCTAATGGGTGGTGGCTGTGTGTGTGGTGTGTGTACGCATTTGGGGTTGTGTATGCACATATTTGTCTACATGCATAGTGGGTGTGCACATATAGGGTACTGGTGCATGCATACGTGATGAGTGTGTATCACTATGTGTGCGTGTGTGTGTATGTACATTGGGGGTCTCAGCACTTACCATGGCTTCAGCCCCCATCTGCTATTTCTTCTTCCTGGAATTCTTCCCTGGGAGCCACCCCACCCCACCAGGATCAAGAGCTAGGTCTGGAGGCAGGTTTTTTTTTTTTTTCCCAGATATAGTCTTGCTCTGTCGCCCAGGCTGGAGTGCAGTGGCGCGATCTTGGCTCACTGCAACTTCCACCTCCCAGGTTCAAGCAATTCTTCTGCCTCAGCCTCCCGAGTAACTGGAATTACAGGCGTGCACTACCATGCCCAGCTAATTTTTTTTTTATTTTTTATTTTTAGTAGAAATGAGGTTTCACCATATTGGCCAGGCTGGTCTTGAACAGGACTTCATGATCCGCCTACCTCAGCCTTCCAAAGTGCTGGGATTACAGGCGTGAGCCACCGCGGCTGGCCTGGAGGCAGGTTTCTAATCACAGGCCACACGTGAGGGTGTGGAGACATTAGTTGGAAGAACAGTGTCCCGCATCACTGCAGAGTTGCAGTGGTTCCTTTGTTACGCTTTCCTTTCTAGCTGTGGTTTCGCAGCTCCTCCATCACCCCCTTATCCTGTCAGCCTCACCCCTGTCTAGCCCTGCTTGGCCTCAGCACCCCTGGGTGCCGTGTGCCTCATCCTGCCATTTTATCTACCTGGTGTCTCCTACCCTGTGTCAGTCCCTCCCTACCCCACAACCTTCTGAGAACCACTGTGGGTGGGGGCTTCCTCTGCACCCTTGGAACAGCTTCTCCAGCCCCAGGAGGGAGCGGGAAAGATAACAGTGGAGGAGGGGCTGTGCTCCTGAGGCTGAGGGCTGGAGGAAGAAAGGGGCGAGAAGGATGGGGGAGCTGGGCTTGGGGTGAGCTGACAGAGAAGTGTGGACCTCACTGGGGTCTGCAGAGTTGTAGGTACCTAATTACCCAAGTGGTGAGGACCTCTGGTCATGGCCTGTCATCACACACCAGGGCTGGTCCTTTGGAGACCCTTTCCTTATGATCTTGAGTCACGTAGTGTCTGTATGGTGCTGACTCTACCCCACGCCCCACCTTCTGGATGAGGTGTAGCTGCAGGGGCAGCCCAGCCATCTGGCTTTGGGTTTGTGTCTGAACAGTGTTTGGCAGTGGGGAGGGCTGAGGGGTGCTTTGGATCTCATTGGCAGTGATCTCTAAGGATAGCCTGACCTCACCCAAGACTCCATGAAGCATGCTGGGATTTTAGGGCTGGGAGGAGCCTCAGAGGTGATTCACCAACCCTGTCCTCAGCGTGGGCTTACTCTTACCCCACCCACTTCTGCACCCACCTCCGGAGTCAGGAATCACCCCACTTTGTGGTTTAACAGCCAGACTGACAGGAAAGTTCTGCCTTAAGTCTAACTTCACTCCTTCACGTAGGAGTATAATCTCTTTTTACTCTTCCAGTGGAGATGGAGGTGTCTGTTGTCACAGCCTCCGTGCTGTGACATAGGCTCTGTCATTCATGTCACCTCCCTGGAACCAAGGCGTGGCGGGGAGGGTAACTGATGACGAGGTAAGACCCCTGAATTACTAGGGGAAAATAACTACCTAGGAAAAGTATCATCATTTCCCTGGAAGAAACCCTACCTGATTATTCTCTAGAGATTTTTACAAGGAGTGAAAAAATGTAAGCGAGCAGGAATCAATACATACAATTCAGATTTCAAAACAGTCTTTGAGTTCACAGTACAAGCTATCGTAAGAAAACCACTGTTTGGTTCTGTTTTATTTGTGTAAATGTAAAAATAAAACTTGTTCTTTTTTTTTTTTGAGATGAAGTTTCGCTGTGGTTGCCCAGGCTGGAGTGCAATGGTGAAATCTCAGCTCACCACAACCTCCGCCTCCTGGGTTCAAGCTATTCTCCTGCCTCAGGCTCCCAAGTAGCTGGGATTACTGGCATGTGCCACCACAGCCGGCTATTTTTTTGTATTTTTAGTAGAGACGTTTCTCCATGTTGGTCATGCTGGTCTCGAACTCCTCAGGTGATCTGCCCACCTCTGCCTCCCAAAGTGCTGGGATTACAGGTGTGAGCCCCTGTACCTGGTCAAAACTTGTTCTTTGTAGAAAACTACAAAAACCCAGAAACATATAAAGTAGAAAACAAAAATCAGCTGTGATTCCATAAAGCAGGGCCTAGCTCAGTGCCACACACAGAAGGAGTGTCACTGGAGAATCGCTGAACTGGTGAAGGAGGCAAAAAAAGCTCTGGCAACATTCTGGAATGTTTCTTTCCAGGCTTTTTTTTTCTGTGCATATTGATGTATTCATAGTTGAGATTATACCGTATATAGATTTGTGTATAGGTCTCCTTTTGTATTTCATCTTATAGCTTGAGAATTTCTTAATGTTATTAGAAGGTTGCAGTTGGCTGCTGATAGATCAGCTTGGAGATATACCATATTTTTTTTTTTTTTGCCAGACCCCTACTGGTAGATATTTAGATTGTTTCTAGTTTAGACTATATTTTATAATATTTCAAGGGACTTTTTCACATTGTTAGTGTGTCTTTTTTGTTTTGTTTTTGTTTTTATTTTTATTTTTTTGAGACAGAGTCTCGCTCTGTCACCCAGGCTGGAGTGCAGTGGCGCGATCTCGGCTCACTGCAGCCTCCGCCTCCCAGGTTCAAGCAATTCTCCTGCCTCAGTCTCCCAAGTAGCTGGGACTACAGCGCTCACCACCATGCTGAGCTAATTTTTTGTATTTTCAGTAGAGATGGGGTTTCACCATGTTAGCCAGGACGGTCTCGATTTCCTGACCTTGTGATCCGCCTGCCCTGGCCTCCCAAAGTGTTGAAATTACAGGTATGAGCCACCACGCCTGGCCTTGTTTTTTTTTGTTTTTAAGACGGGATCTGATTCTGTTGCCCAGGCTGAAGTACAGTGGTGCAGTCATAGCTCACTGTAGCCTCACCCTCCTGGGCCAAAACAATCCTCCTGCCTCAGCCTCCTGAGTAGCTGGCACCACAGGCATGCACCACTATGCCCAGTGAATTTTTAAATTTTTTTTGATAGTGTTGGTGTATCTTAACTACACAATTACCCAGATAAGTAGAGACCTGGGGCTTAGGCCTTGGCTCCGAGCCCAGGAACCAGTTCTGGCTGTGGGAGCCTCTGGCTGGCTTGGGGAGCAGGGTCTTGGCCCAACTGCTGGCCAGTCAGTATACTGAGGCCTCTGAAACATCAAAGTGGGAGAGCAAGCCAGAGATTGACCGCAAACAGCAGCAGAGTGGAGATTTGAGGGGCGTGGAGGCTAGAAAAACACCCAGGGCGCTAGGACTGGGAGGGAGAAGATTTTCAGCGGCGCCATCTGCATTTGTGGATTATCCATTGCCTTTTTGACAGTACTTTTGAACTCCACTCCAATATACGTCAACGCATCCATGGGGTATGTATGTATCAGTGAACACTAAATATTTAATGAAATTATTTTTCTCCACTTAGAGAAAATAACACACACAGGAGATTTGTTTTCCGCCCCTTGCAAGCCACAGATCCCTTTGCCCCTTTGGAGAACACCTGCTGTGAAGGGTGGTGGCTGAGCCAGGCCAGGCAGAGGCTGTGGGGCCCCAGTGCAATTAGGAAGACCTAGATGGAGAGAAAGGGGCTCTGGGTGAATTCAGAGTCACACCCAGTGGCTTACTCCAGAGATGATTATTTAACTTTTACATGTAATTTAAAAATCAGTATTCAGGCCGGGCGTGGTGGCTCACGCCTGTAATCCCAGCACTTTGGGAGGCTGAGGCAGGTGGATCACGAGGTCAAGAGATCGAGATCATCCTGGTCAACTTGGTGAAACCCCGTCTCTACTAAAAATACAAAAAATTAGCTGGGCATGGTGGCGCACACCTGTAGTCCCAGCTACTCAGAAGGCTGAGGCAGGAGAATTGCCTGAACCCGGGAGGCGGAGGTTGCGGTGAGCCGAGATCGCACCATTGCACTCCAGCCTGGGTAACAAGAGGGAAACTCCGTCTCAATTAAAAAAAAAAATCAGTATTCAGGCTGGGCGTGGTGGTGCATGCCTGTAATCCCAGCACTTTGGGAGGCCACAGCAGGCAGATGGCTTCAGCCCAGGAGTTTGATAGCAGCCTGGGCCACAGAGTGAGACACAGTCTCTAAAAACAAAAAAGAGGCCAGACGTGATGGCTTATGCCAGTAATCCAGCACTCTGGGAGGTGAGGTGAGTGAATCATTTGAGGTCAGGAGTTTGAAACCAGCCTGGCCAACGTGATGAAACCCCATCTGTATTAAAAAGACACGGGGGTGGTGGTACATGCCCATAGTCCAACTGCTAGGGAGGCTGAGGCAGGAGAATCACTTGAACCCAGGGGATAGAGGCTACAGTGAGCTGAGATTGCGACGCTGTACTCCGGCCTGGGTGACAGAGAGAGACTCTGTCTCACACAAACTTAAAGAAAGTGACTTTGATGAATGAGCTTCAGGCTTGCTGGTGATGTTGACATCACATGGTGGTGCAGTACCAAGGTGGGAACAAACCAGCTATGGGGGAAACTGAAGAGCTTTGTCCGTGATCAGAGCAATGGTAGATGAAGGGCGAACTGTCTGAGCAGAAATAGATACACAGCAGTGGTTTCCGACCTACGGTCACTTTAAGACGTGTACCCAGAATTTCCAGAAGACTCTTCCTGCCACTGTTGAATGTTTATCTCTGTCAAGGGACCGGTTTTCTCTGCTTTTATTTTACACCGTCACGTTCACATGGTAGGTAGTCTTCACGCTGGTCAGAGCTCTTGACTGGTAGTTATGATTTGATTAAAATTGGAAAAAAGATTTCAGTTCTTTATTTATGTGTTTATTTATTGAGATGGGGTCTTGTTGTATTGCCGGGGCTGGTCTTGAACTCCTGGGCTCTAGCGATCCTCCCGCCTCAGCTTTCTAAGTAACTGGGATTACAGGCATGCACTGCCATGCCCAGCTTTCAATTATTTCTTGATACATGCTACTTGTTCTGTGGGCGAAATTTCTTGAAACCTGGAAGCCTTGTTAAGTGGGTGGCTCAGGATAATTCGTTAAAGAGGTCCTTATTGGAAGAAATGTTGAACTGCTGCTAGGATGCAAGCTACCCATCAGGACACAGTGAAGGACAAAGAAATTTTGAAGGCTGTATAGATATAGTTGGAACTTAAAAACATCAGCTCCCTGAAAACAGTGGCCCCAAAGTCAGGGAAAATTTGCATTTAATGAACTTGGAGCTGAAGGTCAATATAGTGTTCTGCTGAGACATCACAAAGCCTTCGATGATCACATCAGACTCTCATGAATCAGAGATCTTGCCCAGTATTAAGATTTACTAAATAATTTCAAGGATATAGGTAATCAGGAAGCACAAATGAAACAGACGGAGGTCTGGGACCACTGCATATCTCAGCAAGTCTTTTTTCCTTCCATCAGAACTTCCTCTGCCTGGATTTACATATGATGTATCTGAGTATGTGGCTCCATTACTCACACAGAAGAGAGCTATTTTAGTTTTGAAAAATCTCCAGCGTACACTCACAGAGTTACGTAGCTTATATGACAAAAGGGATCCATGCTCTGTAAATGTGTAGATTTCCATATTTATTTACCATAAGCAATCCTAGACACTCATATAAACGAGGTACATCTGCTTAAAGCATTCCACAGATAAGGACTTGCTGTTAGCAAACACCATTGATTTGTGTTTAGAGTTCTGTCGTCTGTCTTTAGCATGTTTACTAAGGGATTGTCACGTTTCTTTCCCAGGATCCCTCCACCCTCCCCCTTAATCATTTCCTTTTCAGGAAACCACTTTGAGCCACGATACACCTACAGTTGCCACAGGCAATAGTTTCTGGTCTTAGTGACCTTATTCCTGGTTGAAAGTAATGGAGTGAATGCCATACTTTAGGGAAATCACGAAATAGCCGTTCTTCCCTCTCTAAACCTGTCTCCACCCAAATAGGTAGAGTGGCCTTTCTAACCAGAAATCTGCTACAGATCTCTTCCTACCCCTGCTTAAAACCTTTTGATAATTCCTGCCACACTTAGGATAATGTCCCAAATTCCTTTTATCCCCCGAGACGAGTCTAGCTGTGTCACCCAGGCTGGAGTGCAATGGCGTGATCTTGGCTTACTGAAACCCCTACCTCCCAGGTTCAAGTGATTCTCCTGCCCCAGTCTCTCGAGGAACTGGGACTACAGGCATGTGCCACCATGCCCGGCTGATTTTTGTATTTTTAGTAGAGACGGGGTTTCTCCATGTTGGCCAGGCTGGTCTTGAACTCCTGACCTCAGGTGATCCACTCACCTTGGCCTCCTGAAGTGCTGGGATTACAGGTGTGAGCCACCGCACCCGACTCCAAGTCTTTAATATGGGCCTGCACATGTACCACCTGCCTGCCTTCCCAGTCTCATCTCCCAGCACTGGTTCTCCTCGAGTTCCAGCCGCACTGGATTTCTTTTGGTGCTCTGAGCGCTCCGTGTGCCCTCCAGCCTCAGGGCCTTTGCGCACACCATTTCCTCAGCTTGGAAAGCTCTTCCCGCCACGTTCCACATCCTCTTGCTTCCTGTCCCAGGGCTTTTCTGACAGGTGAAAGACCTCTGAGGGGGCCCACAGACTGGTGTAGGTGAAGGGCTTAACACCAGCAGTGCTGCTGTCCAGAGCACCGATGGACAAATGCTTCCCCATCTCACTTCTGGGATGACCTGAAACCCTCCCTAGGAGGTCGAGCAGGATGGAGCCCAGTTGCCTACAGCGCTGGCCTATAGCTGTAGTTGCTCTCCTTCCTTCTCTGTTTCTCTCCTGCTGAACCTCTCTCTTGCCCCGTGGGATCACCTCCCGAATAAGCAACATGCACACATGCCTTTCTGTTAGATTTGCTTGTGGGAACCCAGGCTAAGGCACAACCCAAATGTGACTTTCTCAGGGAGACCTTCCGTGACCGCCCCCAGCTGAGAGTCTGTGTTGTCTGCTCTTACCGTTATACAGCCATGAACTTTTATGTCTTAGAATGTTGTTGTGGGTGATGTTCCTCAAAAATTCAGATGTGGAAGTCCTAACCCCCAATTCCTCAGAATGTGACTTTATTTGGAGCTAGGCCTTTAAAAAGGTAAGTAGTGTAAAATTAGTTCATATACATGGGCCCTAATCCATCCAGTCTGTCTGGGATTGTCATAAGAAGACTTTAAGAAGCAGATGTCGAGAGAAGATGGGACCTACAAGACAAGGAGAGAGGCCTCAGAATGAAAGCAGTCCCACAGGCGCCCTGATCTACACTTCTAACCTCCAGAACTGTGAGGAAATACATTTCTTTCTTTTTTGTTTCAAAAAAAATATGGACATGACTAGACCTCGTGCCACTTACAATCTGGCAGGCTAACCCAGGCTTAATAGGGTTGTCAAGAGGAGCAGGTGAGGGCACGTCCAAACACACAAACACGGTTCAAAACTTGGCTTTGCATGCCGGGCGCAGTGGCGCATGCCTGTAGTCCCAGCTACTCGGGAGGCTGAGGTGGGAGGATCGCTTGAGCCCAGGAGTTCTGGGCTGTAGTGTGCTATGCCGATCGGGTGTCCTCACTAAGTTTGGCATCAATATGGTGACCTCCTGGGAGCGGGGGACCACCAGGTTGCCTAAGGAGGGGTGAACCGGCCCAGGGCGGAAATGGAGCAGGTCAAAACTCCCGTGCTGATTGGTAGTGGAATCGTACCTGTGAATAGCCACTGCACTCCAGCCTGGGCAACACAGCGAGACCCCGTCCCTAAAAAAAACAAAAACAAAAAAACTTGGCTTTGCATTATTTTATTTATTTATTTATTTTAGAAACTTCATTAATTTTTGTTTTAATTATTTTTAATTTCAATAGTGTTTAGGGAACAAGTGGTATTTGGTTACATGAATAAGTTATTTAGTAGTGATTTCTGAGATTTTGGTATATACATCACCTGAGCAGTGTACACTGTACCCAGTGTGTAATCTTTTATCCCTCACCCCCTCCCCTGAGTCCCAAAGTTCATCGTATTCTTCTTTTTTTTTCTTTGAGACAGTCTTGCTCTGTCTCGCCTAGGCTGGAGTGCAGTGGTGTGATCTCGGCTCACTGCTGCCTCCGCCTCCCGGTTCAAGCGATTCTCCTGTCTTGGCTTCCTGAATAGCTGGGACTACAGATGTGTGCCACCACGCCCGACTAATTTTGTATTTTTAGTAGAGACAGGGTTTCACTATGTTGACCAGGCTGGTCTCAAACTCCTGACCTCAGGTGATCCACCTGCCTCGGTCTCCCAAAGTGCTGGGATTACAGGCATGAGCCACCGCGCCTGGCCCATTGTATCATTCTTACGCCTTTGCGTCCTCATAGCTTAGCTCCCATTTGTGAGTGAGAACATATGATATTGGCTTTTCCATTCCTGAGTTACTTCCCTTAGAATAATGGTCTCCAGCTCCATCCAGGTTGCTGCAAATGCCATTATGTCATTCCTTTTTCTGGCTGAGTAGTATTCCAATGGTATATATACCACATTTTCTTTATGCACTCATTGATGGATAGGAATTTGAGCTGGTTCCATGTTTTTGCAGTTGCAAATTTGTACTGCTGTAAATGTGTGTGCAAGCATATTTTTTTGTA
The DNA here is from genome assembly GCA_028533165.1 of Leontopithecus rosalia. NCBI lineage: Eukaryota > Metazoa > Chordata > Mammalia > Primates > Cebidae > Leontopithecus > Leontopithecus rosalia. The sequence goes on along the minus strand of CM052655.1, from coordinate 9,612,667 downwards.
TAATGACGTATTTTCCTCTGGATAGACACCTAGTAGTGGGCTCAGCAGTGTGAGCAAACCAATATCCAGCCTTCCCTTGGTGTATGTGGGACGTATACTGTTCCAGACTCCCTCGTACACCAAATTCCGCACATACTCAGGTTCTGCGGTTGAACCTGTGGAACCCACGTATACAGAGTCAGCCCTCTATGTCCTTGGTTTCCCATCCCACAAACACTGCTTTTGATCTGTGTTTGATTGGGGAGAAAAAACCTCTGGGTAAGTGGACCCTTGAGGTTCATGAGTCAACTGTAATGCATTATAGTTAGTATTGATATACGTCTATAATTACGCTCTTATATTCCTCTCCCGGAGGACTCTCATCTCCATGAATTAGGGTCTGCACCTGCTTTACTTATCATTGTACCTCTTGTGCTTAGCACAGTGTCTGGCACTTAGTAGGTGCTGGACAGCTTTCTGTTGCATGAATGAATGAATGAGTGGAGAGCTTTGAAAGAGTCCAGACAGTCGCTGTGCAGCGGGGTGAACGCAGATGAGTCTGCTTCAGTCTGGGCCCAGGCGTCTAGAGGGGGGATGTGAGCACAACGTGGAGATTCACAGTGGGTTTAGGGTCAGAGAACAGGCCTTTTGCCATACCTAGAAGTAGCTAGGAGACTTCATGAAATGTTAAAATAATATATTTAGCATGGTTCTAAATATATGGCCTTTGTATACTGAGAGTTTGTTAATACATGGTACTAATCTGAAAATAGAACTGGATTTAAGGACATATCGATCCAGGGATGGTCTGGTTCATTCCAGTGAATATTTCCCAATCTAGGGAAGACTGGAATGTTTGGGAATGTCCTTGGTACTGCCTTGGTACTGACCCATGGGCAGTTCTCTGGCTGAAGGGTAATTAATGGGCCATGGGGGAGGGATATTTTGGACGGATTTATGCCCCTCCCTTTCGTTAAGGCCGGCACTGTTCCAAATGCTAATTTGGACTTTTTGTTGCAAATTTTACTTTCTCCTATGTCATTATTACTATCATCCCATTTTAAAGATGAAGCTGAGGCTTGGCAAGGTTAAGTAACTTGCCTTATGTCATATGCCTAGCAGGTTAAGAAGGAACTGTTTGAGTCCGGGTTTTCTGACTCGATATTTTCTTTCCATGGTGTCTTGGGGTGGGTTCCTGAGAAGCAGAGCTTCAGGCAGGGATCTGTGAGCAGGTGTTGCCTAGAGCAGGCTCTCCGGAGAAGGAGTATGAGCGAGGAGGTCTTGTCCAGCCTGATTGCAAGGCAGCTAGCTCCATGGTAGAAATTGCATCATGGTCTCTGTCTTGAAGGAAGGGAGCTAAGCTTTTGTGCCTGGTCCTTGTCAGTTGCTGGCCACACTGGGATGGGGTGGGGAGGGATGGGCTCCAAAAGCCTCCACTAAAGGCAGCTTCCATCACTGGAGCATGGCTCCTGAGCAGACAGCAGCTGGGGGATGGGCAAATTAGATAGTAAAAGGGTCTCCAGGAGATCTGGGAAGGATGCACTTGTGATAAAGGGGTCGGGAAAAATGGTGGGCAGGCCACCAACAAGGTCCTCATGGGAGCACCAGGCTGTCGTTGGTGTGAAATATTCAGAGTCCTTTGAGGCTCAAAGAGTGTCACTCCGTGTGCTCCTCGCAGGCTCAGAACTGGGCTGGCACATGCCACTCTCAAGTCTCCCCACCCCTTGGACTTCCCAGGCCTGTTTCTCAGCAGGGCTTCTGTGTGTGGAGTGATCGTGCCCATCTGGCAAAGGGGCCCTGCTTTATTTTTCAGGTGAGCCCCACACTTGTCCACTCAAATGAATGCATGACCTGACTCATCTAGTGGGACTCAAGGTCAAATGTGGGTTTGAGACTAGAACAGGAGAGACACAGAAGGAGGTCAGGGCCTTGTCTCCCTCTGAAAAAGCCAACTATGGTTTAGTGAGGGGTTTGCTCACTGCCCTCTTGGCCTCTTTCGTTCTCTATCTTCCTGCTTCTTTCTAAAACAATCAGAAAACACTCTCCTGCATTTCTGGTTTAACTGACATATAGAAGGATCCCTGGAGGGTACTGTCTTCTGGGATAGGGCCCTGGCTCAGACTGGGGACCCCTCCCGACAGAGATGCAGGGCTGAGGCTCCTCCATCAGGCTGGCAGCTCTCTCGGGGCAAGAACTGGGTCTTCCTGTCTGGCAGGGAGCTCCCCTTAGTAGGAGATGCATATCCTGCATCATACTGGGAGCTGTCTGTGGTAGGGGCTATCTTTCCCATCAGACCAGTGTCTCTGGCAAGGAAAGGCTGAGTCTCTTCCGTCAGCTAAGGGAGAGACTGATGGCAGAGGCTGTCTCTTCTTTCAGACTGGGAACTTCCTGGAACAAAGGCTGTGTCCCTCTCACTGGACTGGCAGTGGAGGAGAGGCTATGTCTTCCCTGTCAGACTGGTAGTTCCTTGGGCCCAGGGGCTGTGTCTCTCCCATTGGACTGGCAGTTCCCTGGGTGGTAGGAGCTGTGTGTCCTCTATCAGACTGGGAGCTCTGTGGGGACAGGGGCTGTGTCTCCCTCATTAGACTAGTGTCTCTGGCAAAAGAAGGCTGTCTCCTCTGTGAAGTGGAGCCCAGCTGGTGGAGGTAGTGGTGAGTAATTGCCGTTGTTCGCCGTCCGTTCACCAGATATGAAAAGCGGGGTGCTCATTTCCAAAGCCAACTCCTTTCCGAGTGAGGGAAGCTGTGGGCATGTCTTAGCCTTTGGGTCTTTCTTTGGATCAGAAGGCAGAGGAGAAAAACAGAAGTTCTCAGTGTCCTTTGGTGGCCCAGGGTTAGGCACGGGCAGCGAAGGCCGCCCAAAGCGTGCAGAGCCAGGTTCCGCAGCAGCGGAGGTGCAAGGGGGATGTAGTTCTGCCCCTTCCTGCTCATAGCGGAGAGAGAGTAGGATCGTGGTCCCTCTGAGGAGTGGAAATTGGCTTTCTGAAGAGGGCCCCTGCTTGGGATGGCGGGATCTGGGGATTGTCCACTGTGAGAGCTAGAACTCTTCCTGTGAGCCTGGCAGGGTCGGGGAGGCCACACTACAGCCTTTTCCCTGCCTTCCTCCTGGTTTAAACTTGTGTGTTCCAATCCCGTGGACTTAGGGCCCTGCTTTTACTTCACCAAAGCCCTTTCATGCTCACTGTCCTCTGAGGTCAGTGGGTAGGAGGTGTTCTCCCATTTTGCAGATGAAGTAACAGAGTCAGGCTCAGTAGCTTCTCCCGTGGTATACACAGCTGGGGAGTGACAGAGCTGGGGTCAGAACACAGGTCTTTGTGAACCATAGCCCACACCCATTCCTCTCCATCGCACCACTGCCAGGTACCATTTTGCTAATGAATAGCTAGTACCAAATTATAGAACAGTTTGATGTTGGTGACATTTACGGAGGCAAATGGTATAGTGAAAAGGGCCCCATGCCAGGAATCAGAAGATTCTACCTATTAGCTGGTGACTTTAGGTGAATCAGATTCACAGAAATGCTGGCTCCTCATCTCCAATAATGTTTGTGGGATGGCCGAGAGGCCTGCCTGGTATCGTGTATAGCGGTGGTTCAGAGGCAAATCCCAGCTCTGTTACCTTCTAGTCCTGTGACCTTGGGCAAATTATGTAGCCTTTCTGAACCCGTTTTTCTCATCTGCCAATTGGGGTAATTATAACACCTAAATACTAGGTTTGTTATGAAGATTTTATTTTATTTCTTTTTTTTTTTTTGAGATGGAGTTTTGTTCTGTCGCCCAGGCTGGAGTACAATGGCGCGATCTTGGCTCACTGCAACCTCCACCTCGCCGGTTCAAGTGATTCTTGTGCCTCAGCCTCCCAATCTGGGATTAAAGGTGTACAACACCACACCTGGCCAATTTTTATTTTTAGTAGTGACCGGGTTTCACCATGTTGGCCAGGGTGGTCTCCAACTCCTGACCTCAAGTGATCTGCCCGCCCTGGCCTCTCGAAGTGCTGAGATTATAGGTGTGAGCCACCTCACCCAACCATTATGAAGATTTTAGCATAATGCCTTGGCCAGAGTAAGCCCTCAGTATTTGTTGAACTACCATTTATGTAGTAGGTCTTTTTATTAAGATTGTAACCCGGGCATCCACTGGGGTCCCCTTGAAATCTGGATAAGAAAGTGTTGTTCCCATGCCCTCCTCAAGGGGGCATCTGAACTGGGTTGATGGCTTGATCTGTGCTGCTGCTGTGAATGCCGGGACCCTCAGTGGTCACCCCTCATTGCTCCTGTGCCCCACCCCGTCTTGCCTTCCTCTCCCCTCAGGAGGAAAGCGAATGAGAACCCTGCCTTGGCACTGCCTCAGTGCTGCTCCTTCTGCGGTTGCCAGCCTTAGCACCCCACCCCCCACCCTCAGGGTCCAGTTCCCCAAGCCAGTATATCAAAGGCTTTCTTCCCCCAGAGGCATGCTGGTGCCAGCTGTTAAGATAATGGATTTTTCCACTCAACTATGTGCTGCAGAGCATCCATTGAAACCCCTGTATAGAAGCTTAGAGTCAGGAGAGACCTTAAAAGTCAGCCGGATCCTTTGTGCTTTGGCCTTGAGAATGTGTTAATAATCAATTGAATGACCAGCCTGGAGAGCAGCTCTTCCTCCAGCGGGGGCTTAGACTTCACCGTGGTCCCTGCGGCAGGATGGGACAGCAAAGTAGGGTTTCAGCTGTTTATTTTATTGTTTTGGCTGGGGGATACTCCGTTCCTTCTTCAGAGGCAGCCCTGCATCATAAGTCTGGCCTGATCTGGGGGGAGAAACATGCTTTTCTTCCATCCCTGGAAGTCCAGCCGGGCTGTGTCCTCACCTCCAGCAGTTTCTCTCCAGGCTGCAGTGTTATAATAAAGTCTCCCCTGCGAACACTCCGTGAAGCCTGATGTTGGGTTGGAATACAATTGCAGCAGGAGGGACAATAAATAAGCCAATTAATTTTATCTCACCTGCTTGGAGTTGGGGTCTTTTTTGAATTGAAACAAGCAAATTTATGCAGATGTAATGCAAATTAGACCCTTCCTGGACTAATAAAAAGAAAATTGAAGCCCTGGGTAGGGCCCAGGGCCTGACACAGCGTGGAGTGTATTGTGAATCTCAGTGTGCTGCGGGGGATGAATGGAGGCGCCAGGGAGGGCCTGTGTATCCCGAGATTCACAGTGGGGTGAGGCTGTCAGGTCACCTCGGGAGGTCTCAGGTAGGCAGGATCTCAGACAGGTGTGGCGATTTTGAGGAGTGCTATCTCTTGGTCACCCACAAACCCTCTTCCCCCACTCCTTACCCTTTCTACCTACTAGGGACCTTGCTTGGTTTAGTCTCAAATGTGTCTGGGGAAGACCTCTGGAAGGTCCCCTACCCCCTGCTCCTTTCTCCTTCCTTGGTCACAAAGGGCTCACTTCTGCTCTTACCAATCCCCGTAGACACTCTATGTCTTCCCTTGGACCTGGCTTCTAGAAAAACTTACACCTGCAGTCCTAGTGACTCAGAAGGCTGAGGTGGAAGGATCGCTTGAGGCCAGGAGTTTGAGAACAGCCTGGGCAACATAGCAAGACCCCCACCTCTACAAAATAAAAAAGGGAAAAGCCCCATTTAGTGTCTACCCTAAATCCTTCCAGCTGCAGAATAATCCATGTCACTGTGTTATATCCTAATAGAGACAGATTAGTACCGAAGTCCTTAACTGTGGCTGCACATTGGAGTCACCCGGAGAGCCTTAGACATGCTGAGATCCGGATGTGATTGCTCTGGGGGCCGTATGAGCATCAGGAGTTCTCAGAGCGTCCTGAGGATTCCAGTGTGCAGCCCATTGAGAACTACTAGCTTAACAGGTCACTGGGCTTTATACAATTACTTTATTTTTATTTTAGCTTTTAGAGACAATGTCTCACTCTATCACCCAGGCTGGAGTGCAGTGGTGCAATCATAGCTCACTGCAGCCTTGACTCCGGGGCTCAAGTGATCCTCCCGTTTCAGCCTCCTGAGAAGAATATGATTGCTTTCGAATACAGATCTATTATCTATCTTATCTATCTATCAATCTATCATCTATCTATCTTATCTATCTATATCTGAGATGAAGTCCTGCTCTGTCGCCCAGGCTGAAGTGCAGTGGCACGATCTTGGCTCGCTGCACTTGCGCTTCCCAGGTTCAAGCAATTCTTCTGCCTCAGCCTCCCGAGTAGCTGAGATCATAGGAGCATGCCACCGTGCCCAGCTAATTTTTTGTGTTTTTAGTAGAGACAGGGTTTTGCCATGTTGGTCAGGGTGGTCTCGAACTCCTGACCTTGTGATTCGCCCCCCTCAACCTCCCAAAGTGTTGGGATTACAAGTGTGAGCCACCACACCTGGCCTCGAGTAGGGATTTAATATCCCTCATCTTTCTCCTGTTGCTCATTGGAACTCTCAGGTCCCATTATTTGAGCACCTATTAAGTGCCAGGGGCTTTAGATATCTTGTCCCCTGAAAAGGTCTAAACAGCCCTGCGGGAAGTACCATCTCCATCCTTTCCATGAGGAAACCGAGGCTCAGAGAGGTGAGGTTTCTTTCCCAAGGTCATGCAGCAGGGAAGCAGCAGAGGCAGGATGAGACTCCAGTGGCACCCTCTTCTGCGCCTCCTCTCATTGTCCTTCCTGGGGATTAGCCCAGCAGAGCTGAGAGGGCTCCTGCAGGGCTCAGGGTGGCAGGCTTCCAGGCCTGGTTTACTGCTTATCACCTGTGTGACGTTGGGCCTAAAGCCCAGCTTCCCATGTGCACGGTGGGGATAGCAAAGCGGGGCCCCTCCAGCGGCCATGAGGATTAAAGAGAAGGAGCAGGTGCTCTGTAAACCATGAAGTATGACACCTACATTCATTATGTTCATGACACGTCCCCTTCCCACTGGCATCTGTCCCCCTCCCCTTAACCCCCATCCCACCCTAGCAGGCTGAGGGCTTCTGAAGCTTGGATTCCTTGGCCTCCCCTCCCTAGTGCCAGAGGATTCCGCTTAATCCTCTGCGCTCCACAGAACACAAGTGACTGCCTCCCTGGGAGAATGGGGCAGTAATTAGGTTAAATAATTTAAAGTAACTTTTAATTTTTAAATAATCCTAATTTGCATCTGTGCAATTTACTTTTCTTCTCTCCCCATCCCTCCTCCCCCATGGCTTTCCTGGTATTATTAGTTTGTTTAAAGTTTTTTTCTTTTCCTTTTTCCTGGATAACCCATTTGCTTCAAATGGCAACTAGCCAGCTCCACTCAGAATCATCACAGCTTGTAAGGCGAAGGTTGGAGGCAAAATCTGCTGACTGGGAAGCATCTGAAAGGCAACTTTGGCCCAGCAACCCCCTTTAGGAAAGGAGGATAAGGAAAAAATGTGTGCCTGTGGTTAACTTCCGATTTTCTGCAACGGTGTCCCCTCAGTGCTTGGTACCTGGTGCTCGGTGGTGGCTAGGAAAAAGTCCAGAGGGTCTCTGTCCTCACTGGGTAGACAAAGGCCAGTAGGTGGAGGGGAGGAGAGGGCCATAGTCTGCAGGTGGAGGGGAGGAGAGGGCCAGAATCTGCGCACTGGGTTCGGGTACTGGCATCTGCCGGTGCTCCCAGCTGCAGTGCCTCAGGCAAGGTGGACCCTCCCTCTGAGCCTTGGGCTCCCCATCTGCAGAGTGGCGAAACCAGAACCAAGGCAGTGTGGGGTTTCCGTGAGCACGTGTGTAGGAAGGCCTAGCCGGGTCTGACCCTCGGTTAAATGCCCTTCGCTGTGGGATCCCTGACCTGTGAGCAAAGGAAGTCAGGGCTTTGGGGCAGACAGAGAAAGGCTGTAATCTGGCAAGGTTATTTTTGTTCTTTCTTTCTTTCTTCCTTTTTTTCTTTTCAGGTGGTAAGTGTTCATAAAATTTTATTTTTTTAACAATTTTTATTTGGAAATTATTTCAGACTTACAGGAAAGTTACAGGAAAGACAAAAACAGCACCGAGAATTTCTTTATATTCTTTACCCTCCTCTCTCTCTCTCTGTCTCATATATATCTCCCCAGTGGTTCTCAACAAGAAGCAATTCTGTCCCCCAGGAGACATTTGACAATCTCTGGAACAATTTTGTTGTTTCAAATGCCTGGGGTGAGGATGGGGCATAGGGGTGCTGCTGCATTCCCTGCGTAGAGGCAGGGATGCTCCTCGATGCCCGACTGCACAGGACAGTCCTCCAGCTCCCCCCAGCACAGAATTATCCAGCCCAAAACGTCAGTAGTGCGGAGGTTGGAAATGTGTGTGCACATGTGAGTCTGAACTGCTTGTTAATTGCAGACAGGATGCCCCTTGACCTCTAAATATTTCAATGTGTATTTCCTAAAAGCAAGGACATTCTCTTACATAAGCACAGTTCAGTTATCAAAATCATGGAGTTCCCGTTGATAGAGGGGAAGGCTTAGAAATGATGCCGGTGAGGGGATCCTCGGGAAGCACGGGAGACTCTTTTTCCAGGATGCTGGAATTGCACATGGAAAGGGACTGAAGCTTGAGCTCTGGGCTGTTGAGATCAAGCCCCACGACCCTGGTCAATCTCTTGCTATTTTTCTCTCTGTTCCATTTGCTCCTCCCCTCCGAGGGTTGTGGGTGAGGGGAAATGAGTCCCAGGTGGGAGAGACCGTGCTTTGCATGTGAGTACACGAGACTGTTGTGATGCCACCAAGTCCATCCAGAGCCTTCCTGCTGGAACAAGAGGTCCGGGTGTGAAGGACAGCTTCCCTCCCGGTGGTCCCTGGTCTCGAAGCTCCAGCTGTGGCCAGTCTTGGGGATGTCAACAGGACTTCCGCCCTCAGAGGCAGGCCTGGGCTTAGCCACTGAGACTCAGAGAGCAGGTGGGTGCCAGCGGACAGAGAGCCGGGGTTCCGTGTGCATGGAAGGAGGTGACAGGTGGCTGGGAAGCCCACACTTTGTCTTTTCTCAGAGAGAGGGATGGGAACAAAGGAGCCGACATCACTAAAGACGAAAGACTGGAATCTTGGCCAGACGCTTCCAATTTCTCTCGAGAAATGCTTCCTTTTCCCAGGAAAGTCCTTTGTAACCCCCATCTTGGAACTGTCCCAGAACAATTTGTTTTAAGGAACTGGAGTGAAGAAACGAACATGAACTGCCTTCCATGAACCATCACTCTCAGGTATTTCATCTTAGCTCCTCCTTCCTTGCATTTTGAGAGATAGATCATAATGAACACATTTGTTAAGAGACGAAGCTGAGGTTCAGAGAGGTTAAATAATGCACCTAAGGTCACACAGCTGGTAGGCAGCAGAGCGAAGACTGAATTATAGGTAGGATTCACTGCAAAGCCAGTGCTGCCTCTAGTAGAAGGCCTAGCTCAGCCATCGATAGCTCTGTGACCCTGGGCAAGTGCACTGACTTGTCTGAGTCCTAGTTTCCTCTTTTGTAAATGAGGATCATTATGTCTCTCTTTGATGCCAAATAGGACAGAGAGAAAGTGCCATAGAGACCACAATCTCAGTTAGATTTTGTTGTTAGCACAAAGGGAATTTTCCTCTGCATTGGATTCACTGTCCGCTGAGTGAGCGGGTGAGGCTCAGCAGGGGTGAGTGGCTTAGCTGGATCAGGACCGCTTGGTGATGGACACAGGGAGTGTGGCCATAGCTAGACACTTGCCAGGTGTCTTTAGGACGATCTAATATGTGTAGCTGGCCTCTTTCCTATCCCACAGTCTCCTTTTTGGAAACTGTTACGGGTGAGCTCTAAGCCCTCAGAGAATGATGCCAGCTCCTTCCTCAGAGAGGCAAATTCCAATGGCTTGTGGCAGAGAAGGGATTCCTCTAAGGCTTCAGGTCCCAGCCCCTGCCAGAGAGAGCCCAGAGGCTGCTGGCCCATCCCGGGGCAGAGCAGACAGAAGCCACTGCTGGCTGCCCAGGGGTTGGCTGCTCTTCTTCCAAAAACTAGGCCCCTGGGCCACACTCCAGACCCCAGGGGTGGGTCATCACAAGTCACTCTCTCTGCTTCCCAGAGGGTCTGCGCTGCTAAATTCCTCCCCTTCTCCAGTGACATCTGACATGGTAGAGAAGCCTGAGAATTATGGGGATTTGTCAGCCTGGGTCTGGGTTCATGGACATCCATTCCTTTCCACACCTTCATCTGTCTAGATGAAGCTGAACCCTATGAAGGAAGGTCGGGGGGCTGCCCCCACCTCTCCCTGGTAGCTGCTGTTGTGGTCCTGATGCCTGAGTAGGATTCGGGCAGGGAAAGGATGAGCAAGTGCGATGGCACAGAGAAAGGCAGCACTGAAGGCAGCCAGCAGCTTGGAGTTCTAGACCCTCTGAACTGCGTGCCGGGCTCTGTGCTTGACCTCTGAGCCCCTGCCTGGTCCTGCCTCTTTAACTCCTAGGACTGCCCAGGCCTCTGAGCCTCTGACGAGGACCAAGCCTGCTGCCGGGCTCTGCTTCTGGTGTTCTGTCTCCCTGGTGCCTGGCTGCTGGCGGGGCATCTGACCTGCTGCCCCCCGACCTTTGCCATCCTGGTGTCTTTGCTGCCTGACGCCTCCCCTAACACCTCCCCACACTTTGGGGTGATCTCCTCCATCTCTTGAGTCTTTGACAGGGTCTGGGGAGCAAGTCCGAGGCTTGGTGGACTCACATGCTCAGGCCAGCGCGTGTGCCCCACTGGAGGGCATTTTTGTCTAGCTCCAGATTGTCCTCTGACACTCATCTTGCTACTCTAAAGGCACTGCCAGAGTTTGGGATACAAGCCCAGAAAGGAAATGATTATATCAAAACATAGCAGTCTTGAAATTGTGGAAAGAAGAAAGAAAAAAACAACCTACAAAAGCAAATGTGCTGTTTACACATGTGCAAAGTGGCTTTGAGAGGAATGTAAGGATCAGGGTAGACGTGAGGGAGGCAGGAGTTCTTGGTGGAACAGGGGCAGGTTGTGGGTCTTCTCTGCAGAACTTGGTGCCGCAGGGGCTGGCGGGGGCAGGGCAGGATGGGAGTAGGGTGCAGGGAGGAGGGGTGTAAATGAACTGCCCTCCCCAAAATCCTAGAGGTGTCATTGCTTAGGGATGACCAATGGCCCCTTTGGAGGATTCGCTAAACATTCTTTCAACAAACGGGTATGTATGGGGTACATCCTGGGTGCCAGGCACTGTGGTGGGTGCAGAACAGATCTGGTGCCCTTTCTGGGGAGCACTGTGCAGTGCAAGAGACAGCAGGAATGAAACACTCATGTGGGGGGCTGCACGGGACAGATGCATGCAGATGGAGTGAGTGCTTGGAAGGAAAGGAACGTGGCTCTAGGAACATGGAAAGTAAAGGCACCTGCCGCGATTTGGGCAGGGGAGCTGGGGAGCAGGTGGGGAGACTCCTGAGGGAAGGACAGCTGAGCTGGGATGGAGGATGTGTAGGAGTTCACCAGGAAAGAGCTAGGGGTTGGGGGTGGGAGTTATGGACAGAGATCCTGAGCAGTTGGAAACATGGTGCTTTGGGAGAACTTCTAGAAAGTCAGCGAGGCAGGGGTGGAGAGTGAGGAGAGAGGGGTGGAAAGAGGGCTTGAGGGGGAGTAGATGGGAGGCACCCAGGGCAGGGTGCACCTTTTGGTCTTTATACCATTCCATCTTGAAGAATTTTAAGGTAGGGGTGGGCAGGTAGTAGGGGGGTGGCTTGGGGTTTGGGGGAAAGAGTGGGGAGGTGTGGGGTGGTGGTGCTGTGGCCAGATCTGTCGTTTAAAGAGATCACTCTGACTGCTTTGTGGAGAATGGGTGGCGAGTGGAGTGTGAGGGCAAAATCGGGGCACAGATTCCTAGGGCAGCCTGGGCGAGATGGTGGGAGTTGTGGAAGAGGCAGGGGGAAGGGTACAGCCCTGGAGACTATGGGCTAGCTGAAAAACTGCTCAGCTCAGCTTGAAGTGGAAACAGGCATCTTCAGTGTGGGAAGCGTGGGGAGGAAGGCCACCTAGATTCTTTTTATGTTTTCAGTTTTGTGGAGGTATAATTGACGCATTTTAAACTGCACGTATTTGAAATGTTAGAATTTGATGAGTTTTGGCATATGTATTCACCCAGGAAACCATCGCCATCATAGAGTTAATGAATATATCCATCACCCCCAAGAGTTGTATTTGTTAATTCATCTGTCCCCCAGCCTCATGTCCAGGCAACCACTGATCTGCCTTTTGTTTTTATATATTAGTATGCATTTTCTAGAAGTTTATATAAATGGAAGCATAGTTTATGAATATGTACTCTTTTTCTGGCCTGTCTTCTTTCATGCAGCGTAATTATTTTGAGATTCATCCATATTGGACATGCAGTCTTATTTGGACTTTACTGCTCAATTTATATCTTGGTGGAGTCTCCTGAGCCCTTGCAGCGCAAGATAAGGTCCGTGGGGCTGCAGCAGCTGGATTCACTGGGAGCTTGTTAGAAGTGCACACCTCAGCTCCATCCCCACCCTGCAATCCTCCTGACTTAGAATCTGCATTTTCACAGGATCCCCGAGCCCCTGAGCCCCCTGGTGTCTCAGAAGCCCTGTCCTAAGCTCTCGGGACCTCACATTCTTTCCGTCTATGGGCTTCAGGTGCAGGGAGTTGGGGCAGTGACATTTAGTTAATGACTCATTGTCATGGGAAGCTCTTGTATGGCCTTTCTTTTGCTTCACGGCATCCCTTGTGTGTCTTCTTTTTTTTTGGTTTGCTTTGTTTTGTTTGGTGGGGAGTGCCAGAGGGGGAATGGAATCTTGCTCTGTTGCCCAGGCTAGAGTGCAGTGGCCCACTCTCAGCTCACTGTAACCTCCACCTCCTGGGTTTGAGTGATTCTCTTGCCTCAGCCTCCCGAGTAGCTGGGACTACAGGCATGAGCCACCATGCCCGGCTAATTTTTGTATTTTTACTGGAGACAGAGTCTCACCCTGTGGGCCAGGTTGGTCTCAGACTCCTGACCTCAGGTGATCCTTCCACCTCAGCCTCCCAAAGTGCTGGGGTTACAGGCATGAGCCCCCGTGCCCAGTCACCTTCGGTATTTTCTCCTTCCCCTCTCCTCGCTCCCGCACACACCCGCTCTGAAGTGTTTGGAATATGTTCTGAAATATGCACGTAGTGTATCATTGTAAAATATGTAGTGTCATTTTGTGTGTGTGTTTTAAATTAACATACATTTTATTGCGCTACAAATCTTTCATTTCCGGCTTTCTCACTCAACACGGCGTTATTGTGATCAACCATATTGCGTACATCCAGCGTGCAGCTCTTTACTGGTGGTGCGTTCTGCATAGTGCGTTTCCCTGCCTGCTGCTCCTCTCGAGTGAGGGGCACCTAAAGATGTCTCCAGCTTCTCCCTACCATAAACGGCTTCATCCCTGTGGGCGGAACCTGAGTCTCTGTCTTTGTAAAAGAAATGTCTTAGACTAAATGACCCACACTGCCCGCAGCCCTAACTCCCATTGCTCATTTTGCAAGTGGAAAGACCATTCAGGCTGCAGGCCTCCAAACTGTCAGGCAGAAGATCTGAGTAGTTATGTTTTCCTTTGAGTTAAGTTTGTAGCTGACACCAGAGATGGCCGGAAATCCTTTGATAGTCAGAGTCCCTGAGACCTTCTCTTTTCCCTTGAGCTCCTGAAGTGCCTTAACTTCTGGTTTTTTTTTTCCTCCTTGTGAATAATACACCAGCTGCTCCGGGGAGCTGAGTGTTGCACCAGTTTGCAGGTCTGTTTAAAATCCCAATTCTGCAAACTCTTCAGAAGGAAGTGACAGTTCTTACTCCTGTGTAATCATTTATAGATCAGGTAATGATTTCCCTGTTGGCTTAATGACAGTTCTATTCTTGGAAGAGTTGGTCAGCTTGTCAAATACTGCTGATGTTCCCTCTGGTGTGGGCCCCGAGGATCAGACACCCACACACTGTGGCTCTGCCTGCCATTCCTGCTTACCTGTGACATCTACAACTGGCAGGACAAGTTACTTCCTTCAGAGGAATCTCGGGTCTTGTGAGAGGATGGGGAGCAGGCCCGTGGAGGGGTATGAAGACTGGCAGACTCTGCTTGCTGTTGGTCCTGAGATCATCAAAAGGCAGGTCTAGGCCAGGCACAGTGGCTCACACCTGAAATCCCAGCACTTTGGGAGGCCAAGATGGGTGGACCACGTCGTCAAGAAATCAAGACCATCCTGGCTAACATGGTAAAACCCACCTCTATTAGTAATACAAAACTTAGCTGGGTGTGGTGGTACGTGCCTGTAATCCCAGCTACTTGGGAGGCTGAGGCACTTGGGAATCACTTGAACCCAGGAGGTGGAGGTTGCAGTGAGCTGAGATTGAGCCACTCCAGCCTGGTGACAGAATGAGACTCCATCTAAAAAAAAAAAAAGGGGGGGGGCAGGTCTATTTCCTTCCCATTTTCATCTCCTGGTTCCTTAGAAGGGGTTCCTGCAGGGGAAGAGGCTGAGGAAATTGGGGAGGAGTTCCACCGTGAGGGAGAGGGCTGCCTGATGCCTTTTCAGTGGGATTCAGCAACGACTAATGAGACTCTGCCAGATGCCAGGCTCTGTGCTGGTTTGGTGAGGCTTGGGCAGAAGGTCTGGCTGGTTGCCCAAGGGGACGTTCCTCTTGGAGAACTTCAGTGGAACCTTCCTCGTTTAGGAGCAAACAGATTAGCATTCATGGAACTCAAAGGATGGGAGGTCAGTTCCTCTGGTCCACTGTGAAAAGAGCTTTGCTCTCAGTTACCAGGGCTGATAAGTGGCAGAGACACGGCGCCCCTCTCCCAGCATCGGCCCTAAATAAAAATTTAATTAAGAAAAATTAATTTATGCCTGTGGTTCCCAAGGGTGGTCTGCGGACTTGTGCTAGACCGTAGCTCAGTTTCCACAGATGAGATTAGGAAAATGAGAATGGCAGGATGAGTTCGTGAAGCTAAACACATCCGCTATTAAGGACTATTCAGGAAACTGGGATGATAGTAGAAGTTATAGTAGAAGAGAATAGAAAAAGTTGGCAGATTTCTGCCAGGCTCACTAGGGTGTGAGTGTGTGTGCGTGCACATGCAAATGTGCATGAATCTTCCTGTTCTGTGAACCTCTGAATTCTGAAAAACAAAAAAAAACCTGAGCCTGGGAGGTTGAGGCTGCAGTGAGCGGTGATTGTGCCACAGCACTACAGCCCCTGGTCGACAGAGTGAGACCCTGTCTCAGCAACAGCAGCAGCAACACAAATTCTGTGAACCTTCCAAGTCTGATAACAACAGACAACTCCAATCAGACACTGATTCCTAGTTTCTTCCCCAAATGAATAACACATTGTGTCTAATTTGTGCCTAAGTAATGTTACTTTGTTTCTAATAATAACAGATTTTTGTTAAGATGGAAATCTTCTTTGGAAAAGGAGCAAATGCCTCAAATTAGGTTACTTTGGCAAACATTTACATTTTAATGAATATATTATGTTAAAAAATCGCATAAGATGTAAATGAGCACATCGGAAGAGCTGATGAGTGGTCAGCTGAGGGCAATTGAGATGCAAGAGGCTTTCTGTTGTGGGCACAGGGTCACAGCCAGGGTTGATTAGGAGGCCTGGACCAGGGAGCCCCGTTCCTCTGCTGTGTTTAAATGGAGAGGCAGAGTGAGAATGTAATTAAATGGTGGCTGTAGAGCTAGACAACTTAACTAGAGCCCCCTCATGCTACATGCGCCAGAATTTAATTTTCCAAATAAACTCAGTGTGACTTTGATGCCCAGGGAGGATCAATAGAATGGAAATTGCTCGCAGTTTCCCCTAAAGTGTTACAATGGATTACTGCTCTCACGTTTCTCCTTCATGCTCCTTTTTCCTGCCAGAGAGAGCCTGGTATTCATTCTAGGCACATACTGTTTGAGGAAACAGAAAAAAATAAATAAATGAATAAAAAAGGAGACTACAAGCCACTCTCAGGAGGGGGATGAGACCGCGTCCTTCCGCCTGTGAGGCGAGGCTCCTGGGGCACTGTGAAGGAAAATAGCATCCACATTCGGCGCTCTGGGGCTGGCCCAGGATGGGGTTTGGGGAGGGGGTTGTGTGTGGCATTGAGATGCCCTGAGAAGGGACATGGAGGGTCTTTGGTTTATCGGGTCACTTTCTCAAGAAGGCCACCTACGAAAGTGACCAAACCTCAGGTCCTAGGGATGCAGGTGCCTGGAATCTCACTGCTCACCCATCTGCTCTGGAGTCCTGGGGAATGTTCTAGCTCCTTCACATTCTCTCAGAAGAGTGGGGTCAGGGCAGGGCCCTGGCTAGCAGTGGCTTGCTTGTTCCTCTGGGGCTCAGACTACAGAAGATGACTATCAGTCACGGGCTATTTGGAGTTGTAATTTGAATTTTTCAACTGTGGAGCTAACTTTCAGGATCAGAGCTCTGTCCTTTTTTTGTTCCTTTGGGAGATACCAATGAGTTTATAGAGTTGGCGGGAAGAAGGAGTCTTGGGAACAAGGTTTCCGGATCATAGGTCCCCCAGCTAGTGAGGGCTTGGGAAACCCTTGGCTGGTTCTGATGGTGGGAACAGGCCAGGACCGGGAGTGTAGGAGACCGCAGTCCGGCAGTCCTCTATTAGGCACCGTTTGTGTGTGACAGGGTGTTAGGCACTGTGTGTTGGGGGCAGGGGTAGGGGTGCAGAGATGAGACAATCCTTGTCTTCGAGGAGTTCATAGGTAAGTATCCACATGGCTTTAATTCTGGGTGGGGTAATGTGGCTTTGGGAATCTGAAACTGGGTTGAGTACAGTCTCCTTATTTTGATTTGGGGAAACTGAGACAGGGAGGTAGGTTTTTCCTGGTTGCACTCTTTTATTTTCCTTTTTTTTTTTTTTTTAAAGATGGGGTTTCTCCATGTTGGTCAGGCTGGTCTCGAACTCCCGACCTCAGGTGATCCGCCCACCTCAGCCTCCCAAAGTGCTGGGATTACAGGCGTGAGCCACCACGCCTGGCCCTGGTTGCACTCTCTACATTCTTGCATGCTGTTCCTCTCTGTCTGAGCAGTCTCAGGGACAAGGTAGCACTTCAGGGTGAATGGAGATTCAGAGTGTCACAGGTGGGGAGCCTGTTTCTGAAGCTTTGCGAGTTGCTTTGGGCTCCTCTGCTCCCCTCGTCCCATGTGTGGGAGAGGTTCCAGAATCACCAACCTCTGGCCCAGCGCAGTGGCTCATGCCTATAAACCCAGCACTTTGGGAGGCCGAAGCAGGTGGATCTCCTGAGGTCGAGAGTTCAAGACCCACCTGGCCGACATGGTGAAACCCTTTCTCTACTAAAAATACAAAAACTAGCCAGGCCTGGTAGTGCACGCCTGTAATCCCAACTACTCTGGAGGCCGAGAGGGGAGACTCCTTGAACCTGAGGCAGAGGTTGCAGTGAGCCGAGATCATACCACTGCACTCCAGCCTGGGTGACAGAGGGAGACTCCATCTCAAAAACAGAAAACAAAACGAAACTTAACAGAATCACCAACCTCCTAGAGCAGGCTGTGATGCTTCCCAGGGCTGGCAGATTGACCCTGTTTTGAGATATCCAGAGAATGAAAGTTCTGGAAAATTAATTAGCAGCGGTAGACGCTGGCTATCCGGAGGCTACAGGAATTTATGGGATTTTTGTTTCTTTTTTGTCATGGAATATGTTATCAGCATGTGTGTTGATTGATTTCCTGCTAAGTTCCTCTCTATAAAAAAAAAAACAACACTCTCAGAGTTTGGAGCCCGTTGAAGCATTTTAATGAATCTTTTTCTCGAATCACTTGTTCTTTTTGATACTGTTGTCAATCCCCCTTCTCTGTCTTTTGCTTCTGACTTTCAGACAAGTAAGGGGTTGGTTCCTCTAAAGGGCTGGGACCCAGGACCTGGGTGAAGCAAGCTGGACACCTAGGGCTGCAACATTTAAGGAGGTGCTCACTCTCAGGGTCTGCAAATGCAGGGTCAGCACCTGAGAGTGAGGGCTTCCTTAAATGCTTTTGTCCAAAGCACCTGCTTCCCTTACCTAGGTCCTGGATTTGCTTTTCTGACTGCTGTGCATGCCACATTCAAGGCAAGAACCAAACAATATCTGGGGAGTTCAGGTGCTAAAGCCTCATGGACAGCAACAAAGAGAGCTGGCCCTAACCTAAATGGACCAGGGTGGACCCATTGCAAACAGATATTAATAGGAAGAGCAAGTTTTCATTTAGAGGCCTCACGTCCTGTGTTAATAGGGATGGAGCTGGACAGCTGCCCAGCACTCCCTTCTCTGGCCTGTTTGGTTGCGAGGCAGATCCTGTCCCCAGAGAAAAGCCCTCCAAAAGGCAGTGGAGAGTCAGGTGTGTTGACTCTCTCTTGTAATCACAGCACTTTGAGAAGTCCAGGAGGGCAGACTGCCTGAGCCCAGGAGTTCAAGACCAGCCAGGTCAACATCATGAGACCCCTTCCTATACAAAAAAATTAAAAATTAGCAGAGCATGGTTAGCCTGTGGTCCCAGCTATTTGGGAGACTGAGGTAGGATTGCTTGAGTGGAGTGGTGGTGGGGGTGTAGAGGCTGCAGTGAGCTGTGATTGTGCCACTGCACTCCGGCCTAGGAATGGAGTGAGACCCTGAATCAATCAGTCAATCAATGAAAAAGAAGGTCCAGGCACAGTGGCTCATGCCTGTAATCCCAGCACTGTGGGAGGCCAAGGCAGGCAGATCGCCTAAGCTCAGGCATTCTAGACCAGTGTGGGCCACATGGTGAAACCCCATCTGTACTAAAAGTATTAGCTGGGCCTGGAGGTACATGTCTGTAGTCCCAGTTACACTGGGGGCTGAGGCAGGAAGATTGCTTGAACCCAGGAGGTCAGGGCTGCAGTGAACTGTGATTATGCCATTGCACTCCAACCTGGGTGACAAAGCGAGACCCTGTCTCAAAGAAAAAAAAAGGGAGAAAAAGGAAATGCAATTGGGGCCTGGAGCAGACAGGGTGCTGGGCTCCAAGTTGCTTTTTTGGAGCTCACGATATTTACAGTGCTTTGGTGGAGGTAAAGTTAAAAAAAAACCCAAAAACACAGCCGTTACTAATTTAAAATGTGCCGTTCCCCTCACCCCACCCCCTGAAACCAGAGGAGAGGAATTATTGAATATGTGACATCGGAGGAGAAAGATTACTGTGCATATTAAGCAAGAAGAAGAGTGATTGCTGAATATGTGATGTAAAAGGAGAGAGTCACCACAAAATTAAACACAAAAAAATTCAGTGGAAAATAATTATTGTCTATACATTATAGGCTTGACATATGGTAAGTTTTCTACTTTTTAAAGCCTCTTGTAATTTCTGGGTAACCCATTTAGCTGTCTGGTTCCCACTACCCCACCCCACCCCTGCCATGCGTCTATGCTATCAGAGCGAAGTTGTTTTCTTGGCTTTTAACTCCTTGTGGGATTTCCCCAGCCATATATATGACTAATCTGGGGGAAGATGAGGACCCAAAAATGACCTCTGGGGTTTTCTGAGCTCGCTTTGGTCATGTCTGCAGAAATGTCTCAAATCCTGGAGCCCCTAAAATGGTCTCTGGTTCATTTTTCTCTACTGCCCATCCAAGGTGTAGCATCCTTGAAAGGTGGGAGTTACCAGGGGTTAGATCACACGGTAAAGGAGGGAGTGGGCAGGCCTAGCCATGGCCTGTGAACTTTGTCATTGCTTGAAGCTTAGGATCTGTGGGGAACTTCTCTCAGGTGCCAGACGATGGTCAGCTAGACTGCTCCTGTCAGGATCTGGTAGGTGGCTGAAACACCCAAGGCCATCTCTCAGGTACACAGAACCCCTACCCTGTGCTCATCTGGCCCAGCTTCATCCTAAAACCAAAGGTATCTACAAATTCAAGAGCACTGCGGGCTTTGACTCCTTTTGGAAGGAACTATGTCAGTTCTTCAGACCTTCCCCAGAGCAGGGAGGACTGGAGTCAATGGACTGACTCAGCAGCAGGAAGAAATTTGGAAATCAAGATGAAGCACTTTCCAAAAACAAAGGTTAGCTTCTAGACCAGAACTGTCCAAAGGGTTTTCTACAGTGATGGAAATGTTTTCTGTCAACCCTGTCTATTGCAGTAGCCACTAGCCGGGTGTGTCCATTGTGTTCTTGAGACATGGCTGAGTCACTGGTGTGACTGAGGATCTGAGTTTTAAATGTTGTTAATTTTGATTAATTTAGGTATAAATAGCTACATGAGGCTACTGTATGAAAGAGGGTATGCCTGGCAGACATCTCCTCTACCCACCTCGCACCCCAGCTTCCCTACCCTCCATATCTTGGCTGTTGTAAACAGTGCTGCACTAAACGGGGGAGTGCAGGTATTTCTTCAACATGCTGATTTCCTTTCCATTGGATAAATACCCAGCAGTGGGACCGGCGGATCATATGGTTGTTCTATTTTTAGTTTTTTGAGCAACCTCCATACTGTTTTCCATAATGGCTGTCATCATTTACATTCCCACCCACAGCTTACAGGAGTTCCTTTTGCTCTGCATCCTCACCAGCATTTGTTATTTTTTGATAATAGCCCTTCTAACTGGGGTGAGATGCTATCTCATTGTGGTTTTGATTTGCATTTCCCTGGTGATTAGTGGTGCTGGGCATTTTTATGTATGCTTGTTGGTCATTTGTGTATCTTCTTTAGAGAAATGTCTGTTCAGAACCTTTGCCCAGTTTTTAATGGGATTATGTGTGGTTTTTGTTGTTGAGTGCTTTATATATTCTGGATATTAGTCCCTTGTCCCATGAATATTTTGCAAATATTTTCTTCAATTCTATAGGTTGTATCTTCACTCTGTCGATTCCGTTGTTGTGCAGAACTTTTTAGTTTGATATATTCCCATTTGTCTGTTTTTGTTTTGTTGTCTGTGTTTTTGAAGTCTTACCTGTAAAATCTTCACCTAGATCAATATGCCAAAGTATTTACCCTATGTTTTCTTCTAGTAGTTTTATAGTACTGGCTCTTACATGTAAATCTTCAATAGATTTTGAGTTGATTTTTCTATGTGGTGAGAGATAGGGCTCTAGTTTCATTCTTCTGCAAATGGATATCCAGTTTTCCCAGTACCATTTATTGAAGAGGATGTCCTTTCCTCATTGTATGTTCTTGGTCCCTTTGTTGAAAATCAGTTGGCTGCAAATACATGGATTTATTTCTGGGTTCTCTAATCTATTCCATTGGTGTATATGTCTGTTTTTATACCAATACCATGCTTGTTTGGTTACTGTAGCTTTGTAGTCTATTTTGAAGTCAGGTAGTGTGGTGCCTCCAGCTTTGTCTTTTTGCTCAAGATCGCTTTGGCTCTTCAGGGTCTTCTGTGGCTCCATATGCATTTTAGGATTGTTTTTCTATTTCTGTAAATACTGTCATTGGTATTTTGATAGAGATTGCATTGGATCTCTAGAATGTTTTCACCATTCTTATTTAACATAGTACTAGAAATCCTAGCTAGAGCAATTAGGCAAAAGAAAGGAATAAAGGGCATCCATATTGGAAAAGGGGAAGTAAAATTGTCACTCTTTGTAGCCAATGTAATCTTATATAGAGAAAAACCTAAAGACTCCATCAAAAATCTCTTAGATCTGACAAATGCAGTAACTTCGCAGAATACAAAATCAACACACGAACCTCAGCATTTCTATCCACCAGTGACAAACTAGCTAAGCAATCTCATTTACAATAGCTACCAAAAAAAATACTTAGGAGCAGATTTAATAAGGAAATGAAAGTTCTCTACAATGAAATCTACAAAACACTGATGAAAGAAATAGAAGAGAACACACACACAGAGAAAGACATCGCACGCTCATGAGTTGGAAGAATTAATTTTGTTAAAATGACCATATTGGGCCGGGCGCGGTGGCTCACGCCTGTAATCCCAGCACTTTGGGAGGCCGAGGCAGGTGGATCACGAGGTCAAGAGATCGAGACCATCCTGGTCAACAAGGTGAAACCCCGTCTCTACTAAAAATACAAAAATTAGCTGGGCACGGTGGTGCGCGCCTGTAGTCCCAGCTACTCGGGAGGCTGAGGCAGGAGAATTGCTTGAACCCAGGAGGCGGAGGTTGTGGTGAGCCAAGATCGTGCCATTGCACTCCAGCCTGGGTAACAAGAGCGAAAACTCTGTCTCAAAAAAAAAAAAAAAAAAAGACCATATTATCCAAAGGTATCTACAAATTCAAGAGGACTGGGGGCTTTGACTCCTTTTGGAAGGAACTATGTCAGTTCTTCAGAGCAGCTCCTTCCAACAGCTGAGATAGCCCCACAGGTAGAGATGGGCTGGGCTTCCTTCCTATGGCTCTATTTCAGCAAGGGCATTATGGGGTTGGGATCATCCAGAATCCAGTACCAGGATTAAAGGCCACTGCTTCTCCTTCTCCCTGGAAAAATGCAGAGTCCTATAACTTAGAGCACTAAAGCTCATCTGATCCAACCAACCCCACATTTTACAGGAGAGGCCAGGAGGCAAGAAGGGCTCAGTGGGAGGGTTGAGTGAGGATCCAGGTCTCCTGATCCCCAGCCCAGAGCTTTCCCCTCCACCATGCCTCAATTTATCAGGGTAAGTTTCTCTTGATTAAGCCTTAGGCAGATGCTTAATTCCCTTCTTGGAAGGGGTAGACTTAGGCCTATTCGCAGAGGTTTCTAATGGAATGGCCCCACCTCTCATGCTTAATTCCCCTCTTGGAAGGGGTAGACTTAGGCCTATTCGCAGAGGTTTCTAATGAAATGGCCCCACCTCTATCTCTTGGCAGCTCCTTTCTGATCTCCGGCCTCACCGCTCCATGTGGGGAGGCTTTGTGGGTGATAGCCTATTCCATCTCAAGGTGACCATGGAAATAGGATTTGCTGATGACTTTTAGATCTGGGCCAGGTATATGTGGACTTGGCAGTTTTCTTGGGTTCCCAATCCCTATGAAATAATTGAGACCAAGCCAGAATGAAGTGTCAAGAGTATGCCACAAAGCCGTGAGCAGACCACCCATCACAGGTGCCTTGAAGCACAGGGAGAGGATTCTGTCTAAGGAGAGACAGGACATAGGGAAGCATGTGTCTCAGGCTGTAGAGGAAGCTGGGGTCAGCCCTCTGAGGACTGTTCTGGAGCAGAGGCACCCAACCCTCCAAGAGAACGTTGACTGGAGCTGCCAGGCTGGGCTGCTGCTTTGTGGCAAACTGTCCAAGGGTGGTCTCTGCAGGAAGCAGGTGGCACGGCCTTTTCCCTGTAATGAATGGCTCCTGTGATGGGAGGAGGTGGGTTGGACCCGTCGTGAATAGCTTCGTTGTCCCTGTGGATCTCATTGGTCTCCTTCCTGGGAAAGGGTGGGTAATGGTGGGGGGGGCGCATTTCACAGCTATGGGAGAAACCAGTAAAAGTTTATTGACTAAATGATTGCCTTCTGTTGGCCAAGGCAAGTGGATTACCTGAGGTCAGGAGTTTGAGACCAACATGGTAAAACCTCATCTTTAAATGCAAGAAATGAGCAGGGCATGGTGGCACATACGTGTAGTCCCAGCTACTTGGGAGGCTGAGGCAGGAGAATCGCTTGAACCCAGGAGATGGAGGTAGCAGTGAGCCAAGATCACACCACTGCACTGCAGCCTGGGCTATAAGAGTGAGACTCTATCTCAAATAATAATAACAATAATAAAAAAAATCGCCTTCGGTTATTAAGGACTTGTATAAAAAGGAGAGGCTTTGGGTGGAAACTTGGACCCCAAATCTATTGGTTTGGTTGGGGTTTGCTTGTGGTAGAGATGGTCTAGGGTTTGGCATTTTCAGTTGGTGCACTGTTGCCTGAGGGGACAAAAACACTAGGAAAAGGTGCTCCAGGCTTCAGAGTCATGGAAAGGTGCGTGCCCCAGAACCTGGAAGGTGCTGCGGAGGGGCCATTGGAGGTGCGTTGACCCTGCTGTCTCTGGGCAGAGGCAGGTTCTTTGAGCCCTGGCAGCACCTTGAACACGCTTCTCCCAGTGTAGCTCATAAAAAGAGATGTGTGCTGTGGTCAGGAGAGACGGAAAAGGGATGCAGAAAAGTCAGGCTGTGAAGTCTCGTTAGACACAGAGTCAAAAGACCTGAGTTTTGGCACCAGCCTTGCTGTGACTGCGTGTGACCTAGGGAAAGTCCCCGTCCTCTCTGAGCCTGTTTCCTCATTGGTAAGATGAGAGGTATTGGTCAGTGTTGGAAACAGATGCTCGGTGCCGCAAAGAAAAATCGGCACTGAGACAAAGGATCTTTCCATAACGCAATTTTTACTTCCTGGACTGCAGGAAGGGTACCCTCGATAGCCATCCTGCCTGGTTCTCGTAGGGTTCCAGCAGGAGACAGATGGCACAGTAAAGCTGGGTAATTTGATGGGAGTAGAATAAAGGGACTTTTACAAAGATGTGGCAGAGTATGGGGAAGCATGGGGTGCGGAAGTACAGGGTGGTGCAGCCCCAGAAGTGGGTAACAGTGGACTGCTGAGGTCTCAGACCTGAACGGGTGAGGGAAGGGCGTGTTAGGAGAGAGGAAGGATCACCTGATGGGAGCCGTGACCTTCAGGACACAGGCAGCCTGAGGCAGCCCTGCAGGGAAGGCCCAGTCTAGCAAACACCCAGCCTCACTCCCCTCCCTCCGATCTGCTGCTGATCCCCATTGGCTGAATGCAAGTAGAAGCAGAGGGCAAGACTGTCCCTTGATGCTGTCCACACAGCTCTGCCTGCCAGGCCACGGAGCAGGCAGGGCCATGAATGGGAGGGGTGAATGGACAATACCTAGCCCATGAGGCAATAGACTAGGTGGTCTTCCAGCTCTTGGAGGGAGGCAGGCTGAGAGGAGGCAGTTTGTGATTCCTGTTGATGTCCTGGGTCTCCACTCTTGCAAGACAGTGCCTCGACTGCCTGCCCTGTTAAAGGTGGTGGTCATTCTCCTGCCCAGCAAACTTTCGACTCCAGCCTGGTCCGGGAGGAGGCGGAGGGCCATCTCCCTCGCAGTGCCGTCCACCGCCACCATCCGTCACTTTGCCAGCCGTGTGAAGTAATGATAGATTAGTGCACATTAGGCCTCCCATCCTGCAGGCCTAAAAGCCGGGGCTTTACCAATCAGTGTGGGGCGAAGCGGTGTGAGGTGAGCCAGGCTCTGCACGGGGAGCTGGAGGCGCCGGGAATTAATAAGCACTTGGAGACGGCGGGGATATTGAACTCATTCCTTAAATCAATCCTTAACCAAGAAGGATGAGGGAATGAAATTTTGGACAATTAGTGGGTAATGACGACCTTGTGAAAAGAGCTATTGATGAAGGGTGAAGCTGGGAGAGGGTGGGTGCCGGGGTGGGGGGAGCTGGAGGAAGATGCACGTGGTAGTGAGTCTGAAGGGCTGGGCAGGAGGGAGCGTTGTGTGGGGGTTCTCCCAGATCGGCTTTGGGGGAGCAGTGGTGTGGGGGGAGTCCCCGTGTGGTGTTAGAAAAAGAGACAAGGTAGAGAGAGCGTCTGGAGACGTGCACAGGGTGACCCAGAATGCAGGTGTCCCTCCTCCCCTACCTCTCCGTTCCCTCTTCGAGGACCCTCACCCAAGTGCAGAGCTCTTGGCAGTGGTTTGGGTCCCTGCATCCAGGACTGTCCCCAGCCCCATGTGGGGTGAGGAGCCTGCCGTCCTCTCTGACCTTGGAATCTGGAGTGCTTGCAGCAAGGGCCTTTTCAGCATTCACAGGAGCAGGAGCGGTGTCCCAGGGCCTTGCCCCCACCGCTGGGAGCCCAGCTCTCCTCCCAGTCCCGGCTTCCCTGCTCCTCTGTCTTTTTCATGGACCCTGTGGTTGAGTAGATACCTGCCCCAGCCTGCGGGTCTGGCAGAAACACTGGTGTCCTCCCTCCCCTGCCGGGACATGGCATCCTGTGCTGGTATGTGGTCACTGTGACTCCAGCAAGAGCCACAGTGGCAACAGTGGCCTTCACCACACAGGAGGCCTCTTCAGCAGCTTCTTCAAGCAGAGCTTGAGACAAGACTCCAGGACCTGTGGCTTCCTGGGGTGCTTTTCAGAAAGAAACCTGAAAGGGAGGGATGGAGGCAGGGCGGGAAGAGGAAGGAGCTGATTGAGGACGTGGCCTCACGTCCATCAAGTCCAGCCTTGGCCAGTCCCACGGGGGAGGGTCTTGGAGCCTGAGCTGGACCTCTGAGTGGTGCCCTGGTGGGGAGAAGGCCAGCCTCTGGCGTTAGGCAGTCACTGCCTATGAGCTGTCAGGAACGGGAACTGACCACCTCTTGGACAGGGGCTGCAGTCGGCTGAGGGCCGTGCTTGGGGGGAGGGAAGGTGGGGATGTGGAGTGGGGGTCTTCAGCAGCCCACCTCACAGCAAATGGGGGAAGGGGCACCAGAGTGTCCCCTTCAAAGGCCCCCCTCCCACTCTGTAAGGGATGATGGCAATAGTAAGAGCCCCTTACATCCGTGTAGAACTTCACATGCTACTGGTTGCTTTCAAAAAAATTATCTTACTCAACTCAACTTGGCAAGAAGGATTTGATCTCCATTTCACACACAGGATGCTGAAGCCCAGAGAGGTCAAATGGCATGCCCGGGTAGGCCAGGAGGCTGGGGCCTGAACCCCTCACAGCCACTGAGTGGATTCAGCTCAGACTGTCCACCCTGTAAATTTCCGTTAGAGACTCTGCTGTCTTCACGGCAGAAAGAAATGGCCTCAAAGAGAGTGTGCTATGAGCTTACACACAGTTCCCCCACCCTACCCACCACCTGCTTAGCCAATCTCCTCTGAAAATGCAGAATGTCCAGAAGGGCTCTCCTCTCTGGAAACATCCCCAGCAGGCTCAGGGGTGTCAGGAAGGAGGCAGGCAGCACCCTGCCCTCCCCAGGTGCTCTCCAGCTTCCCCATCTCTTCTAACACACACCCAGGTTCTGACTCAGGCCCTCTTCCCGCTGCTCTTATTATTGTGATTATAGGGAAGAGGCTACTCTGTCTTTAGTGCAGGCTTTTAGATAGAAAGATGAACAAAAGGAGCCACACTTAATTTAAAATGACAAGTTAGGTTTCCTTCTGGATTTTTTTCGGGCAGATGGTCTCTTGGTAAATTACATCTGACAACCCAAAATAAATTGTGCAGAAGGACACTTTATGCACAGTTTCTGTGGGCTTGTGAAGGTGGGCTTGTGAAGCCCAGTTCCTGGGATGGCAGGGTGAAGGGGGCTTGGAGAAGGACTGGCCAGTTGGACAAACTGCATGTGTGACCTACCGGGATGGTGTGGCTGCCGCGGTGATCCTGATCCGCCTGTGGTTAGGAAGGAACCCGGCAGCGTAGGCCGTGTCACCCAGCACCCCGGGGTCCAGGTGGAGCTGTCCTGGTCTGCGATGCCTTCTTCACAAGGATTAGCTGTAAAACAGAAAATGAAACAAAATGGGGCAGGGAAGCATTAGATAAGGAAGCAAGGACGTGGCATCTTTGAAAGTTTTCCCTAAGGAGATGTCAGTGCTCGCTGAGACGGCCAGAATTTACTTTAGCTATTACTATGGATGAATAATTATGGGCAAGCCGGCAAGTACTGCAGGTTCACGGCAGGTTAATTGGGAAGAATGGGTTTCATTCCAAACCATGAGAAATGATATTTTAGAGGGAGAGAGAGAAAGACAGAGAGGAGAGAGAGAGAAAGAGACAGAGAGGCAGAGAGAGAGAGACAGAGAGAAACTGACTTTGTTCTCCCTCACTGAGTGTCCGGACCGTCCTTTCCCTGCACATCTGGCTCTGCTGGTCCCGGCCAAGCCTCTCGAGTCTAGACATCTGGGCTTGGGTCTTTGTTAGGCAGAAGGTGGAGGAGAGGGGGCTGGGGGCTGGGGGCTGAAGCCAGGGAGCTCAGGTGGCTCATTTGCATCCTATCCCCTCCTGAAATCAGGCTGGGCAGCCTGGCATTTAATCCATCAGCGAATGTGTATTGAGTGCCTGAGACGGGCAGGACGCTGCGGTCTGTGCACCTCTGTGAGACCACCTGGTGCGGAACAGAAGAGGCCCGGGGTGATGGAGCCAGCATTGACCAGATAGCTCAGGCTAACAGAAATACAATGCCAGCAGCACATGCGAGCACATGTGGAATTTCAAATCTTCTAGCAGCCTCTTTAAAAAAGTAGAAAGAAGCAGGTGAATTTTATTTCATTTTATTATTTATTTATTTATTTTTTCAGATGGAATCTTGCTCTGTTGCCTGGGCTGGAGTGCAGTGGCATGATGTTGGCTCACTGCAACCCCCATTTCCCAGGTTCAAGTGGTTCTCCTGCCTCAGCCTCCTGAGTAGCTGGGATTATAGGTGCGCGCCACCACGCCTGGCTAATTTTTGTATTTTCAGTAGAGATGGGGTTTCACCATGTTGGTTAGCCTGGTCTCAGACTCCTGATCTCATGATCCACCCACCTCAGCCTCCCAAAGTGCTAGGATTGCAGGTGTGAGCCACTATGCCCAGCCTATTTTATTTTATTTTTTGAGTCAGTCTCACTCTGATGCCCAGGCTGGAGTATAGTGGAGCGATCTCTGCTCCCTGCAACCTCTGCTTCCTGGGTTCAAGTGATTCTCCTGCCTCAGCCTCCTGAGTAGCTGGGATCACAGGTGCATGCCACCATGCCTGGCTAATTTTGTATTTTTAGTAGAGATGGGATTTCACCATGTTGGCCAGGCTGGTCTCAAACTCCTGATCTCAGATGATCCACCCTCCTCACCCTCCCAAAGTGCTGAGATTACAGGTATGAGCCACTGTACCGGGCCTCATTTAATGATATATCTTCTTTAAGCCGGTGTGTCCAAAGTGGTAGTATGTTATTATCACTTCAACATGTGGCCTATATATGAAACGAATGAGATATTTGAAACTAACAGCAATCTCAGTTTGGACTGGCTGCTTCCCTCCCCAGGTGTTCTCCATCTGCCCCATCTGCAAGTCATTGAGCTGTAACTTACATTTACATCAAGTGCTCAGTAACCACATGTGGCCACTGGCCATTGTGCTGGATGGTACAGAAGCGGATCATCACTGATCTCACAACCACACACAACTCTGGGTGTTCAGCAGAGGAGAGGGTCACACAGCGTCCAGCAGGCAGGCCTGATAGTTCAGGTGGGGCTGGAGGGCATCAGAGGAATAACCATTTGAGCTGAAGGAGAGGCAACAATTACCAAGGCAGGGGAGTTAAGGGAAAAGCATTTCAGGCAGAGGGAACTGCATGTGCAAAGGCCATGTGGGGAGTTGAAGGCTGAGAAGGCCACAGTGGCTGGAATGTGGTGAGTGAGGGGAAGACCAGGTGGAGGTGAGGTTGCTCCATCAGGTAGGAGCTGGCAGGCCTGGAATGCACCATGAGCATGTCGGTTTGATAGGTGGAAGAGAGCTATAAGCAAGGGTCAGTAGGATCAGATGGGATTTCTCTGAAGCTCACTCTGTCTGCTGGGAGGAACCTGGCCTAGGGCAATGTGGGAGGCCAGTCTTGGAGGCTGCCTGCCCAGGGCAGGTTCGGGGGGGAAAGGATGCATCTCCTGAGGCCAGGCCAGCAATGGCCTCATCAGAGCTGCTGCCCCTTACCCCTAGCCTCACAAACAGGTTGAGAGGCACCAGCGTGGGCAAAACCTACCCATGTTTTGAGCAGATCAGTGTAGTTTGACCTGCCTGGATGTTAGGGCTGTAGATGGAGGTTTCACCTCCAGTTCCCAGCTATGTAATCTCAGACAGATTTTACATTTCTTCTTTCTATCCATAGGTCTTCTTTCACTGGTAAAAATGAACCAGCAGATGGGCATGGGGACCAAGGATTTCTGAAACCTCAGGGGGGTAGGCTGGGGTACCCCTCTGGGTTATCTTGGGGACAACTTCTGCCCTGGCTGGCCCTAGGCTTGGACAGTTTCTTTCTTTCCCCCCAGGGTGGGAGTGGTGGTCCATCACCCGGGGAGTGTTTGTCTTTATCAAGGTGCCCAGTTCCATGGTGACAGCCCTCTGGGGCCATGGGCATCAACTGTGACCACAGGGGCCCTGACCAAGCTGAACGTCTCCAGGGGAGGGAGGATAGGAGCAGGGAACCTGAAAGTCACATCCTGAGGGGCAGTTTGACCTGACCCTGCTGTGTCCTCCACCCTTAGCTGTAAGAATCTAAACCTTCATTCACTTGTCCTTTTATTTAGAAGATATTTATTTATCCAAGATTGCTGTAAGCCAGGTGGCATGCCAGGGCCTGGGAAGCCAAAATGAGTATGGACAGGGTCAAAGAGCATTTCAGAGATGATGACTTGGATGACAAGGAGGAGCCAGCCAGAGGCAGATTTGGGAGGAGAGCTTTCCAAGCAGAAGGGAAGCACTTCAGAGGCCATGAGCTGGGAACGAGCTTGATGGAGGAACAGACAGGAGGCCCATCAGGCTGGAGCTAAGGGAACAGGGAGATGCAGCCAGGGAGGACACAAACCAGATCATGAAGGGCCTTTGGGCCTAGTGAGGAGTTTGCGTTTATTCCACTTGTGAATGGAAGACACTGGTGGTGTTCAGCAGCGGAGCAGCGTGATCTGATTTAGAGTTTTAAAGCTCTCCCTGGCTGCTGGGTAGAGGGTAGACTGGAAGAGGGGACGCAGGAGGCCAGTCAGGGAGCTCCTGGGGTGACAGATCCTGGTGGATGGATAGGGGTCTGAGCAGTGACGGGATTCTGGATGAATGTTGGAGGCAGAGCCAGCAGGATTTGCTGATGGACTGGATGCGGGGTTGTGGGAGAGTGAGGAATCAGTGTGACTCCAGCATCAGTATGAATGCTGGTGAGCTCTCCGAGGTGGCAAAACCTGGGCCGGGAGAGCAAGGGGGCACAGAGTTCCATTGCGTTTGTATTTAGTTTGAGAAGCCTGCCAGCCGTCCCAGGGATGCTGTCAAGTAGGCGGTTGGTGATACGGATCTGGAGCTCAGGGCAAGGGCCCTGATGATAGAACTCTGGGCGCCGTCAATGTACTGATCACATTTAAAGCCCAGGGATGGATGAGATCACCCAGGGAATGGGAGCGATGTGTGCAGCTGGACGGGCTTTGTGACATCCTCCTCCTGCTCTGCAGAGCTCAACCGCTAGCACCTGCAGCGGTTTTGCTGCAGGCACGGTCCATCCTGGTGCAGGAGTCTACCTCCATTCCTGAGCAGAGCCGACCCTGGGCAAGGTGGGCAAGGCCTGGCAGGGTGGGGAGAGGGGAGGGAGGGAGACCCTGCCTTCGGTCTTCACTTCCTTTTGTGTCATGGGGGCCTCTGAAAGGAGCTTGGAGCCATTCCTCTGCCTTTTCCTTCTAAGTCCCCCACCTGCCTGGGAGGCAGGAGAAATGAGGGAGAAGAAAAAGACAGGAAATAGAGGAGAGAAGAAGAGACAGAGAGGGCAGGGGGAGGTGAGGCCCAAGAAGGGCTGCCCAGGGATCAGGAGGGGCCAGAAGACAGTGGGTGAGAGCCAGGACAGGGCAGAGGTAATGAGAGAGGAAGGGGGAAAGAGAAGGATTGAGAGAGGTTTTTTTTTGTTTTTTGTTTTTGAGACAGAGTCTCTCTCTGTCGTCCAGGCTGGAGTGCAGTGGCATGATCTCAGCTTACCGCAACCTCTGACTCCTGGGTTCAAATGATTCTCCTGCCTCAGCTTCCTGACTAGCTGGGGTTACAGGGGCCCACCACCATTCCCAGTTAGTTTTTGTATTTTTACTAGAGACGGGGTTTCACCACGTTGGCCAGGCTGGTCTTGAACTCCTGACCTCATGATCTTCCCGCCTTGGTCTCCCAAAGTGTTGGGATTACAGGCATGAGCCACCGTGTCCGGCCAAGAGTTTTTTTTTAAAAAAAGATGTTCTTTTCTCTCTTCTGTGCTGCTGGTGGTGACTAGTTCCCTATGGCCCCTAATCTCCTGAATAAAATGGTCTGAAGTTTTTGACAAGGTCAGCCACCCTGTGGACACCTGCTGTATACCAGGGACTTCTCGTGTACTCTCTCCATTCCATACCTGCAGGTCCACACCAACCCTGCGGGTCGGTGGCTTCACCTCCATTTCCCAGATGACCGACCGGATCCTTGGGGAGGTTTATAGTTTGCCTAGGGTCATGGGTTTTAGGGTAGTGGGAGCAGGATTCAAACCCATGCCCGCCAGATGCCGAGTTCAGGCCCCTGTGCCACCCACTTCACTTCCGGTTTATTTCTCTCAGCAGCTGAGCCCGGATTCCTGAAAAGTGTGAACTTTTGGAAAATATGGTTTCTAACGTGGTGTGAGGGGTAGGCCGTAGGGCTTGCTCAGAGAGGGCAACCTGCTGTCCTGCTGTCTCCCAGCCAGGTGCAGACAGTTTGGCCACTGACGTTTGCCTGTGCTCGGTGACACCTCCTGCCCCTGTGCCCCCTCCCTGGTGGGGACAGCTGTTAGTAGCTGCAGTCACCTGCCTGGAACTGGCAAACAGATGGCCCTGGGTTTCTGGGACAGTTCCAATTTCAAATGTTCTCTGGTTGTCAGACAAATGTACTGCTTTTTAGTTCAGAAATTATGGGGCACCTTATGCATGGCTATAAATCCTGTCAGCTCTGGTAGGTTCTGTCCCAGGAGGGAGTGTCTTTGGGAAAGTAGCATGGTAATTTTTAAAGGCTGGCTAAGAACTGGGATTGGGGTCTGAGTGGACCCTGGAGGCTCCATGTGTAGAAGAAGCTGTTCCTCTGTCCAAAACGCCACGAGGCCCCCAGGAGACATGCCAGACCTGGTGAGAAAGGTCCAGTGGGACAGGATTATTGTCCCCATTTACAGGAGAGGAAATTAAGGCTCAGAGAGGTAATGCCCAGGGTCCATGGCAAGTCAGGGATGAAGCCAGACCTTGGCCCCAGGTCTCCTAACTCTTGGTGTAATATTTTCTCCACTACCCTATTTCTGGTTTTGTTTTTTTTTATTTTTTCTGACAGAGTGTCGCTCTGTCGCCCAGGCTGGAGTGCAGTGGTGCAATCTCGTCTCACTGCAACCTCTGCCTCCTGGATTCAAGCAATTTTTCTGCCTCAGCCTCCTGAGTAGCTGGGTCTACAGGTACCTGCCACCACACCTGGCTACTTTTTTGTATTTTTAGTAGAGACAGGGTTTCACTATGTTAGCCAGGATGGTCTCGATCTCCTGACCTCGTGATCCACCTGCCTCGGCCTCCCAAAGTGCTGGGATTACAGGTGTGAGCCACTGTGCCCGGCAAGTACCCTGTTCTCAAGAAGAAAGACCTGTGATGTAGATCAGAAGGCCCCTCGCTGCAGCTCTCCAGGCTGTCTGCTGCACAACTGCATTCGCACAGTGGTGATGTGAAAAGCGCCGAGTGTAACAATTCTGAGTCCAGGGCAGCCTGGCCCTTCTCTGTCCGTCCATTGAACTTCCGCCATCAGTCCTTCCTGCCACTAACAGAAGCTGGAGGAAGGGCACACCCAGCCTCCAGAAATGGGTGTGATGGCTCCACCTCTGGTTTAGCTTTGTTCAGGTCACACTGGACCCCATCCCACCCGGCCGCTGCCAATCCAGCCACCCAGCCCCCATGTAGACAACATTTTCTCATCTGCCCACTCAACACCCTTTGCTTAGGGATGGAACTGGAGGGAGGGAGGTTTGGGGGCTTGGGTTCGAGGTCAGTTCAGAGGAAGGCTACATTTAGGGGTGCTTCTTCCTCATTCTCTCTCGCCCTCCACCCACATCTCTGGAATTAAAACGATGTCACAAGCTCATCTTGAATATGACGCATCTGCTCCTCCTGTGCCCGCGGGGAGGATTTATAGGTGAGGCCCAGTGGACTGATCTTCACTCTGCTCTGGTGGCCAGGCTGGCGCTGATTGATGCCCCGCACACTGCACAGCCAGGACGGATCCTTTTTATAGGCTCCTCCCGCCTTCCCATAACTCAGAAGGGAGGCTGTAAATCCTCAGGGGTGGCAGAACAATCCTCTATTAGGACAGCCACCTGGAGTTTCTGGCAGGTTCCTCCAGCCAGCTCAACGTCTCATTGTCAAGGCAGCTGTGAGCTGAGGGGACATGCCCGGGACGGGGAGCCAGGACAGTTAGCCAGCTCAGAAGTTGCAGGCAGAAAAGGGCCTGTAAAGGTCGTCTGGTGTGGCAGATTTTCAGCCTGAGCCTTCCCTCTGCTGATGGAGAACTCACTATCTGCCCGCCCAGTCCATCACTGGGAAGCTCCTCCGCTTCAGTTCACAAGCCCTTTCTTCTCCCAAGCTGAGCTCGGTCTTCATAGTGTTTCCACCTTATTTATTCTCCTTGGAGCAAAATAGAAGGAGCCTAAAGATAGAGTAATGGTTATGTGCAACTTCTCTGCTAGCTTCAGAACCCAGCTCATTTAATTCTCACAAATCAATTCTGTAGAACAAAACATATTGCAGTGGCTGAATTTTTTTTTTTTTTTTTTGAGACAGAGTCTTGCTCTGTCACCAGGCACCAGGCTGGAGTGCAGTGGCATGATCTCGGCTCACTGCAACCGCCGCCTCCCGGGTTCAAGCAATTCTCCTGCCTCAGCCTCCTGAGTAGCTGGGACCACAGGTGTGCGCCACCACGCCCAGCTAATTTTTTGTATTTTTGGTAGAGACGGAGTTTTACCACATTGGCCAGGATGGTCTTGATCTCCTGACCTTGTGATCCGCCTGCCTCGACCTCCTAAAGTGCTGAGGTTACAGGATTGAGCCACTGTGCCCAGCCTGTGGTGGCTGAATATTAAAGCAGGATGGAACGAGCCTGGATGGGCGGACAGGAGCTCCAGATTTCCCCTCCGCCCTCTGCTCTCCAACATGGGTGTGGTGTAACTGCAGACACTGGGGGTCGCAGGCCCGAGCATCTGGGCCTCCATATTCTCTTTGTTCTAGGCTTTGGTCGAATCTGGTGGTTTTCAGACTTCAGGGTATATAAGCAGTACCTTGCAGGGTTCAATATCCCCATACATAAATCTCTGTGCGTGATTCAGGGAATTTGCCAGAGTGATTTTGGCGCTATGCAATGTTTCCCTTTCGAGATGACTTTTGAACTTAACCTCCACCTGAGAAGTAATTCTGTTGGGTTTCTTTTTTTTTTTTTTTTGCTTCTCCTTTCTTTTCCTTGAGAAATATTTTCTTACTTTTCCTTTCCTGTTGGGGTACAACTTATTAGCAGTAAAGTGCACAAGTCTTAAATGTGCAGCTTGAGGAATCTTTACAGATTGATCCCTGTGTGGCCCCCACCCAGACCAAGATATGGGACATTTTTATCATGCCTCTTGCATTAATACCTTCTTCCCTCCCAGAGGAAACTGTGGTTTCTGTTTCTATCGCTGTGGATTACGTTTGCCAGTTCTTGAACCTCCTTCCAATGGAATCAAACAGCAAGCACTGTTTTGTCTCTAGCGTCTTGTACTTGGCACAATGTCGTTTTTTTTTGTGGGTAGTTTCTTATTTTACAGTGCTGCATAATACTCCTAAAGCAACACAACGCTACCCTATTTAAAGGCATTTACATTGTGGGCCATTCTCTCTCTTTCTAAAAGTCAAAATAAAGTTTATATTCTGGTAAAATATACGTAACATAATGTTTAACACTGGAGCCATTTCTTTTTTGAGACCGAGTCTTTCTCTGTCACCAGTCTGTAGTGCAATGATATGATCTCAGCTCACTGCAACATCTGCTTCCTGGGTTCAAGCGATTCTCCTGCCTCAGCCTCCTCAGTAGCTGGGACTACAGGAGCACACCACCATGCCCAGCTAATTTAAATTTTTTTTAGTAGAGGCGAGGTTTCAACATGTTGGCCAGGATGGTCTTGATCTCTTGGCCTCATGATCCGCCCACCTTGGCCTCCCAAAGTGCTGGGATTACAGGCGTGAGCCGCCGCACCCAGCCCATTGGAGCCATTTTTAAGCGTACAGTTTGGTGGCAGTAAGTGCATTCAGGTTGTTGCATGACCATCACTGCCATCGGGCCATTCTCTTTTTTAAAGTTGTCTGGTTGTCCCCAGGCCCCTCTTCCGGGCTCAGTTCGATCCTTACTTCTCAGGGTGGTTGTCCCTGATCCCGTCTTTGCTCCCAGCACTTGTTTCTCACATACGGTGGTACTTATCACACATGGTTCACTGTTTTTTATGTCACTGGCAGCAAGTGGGTCATAGGATCATTCTGTGGGCCTCAACTCGTCTCAGAAAAATAGAAAATACTAGATTGTCTCCTAGTAGTAAAGAGGAATAATGCATTGTGGAGCATCTGTTTCAGTTCCACGTGTATGTGCACACGTGTAATGGTGTGTAGTGGGTCATGATGCAAAGCATACTTTTCGTTGTGGATTGTTTTCAAAAACTTGAAAGCCACTGGTGGTGTAACTGCTGGCTTACTGCTCCATGAGGGCACTTCCATTTTCCCAGAACCGTAACTGGTGCGTAGTAGGTGCTTACCGAGTGCCTAGAAGTATGAGAACGAGTGTGTGTCCCTCCGAGTGCCCATCCTCACTTAAGTCAGATTCGTTAGGAAGTCGATGGTGGGCGGGCGCCGTGGCTCATGCCTGGAATCCCAGCACTTTGGGAGGCCAAGGCGGGCAGATTGCCTGAGCGCAAGAATTCGAGAGCAGCCTGGACAACATGGTGAAACCCTGTCTCTACAAAAAATACCAAAAAAAAAAAAAAAATTAGCCAGGCATGGCGGTGCACGCCTGTAGTCCCAGTCACTTAGGTGGCTGAGGTGGGAGGAGCACTTGAACCTGGGAGGTTGAGGCCGCAGTGAGCTGAGATTGCACCACTGCACTCCAGGCTGGGTGACAGAGAGAGACTTGTGTCTGAAAAAAAAAAAAGTAGAGATGTGCAATCAGCTTCTCACATGAACACATCGTTCTGCTGGCGTCCTGCCGGAGAGTGCTCCTGAGCTTTCTTTCCCCGTGTGGCTGCCACGTCTTTGCCTACACAGGGCTGTGCCGTTGATTTGTTGGATGGGAAGCATAGCCCCTTACATTTATTGCTGTTAAGTTTCATCTCCTCCCGCTCAGTGCATTGCTCTGGCCTGTCAAGACCTTCAGAGATCCTCATCGGATCCCATCTGACTTCTTGTATTCCAGGAACTGTGAGCCTGTACTTTAAGTGTTTGTCCCAGTCTTTGAGAAAAAGCTGAAGAACCTAGGGCTGAGGGCTAGGCCGGTGACTTCATGTCATGAGCCACAGGCCTGCCTCCGGGTGGCTTTGCCGTCCTTGTGGGCTCACCGAGGCCTCTCTTCCTTTCACCTGGGCATGCCTCCCCTGATCCCTGCGTGGCTTCTCCCTCGCCGCCTTGGGCTCAGATTTCAGCTTCTCAGCAAGGTCCTCCAGGCCACTCTGTTTAAGCCACCATCCTGCTTCTAGCTCTGGCGTTCCGGATTCCCTTCCTGCTTTATTTTTCACCTTACACGTATCGCCATATAACAGATACATCGTTTACTTATTTATGTTCTTCATCACCTCTTCCTCCCTAGTAGAATAGAGCAGGAGGGTAGGAATAAATTCCTAGGGCAAGGGTGTGTGTGTGTGTGTGTGTGTGTGTGTGTGTGTGTGTGTCCCCTTAGGGCCTAAAACAGTGCCTGGCATATAGTAGGCATTGACTGCATGAATGAATGACATTAGGAATTGTTCTTCTGCCTTGACCTCATGGATATGATATCAGTTAGCACAGAGTTCAGCTGCAAGTCAGGAAGAGTAAAACCCACCAACTAGAGTGTTTTAAACCAATAGGGGTATTTATTTCTGACATGGCAAGATTTCTGGAGGTTGAGCGTCTGATGCTGGTGAAGTGGTTCCACAGCGTCACTGGGAACTAGGCCTTTTATCTCCTTTGATGCTACTGTCCTTTGCATGCTGGCTTGTTGCCTCATGATCACAAGGTGGCTGCTGCACCCTCAGGTGTCACATCCACATTCTAGGCAGAAAGTGGTGAGAGAGAGAGAGAGAGAGAGTGCGCGCGCGCGCGAGCGAGCTTTTCCTCAGAAGGCTTTGTCCTTTTGTTTGGGAAACAAAGCCCTTTCTAGCCGACTTCTCCTCCCAAACAGGAACATGTGCCCATCCTTACACCATGGCTACCCAAGGAGGATGAGCTCTGCAGTCTTAACTCAGCCCTTGGGGCTGGTGCTGGCTCCTGGGGTGAAAGAGTCTCCATCTATTACATGGACAAATTGGAGTTCCATTGGCAAAGAAAAATGTGGAGAGGGAATGACCACATTGTAAGAGTCATCATAAATCTTTCAGAAGACCTCTTATGCTATTTCCTGCATTTTCCTAATCTCGGAGAATCGTGGTTACTCTGACTTGCCTTGTCCACAGGGAGCCCATGTGGGTCGTGGTGACTGCTGCACCCTCTCCCAGGGCCTCATCGGCTTCCCTCAATAAACCCTTCGAGAATCCAGCCCAGATGTGAGGTCCTGGCCATCCTTCCCACCACGGCTCTCTACCAACTCCTCAGCATCCCCCTTCCCCAAAAGGTCCCCAGAAGGTACCACTGCACCAAGACCATGTCCCCAGGCCCCAGATCTGTCCCCGTGGTCTGGAGTAAGTGCCATCGTGGCCCTTCTAGCACCAATACTCATTCCTGAATCTTGCCCTTCCCATCCGCCCACGTGCTGTGAGATCACTGAGTGTCCTTCTGTGGCCGGGGATGATAGTCTGGGCTGTGCAGAGTGTGTGTCTAGAATGACCACTATTGTAGGCCAAGTCAGGGTGCAGAGAAACCTGAAAGCATTTCTTCTTTAATCTGTAAAATGATGGATTCCAAGCATCTTAAAAAGGCCCAGATCCCAGGACTAGGAATGGGTCATTCATTTCTGGAGGTTCTTAGTCTTTCCCCGGACTCCGTGGCTCCTGGGTACAGATCTGATGTAGAGGATGGGAAGGAAAATATTTCAAGATGGGCACAGTGGGTGTTACCACAGCCGGACACTGGCCATCAAGTGGAACACGAGACCCTGTGGGCATCGTGCGAGTCACTAATTCACCAGCCTCCGTCCCTACCTCCTCAGAAGCTAATGCTGTCCTGAGCTCCCTGCCTATACAACATAGTTTCCCACTACCTGAGGATAGGAAGTGGTGAGCTCCACATCCCTGGACATGTTCAAGCAGAGCTCTGCAGCAGCTGGGCTGGGGTACAGTAGGGCAGGTTCATGCATCAGGGGAGAAACGCTCCTTGCTGTGGAAGGTGCCCTTGGCCACTGGCCCCGCAGCCTGAGTTCTACTCCATGGACTTTGAGCAAATCTCTTAAACTCTGTAAGCCTCAGTTTTCTCATCTACAAAGTGGAGGTAGCAACAACTGTGAGACGATTGAAATCAAATGAGATCATGGTTGTGAAAGCATCTTGTCAACCTGACAGACTTAGAATCAGTATTCCTCAAGCTAACTTCAGGCACGTGGAAGGTCTAGAGGAAGATTAACTCTCAAAGCAAAAATTTGGACCTCATAGAGACGGAGGTGTAAATGGCAACTTAAAATGTTGTCCCTTTAAGAGTAAGGACACTTACAAAAAAGAAAAAAGAGTAAGGACACTTTAAAAGAGGTGCAATTTCAGCTTGTCTGAAGACGCAGGTTCAGAAGCTAATGCGTGATGGACTTTGAGCTCTTACGTGGAGACTGGATGCTGGCCGTCTGGTTTGTTTTAAAATGTGGGTTCATGTGGATGCTATGGAAACAGGCCTTGGAAGTGAGAGGTTTCAGGTACCCAAAGCTGAAGGAAATACTTGAGAGCCAGTGATTTTTCTGCTTTTACCGTGACGGGGCTGTTGAGGCCTATGCTTCCCTCGCCTGGCTACTCATTAGGATTCTGGAGAAGCTTTCAAAAATCCTGCTTCCTGGGCCACCCCGTGCTTACACATTCCCGTCCGTGGGTCTGAGTGGGGACCCAGGAACCCTGCATCCTCCATGCAACCCCAGATAATTCTGATGTGCAGCAAGGTTTGGGGACCCTGGGGGGTTCACAGGGCTGTCTGTGCCTAAGGCAAGCAGATGTTTCCAGGACCTGGCACCACCAGCACTGTCCTCAGCCCAACAGGCAGAGCAGGCAGGCTCCGAGGAAGTTGTGCTGAGGCTGAGTCCACACACTTCCGTCTGATGGAAAGAGGGGGTTGTGATCTGGTGAAGCCTTCCTTTTCATTAGGAGAATTTTTAAATGGTTGACTCCTATTAAACCAAACTGCATTAGCTTTCCACACAAAGCTCCTGACTGTCCCCTCTGCACATAGGAAGAGAAATTCCTGTGGGTGATGCCAACTCAGGACTTGCGGGTGTCCCCAGCAGTGCTTCTGCTTAGAGGGGTGAAAATGACTTTAAATATTTAGTCCCTTTTCCAGCAGTTTTTTTTTTAATCAAAAGTGAATCTGGGAATCTGCAGCCACACACATTTTCAGCCCATTTGCAAGTCTGAATGACAAATGGGAAGTGAACTTTTCATCCGACAAATGGGAAACGCTGTGTCTCACCCAGAGAACAAAACATTTCAAGGGGCAACAGCAGGAGGTGCATTCACGGATTAATTTAAAATAAAATCCTGTGCCTGTGTTCCTATTACCACCTCAGAAGTTGGCACATATATACAACCTTACACCCCTCTTTCATTTAAAATTAAAAAAAAAAACCTCGCAGCAAAACTTTAACCTTCCCTTTAGAAATCGGCCGGAAAGGTCAGAGCTGTGCTCCTGTAGATTTCCTGGGCTCAGCTGGGAACTGATTAAAGCTGCTGGCCCTGGCTTGTCAGCTTTGTCGTAGACAACTATATACACTCTTTGTTATTCCCTTTGCTTCATATTATAAATATATTTATCTTCCTCTGTCAGGCATCTGTCCTGCAGATGCTAGGGGGCTGGGAGTCTTGCTTAAGTGCTGCTAACAATGTCCCCTCTTAATGACAGTAGTGCAGGAGACAGGGACAAAGATGGCAGGAGATTCTGGACCCAGGGCTGCTGTTGGGCTAAAAAGAATACCTGGCACTAAGCCTTGCACATAGTAGGTGCCCTTCTCTCCACCCCCCCAGTTGATTCCTTTGTGATCAGCAATGGGATTGTTGTGATCCAGGATCCTGTGGCTGCCTTGACATGGGGCGTGTGGGATGATGGCACGTCAGGACCTTGCACTCCCTTGCTTACTTTGACTAATTAAAACAGAGCTGATTTTCTTTTCTTTTTTTTTTTTGAGACGGAGTTTCGCTCTTGTTACCCAGGCTGGAGTGCAGTGGTGCTATCTCGGCTCACCGCAACCTCCGCCTCCTGGGTTCAGGCAATTCTCTTGCCTCAGCCTCCTGAGTAGCTGGGATTACAGGCACATGCCACCATGCCCAGCTAATTTTTTGTATTTTTAGTAGAGACGGGGTTTCACCATGTTGACCAGGATGGTCTTGATCTCTTAACCTCGTGATCCACCCGCCTCGGCCTCCCAAAATGCTGGGATTACAGGAGTAAACCACCGAGCCTGGCCCAGAGCTGATTTTCTTGTCAAAGGATTAATAGCATCCTGCTAGCTGTGGTCAGGAGAACATGTGTGGGATGGCTCCCTCGGGAGTGAGGAGGGAGGCTCGCTGCATTTGCCTGTGGAGATGTCCCTAGATATGGCCTAGGTATTGTCGTCCATGTCAATAACATGTTTGTTCCGATCCAGGAGCTGTTGGCTGCGGGCACGTCTTTGTTCCTATTTATTCTCCTCTAAAACCTGTGAGTAAGGTCTTGGTCCCACTTCTACAGCTGGACAGTCATAAACTTTAAGGGTTTAGGAGGAGTGGGGGTCTGGTTGAGTCCGGGCTTCTCCCTAAGGCATGGTCAATGAAGGACAGAGAGCTTTGGTGGGCGGCTGTTCATACTGGAAGCATCTGGCTCAGGGTTCCAAGGCCTGTAGGAAGGGACAGGTTGGGGTTAGGGGGTTCCGCCTGGCTCTGTGACCTGCTGCGAGTCATTTCCTCTTGCTGTGCTCTGTTCTCTCAGTATAGAGGGAATTGGACTGGGAAGGTAAAGTCCTCTCAGCTTGGACGCCACCCGGAGGTGTGGTCTACCCAGAGATAGTACAGCTGTGAGTTCACCGGACTAGGGAGGGCTTAAATTGACTGCTTTAGTATCTAGCCCTGGTTAACGCAGGCAGAGGGAACTGGAAGGGGACACGGACAGGGCACACAGCCATAGAGGAAAGAAGACCCCAAATAGAGGGGCTGGTGGGAGGGGAACCTTGATGCGGGGATCCGCATCTTCTCCCTCCTCTCGGGGGCTGGTCCCTGACACGGGGTGGTGGATGAGCACAAGGACTGCCATGGGATCCCCAGCTGTGGCTGCCTTTAAGTACAGGCTTGGGATGTGCAAGGTGTGGCTCCCTGGAAGGGTCAGGTGGGACTCATGACCCACCAGGTGCTGGTGGCTTCAATTCTGCAATTTGGAGCTCTCTGTGGAGGCCATGCTGGTGAGAAGGGGAACTGATGTTTAATTGTGAACATTCCACGGAGTCCAGTAGAACCAACATGTGGAAAGGTGCTGGGAGCTATGAGAACCAGCCGGGGGTAGGGGAGATCGCAGCAGTGCAGGTGTCTGGGCTATGGCTGGAGGTTCTCTTCCAGGCTGCTGTGAGAGGACCCGTGTGCTGGGCAGGAAGTTGGTTCAGGGGCCTCTGACCTCCCTGCCAACCTGGAAATTTGGGGACTCCAGGTGACATTGGCTGAGGGGATCAGATAGGTTCCCAAGTGCTGGTGTGGCCACCAAGACTCTTTGATCTATCCACACTTCCTTCCCTGAAGACCGACTGAGCAGCTTCTCCACAGGGTCCCAGGTGGGAAGTAGCAAGTCCTGGGCTGGTGGGTCGCTGAGTCTCTGCCACTTGAGGACCATAACCCACTCCCACCACATGCCTGGAAGAGCTGGGCTCGGTGTGAAAGTGAGCACAGACTCAGGGGCAAGGGCGGAAACAAGACCCATGAGGAAGTGGTTGCAGTGATCCACGTGAGAGCTAACGTGGCCGAGAGCAGGCTGTGAGCCGTGGAGGTGGAGGAAGAAGAACACAGACTCGAGCTCTATCTTCAAGGTAGAGCTGACAGAATTTGCTGAGGGTCGGGATGAGGGAGGTGAGAGAAAGAAAAATGAAGGCTGAGTTTCTTGGACCATGTCCCTGTAACGGGAGAGGCCGAGAGAGGGACAGGTGGCTAGCTGCGGTGGCTCACGCCTGCACTCCGAGCACTTTGGGAGGCCAAGGCGGGAGGATCACGAGCTCAGGAGATGGAGACCATCCTGGCTAACAGGGTGAAGCCCCGTCTCTACCAATAACACAAAAAATTAGCCAGGGATAGTGGATAGTGGTGCGTGACTGTCATCCCCGCTACCCGGGAGGTTGAGGCAGGAGAATCACTTGAATCTGGGAGGCAGATGTTGCAGTGAGCTGAGATTATGCCATTACACTTCAGCCTGGGCAATAGAGAGAGACTCTGTCTCAAAAAAAAGGGGACAGGGTTTTGGGGGAGATCAGGTTTGGGTCATGTCAAATCCGAGGTTTCTATTAGACATCCACGCGGAGAGATTGAGTAGGGAGCTAGAAACCTGAGTCTGGAGCTCTGGACAGAGCCCAGCCTGAATGATAAGTTTGGGAGTGGTCCCGTATAATAGAAGCTGTTTAGGGCCAGGAGACTGGAGGAAGCCAACCAGGGAATACCCACCTGACCCTGACCCCTTCACCTCTGTTTGTACCACTTCCTCAATTCGGGGTGTGTTTTTTTTCTCAGGCTCATAGAACCCTGTGTCTTAGGGTCCACCCAGCCTCTTTCCTGCCCCACTCTCCCCGCCCTCACTCTGAGGCAGATTCTGCAGCTGAGGGCTCTCTCCTGTCTTGCCTCTGAGCCCTTTCCCTACAGCGGGGATTGGGGGGATCACCACGTGCACCTGCCTCCCCACCCACTGGGATGACTGGGCATCTGCTGCACAGGTGGTCACCTTGCAACACTGAGACACAGAGCCAGGACAGCGAGGACTCACCAGGAAGTCAGGTGCCGGGGTCCCATTCAGTCCCTGTTCCTAAGTCACATGGTGACCTTGAGCAGCCTCAGTTTCCACATTTGTCAGCTGAAGACTTGGCCAAGAGCATCTGAATACGATCCCTTCCAGCTCTGACATCCTGACTCTGTGATTCTAATTTGGCCCTCGGTTCCCCCTGAAGGGGATCTTTCTGGCTGTCAGAGAACTTGATGGTTCCTTGGGGAAAAACTTACTAGAGAAAAAAACGAGGGGAGGAAGGTGTATGTGTCAAGGCTGCGAAAATACTGCAACACTTGCATATTGGTTGGAACGTAGCTGCTTCCCCGTCACCAGGGCCCTTCCCTTCCCCCACTGAGACCCCACCAAGGGTCATCAACTGGAAGGGTGACCTCCTGGATCAACAGGAGGGTGGCTGGTTGGTTCCTCTGCCCACCCAGTCGTTAAAGATTTTGACTGCCACCCCAGGTGTGTGTGCGTCTTTCTCTGGCAGGCCTCCGACAGACAGACAGCATTTTGGAGGTGCCTCTGTGATGCACGTCCCTCCAGCACTTTGTCTTTCATTCTGGGAAAATAAATACAATCCCAGTAAATAAAAGTTAATAGCTGCATCTTTATGATGGGGTGTTAGAGGCATCTAACGTTGGAATCACTGCTAAGTCCCCGGGTTATTTATGACCCAGATGTTGACAGATGCTGGCTTGGGTATTTGAGCCCCTGGGTTTTTCCTTCCCTCTCTCCTCCGAAGAGGCCGTGTGCTGATTAATTTCACAGCCCCTTGGCTCTCGAGGGGCAAGTGCTGTTTGCCGCAGGTCCCGGAAGAGATGGCTGAGAGCTGGGCAGACTTCAGTGCGGCAGAGTGGAGAGTGGGCGGGCGAGTGAGGGGTGAGCGCGAGGGCGGGGGGAGAAAGGACTGCAGCAACAGTTCAGGTGTTAAACTACTGATGTGGAAAATTGCTCTGACAGTTATGATGTTGTTGTTTCGGGTAGCAA
Source organism: Leontopithecus rosalia (assembly GCA_028533165.1). Classification (NCBI taxonomy): domain Eukaryota; kingdom Metazoa; phylum Chordata; class Mammalia; order Primates; family Cebidae; genus Leontopithecus; species Leontopithecus rosalia. The sequence goes on along the minus strand of CM052655.1, from coordinate 9,567,817 downwards.
GGGTTACACTATCATTTACTCCAGCCACGCCTGCTGGCACTGCTGAGCTGCCTGTCTCACCCAAAGCTGCTCATTGGTGGGTGTCAGAGAAGGGTTTTTTTGGCCTGTCTTTGGAGAAGCAGACCCCTGGGGGCCTAGTGGCAGCCCAGCTGCAGGGGTGGCCATCCTCAGGGAGCTGTGCAGCAACCCCGTTTCCCCCCCGCAGCTGTTGATACCCATCACTGGGGCCTGGATTGGAACCCAGACCCAGCCAGTGGGAGGATGAGGGGAGCCGCATTTGGGGAGGGCCCACTGCCAGCCAGGTGCTTAATAGGCACCAGCCCGTGTGACCCTGTCTGCTACCCTGTCGTGTGAAATGACCGAGGCTCAGAGAAACAGCAGAGTGCTGAGGGAGCAGACTGGGAAGACAGACCCAGAGCTGGAGCCAGGCTCCTAATGCTACAGCCGCAGACCCTATCACTCGCCATGGTCTGGGTGCGTCCTGCTGAGAAGTGGCTCCTCTGTGCCTGTGCACACCTGGGTGTTAGGTATGAGGGCCAAAGGGAGCAGAAAGTGCTTCTTTGGATCACATCCTGAGTCAGAGATGCTTTCTCTCATGGGCAATGGGTAAGCCAAGGAGAGATGGCCTTGAGATGGGACCACGCCATCCACGAAAGAGCTTCTATTGGTCACCTGTTTGGCTCCAAGTGAGCTCTGTTTGTGCCGTGGGGAGTGTGGGAGCCACAGAAAGCAGGACCCTTTATGAGGAGTTTAGAGTCTGGGTGGGAAGCAAAAAGGACTGGGTGTGAACGGACGGTGTGTCCATTTGAGGCTCTCCACTGGGGGACAGAAGGTGGGGCTGGAGGTGTTGGAGCAGGGTCCTGGAGGAGAAGGGAAGGAGCAGAGGGCAGGGGAGAGGGCTTGGAGGTGGGGACTGGCGTGGTGGTGTGCGCAAGGCCAGGAGGACTGCATGTGAGCAGGCAGGGGCTTTGCTGGGAGGGACGACCTCCTCCAGCCTGAATACACTTCCACACCCAGTCCTGGGGCCATGCCCTGGGCTCTGCACTATCACTGCCAATTGGGCAGGCTCACCCCAGGAAGAGTGCTGGCCGCCCACTGCCATCTGGCCACGTGCATCCACAGGCCACAGTGGGAGGACAGCGGGGGGAGGGTCTCATGGCAGAATGTGCCCCTCCCTCTGCATTCTCCAGTCAGGGGAAGGGAGGTTTCAGACTTCTCCATGGAGACCTCATCCACAGGAATGGCCCAGAGAGAAGCATGGTCACACCCCCACTGGGCCAAGTGGGGGTGTTTGGGGGGACAAACCCTGTCCTGCCCACAGGGGACCCCTGGCAAGGCCCTTCAGATGTCAGGGGTCAGATATCAAGGGTCATCCCATGCTTCTGGATAAGTAAGTTGCAGAATAATTTCTGTTTTCTTGGCCTAGAAGGTGATGTGAGAGGTGACTTACACGGCCAAGTCCTGAATCAGTGGGAGGAAGGACAAGGAGGAGCGGGGACTCTGGGATCCATGTCCACTTCCTTCATGAGCTGCTCACACTCTTCATTTCATCTCTGGAAACCAGGGACCCTCTTTCTTGCCCTTTCTACCCTCTGAGGGCACTAGGGATGCATTTAGGGAAAGGTGAGACTTGTATTGGTAAGTGGGGATACAGAGACACTATCTGTCCATCCCTGGTGATAGGCCTGTGTTTCCTGGGGAAGGGGGCGATGCCCATGTGGGGCTGGGAGCTGGAGGAGCAGGTGGGCAAGGTGGTGCTGGAGCTCCTGGAATGAAAACCCAGGAAGTAGGAGGAGAGACTGCCGAGGCTGGGGCCTTGGAATCCAGAGCTGGACAGGTGGGACGGGTGAGGGGCGGTGCTGCAGCATCTGCCTGCACACCCGCCCCCTGCCTCGTCGTGGGCCATTGTGCCACTCAATGCCCGTGATTGCTTTCAGGCTGGGAGCCAGGCACTGATGAAGAGCATCTGGGCAACAGCAGGGTAGGGAGGCAGCCAGCCCTGCTCCCCTTCCTGTCCTACCCTCCCAGGGCTCTTGGTCTGTCCTGCTGTGAATGGAGCTGGGAGCTTGTTTCTGGCTCCCAGGAAGAAGGGGAAAATGGGCCTGGGGCTCCCTGAGTTGGGGATGACCCTCCCACAGCTACTGGGAGATCTTGTCTGCTGGAAACAGGAGTCAGCCAGAGCTAAAGACCCGTTCTTCCTGGGAGAAGGCTTTGCTCTAGGAAGCAGGAAGGGAAACTGAGGACCCCTTAGAGGATCAGGAGACTGGAATTTCTCCCATCATTTCAGAACCTAGGGATATAGACCAGAGGGAGATGTAGGGATTATCTGGTATGGTGAGTTTCCTCAACAGATTAAGAAAGCCAGGCCCAGAGAAGAGGAGGGATCTGTCTATGACTGGTGGCAGAGTGGGACTTGCAGCCAGTGTCCCAACCCCACCCTCAACCCCGCCCCTCAGAGTTCTCTCCCTCATCCCCGCCTTCCCTCGGGTACAGAGCCTAAATTCCACCCCCCCACCCCGCCCCAAGGTGGCTCAGCCCAAAGCAGTACAGGGAGCAGGCAAGGATCATTTGCGGGTACTGAGGGGGAAGGTCATGCTGGTCCTCTCTTTGCTCTGTCCTCCCTTCTGGCCTAGGGAGGAGCCTGAGGGGCAGGAGACCTTTCTGGGGACTTTGGTCAGGGCTTTGTGGCTTTCCAGCATGCAGCCTGTGTTTTGTGGGGGTGGGGGCGGTAGGGAGGTGAGGGGGTGTCTCAGCTGATCAGGACACTCCTATCCTTCAGGAGTGTCTCCAAGTAGGTCAAAGGTGGGAGGGGGGACACTCCTGAAATATTCTGAATGCATTTAGAGGAAAAAGGGGACCTCCCTAGCTCCTGTCCCTTAACATTCCTTACTTACCCTTTGAATCTTTCTCACCTTCCACAGAAGAACTCAGCAGTGCGATCCCATCCTGGTGGCAAGGGGATGGATGATTGTCTGAGACCTGAGTTTTCACCCGTAGTCACTGGCAAGGGGTGTGGCTTTGGAAAATTCCTTCCCCGCCTCTCTATTTCTTTTTTGAGACAGGAAGTTGCTCTGTTACTCAGGCTGGAGTACTGTGGTTTGATCTTTCTTCTCTTTAGACCTCAGTTTCCCCATTTGAAAAAAGAGGTGGTTGGACTAGATAGTGATTCAAAGACTGTTCTTGCCCTCATATGCTAAGATTCTAACAGGTGAACCCATTCATTCATTCATTCATTCATTCAGCTAATAAGTCTTTCTAACATGCCTACTAGTGTAAGTCACCCTTTCCTTAAGGGATTGGCCTGCTTGCCCATGGACAAGGAGAGTGGGCTTACTGCAGTTAATGTCATCACAATTGTGGGGAAAAGCCTCCCAGGGGAGAAAGGCCCCCTTGCAGGCTCTGTGACTCCTCAAAGAATATTAAGTATTCTCCAAGGAAGTCTTCATTCTGAGTAGTTCCCTTTCTCTGGTAATTAATATTACATGTCATTAACAGTCAGGGAACATTGTATGATCAAAGACAGCATAATTCGTAGCAAGATTCTGAGGCATAGCACAATATTTGTTAATTACGTTATTGATTCTTATGGTCTGGAATGCCCTAATTATTCCTGATCCCAACTGGACCCCACAGTGCCCACCAGGCTGGCTTTGAACTGTTGTTCTCCCCTGGGTGGCCCGGCTCCCTGCTCTGCGGCTGATGGGACCTCAGCTTTCAAAGGGATCAGAGAAGCTTTGTCTCCCCAGAGCCACATGAAAGGGGGAGCCTGCTGGGATGTCGGGGCTGCTTCTCCCAGGCTCCCGCCACAGCTCGGACTGAGTCAAGGAGTGAGATGTAATATCTCGTTTTAATTAGTCAGATGCTGTTAATGGATGGCTTGAGGGATCCAGCAAGCACTGCTTCCAGGGAGCCTCGGGATGGGCGTTCTCCTAGGCCCAAGGCCACTTGCTAATTCTGAAAAGCCCAGTGCTGGCTGATGCTCTGGTGGGGCCGGGAAGCCCTGGTGTGGCCATCGTGGGGAGTGTCTCAGGTGAACCTCCCCACGGGGCTCCAACGCTGCCAAGTGGATGGTGTATTTCTATCAGTGGCATAATTACTAAGTGATGCTTGTTCTTAATCGGCTGTATTTATGAGTGGGCCAGGCTCCCTCCCTCTTGTTGTTGAATCCCGCAATTAACCTTTGTAATTGCATGACAGCGGCTTCTCAGGGCGTTTTGTCTGAATCCCTGTGCTTTGTATTCCGTGTGATGCTGATGGGATGGGGGAAGATTGGGGGTTCTGTCCAGCTCAGGAAGGTACCTGCTGGGGAGGTGGAGAGGGGTGTGAGAATGGAAAAATCGGTGGAAGAGATCCAGGGACACCACCGCCAATAATCATTAGAAGCACCTCTTCCCTAGGCCGAGCTGATTACATGCATTGATTCATTCAGTTCTCACAACAACCCCTTGAAATGGGTTCTGTTAATATTCCCACTTTGTAGAGGGGAAACCAAGGGTTGGAGAGATCAAGTCATGGTCAAGGCCACAAGGGAGGCAGACTCAGAAACCACGCCCATCTAGGCTGTCTGGGGTTATGACGCGCCATGCCACAGAGCACTTTCCTTCTGTGTGGCCTTTGAGACATTTCTGGAGTTTATGATGCTGCCTGTAGACGCTCCCTGCTAGTGGATCTCCAGGGCGCCTGGGCCTATGGCTGTGGTTGTGCAGGAAAGGAAGATGAGGGCCTGGAAAAGATTGGTGAGTAGGAGCCAGGGACAGAGGGCGAGCAGAAGGCTGGACGTGCTTCTGCCGGGCACAGACCCTTGACTCCATCCCGTCCTGGGTGTCTACCCCGCCTCTTCTAATCTGGTCTTTTCAGTATCTCCTTTCAGCTCTGGAGACTGAGGACCCAAATGGTGAGGTGGTTGGCTTGACCAAGGTCCTCCCACCACTCAATGGCAGAGCCATGTCCAGGAATCAGCCATTTTGGAGGCCCTAGAGGAGGGAAGTGGCGGGAGAGATGGTTCCTTCCTTAAGCAGCCTCTGCTCTAACAGGAATGTCAGACCCCAGAACACCAGTAGGGAGGGAAGGTGACCAGGGACCCGGCACCAGACCTACCCCCTCCCGCTCCATCCCCAACCCTGTGCTTGTCAACAGCTGGACCAGGACAGATGTGGAGAGACTGCCCAGGCTGATGGAGAGCAGGGTCTGGGTGGGCGGGCGTGAGGTGGCCAAGGACACAGTGACCAAAGGGCATGTGCGGCCCAATTGCAACTCAGCCTCTGAGGTGGACGTGGTGTTGGCTGGAGTGTTTGGACATTTGACCACAGAGGGACATGGCACCCCAGGCCCACTGCGGCAGCCTCCTGCGGTTCTTCCTGCCCCAGCCCTGCCCTGCCCCGTCTGATCCCTCTTTCCTCATCTCAGCCAGTGGGAGAGTGCCGACTTTTCTTTTCTTTTTCTTTTTTTTTTGAGACGGAGTTTCGCTCTTGTTACCCAGGCTGGAGTGCAATGGCGCGATCTTGGCTCAGCACAACCTCCGCCTCTTGGGTTCAGGCAATTCTCCTGCCTCAGCCTCCTGAGCAGCTGGGATTACAGGCATGCACCACCATGCCCAGCTAATTTTTTGTATTTTTAGTAGAGACGGGATTTCACCATGTTGACAGGATGGTCTCGATCTCTTGACCTCGTGATCCACGCGCCTCGGCCTCCCAAAGTGCTGGGATTACAGGCTTGAGCCACCGCGCCGGGCCGACTTTTCTTTCTCCTAACTGCTTTTGATATTCTGGGGCTGGGAAAGGGCATTGGCCATCGGCCAGGGCATGTAAGACCTGAAGGTCTCTTCATAACTATCTCACCTAAGTGGGATTGTATCAAAGTCGTTTTTCAGTTCGGTCTTTTAAACATTTTTTCCTAGTTTGCCTCTCTCCTTTCTTTCCCCTACATCACGTCCTTACCCCCTGCCGACATCCTGCCGTGTATCCTTTGTATCATGTAACTAAGAGCCATATACAGGCATGCACACACAGGTGCACACATGTACACATCTATAGGCAATTGTTGGCTTCATAAAATCAGGACTATACTAGATCGCTTCTGCCTTTCCCCCCTTTCCAGTACCTCCTGGCAGCCCCTCCAAGTCAGCCAGTATTGCTCCCATGCATTCTTCTTAATGGCTGCCAAATAGTCCACAATGTGGGTGTTCATCATTACAACATGGTTCCCCTATTCATGAGCATTCACTTTTCTTCCACTTAAAAATAGTTTTTAATCAGAAAAGGACCTTTTGAAAACAGTTCTGGCCAGATTGGTCCCCTGCTTAAAACCTTTGAATGGCTGCCCATGTATCTGAGAACAGTTCTGGCTCACAAGGTGTGTTGTGTTCTGGGGTGGAGCTCCCTCCAGCTCAGCAGGCACCACCTGCTTCCTCAAACTCTGCTCCAGCTAGAAAGAGCCGCTTGTGCTGCCTCAGTGCACCCGCTCTTTCTCGCCTCCAGGCCTGGGCACCCACTCCTCCCGGAGCACTGCTGCCATACCTGGCTAGCACTGCCTCCCTCAGGTCTCAGCACGTGGGCCCCTTCCTCTGGCCAGTGTTCCCTCCCAGCAACCTTGGCAATGGCCCTGGAGTCTAGGTCTCCAAGGGGAGGAGCCCAAACCACAGGGGCTGTGGTTTCCTGGTAATGTTATTCTCCCTCCCGTTAGAATGTGACTTGACGTGTTACATGTGCAGGGCCTTGCCTAATGCCTGGTACTTAGTAGGTGCTTTTGTCTTGAGTGAATGGCTGGATGAAGGGCATGGCTTTAGTCTCTGGGAGGAGGCTGGCAAGGGCCCTGGGCCGGGCCATCATGTAAGGTGCCACCTAAGGAGGGATCATGAGTCAGAATTTAGGAGTAGGGACCAGGGTGGGAGCCAGATGGATAAGGACTGGGGCTCTGGGGAGGGGGTTGGGGGATGAAATAAGTTAGACTGGGGCTTTGGAGCATATGACATGCCTGAGGCCCACCGTTGGGTGTCAGGGGCAGTGGAAGAGACTCGGGACAATCCAGGGAGCTAGCAGCTACAATCGGGCTACCATTTACTCCCAATCCCCCATGAGGAATGGTGTCCACATTATCCCTGCCTTGGAGAGAATGGCTTCCGGAGTGGGACTGAGTGTGCAAATGGGAGCAGTATGGGAACCCGTTGGAAACAGAGAAGATAAAGGCAGAGGAGATGGGCAAAGAGCAGGCACAAGGGCGAGGCAATGAGACGCCCCCATGAGAAGGTGCCCACCTTCACAAACAAGGCAGACAATGCAGGACCCAGGCTAAGGACCCCGTCTTGTCCCTCTGCCCCCACTGCCTTCCGGCTACTCAGTGTGTGCCCTCCTGGACTGATGCCTGCCCATGGGCCGCTGTCCACAGTGAGATTGGGACAGAATTGAGAGAGAGCCCCTAGACACTTGATGACAACTTGACACTGATCCAACATCCAAACCTGTGCTCAGCAGGGTCCCCACATTGATCTGGGTAGAGACCCCTGTGGGAGGTGTTGGCGTGCGTGGGGAATCACACGTGGCAGAGCCCCGGGAAGGCGTTCACCTATCCGTGTCTTATTGGAAATGAAAAACACCCCTTTCCAGATGATGAGGCCATTCCATCCAATCGGTGGCCTTGGTTTGTCTCCGTCCTCCTGGGAACTTCAGTTAGATATCTGTAAGAGGTAAAAGTTGTAGTTTGCTGACACTATTGTCTGAAAGAAATGTAGACTCTTCCTGTGAGGTCTCAAGAGAAAGAGTCCCTTGCAGCCGGAAGAGGGGAGGCAAACCACAGCATCTCGACCAGCCTTCCTGCTGGAGGTGAATGAGGATAATTCCCTGAACATGGATCATTTAGTATACATTTCAAAGCACTTTCACTTGTGTTATCTTTTTGATCTTTACAACCAGCCTAGAGGTAGATCAGAGCAGGAATTATCATCCTCACTTTGTAGAACCGGCAGTTAAGGATCAGAGAAGTTAAGTCAGTTTCCCAAAATCGCCCAGCAAATTAAAAACCAAATAGGGCTATGACACAACGCCCAGGGGCTGTTTTCCATGGCTATGAAGAGAGGTTTGAGGAACTGAAGGAAGAGCAGCGTCAACAGTCGCTTCTGTTGACTGTGCGCCCAATGGTAATAGCCGCTACATTTGGTGAGTTTTTACAATGTTCCAGATACCATGTGTAATTATCTCATTTAATTTTCACAAAGGATACAATCGCCATCTCCATTTGCAAGTGAGGAAACAGAGCCCCTGCAAGATTAAGTCATTTGTCCGGAGTTACTCAGCTAGTAATTAGTAGAGATGGTTTGTGGTTCAGAGCAGCTCTCATTCCAGAGCATGTTTCCTTAACCACATCACCACAGCCAGATGCCTCCCTGACATGGTCCTGCCAGAGACCCAGCAAAGCACGTGTGCTCTTCCCCATCTCTCTTAGGAACCAAGGCTTGGTTACATCCCAGGGTCACGTGCCTGGTGAAGCCTCGCTGGCTTTTGAGCCTTGCCTTTCTGGCACATATTGTAACTTCTCATAGACACAAGCTTCAGCCCAGCCCCCTACCCTTCTAGGTGCGCAGGTGTGAGGCTGGAGATGGCACCGAGGTTCTAGTCTATGCACCTTCCCTCTCTCTCCCTGCAGTAAGGACTCCAAAGCCAAATGCACCCAGTTCGGCACCTGGCTGCAGCTAATTACTAACGTCCGAGCTGCTGGCAGCTCCTCGTTATGTCAGGTCTTGCAGAAGATTTATGGCCACTTTGAAAGTGGCTTTGAAATGAGACAAACCTCAATATTGAATTTTTTTTTTACCTCCTTTTCCCTTTGGGTCTCAGGGCATATGATATCAGCTTCCTCCCCATTAGCATATTTCTAATGAGTGCTTATTAAGGTGAATTTCACTGCCGCTCACAGAGTTATCATTAGAAGAGGGAGCGGGAGGGAGGAGAGACACCATCGGATGTGGGGACCTCGGGGCTCTGAAACTCAGAGCTGCTCTTGGCTCGGGCCTCTGCCAAGTGAGTTCTGCTCTCCTATCCTTGCAGGGGTGTCCAGTTGCTTTTCACTGTGGGACTGGAGAGGAGGACCTGGGCAGGTATTCTACAGCCGGGCTGTGCATGGATTCTCACTTGGCCCCTGCTCTGCCGTCACTCTTCTTTGAGCCTCAGTCCCCTCATCTGTGTAATGGGGCTTACAGTGGATGAGCTCTATGGGGAGAAACAGTGCCCACTTTGTTCACTGCTACATCTGCAGTGCCTGGCATATCAGAGCTCAGTAGATACAGGCTGAGAAGATAGATGGGTAGATAGACAGATGAACACGTTTGCCTCTACAGATAGGATCTGCTGTGGATGCTAGAGCACCTACCTGCAGAGGCGCAGGTAAAGGTTTGCTCATTGGCAGTCTGTGGTTGGGCTCAGGTGGTGGTGGTTGGTGCCCAAGGTACTTGTACCTGCCCTGGGGTGGCTGGGGGAGCTACGAGCGTCCCTGCCCTGTGCCTGTTGCTGTATAGCTGCTAAGGGCAGGGGTCAGTGGGCATTCCTGTTAAGTGATGTTGCCTTCCCCTTTCACCTGGGCCTCGCTGGCCTTTTGGATGTGACAGGCAACTTCGATAATGGCTTAGAGAACCCATATTTCTGCCACCCAGTGATACTTCGACGGGTTGGGAGACATTTGTGATTCCAGGGAAGAGCTAGGTTATTGGCAGGAAGAGGGTATCCATGCTGGATACCTGTGCTGTGGGGTGGGAAGGGAGAAAGGCCTTGTGGGATGGCCACAAGGCCATCCCCTTGGTGGGCTTTCATCTTGATGCCCTTGCTCTCAGGGAGCTCCTGGTGGGTGGTTCTGTATCTTGGCTGCTCGTTGGAATCACCTATTGAGCTTTTTAAAAACACCGGTGCCCGAGCTCCACCCACACCTCGTTGACTCCTCCCACCTAGTTGGATGGGAAAGAGGTCATAGCGTTGAGAGTTAAAAAATATTCCTCAGGCCATTCTAATGCACAGCCTGGGTGGACACACTGGCTTAGTGTCCGTATGTGCTGAGAGCGGGAGCCAGATGTCCTGTCTGTCCAGGAGTATGTGCCCGTCCCTATGGCCCCACCTCGAATCTCTGCCCTGAGCTCTCTGATGGGGGAGCCTTGATTTCTGCCTTTGTAGCTCCTCCTGGACAGAGGAGGACCCAGAGGAAAGGCTTGCCACCTCTGTCCCCTCCTAGTCCCCACTCTGCCACTAAAACTCCCTACCCGAGTCCCACCTCAGGGTCCTCATCTGTAACAGACTCTTCTGGAAACAAAGGACACGGTTGATGAGGGTGTGCTTTGTAAAAAGCTCACTAGAAGGTAAGGAATGGGCTGGGCGCAGTGGCTCACGCCTGTAATTCCAGCACTTTGGGAGGCCGAGGAGGGTAGATAACAAGATCAGGGGTTCAAGATCAGCCTGACTGACATGGTGAAAGCCCATCTCTACTAAAAATAGAAAAATTAGCCAGGTGTGGTGGTGTGCACCTGTAATGCCAGCTACTCAGGAGGCTGAGGCAGGAGAATCACTTAAACCCTGGAGGCGGAGGTTGCAGTGAGCCGAGATTGCACCACTGCACTCCAGCCTGGATGACAGAGTGAGACTCCATCTCAAAAAAAAAGGTAAGAAATGGTCTCTGCTGAAGTCCCCCGAGTCGTGGGGAGACAGGGCTGGTGAAGACAGTTTTTGAGGGCCCAGGAAAGTAGGTAGAGAGAGCAGAACAGGATCAGGCTGTGACCTCCCAGTAGAAGTCCCTGGAGAGAAGAAAGTTGACTTCCAGAAGCTTTCCTGCGGGATCCCACTCTGCCTCTGTCATTAGTTGCCTCCTCTGCGTACATCTTTGTAGGAGGAAAGTAAATACCTGCAAGAAAGCCTGAAGGAGGTGGCAGGGAGAGAGCCTGACTAGCTGCTGGGCAGCCAGCCTTCTCTCTGCACCCTGGAGGAGAAGCGCCCGTGGGCCAGGGGCGTGGTGAATGGGCTGAACGGGCAGTAGACTGAGGCACTGGTGGATTCTGGGGGTCTAATCCACCATGCTCCAGGGAGATCTCCCCATCCCCTGTTTCCAGGCTGCCTTGGCCTGGCCTAGTGCCCCCCCAGGAGGAGGTGCTGCTCAGGGCCTCCCCTCCCTTTCTCAAGAGCACGGTGGAGTGGGCCGAGTGCTGGATTTGGGGTTAGCTCTGCTATGATCAGCTGTGTGACCTTGGGCAAGTCTCTTCCCACCACCCCCATCTTCAGTTCTCTTTTGCAGAAACAGGAACTTGTTCATTGATTCATCGATCCAATCGCAGGTCAGCTATCAAATTGATATCCGCCCTGTGTCGGTGCTGCGGGAGCCCCAGGAGGCACCACCCCGCTCATGTCCGCCTGCTCGGAATCACTGTAGAACTTGCCAGAGCTGCAAGAGACTTGAGCCAGCATCCTGATTTGGCTGTCAGTCAACTCCTTTTATAAATGGGAAGCTAAGGCCTAGAGAAGCTGTTAAGGTTCTTCTGTTAGTCCCATGGCTGGTGAGGGCTGCTGGGAAACTCACACTCAAGCCTTCAGGCCCATGTCCTCTTCTCAAGTGAGACCACCCACTTGAGAAGTGATTCTAGATCTTCCTCATCAGAGAACAGCCCAGAGAGGTGCAGCGATTCATTCGGGGTCACACCGCTGACTGTTGGCGGACTGGGGCAAGAGACCCAGTTCTGTGCTTTTCTGTTGCTGGCCTGTTTCTCCGGGCCCTTGGCTGGGGGCTCAGCTCAGGCTGTCCTAGGACTCAGACAGCCTCGTCAGCAGATGCTGCCCCCTCACAGGCCTCCCTGTAGCAGCTGCGCCAGGCTGGCGGTCGTGCCAGCTCACTCACTCTTCCCACACTGACTCACTGAGACGTATATATGCACAGCCCTGCCACTTGGCTTTAGCGATTGCTCCACAGTGGGTGAAATTGGCTTGAAATAAATGTCTCCTCTGCCTTCCTCCCTCGGGGTGATTTCATCCCCATCTCCACTTTGTGGAATGATCCAGAGTCTGGCGGCGCCTGTTCTGTCTAGATATGTCCTTTTTGATGCAAAGATGTTGCCACGGCTACTGCCGTTTCTCGAGAGCCGCGCAGAGGTGGCGGCAGAATTCCACAGCTTGCTGTCCCTTCCCGGTTCCCATCTCTGGGGCTCCATGAGCAAAGCCTAAAATGAAGGAGGTCTAGGAGTGCTCTTACTTTTTAAGCTGTTAGAGTATTTTCTGGACGGAGCCCAGAATAGGATGGGGCATTGCTTCTTCCTGGGGTACAAACCACTGTTCTGCCTTGCTGGGGAACTGGCCTGTTGTGTAATAAAATAAACACATCCTCTAAGGTAGGGGAGGCACACGGGGATCGCATGCTTGATTCTTGATCCCCAAGCTCACCTTTCCTATTCAGATGTCTTCCCAGCTACTGCTGCCCCACCCCGCCACTACTTGCCCTAAGGGTGGAGAGTGAGGAGTGGGGCATATGCCCCTTGGAGCCCTATCTCCAGCTCCTCCCTCGATTCCTCAAAACACAACTGAGGCACGATTGGCTTATTTAAATGTGATAGTTGGGCCAAGGGATGACACAGGGGATATACACACAGGACGTGGTGACCTAACGTGGTTCAGGATGTCTGGCATCCTCATCTGCAGCCAAAGGGACCTTAGAGGTCACCTTGTTCCTTCTCAGCCAGGTTCAGGAGAGAATCTTGCCCTCATGTCCTAAGGTGCCCACCGTGTGTAGCAGATGAACTTTTCTCTTGTGCATCTAGAATAGTACTGGTTGTGAAGCATCCTTGGGAGAACTGAGAAAACTGTCCTTTAATCCTGTCCTGGGTGCTGTGGTTCACGTGAGAAACCCTGGCTCCCAGAATCCTCCTCTCAGCTAACAGAGGACAATGAAGCACCAAGAAGGCGGCCTCCTACCCAAGGTCACACAGCCAGCCCATGCTTGTCTTCTGTGTTCCAAGCCAGTCCCTTTCTCACAGTAGCATAATGTCCTCCCCTCCTCTGCTCCAGTCTTGTGTGCATGGAGGAAGCTCTGGTCCAAAGAGATGAGCCTATCCCTGTCTCTCTCTCTCTCTCTCTCTCTCTCTCTCTCTCTCACACACACACACACACACACACACATACATACACACACACACACACACACACACACCCCTGAGTCTGAAGGACAGAGACGTCCCGGAAACATGTCATCAGACAAGGCAGTAGCCCTGAGTTCGTGTCTAGGCCATCCACGTGAGCCTGCATTTCATCACCTGCAAGTGGAGATCACAGTGTCTACCAGATGGAGTTACTTACCGTAAGGACTGAGACTGGCCGTGTACCGAGGCCTGCACCTGGCACAGTGAAAGCTCTTGGGAACCATCCATTTTTGCTTTGCCCTGGTGCCCAGTAAGGTGCACAGTGGCTGGTGAGTGAGTGGCACACTCAGTGTTCAACTGAGTCTACATCTAGGTCCTAATCCAACAAGGGATATTCGCAGAATATTGTTAGTAAGGGCTCTCAAGTCTCCGAATATGGCATTAGTACCCGATGCCCAGTTGAGCTCAGACTTTTAGTCCCATTTCCTGCCAGCTGTGCACACCCAGGTCCAAAGATGCCTGCTCTCCCCAGCCTGCCAGACTGGCCTCCCACCCGCCTCACTCTCCACCCCCATTCCTCTTTCTTTCTTGGCACAGCCAAACATACCTGTGTCAGAGGCCTCCCATGGCTTCACAAGCATCTGGCCTGCCTCCCGTTCTTCCTACTCTATTGAGGCCCCCTGCATGTATTACGGCAAATTTAGAAATTTGTGGGCACACTACAGAATTAGAACATTGGGGAAGCATAGTTTGGACTTGGCGCAAGCGTCCCGCCTTCAACACGGGTGATTCAACGTACTGAGGGTTAGTATCTCACAGGCCAGGCCCACCTGGGGAGAGAGCAGAAAGCAACTGAGAGAAGCTGGGGTCAGGCCGGAAACCTGCCCCTGCCTCTGTTTTGCCTCCAGGAAGAGGGAATGGGCGATTCGCATTTCTGAAATTTCCTACTGAGTTGGAAGCTATGCAAAAAAGATCTTTCTGTGGTTCCAACACCTGTTACCAAAACGCTTTTGCCATTGTGCTCTTTTCCTCCACTGCCGGCCAAGTGGAGTCTGAGGAATAGAATCTAATCTCTCTGGATTTATCGGGACTTTGCATGACTTCAGGATCATGGTTTCTAAGGGCCTTGTCCTTGCTCAGGAGTGTGGGTATGAAGGGAGAGAAATTAAGCTGAATGTGTTATCAGAAGCTAGCCCTGGAAGCTGCTTTTCGGGAGAGGGAGGAAAAAAAAAAACCCTCAGTGGCTTTGGTTGAAGTCTGCCGGTGACGATGGAGCCTGACTGGCACCGAGGAGCGTGGCCAGCTGTTTTGGCCACCTTCCAGCTAACCGAAGGCTCTAGTTAGTTGGGGTTTGGCTATGTTTTCTCTTGACGCTGGTGCTCGGGGTGGCCTGGGCCCTGCTGGGCCTGACTCAGTGACATGGCTCGAGTCCCCCTGACTTCCTCCTCATAACCTGGCTTATCTCCCTCAAGCCTAAATGCCTCGGTCGGCATTCTTCCACGGAACCCTCAGAAGAAACTACGCTGACATGTTAAGCTTTTTAATTTAGCACACACAGTATGTATATGCCCCAGACAAAACAGAATTGATTTATAATTCCCTTAATGGAAGCACAGGCTTTAGTTGCTCCAGAAATAGATGGTTACCTTGGCCACCTTTTATAATTTTCTCTCTCCCATTTTTTTTTAACCCCACTGTGGTCTAAAAATGTGATATTTCATTTCATCCTTCTCTCATGATCCACTAAACGCCAGGCATTTCTTTTTAGACTTTTAATTTATAGCATGTTTGTTCGGTTTCACTTCATTAATTAATGCTCTTCCCAGGCCCCCACGACAGAGTCTTTGTCTAATGCTCGCTTACAGTAAGCAGGTGCTTTTATCCTTAATGAACAATTTCCTGGAAAATACTGAAATAAACAACGAATAATCAGGCCAGGCACACAATGACTCTGGGACTTATGTGCCATTTTGCAAATTAAACCTGGGGAGATGACGGACAGATTTTGATGGGCCGCAGTACTGTTTCTTAGTGGGTCCTTCCTTTGGGGGGGTGTATAGGGTGCTGAAGCTCTGGAAGGTGGGTGAGCTTCTTGCTCCTCCAGGAAATTAGAGTTCAGAGGAACTGTTTGATTGCAAATGCATGTGGCTGTGGGATGGTTGTGAGACACAGCCGAGGCCAGAAGTGCAGCCCAATTGGCCTCTGGTCCAGACTTGGAATCCTCACTAGCTTAGACTGCAGGTCAGCAGGGCCTGGGCCGGGCCAAATTGCAAACTTATTGAAATTCACTTTCCAGTCCTTTCTTCCCTTCTGGCAGACTTGCCCCACCCCAAGGAGGCAGTCCTAATCAGCCCCAGGACTCTAATACAATCATTCACCCTGGGCACCCAGGGGTTTTGGGTCCTAATCCCAGCTCTGTCTCTGTATGCAGTGTCTGTACCGCACCCACTATGCCCCATCAGAGGGGACAACGGCAAACCCAGCTGTGCTGATATGTTCCCCAGGGCCGTGCTGTTCACAGACCCTTCTTATAACCTGTGTCTCTTTGGCATCTCAAGCTTGGGCGTCAGGCTTATCACTCATCCCACTTTGCAGACGAGGAAGCCGGGACCCCTGGAGGTTAAGTGAGCATCCTCAGGCCACACAGCTGGTAAGAGGCAGAGCTGGGATTAGGACCCAGAAACCCGCTGAGATCCCAGGCATCCTGTGTTTGCTGTTCCAGGGAGGGGCAGAGCCAGTGTGAGAGCAGAGGAGGGAAGTAAAGTGCCGGCCGTGACCCCACCGGGCTGCAAGCCAGAAGTTATCAGTGTCATGGACAAAGGGCCTCAATAAATTGCTTTAAAAATCTGAATGCCTGACTCATTTATTATTCTCAATAGAGCTGACAAAATCGTGCATTATCCATCTATTTTTCTGTGTCAGGAGATCATTTTGGGTCTTTGAGCCGGCATAATGTCTTTTGTCACAGCATGAGTACACCATCACAGCGTGGACACGTGCCACACCATTGTGATGGCAGTCTCACCCAGCCAGATGGTGTCAAGGGCTGCCTGGGAGGCTCCCCTAAGCGGCCTGTGTCCCTAGGGGAAGCAGGCTCAGGGCCCAAGCCCTCTGTGAACCCCTGCTCTTTGGGAAAATGTGCCGCAAGGAACAGTGGGGGAGAATCTGGGTCTAGAGGAGAGTGAACTATGGAGGAATTGCCCATAGGGCTCTCCCTTTTTGGTTTTCAAAATGAAGGTGGCTTTAATGTGGTTTTAAAAAAAAACCAAAAAAAGATGTTTTTAAAGACAGGATCTTGCTCCCTCACGTAGCCTGGATCCCACGCAGTGGTATGACCGTAGCTCACTGCAGCCTCCAACGCCGAGGCTTAAGAGATCCTCTAACCTCAGCCTCTTGAGTAGCTGGGACTGAAGGCACGCACCACCATGCCTGGCTGGTTTTTGAAATCTTAAAATTGAGAGCTGCTCATACTGAAAATGTATAGAGAAGAAAGTAAATTGGTTAGGCACAGTGGCTCATGCCTGTAATCCTAGCACTTCGGGAGGTTGAGGCTGGAGGATCACTTGAGTCCAGGAGTTCCAGACCAGTCTGGGCAACAGTGAGACCTCATCTCTACAAAAAAAGAAAGAAAAAAAAATTAGCCAGCTGTGGTGCAGCATGCCTGCGGTCCCAGCTACCCGGAAGGCTGAGGTGGGAGGATGTTGTAAGTCCAGGGAGGTCCAAGCTGCAGTGAGCTGTGACCATGCCACCACATTCCAGCCTGGGTGACAGAGTGAGACCCTGTCTCAAAAAAAAAAAAAGGAAGTCACCTACAATGTCATCATCCAGACATCTCTGTTAACATGTTTAGGATCCTCTGGGCATCTTTCTGTCCTTGCTCACTTGCTGTTGGCATGCACAGACTGTATGCCCAGGCACATGCACTTTATATAAATGTGATCTTAATGTTCATGCTGTTTTGTAACCTCACGTAAGAAGACTTTAGGGTCATCTTCCCATGTCAGTGAACTTACACATATGAATCTTAAAATATCTTTGCTTTTCCGACTGTAGTGTCATGATCATTGTAAGAAACACTAATGTAACAAAAACGTCTGACTTAGAAAGCACAGGTCTTGGCCGGGCACTGTGGCTCATGCCTGTAATCCCAGCACTTTGGGAGGCTGAGGTTGGGGAGGATCACTTGAGATGGGGAGTTCGAGACCAGCCTGACTGGCATGGAGAAATTTCGTCTCTACTAAAAATATAAAAATTAGCAGGGCTTAGTGGCGCATGCCTGTAGTCCCAGCTACCCGGGAGGCTGAGGCAGGAGAATCGCTTGAACCTGGGAGGTGGAGGTTGTGTTAAGCCGAGATTGCACCACTGCACTCCAGCCTGGGCAATAAGAGCGAAACTCCGTCTCAAAAAAAAAAAAAGCACAAGTTTTCCATCCCCTCCTTGAAAGATGAGCAGTATTATTAATGTCCTGGTGTATGGGCTTCCATACTTTTCCATATCAACATTTTTAGTGATTGCATAATATTTAGTTATATAGACGTGGTAGAATTTATTTAGCAAAGGCCCCATTCATGGGCATTTAGGTTGCTTCAGTGCTGCAGCAAATGTCTCTCTCTCTCTTTTCCTTTTTTTTTTTTTGAAACAGAATCTGGCTGTCACCCAGGCTGGGGTGCAGTGGGGTTCTCACGGCTCACTGCAGCCTCAACCTCCTGGGCTCAAGTAATCCTCCCACCTCAACCTCCCTAGTAGCTGGGATTACATGCATAGACCAGCTGGCTTTTTTTTTTTAATTGTTTGTAGAGATGGTATCTCACTATGTTGCCCAGGCTGGTCTTGAACTCCTGACCCCAAGTGATCTGCCTACCTCGGCCTCCCAAAGAGCTGGGATTACAGGCCCGAGCCACTGTACCTGGCCCAAATATCTCTTTATCAAGAGAGAATGCAGCAGACATTATTGAACCTGTCTTTGGTCCCGGCCAGGTTTTAAAAACAAAATTGCAGAAATGGAAGGCTAGGTTAAAGCTATACGTTAAAACATGTTTATTGCCAACCTTCTTTTCAGAACATGTGTAGAGCACTTGAAACTCTGAGACCATTGGTTCCTGACTTCAGAATCCCCTGGCCTAAGACCGTCAGGAAGGTGCTCTAAGGAAACTTGGAGAGACTCCCCTCGTCTGATGCCTGTGTCTGTGGGCTGTCAGCCAGGCTCCGATTATCTCCACACTCAGGGGACCTGTTGACTGGGGAGAGGCAGCCCCTGAGTCGTGGTGGGAGAGAGCCTGTCCTGGTGTGGGCTGTTGGCTGGAATGGAGCACAGGACTAGAGGCCTGAGGATCGGACAGAGAGGTGGGCAACCACTGAGGGTCCCGACCATCGCGATGATACTGGTCTCCGTGTTTCCCCACTGGGCTGCAGTTTGCAGGGTACCACCTGCATTATCTGTTTCGTCCTCACAAGAAACTGTTGTTCTCATGTCCTTCCTATTTCTAAAAGGGGCAAAGGAGGCTCAGGGCAGTTAAATGAGTTTTCCAGGATCCAAGACTAGAATCCAATTCTGCTGCCTCCTCTGCGTTATCTCCTTGCAGCTGGAAGATGGAGCAAGCCTGCAGTACAAGGGTTGAGAGGGAGAAAATAAGGAGGGGAAGGGCAGGGAAAGGAGATATTTCAGAGGCGAGCTTACAGAGTTGGAAGGGCTCCAGAGATGATGTAGTCCAGCTCCAGCCCTGTGTGCCAGCAGAATGAAGCTCAGAGAGGTTAAGCAACCTTTCCCAGGCCACACAGCAAGGTAGTAACTTAGGAGGCAGAGGGGAACTGGCACTGACTTTGAACTCAGTAGGGAAGATCCAAGGGCAGGGGAAGTACGGCTCTCTGAGCCCTGGGAGGATGGAGTTGGGAGGCTGGATGAGCTTGTGAAAGGTTCTCTCTCCCTCCAGAGGCAGCCCTGATCGAGGGTGGATCCAGAGGCATCTGGAATCGAGATGGGCCAGACTCAACGTGCAGGGGACCTGCTGGGACATTAGCATCAATCCCTGCAAAGTTCTCTGATTTCCCATCACACGGGCCAGAGGCTTCCTGCAGGGAGAGGCCTTGGTGCTTTGAATTAAGCCACATCCTGGGTCTGTCCTCTTCTAGCCATTCCCACCACCCTGCAGCAAGCGCTCAGGGGCCTCGGGCTGGGCCCCACCTGAGTCTTCTCTGTGTCACAGTGACTGGTGAGCATTCAATAAATGTTTGCTGAAGGGATGGATGAAAGATGAGATCTGTCTTGATAAGTATACAGTTAAGACTGACCCAGGAGTCCTCTAAAACCTACAGCCACGCCTAGATTCTCCAGCAGAGGATTTTTCTGTCAATATCTTTTTTTCTCCCAGTTCTTTAGAAACTCTAGAATTACAGAGTTAGAAGAGTCTTTGAGGTGAAGGGTGTGGATGGGAAGGAAACTGATAGTTCAAGGGGTACTGTCTGCGTGCCAGACCTTGAGCCAAGCGTGTTCCCTACATTCTCATTTACTATCTTAACAGTCCACGAAGTTGGTCTTCCCTAATGTGCAAGATGTGAAACACTCAGCCCCGGAGCAGGTAAATGACTATTGGGTTTTGCGGTAAGGAAGGCAAGGATTCGAACCCAGGTCAGGCAGACTCTACCATTCCCCTCACGTGAAGACTGCAACCAAGTTATGTGTCCTTGAGCAAGTCACCTCCCTTTCAGGGAAGTTTCCCCTTCTGGGGGATGAGGTGTTGAACCCGTAATGTTCCCAGGTTTGTCTCAGTGCCAGTTCTGACATCATGTGGCTTGCTGTCCAGCCCATTATCCTCATAGTTCGGCTCCCATTCCCAGTTCAGCTTTCCAGGGATTCTCCAGGACTCCCTCCCTCAGTGCCCTCTTCCCTCTGGACCCCTGTGACTGCCCCTTGTTGTCTAAGAAATGTTTTCTTGGCCAGACGCATTGGCTGACACCTGTAATCACAGCACTTTGGGAAGCTGAGGCGGGAGTTCTAGACCAGCCTGGCCAAGACGGTGAAACTCTGTCTCTATTAAAAATACAAAAAAATTAGCCGGGAGTAGTGGGGGGGGGTGCCTGTAATTCCAGCTACTTGGGAGGCTGAGGCAGAGAATTGCTTGAACCCTGGAGGTGGAGGTTGCAGTGAGCCAAGATCACGCCGTTGCACTCCAGCCTGGGCGACAGAGTGAGACTCCATCTCAAAAGAAAAGAAAAAAAAAAAGAAATGTTTCATTTAGGGGGACAAAAATGGGGATGTAGTCCCCATGGAGCTGAATGGCCCTGGGAGGCTGACTTGTCTTCAGAAGTTTTATGGATGTCACCATGATATAATGCAAAGCATGAGGGACACCTACAGTTATGAGAACTCCGCAGCCGTGGGAGGAGGTGGGAGAGGGTGGCTGAGAAGGCCAGGAGTGGGCAGATGGCTGGTGGGGAGGGGACAGGCAGGCGTCCGTCAGGCCAGCTGAATGTGTCCTGATTTGCAAAGAAATGGAAAGATGGAGATCATTGTTGTGTGAGAAATGGAATGGCCTAAGAACATAGATAACTTTTCTCACTTCATCTTCGGAGGGGCTGGAGGCTGGGGGTGCCTGCTTGGGAGCTGGGGCGGAGGGAGGCGGTTCGGGAGCCCAGAATTCAGAGGCTGCACCTGTTGGGGGAGGGAGGCTGGCGGTTTCTACCTCTCTGCTCCAGGTAGGCTATGATTTCTCTCTGGGCCTGACTGATGTCAGGGCCACTTGCTCTCTGCTGGGCTTGAGAGTGCAAGGGACGGGACAGTCATTTGACCCTGATTAATGATGGCTGCAAGCCTCGTGGTACCATTTTCAGGATTTGCAGCCCGAGGCTTCCCGGGCAAGGAGAAAGCAGAATTTATCAGGGTGGTGGAGCAGGGACGTGGAGGGGGGACATTTAACTTGTCTCAGAAGCTGACTCCAATCCCCTCTGATTTATCCCAGGGGCAGGCACCTGGCAGGGCCTCCACATTGGCGCTGAGAATTTTTGCTCTGCTCCTGCAGTCAGGGAATCACTCTTTTGGAGATTAAGAGCTATGGATTTATTTTTAAAACTTTTTTTTTTAAGTACAGGAAGATTAGAAAGCATTCAACATAAACCGAACCCCTGGTGGGATTGCTGCAGGCCAGGAGGCTTCATCAAGGCAAAGGACGAAACTTCTTAATTACCCGGGCTGATCCAGCGCCTCTTTTCATCTCCCACTAATCAGGCCCTAGCAAGGCCAGTAAATGGAGAGGGCTGGGGACTGGGAGCCAGCCAGGAGAGCACAGCCAGAGGAAGGGAAGGCTGATAGACAGGGCGATAACCTTGGCATTTGCCCCACTGTGTGCAAACTTGGCTTTTTGTTTTATTCAGAAAAAAAAAAGAAGTGTGTGTGTATCTTCTATAAATAGAAGATAGAAAGTTCTCTCTCCACCCACATGCCGGGAGGAGTATGAGGCGTTTGCTTTAGCAGAGCCAGTTTGAGGTTTGCTTCTGCTGCTTCCCAGACCTGAAAGCGCCTTTTTATGAGGCGTCTGGAACACCCAGTCCCCAAGTGCAGCTCCAGCTACTGCCTGGGCCTCAATGCCTGCCTTGTGCTGGTGTGGGGAGCAGACGTGTGCCGGTGCTGACGGGGTGGTCCAGGCAGGAGTCTTTGAATTGCTCTCAGGAGCCCTGGGTGCCCACTGTACAGTATCTGATGCCACCAGATTGATGTCTCTGCAAGTACAGTTGGTGTCTCACACAACACGGAATGCCTCGTGCCATGTGAGCTGCTGTTCAGATGGGTCTTTTGTGTCCTGTCTCAGGCCAGACACAAGCAATGTGGCTGATTCTGAGGCTCAGGATGGATGAGAGGTTGGGGTGGAGGTTGGGTGTAGACTCAGTAATCAGTTGACAAAGATGTCTTCAGCCCCTGTATGATCTTGAGGCTGAGGACATAGCCATGAACACAACAGAGGAAACCCTTGCCCTCATGAAGTTTGTGTTCTAGTGGCATGGGACAAGGGGAAGGAAACGATCCTTAGGCCCTAGGGTCCAGAGGGAAGAGCCAAGGCCATACCTAAGTGGTAATATAGGAGGGGAGAAATTTCCAAAGTGGCAACACCTGTTCAGCAATATAGGCATGCGCACGGCACCTGTGTTGTCCCTCCCCGAGCTCAAGACAGGCATTACTAATCAATCCTGGCATGCTTTCCCACTCAGCCCCGCTTACTCAGCACAGCATTCTAAGCAGCCACTATAATAGATCCCTATCGTTGTGGGAGTGGGAACTTCCGTGGGCCCACAAAATAGTGTCTGACTGCTGCCACTCCTGCTGCCACTCCTGCCGCCAGTGTAAATGTGTTGAGAAGAAAAGGATCTCAGGAAGATGGACTGGGACGCACAGAGAGCAGATTGCAGGCACATGGGCCAGGCTCCAGGCTCCAGCGTCCAAGATTTAGGCACAGCCAGGAGGACGAAGCCAGTGGTGGAAGTGAAGCAGGTGAGATAGGATTTTTGCACAGATGGACCTTGAGGCTTTACCAGCTGATCCCAGGGCAGAGGCCATCTGTCTGTCTGCCCTCTGCCCCAGTTTATGCATCTTGGCTAATGTGAGCAACTAGTGTCTGACCAGGTGTGTGCTGCCAACGGGGAGAGAGATCAGCCTCCGCTGGTGATGGCGGGGTCCCAGCAGAGGCAGGGGCCTCTGGAGGATGCTGCCATCTTCAGATCTGCTCAGCCAGCAAAGCCAACCCAGGCCGAAGCAGAAGCCCTGGCCAGAAGGAGGGATCCTTTGCTATGATGCCAGTATCCCTTAAGCTCCCCGGTGGCAGTTCCCCTTAACACCAGGTGCCAGGCACAGGAGGCCCTCGGGTGTTAGAATAAACAAGTGAATGCAGACTCTGAGGACACAGCTTGACATCCATCAGGCCTTTTCTCAGACTTAGCGTTGAGGGAGGGGAGCAGAGTTTCCTAAGCCGGTATCATCAGGAACGCCACTCTTAGAGCTGCGTTACTAGAAAGAGTTCCATGGGAAATATTGGGTGAAACAAGGTCAAGTGTTCTCTTTATTTTGGGTCTTCTCAGAGTCTAAGCTGTGCGAAAATACTTAGACGCTGAATATTTAGGAGGGGGACATAGCATGCAGCATTTCCTGAGCTTATTCAACCCTGGAGACCCTCCTCTGAGAGATTTCTATTCGTGTCTCACGGGGCTGGTGTTCCACAGAACCCAGCTGTGGAGCATGCGCTTCAGAGATGCCCGCACTGCCCACCACGGTGCTGCAGGGCAAACTCTCTGCTGTCTGGTTCTTCCAAAGACCCTTCACATTCCTGCCTCCACCCACTGCGTAGGCTGGACCTGCCCCAGAAATGCCCTTTTCCTACTCTCTGCCTTTGCAAATGCCATCCAGCCCAAGTCCCACCCACTCCGCAAAGGCGTTCACGGCTCCCCCAAAGGGACTTCATCACTTGTTGCTTCAAGCGTCCTGCCCGCAGCAGATGGCACCTTATTTCTCTGTGTTCTCCACAGCATGGCCCAGGCCCAGGCAGGTGGTGCTCCAGGAGAGCTCAGTTTGGGCCATGGCCTGTGGATGGCCATGTGGGCTGACAACACCCTGTGTGCAGGTGTGAGATGCACACTTCCTGGGTACTTCCTCTTCCCTTTATTCCCCCTGCCCGGCCCATCAGGGGCAAAGCAGCCTTGGTCCCCAATAAGGAAAGCTGCTCCTTAATATGTAGAGAGCCGGATAAGAGGGAAGGGAACTGGTGGATCTATTTACATGGACTCTTCCCCTAAAGTGAAACCAGGGGCATTTTCTTATTTAACTATTAATGCCCTAAATCAGATGGTGGCCAATATGTTAACCTCTGTCACTCCGAATGGAGTCGGCCTAATAACCACTGCAGCAGGATTGATTTTCCCTCAGTCATCTCATAAGCATATGTCTTTGGGAATCTGTCCTCAGAGAGATCCTAGGAAAGTCCTATTAAAGTTAATGGGGATGAGTTGCCCCCACGTGGTGATGGCTCCTTTCTTCACTATGCCTGAGTGAAGTGTGGGAGATAATCCTTCCTCCCTCTTCCCTCCTCCCTCCCTCTTCCCTCCTCCCTCCCTTCTTTCTTCCTCCCTCCCTCTCTGCCCCCCGCTTTTTCTTTTCTTTTTGTTTTCTTTGCTTTGCTTTCTTTTCTTTCCAGCTGAGGTCTCACTCTCTTGCTCAGTCTGGAGTGCAGTGGCGCAATCACGGCTCAATGTAGTCTTGAACTCCTGGGTTCAAGTGATCCTTCCACCTTGGCCTCCCAAAGCACTGGGATTACAGATGTGAGCCACTGCGCCCTGCCAGAAATACTTTTTCTAAAATCGGTTCCTGAAAGGGCAGCCTAGGACTCGACCTCACCTTTAGGGTACCTCCAATCACATTGGAAAGGTAAAATGAACGTGCTGGAAAGATGTCAGTGCAAGATGCAAAGTGGTCTTGCTGGACTGCGTGGCCCTGGCTATCAGTAACATGCATGTGGCATGCCTGGAATGCAGTAGGTGCCAAGCCCTGCAGTGGGTGAGGGGGCTTGGGACCTGACCGCACCTTGAGTGGATGATATTTGGACATGCGGAGTTAAGGATGAAGAGCATTTAGGGGATGAGGAGCAGTGTGAACGAGGCTGGGAGGGGACAATAAGCAGGAAAGAAGTCCAGCCTAACCCAGGGAAGGAGGATGCATGATAAGATTGCATATTTCAGACTGGGCCAGGTGGAAAGAAGAAAGCAGAGAGACTAGAGGAGTCCTGTCTTCCACTGTACAGGCTGGGCATCCTTCCTGCCCTGCCCATTGCCACAGAGGCAGACTCGGCCTCTGTTCAGAGGAGTCTGTTCAGAGCTGGAGTGTGAATCCCGGGAAGCCCTCTGCTCTGCAAATTTTTCCACGTGCACTCTAATGGAGTGAGGAGTGGAAGTTGGGTCTCAGACTATCAGTCTAAATAGTCTAAATGCCAGCCAGATGGCTACTTCCTTGTGCTCCCCCAGTCCATCCATTTCCACTTTCCGTGTGCACATCCAGACCTCCAACACCCTCTCTGTGCCCTGGTTTCCATGCAAGTGGAAGTCAGGTAAACTGTCCTGTCTAGACCTGACTCAGAGAGAAAGAGGTTTTCATGAGGATTTTAAAATCTCACAAATTCCAGCAACGATCCAAGTTACCTCTCTCTCCCATCACGTGGGTCAAAAGGGACCAGAGGAGCAATCTTCTCTTGTCCAGGTGGCCTCATCTTTTGATACTCTTGGTGTAATAAATTTGAAGATGCTGTCAGGAGGTTCGCTTGGGAGAATGCTGGAGATTATAGGAGCGGCCCAAGTGATGAGTCTGGGCCACAGAAAGAACCCAGACAAGGCAAGATAACCTCGACAGCTGGCATCAACTCCATGCCTTCTGGAGCTCTGTGTCCCATTGTTTATTTCTTTATTTGATGCCTGATTAGCCCAAACCCCACTTGAAAGAAGATGCTTTTTCCACTTTTGACTCTCGGCATAACTCAGCGCCATGTCTTGGGCAGGCTCTTTCTCTGCTCTAAGTTGAATCTCCCAGAGGAGAATGGATTGAAATGATGGCTGCGCTCCTCTGCATCACTGGTGTTGCACAGACTCCAGTTTGTATGGGGGCTTCTGAGGTGCTGATTGGGTCTCTGGGGACGGGGGAGTGGACCGGGGGGAGTGGGTGGGGAGCTCTGAGCGTCTGTGCTTTGCATACTCCTGGACTCTGCACATTGAGCAGAAACACCGGAATCGCTCCCTCCTTCTGATTTTCATTTGAAATCTGGCTAAATCTGCATTTTAGTCAGCTGATTTCCAGATCTCAAACAGAAACACTTCATTAATCATTAATTTAGACCCCCCACGGTTATATAGAATTTGTGACAATTTGTTTATCTTTGAAGGAGCTGCTGAGAAAGAGTTTAATAAGGAAATTATTGTGGAGGGGAGGAGAGTATTTAACCTTTCAGAAGAAAGGCACTCCATTTAGCTTCCCTGTGGGTATAAATGGGGGTGTGCGTGAAATCCATGGCTTTCATCTGTTCTGTTAAGTAGGGTGAGCGCTTCCTCGTCTGAGAACTCAGGGCCAGTGGGATAGATCCCCAACCATTTCAAGCCTGTGACCCCTTTCCAATGTCAAAATATTTTCTGTAACACCCGCACCCCCCCGTTATTAGAAGTTGAAATTTTTAGCGTTGCCGATTAAGAAGAAAAGCGACTCTGAATTCAGTAAAGCTTTTAAATAAATCATAGCATCTATGTACACACGAAAAATAGTTCTGTCTTTCTGAGTCACAGCGTTCATTCAGTCTACAGATGTTGGGGTGCATATGAATTCCAGCTCCTCTGCACCCCTCAAGGTCAGCGACCCACCAGGTTGCAAGCGTTGGACTAGAAGTTCTCTGAGCAGGAGGACAGGAAGGAGCCTCAGGAGGCATTTCAGCCACTCCCGCCCGAAAGGTTGTCTCCCCGCTGTGAAGAGCCCCTTGTCGGGGACCCCTGGTTTAGTGAAGCAAGGGAGTTGGCATCCCACGTAGGCTCTCATTTCAGGGGCCTGGATCAAAGCCTGCGAACTGATTCCTTAAGGTCCCTTACCAGGTGGTCTAAGCCTGGCATCCCACAGTGGGAATGACACCTGACGACTACGTCACTCTGGGCAGAAGTAGCTGATATCCCATAGGAGACAGAAGAAGCAAGGTCCAGTCTTCCGTCGCTTGTGGGCCCAGAGCTCAGGGTTTTCTTGGCTCATTTGCCCCCAGGTCCACATAAGACATCTTTTTACTCTTCTTGCCAGGAAGGAGTAGGGGAAGGAAGTAGATGGGCAAAGAATGTCAATGATGAGGGAAGAGGGAACGGGGAGGGCATTCCTTTTAAAGCAGTCCAGATCTGGGGTCCTTGGGTCCAAGGATGGGTCCAGGGGCCTGAGGACACCCTGCAATTATAGCCAATTTTGCACTCATGGGCATTTTTCTGGGGAGAGCATCCATACCTTTCACTGGATTCTCAGAGCAGTCCCTGAGCCAAAATAACGTCCAGAACCTCTGGCCTAGAATTTGGACTTTTCCCTAACTCAGGCTTCCCACTCTCCTGCTACTCAGAACTGGTGAACTGTTACGGTGTTAGTCAAAGCCTGCTATGCGAACTATCAGATGCTCATTACCCACAAGATGGAAAACTAAGTAGACGCCAGGAACATGGTCTGATCACAGACGCGGCCTCCTTTGTTCTCCCGTGCAGGGCCCAGGATGGCACTCTCCCTGACGGGGCTCGTGGCCTTCTCCTTCCTGCAAGCCACCCTTGCCCTGAACCCTGAGGACCCCAACGTGTGCAGCCACTGGGAAAGGTAAGGTGCAGGCCTCAGATGGCCAGGCAGTCTCTGGGGGATCACCCTGGGTACGGCACTAAGGGACGCGGGCAGTCAGGAGATATGGGAGCTGGCCTCGAAGGGCCTGCAGCCTGGCTGGGGAGGCAGCCCAGATGCTGAGAGTCAGGACAGAGCAGTGTCGATTCTGGAAGGTCAGGGTGGAGGCAACTTACATGCACTGCAGCTACGACGCACCGTCCTACCCCTCCCGGCACTGGCACTTCCCAGCCACTGCACGAGAAAGTAGAGACCCAGAGGGGCTCACCCTGTCCATAGCCAGATGGGGTGCAGAAAGTGGGGGGATGCGGACCGTGGCCTCAGGTGGCATGCTCTCTGAGGCTGCGATGCCTTTCCTGGTCTCCACTGGCAGCCACGTGGCAGCTTGGATGTGTGGCCCCAGCAGCCTGCCTGAGGAGGACAGGTGATAGGGTCTTACTACTTCTGGTCTGGTGAGGGTAGGGTGTTGTTGGGGAAGGGAGACCGAGGCTGCAGCAGAGGAGCAGGCTGCATTCCAGCTGTGGCACTAAGTCCTGGGGGAACGGGCCTGGTCTCTGCAGACGGCCTGACTTTGAAGCACAAGGTTAAAGTATTGATTTTGGTGAGCAGAAAGACAGTGACCAAGACCCAATCAGGAAAAACCGAATTAAATCCTGGAATTGATTGGCCACGCTGACCAGGGCGACTCTGCCACTTAGATGTTAATCAATCACATGAATAAAATTAAGATGAGGGCCCTAGGGGAGAACTGAATGGTAGAGGAAGAAGGGCGGGGATTTGGGGGGTGTCCATGCTTCATGCCCATGAGGGTGGAGAGCCCAGCCCTGGGGCAGGGAAAGGCACTTCAACCAGGCAGGACGTGGCTCTGGGGTAGCCTGGATACTTGTGGGTCAGGAGGGATTAGCTGGGGGACAGAGGGACAGTGTCTGCACTAGTGTGATCCCCGGGGACCAGACCCTGTATGTAGCGTTCCAACAAAGTTGAGGATGGAGCAAAAGGCTCTCTGTGGTGTGCCCCTTTTTGGTGAAGTGGGAAGAAAACAAGATCCGTGATGAGAAGACTCAGTTCATTCCCATCTGGATTTTTCCACCTGCAAGCTGTGTGACTCTGGGGAAGTCTCTGAAAGGCTCTGAGCCTGCTTCCACCTCTGTAAAGTGGGGAGAATCATTACCCTTGCCTCACAGGCTCGATGGAGGATCAAGCGCAGCAGTCTCATGAAAGTGCTTTGAGGACCATCCTTGCCAGTTACTGTATCGTCTTGTGGACAACTCTGGCTTTGCAGGAACTGGTTATGGACTTTAGTACACGGCAGACTCATGGGAGTTCACATGAAAAAGTCTCCTGGGGCCTGTCTCCAGAGATGCTGCGGACTCAATATTGTATTTTTCATAAGCTTTCTTTTTTTTTTTTCTTTTTTTTTTGAGGGAGAGTCTTGCTCTGTCACCTGGAGTGCAGTGGCACGATCTCGGCTCACTAGAACCTCCACCTCCTTGGTTCAACAATTCTCCTGTCTCAGCCACCCGAGTAGCTGCCACCACATCCAGCTAATTTTTGTATTTTTAGTAGAGACAGGGTTTCACCATGTTGGTCAGGCTGGTCTCGGACTTTCTGATCTGCCCGCCTTGGCCTC
Organism: Leontopithecus rosalia; assembly: GCA_028533165.1. Classification (NCBI taxonomy): domain Eukaryota; kingdom Metazoa; phylum Chordata; class Mammalia; order Primates; family Cebidae; genus Leontopithecus; species Leontopithecus rosalia. The sequence goes on along the minus strand of CM052655.1, from coordinate 9,538,741 downwards.
CCAAGGTGCTGGAATTACAGGTATGAGCCACCGTGCCCCGCATTTTGCATAAGCTTTCTATGTGATTCTGAGGTTACTCAGGCCCCTTGCCTGTTCTGGCTTTGGTGAATTTAAACCTTTATTTCCCAGTGGGTCGGAGAGGCATCAGGAAGAGCCCCACGTTATTCCGTGGGTTTGGACTGCAGCCTCAGAAGACCCCTTTCATCCGTCTGGCCCCGTTAAGACACAGCTGCTTCCTGCTACTGTCTGTGGGGCATCGCAGCCTCTAGAGTGCCTCCTTTCCAGCTGCTCACCTCTGCCTGCCCCAGTGGCTCTATCCGGAGCCCCTCTTCTCCAGGGAGCCTCCCCCATGTTCCATTGGTACTCACTAATTTTCTATACCCGTCCAACATGAATACATTTGGAATGTGAAAATGGTCTGAAGTGAGCTGAACTGAGCTGGCATTCCAGGCTTCTTAGGCTGTCAGCCTGGAAGGGAAGGCAAGGAGTGAAACCCTAACAGCTGGAATGAGGTCTGGAGACTCTCTGGGCCTCTCTGACCCCAAGCAGGAAGTCTTATGGGTGATGCCAGGTGTCACCAGGGTGCTTTGTGCTCAGACGTTTCAGCTAAGCTCCATTGTAACTTATATGTGGACGGATCTAGTCTGTGTTGTTACAGAAACATCCCCCCGCCCCTGGAGACCGCTTAGGGAGAATTTCCCAGCTGGATTAGTGCTTCTGGCGGCTCCTCATTAATTATGCCCCTCCACCATAAAACCCAGAGTAAAGACCTCTCCCGGCTAGTAAAGCCTGGCTCTTCAAGATTAATTTGGCCCCTCGTTAGCATGTTGGCAAATGAGCAGTGTTAACCACCCAGCCATGAAACCGGGGGCACACGCTTTGGGTCAGAGAACTTGGAGCTGTTACAAGTCCTCGTTGCCAGACTCGTTCAGCCCAGGGCATCCTGTAGAGCCCGGTCCCTGCCCCGGGACTGCCCCTCCAGCATTCTGCTGGGCTTCTCTCTGACATCCCTGGTCCATATCAGGGCTGAGAAGGGAGGCTGGACCCCCAAGTGCTTAACAAAGGTGGGGAGTCCATTCTGTGTGCTGGTCTTGCTCCCTCTCTCCCCCACCTTGGTCAGGGAGGAAAGATTCCGCAGCGCCCAGCTCGGGAGGTGAACCATTGCCTGTCAACATCTATTAAACACTTACTGTTTAAGCGTGTTACATGCACAGTTTGTTTTATTTCCCCACTGCCCTGAGAGAGAGAATATTACTGCCTTCCTTTAATCCTCACCATTACCACACAACCTGGTTAGATTTACAGGTGAGGAAACAGAGTCTTCTATGAGTCAAATAACAGGGCATGGCGCTGACAGGCAACAGGTTTCAAACTTGCCCTTCCCACTGCCCCGTGTTTGGACTCCAGGCCCCATGCACACTCCCCATTCATCCTCTTGCTCTAAGTGAGGTATTCAGGAGATGTATTGGAGCAAAGAATCATACGATCCCAGAGTTGGAAGAGGACTTTGGGTGACCGGGCTGAGTGTCAAGTTGCCTCAGTTTCCCCAAGCCTGGAGATTAAACAGGGTTTGGGCTGTTTTTTTCCTAGATGTGTGCCTCTGAGGCACATCTCAGGTGTGCCAGCTGGTAGGGGCACACTGAGAGCCCTCCTTACATCACCAGTGCTTCAGAGAAACAATTTTCCACTGCCCAGGCCTCTGGGCATTGTTGACTGCTTCTGGCCTCCTCCTTCTGGATTCCAGACCTTTGACCTTTCAGGCATCAGAGAGCCTGCTGCGGACCTGCTTGGCGAGCTGGCCTGCCCAGCCCCCTTGCAAGTTAACCAAGACAGTTTCCTCAGGCAAAGCAGACGTGCTTTTACAGCCTGGACCCGGCCATCTGGCCCAGGTCAGCGAGCCTTCTGGGGAAAACACTGAATGATACCAACCTACATAGAAATTAATTCCTCAGATCTCGTGAGTCCTCACTTCAACATCCTGGCTTGAATGTCATTTCATGCAACCCCTGCCAGGTGCCAGCAGGTAGAAAGGCTTATTTTGGTTAAGCTGAGATCTGCTTCCCTGCGGCTTCCACCTGCTGGTCTAGGTTTATAGCTAACAGGCAGGATGACAAGAAACCACTTCTATCAGGGACATATCCTCAATGTACCCCCAGCTATACTAGAGGCAGAACAGGTTAGAACGTAACAGGGGAGCTTGTGGAAGCCACTTACACCCTCTGATGCTCAGTTTCCTGATCTGTAAAGTGAGAACAATTCCACCTGCCTAAGATTTCATGGATTAAAATGGATTAAAACACTTGACATGGGGTGCTCAATAAATGTTAGCAGTTATTTTTACGGCAGTGTGAGCTGGTACGCCACTTCTCTCTGAGCCTTAGTTTCTTCCTCTGTACAATGGGGCCACTTACTTCATGGAGTTGCTGCAAAGACCAGTTTCCAAGCAGGTTCTTTGAAAACCATAAAGAGAGGAAGAAACATATAAAGTATTTTTAAACTTGATGGCTCTGCCTTCCAGAGGCACACGGAATAAAACTACCCTCCCTTCTTTATTCACTCTCTGTTAAATGAACAAATGAACTAAAATTTTAGAAAATGATCTGGGCCAAAGGTCAGCAAGGGATGTTTCCTGGGGCCAACCTGGGGTTGGGGAGGCTAGAATGTGAGGGCATTCAGGACAGGAGGGGGACAGTTGGGAGGGGGGAGGTCAGAGCCTCCTGACACTTGGCTGTGGAGCTTGGCCTCGGGGCTGTGGGCTCAGATGCCCTGCGGAATATCAGCTCAGCTTCCCAAGTGCTAATCATAGCTCCCGTCTCCCGTCTGGTTCTCAGCTACGCCGTGACTGTCCAGGAATCGTATGCGCACCCCTTCGATCAGATCTATTACACGCGATGCACAGACATCCTCAACTGGTTCAAGTGTACCAGGCACCGGTGAGTACCTCTCTCAGATGACGGGGCAGGGAAAAGGCACCGGGGTCTCAGGGCTTGCCTCTGTGCAAGTTAGAAAAAGGCCTCTGGAGCAGATGTGGTCCTGCATCTCCACTGAACACCCAAGATGCTCTGCTGATGGCTTCTTTCTGGCCCCAAAGAGCTTGTGGGTAGGACAGGCCAGAAGTGCTGAGGTTAATGCTCTTGAGGGCATCCCTCTACAGGGTTGGGGAGATGGGGAGTTGGTGGATACCTACCCCAACTTCCTCATTCTTGGGGTGGTAGGAACATCTCTTAGTTATGTTCTACATGTATCCTAGAAGTCTCCAGGGATGGAACCCCAGTTGCCCATAGAAGTAACCTGCTCAGTAATATACTATATATTGGTTGCCTTTACTTCCCTGTCTCACTTTTCCACCCACCTACCAGCGCTTCCTAGGATTGCCTTCAAAATAAACTACTTATTCTTGAAGCCTCTCAGGGTTATATAAGCCTTTTCTCAGGGTCTGCCTTTAGGGGAAAACTGAACCTAAGACAGCCCCCTGAGCAAAGGTAGCCCCATATCAAGGCATCCAGCTTGAAGAACAGACTGCAGGCTAGAATCCAGCAACCTCTCGGCACCTTGGCCAGGCTTCCCTTGGCAGTGTTCAACATGGACAACTGCACATGGCAGTCCAACACCCTCGTCTGCAGCCCTTCTGCAGATCATGCCGTGTTATCACGTCACTAAGGAAAAGGCAAGAGGAAGGAAGAAAGAACATGCTTTAGGGGGTGACCGTGGGAAAGACACTTTATTTTGGGATTCCCTAATAATCCTTATTCTACCTCCCCTGCAGTGTCCCGGAAGGTCAGGAATGTGAAATTTACTTTGAAAAACGCAGGGGAAAATGGAGGATAGTGTGAGATATTAGCCACATGTGAAGTGACAGTATCTGAAGGGTGAGGGGCCAGCTGCTGAAAGGTGAACAGTGGAACAGGGAGCGACCCCATGGTGGGTCCTTTTCCTAGTTGCTGAATATCTGTTGATTCCATATTTTTTCCTTTGCTTTCTCCTATGAGCCCGGTTCCTCGTTGGGGATGACTCAGGGATCATGCTGGGCAGCCACATGGATGAGAAAATTTGTTCTGTGCTGAGATGCCACAGTCCTGGTTTTCTTTGAGGTTTTGCTACTAACTGGCTGTGGGACCTTGAGCAGAGCTACACTTGCTGCTTTAAAATCCTTGTCTGGGGCCGGGCGCTGTGGCTCACGCCTGTAATCCCAGCACTTTGGGAGGCCAAGGCGGGTGGATCACGAGGTCAAGAGATCGAGAGCATCCTGGTCAACATGGTGAAACCCTGTCTCTACTAAAAATACAAAAAATTAGCTGGGCATGGTGGCGCATGCCTGTAATCCCGGCTACTCGGGAGGCTGAGGCAGGAGAATTGCCTGAACCCAGGAGGCGAAGGTTGCATTGAGTTGAGATCACGCCATTGCACTCCAGCCTGGGTAACAAGAGTGAAACTCTGTCTCAAAAAAAAAAAAAAAAATATCTTGCCTTGTCTGCTAATTACATCTGGGTTTTCTCAGAGTTGGTCTTCATTGATTGCTTTTTCTTTTTCTTTTTTTTGAGATGGACTCTTGCTCTGTTGCCCAGGCTGGAGTACAGTGGTACAATCTTGGCTCACTGCAACCTCTGATTCCCAGGTTCAAGCAATTCTCCTGCCTCAGCCTCCCAAGTAGCTGGGACTACAGACTCGTGCCGCCACACCCAGCTAATTTTTTTTTGTATTTTTAGTGGAGATGGGGTTTCACCATGTTGGTCAGGATGGTCTTGATTTCTTGACCTTGTGATCCGCCTGCCTCGGCCTCCCAAAGTGCTGGGATTACAGGTGTGAGCCACCGTGCCCAGCCATTGGTTGCTTTTTCTCCTGTGTGGGTAGCATGTTTCTTTATATGCCTAGTAATTTTGGATTGTATTCTGAGCCTTAGGAATGATGTGTCGCAGAGACGGGATTCTGTTATGTTCCTCCGGAGAATGTTGATTTGTTTTTTTTTTTTTTTTTTTTTTGAGATGGAGTTTCGCTGTTGTTACCCAGGCTGGAGTGCAATGGCATGATCTCGGCTCACCGCAGCCTCCACCTCCTGGGTTCAGGCAATTCTCCTGCCTCAGCCTCCCAAGTAGCTGGGATTACAGGCACGCACCACCATGCCCAGCTAATTTTTGTATTTTTAGTAGAGACGGGGTTTCACCATGTTGACCAGGATGGTCTCGATCTCTTGACCTCGTGATCCACCCGCCTCGGCCTCCCAAAGTGCTGGGACTACAGGCTTGAGCCACCGCGCCCGGCCTGTTGTTGTTGTTTTATTTGTCTTAGTGGCCTGCTCACCTGACTAAACACAGATTCCAAACTCTGAAAGTTTAGTATTTCGAGCCTTGGCTAGGCTGCTTGGAATCTGCCCTCCGTAAGCATAAGTCAGTGGCCAGACACTTGGGCAGGGATTTTACAAAGATTGTGGGGTTCCCTCTTCATGGCTCTTGCCTTTCTAACATTTCCCTTTTCACTTGCCACCTGCTGGGTCCACCCTGGACTTGTCCTGTGGTTCTTCAAAGAAGCAAGGTTGTGTGTTTGCTCTCTGAATTTTAATTGCCCGGAGTATCGTTGCACGAACTTACCCAGCGCCATTCCCTTCCCTCAAATGTCCATTTGCCTCCAGGATCTGCCTGCTTTTGTCCTCCCTCAAGTGCCTTCAGGTAGTTATTTGTATATTTCCCCTAGATTTTATAGTTGCTATTTGCAGAAAGGTGGTCCAGTAGGAGCTACTCAGCCGTTACTGCATCCCCTTCCTCTAGCATTTGACTGTGGAATGAGGAGGTGAGACTAAATGCTGTCTCCCTCCCTCCACCCCTCATCTTGCCAGAGCTGGCTGCTCGTGGCCCTGGCCAAAGGCAGAGGCAGAGATAGTAGTGCTGCCCCTCTCAGGGCCCTGGCAAGCCGAGTATGAGAGCCAAGTTTGCTCTGAGGTGTGACTCTTTCGCGTACTTGGAGCCTAGGACTGCCGTCCATCACCACTGGGGTGGTGGCTGCTCATTAAAACAGGCTGTAATCCTAGAACATGAATTATTTTGCTAAATTATTGAGTTGCCTTCCAGCTTTCCTGATGACCTGAGTGTGTATGCTAACAGCTGCACCATCCGTCTGCTTTGGTGCGGAATGGCGTGTTCTAACTCAGCATCCTTCCCCTGAGAGTGGCCTGGCACCCGGCCTTGCTTCCCTCTCTTGCTTTCCAACCTGCTCAGGAACAAACAAGGATGGGTGAGCCAGAAACAATGGGTGGCGACTCTCCCCTGAGGGGCTTCGAGGATGCCTCGGCCACCCCCCACTGTGGGGCTTGGGGTAATCCTGTTTTGGTGGGGAGAACCAGCTGGATGACCTCTGAGTCGACTCTGAGTCATTCTTTACCTGAGAGGCTTATATAACCCCTGGAACTGCCGGGAGCTGCCTTCAGTGCTGGGGAAGCAGCTTTACTCTGAGGCTAGCTTTCCTTCCGTTATGGGTTTTTGACAAAGTTGAATGACCTTAGCTTACAACATTCCCAAATATCACAGATTTCCCCAGAGTTCTGCACTGTCATTTGTCATGAAGGGAGGGCTTTAAGGCATGGGAGGGTTGTCCCAGCCTGTACTATAGGACTGTCTTCCCAAGCTGGGCTGGCCCTCCATGGAACGCAGGCTATAGGCATCTCTGATGGCCCGACCCTGCTGCTGAGGAAGCTCCCCTTGGGTGCTGATGGATGAGTGGAAGGAGGCCTGGCTTCAAGGCCCAGGGACTTGGGGTTGGGTCCGAGTTACACTCCATGACGTTGGGCAGGTCACTTCCTCTCTCTGTCTCTAGCGGCTGCTTCAAATCTCTCCCACTTTGATTCTCCTCGTGAAGAAGGGGCTTTGCCTATGAATACCCCATTTTGATTTCCTTCTAAGGACTCAGTATTTCTTGTTACTTACTCCCTCACTGTGGCCATGTGTAAGGTCAGAAGCTACCCTGTGAAACCTGGTCGAGGGCAGGTTTTGAAACAGGAGTGAGCTAGGCTGGAATCCTGGCCCTGTGGCTGTGCTGGTTACTCACTTCACTGATTTTAGTTTTCTTATCCATAAAACAAAGGGTGGAGAGTGGAAAGGAACATAAAAGAAAATAAGAATAAAAGCTCTTAAAGAGAAAGAAAGAAAAAAGAGGGAGAGTCACGGTGCCTGCCGCAGGGCACGGAGTGAGGTGCTGCTCACAGTCTCTCTGGCATGGGACCCAGTCTTAGCCCTTGTGTCAGCCTAAGGTCTGGAAGCCAAGGTCTGACTCCCAGTGCTCTGACTCCACGGGCCTCAGCTCCTTCCTCTGCAGGGCCAGGGGTCAGTTCAGGGCATTCCCAGGGACGGCATGTGAGGCTCCTCTCCCAGAGGCGTTATTTTTGGTGAGGGGGAGGTGAATCTACTCTCCAGGACTGAGTTGGACTCAGAGGGTCCTTTTGCTGACTCTGCCTCAGTTCTCTAAGTGGGGGGGACCAATACTCAGGGTGCTGTGAGCAGTCTGGGATGTTAGAGGGGTGGGAGGGGCGGGCACAGAAACGCTCAGGGCCTGACTCTTGTCCAGCTCACCCCACGGGCGTCTCAAGCCCAGAATCTGGGTGTTTTCAGGAACTAAGGAGAAGTTCACGGTTGCCCTCCACAGTGTCACTCCAGAAAGCATCTTCTGCAGCCGTTCTATTTAGAAGTGACTGGGGAAAAGTCAGCAGGTTTAGTAAGCGCTGTGTTAGTAATACATTCTGCATCTCAACAGCCCAAATCCCACTATTGATTTTTTTATTGTGTTCCTTCATATTTGAAGCCGCCATGCATTTTAAAGTAATTATTGAATGGCATCCCCGATATAGGGTAACACAAATATCATTCTAAAGGGGAGTGATTGATTTTCAATACTTTCAAGTGGCTTTCTCCCTTGTGCCTTAGGATCAGTTATAAGACGGCGTATCGGAGAGGCCTCCGGACCATGTACCGGCGGAGGTCCCAGTGCTGCCCTGGCTACTATGAGAACGGAGACTTCTGTATACGTACGTAGGGGCTGCGGCTGGTCTGGCCTCGGCGAGGGGAAGGGAGGGGAGGGGAAAGGAAGGGAGGGGAGGTGGGGCCGATGTCCATGGCTCCCTAGGCAGCAGGCCTCAGCCAAAGGGCTCCAGAAGTCCCTGCCTGCTGCCAGTGTTCAGAAGGAATAATGAGTTTGGTGCAAATACAGTAGCAAGGGTTGGGTCATCAGATCAACCTCCTTTCAGGGTAGGTGGAAGCCGGTCAGTTCAAGGCATTGATGGGGGACAGGGGAGAAGTGGCTCCTTCTGGAGCGGGCACTCTGAGGATCGAGGGAGAAGTGCTGGGTGGCTGGCACAGGGTTAAGGTGTGCAGGTGCTCAAGACGGCTTTGCTGGATGGAAGGAGAGATGGATGGGTACGCAGACGGACAGTAGGATGGGTGGAAACGGGAAAGGGCGGAAGGAAGTCTGGGTTATTGGATGTCAAGCCACAGTAAGAAAACGATGGCAAACGTGAGATGGACCTTGAGGGCGTGGTTCCAGGAGCTGGAAAGAGTTCCAAAAGGATTTGGAGGGCACTGGAGAAGAGGTGGGTGCATGAAAGACAAACATTGCCTCTTTTTCTATTGTCTAGAGCAGCTCAAAAATGCAAGGCTTAGTGTCCCTCAAGAAAGACAAGAGCTGAGTTGCTGGCAGCTGCAGGCCCTCTGGGAGGGGAGCAGAGCGGTGCATTGGAGGCACCCTGGAGCGGGAGCATGTAGAGCTGGGCTTCCGAGCTATGGGGCTTTGGGCAAGTCACTTAACCTTTCTGGGAGAATGATTGTAGGGTCCTTGTCGAATTCTAAGGAACTCTTTCTCCACTCACCTCTGACCCAGTGAAAGGGGGCCAGTGGACTTTCCAGCAGGCCTTGGAAGGTTTCCTCTGCAGCAGGAGAGTGTCAGAGGAGCCGGGAGGCCCTGATTTAATGACTGCGAAGAGATTCCACCCCCAGAACTTCTGTGTCTTCATTTGGGGAGGGATTTTCCTTGTTAGTATTCTCTCTGCCATTCGAGTGGGTAGAAAGGGTTCACACCAGAGGGAAAATTTGGGCACAGTGGGTGTGTTGATGCTGGGAATATGATGACAATTTTCCCTACTGTTGTTACATCTCCCCCAGTGCCGGAGAAACTCAATTCTAATTGCATTACAAGAATGAATGAAAAATGTACTCTCCAATGGGTTCTGCAGCGATGGTTTTGTAGGAAAGATACAAAGCGGTTTACCTAAAAGGCTGTTTTTCAGGAGCAGGACAGGGGGCTGAGCTAGGGCGAGGCCTTGGTCAGCATCTCACCTGGGATGGGGTGACCAAGGAGACGCAGGTGTAGATGCGAGATCAGGACTAAGGCTTTACAACTGCTGCTCTGTCTGCATGGAGTAGAGAGCAGTCAGGCCAGGGGCAGGACGTGGGACTCAAAAAACCTCAGGGACAGAAGTAAGCGGCCCACCCAAGCTCACAGCATAGTGATGGACTCAGGGAAATGATGAAGGGAGTTTGGACGTCAGCACAGAGCTCCAGGAATGGATGAGCACGTTTCCTTTCTAATGTCCACTCGTGAACGGTGGCAAAGCTCTTGGAAAATGAAGAGCAGGGCAGAAGTGCTAAGTGTCCTGATCGCACAGGAGGCCCGGTCTTGCTGACTGGCAAAGGCAGTTTATACCTTCTGACCTACTCCTTACACAACCACCGGGCACCACCTTCTGGGCAGATGACCCTGGGATGGCCCACCAGGAAACCAAGCTCAAAAAGCCACTTTCGGGATGGAAGGCTTCTCCTAGGAGGGCACAGGAGAGTTCTGGCAGGGAGATGGGATGTGTGGCACCCTGGGTGCTGCTAGTGATGACACAGAATCACAGGGGCCTGGGTTCGAACCTTACTTCGCCACTGCCAGCTTCTTCTTCATCGTTTTCCCAGCACCCACCATATGCCAAGACACCATTGTGATCATTTTACATGTGCTGATGCATCTACTGCTCCCAATAGCCCTACGAGGTAGGTATCCTCATTTCTCTCATTTGACAGATTGGGAAACTGAGTTGCGCCGATTTTTTTTTTTTTTATGTTACTTGCCCAAGATCACACATCTGGAAAGTGGCAGAACTTGGATTTGAATCCAGGCTGTCTGGCTCCAGAGTCTGTGCACTTGGATGGCTTGGGCAGGCCGCTTGTCTCCTCATGAACCCAGGCAAGGCTTGACCTCTCCGAACCTCAGTTTTCATTCATGTAAAATGGGAGCAGTAACCCCTGTGCTCACCAGGCACAGAGTTGGGGGTTGAATAAGTGTCAGTCTCCTCCTCTATGGCATTGGTGCTGTATGTTGTTTCAGTCCTGGCTTTTATTTTAGTTGCTCAGAGGTCCACGGACCCTGTCTTGGGAAAAGACATAGTACCTATATAAACATACCAGCACACAAAGTGCTTTGCGCTCAAGGTCACTGAGTTCATGCATCCCGTGAAACCCTTACAGGCCCCTTGGATGCATGGTAAATAATTTCTGCCGCATGTTCACGTTACTCATGCAACATATACACATGTGTTACTTCCTACTGCACAAGATTCGAGGGACCTGGATTCAGATGATGGATGGTTACTGTCCTCAAGGAGTTTGCAGCCTAATCAACAGAGGGGACTTCGGGTATACTACAGGGTATACTAGAAAGGTGTTTCAAGCCAGTATTTATTAAGCACCTACTATAGCCCACCCACATCACTGTGCCATGAGATAGAAGAGTCAGAAATATTAATAGCCCCTGCCCTTGTGGAATCCACCTTCGTGATGGGAAGGTGGGACTAACACTCAGCAAAATCATTTCATGACAGCCCAGACACAGACGAGCAAGGTGGGAGAGAGTGCTGCCACCTGCTTCATGGGACTTGGAGCTCGATCTTGAGGGACGCAATGACGCCATCAGGGGTGGGTGGGAGAGGGAACCCCAACAGCAAAGGCATGGAGGTGGGCCATGAGGAGGCTGGCCAGACCCCAGAGGGCAGACCTGGGCTGCGGGAGGTGCGGGTGGCCGGGTTAGGTGTATTGATTGCCTAGGGCAGCTGTTACAAAGTGCTTGGCCAGCAGGGGCTTACTGTCTCACACTTCTGGGGCTCAGAAGTCAGATCCAGGTGTTGGCAGGAATGCTTCCTTCTGGGGCTGAGGGAAGGGTCTGTCCCAGGCGTCTCTCCTTGCTTCTGGTGGGTCCTTGGCTGCAGCAGAAGGCCTCTGCTCTTCGTGTCGGGTGTCCTTCCCGTCTTAGGAGCACACATGTCAAAGTGGACAAGCACTCACGCTAATGACCTCATTTGAAATTGATTACCTTTTAAGACCCTATCTCGAAATAAGGGCATGTCTCAGGTGCTTCGGCTTGAGACTTTACCATAGGAAATCTGGAGGGGCAGGCTCAGCTGTTACCAGCATCCTCTCGTTCCTGCTTATATTGTGATGGGAGGAAAAGGAAGGGGCACCAACCGGCCCCACGTGGGCTTTGGACTTTGTCAGTTGCCCACGAGAATGGAGACCCCAGGGTGAGGGAGCTTGTGAGAGGGAGAAATAGTAGTGAGCGGGTGAAGAATGCCCCCGAGGCTTGTGAGCCTGGGAACATTCAGGAGATGGTGCCCTGCGGCCCTGCCCCCTCCCGCTTCTCCCTCCCTATCCCTCAGAGGCCTGAGAACCCCCAACCTCACCGGGACCTGCTGAGAACCCATCGGATACCGAGAGTTCTTTGGACCCCGCGCAAGAACATCACCTGTGCCTGGGGCAGGAGCATGCCATCCTCCCTCCAGAGTCACCTTCTGGGAGCCTTGTTTCTTGCAGGCTGACAAGGAGCAGGCCCGGGTGTCAAAGCCTTGCCCTACTCAGCCCCCAACTTGCAGTGCAGTCTTGGGCCGGTCCTTTGCCTCTCTGGACCAGTTGTGACACAGGATGGACCATCCCCGTGTGTGGAAGGAGGAAGAGACGGAACAGGGACCCAGAGCGTCCTGGAAAGCACAGAGCTCAATATGGATTCAGGGCGGCACTGTCTTTGTCCTCTCTGTACAATTTCCTCTGCCTTTGAACTGCCATTCTCATCTGGGAGCCCTCCTGAAACCATCCGTACCAGAGCTACCCACCCACCCCAGCCCAACTCCTACCTTTTTTGCTTCCATTATCTACAGCTACAGCTGAGTCCTGGCTCACTTTGGTCATCAGGTATGAGACATTTTCTAGAGATTACTGGGAAGAAGTGCCTGCCTGCCTGCTTTCCTCCCTCCCTCCCTCCAAGCTTGCCTTTCTCCTTTCAGGACAGAGGTATTTTTTGCCTCTGCAGATAGAGCTAGTTTTATGTCTTGAAGAATCGGACTGTTGCTTATGTGGTAGAGTTGGAGGCATTTTGGGAAGCTCTGTTCTTTGAAAATATTAGTCCCGTATCAAACCAGATGATCAGGGCTGAGTTATGAGCACGCTGAGTTACATTGCAGTAACAGACAACGTCCAAATCGCGGCATTGCAATAACAGACAACGTCCAAATCGCGGTGGTTTGAAACAGCGAAGTTTAATTTCTTGTTCATATTACGTGTTCACTGTGGGTTAGCCAGGGCCTGCTCCTTGTCAGCCTCACCCCAGGACCTAGGCTGTTGGAGCAGCGACTCTGGAATGTTCCTGGTTGCTGTAGTAGAGAGAAAAGGGCTCTAGCTAGTCTTGAAGGCAGAGGGCCAGAAACATTGAGTGAGCGGGATTAGTTCCTATCACAGGTGGCGGAGGTGCTCACAAATCACAATGCATCCAGATGTCTTTGGTAAGCACTTAATAACTTAATAAGAGACAGGTTTTGCATGCTCAGCTCCAGGGGTTCTCACACGGGAGCTGCCGAATGAGAATCACCTGGGGGACTTGTGATACCACAGACTGCTGGGCTCCAGTCCATGAGTCTCTGATTGAGAAGATTTGAGGTGGAACCCGAGAATTTGCATTTCTAACAAGTTCCCAGGTGATCTTGCTGGGAGAACCACTGGGATAATTTCTTTACTGACTCGGTTTGCGACTCCGTTGCAGAGGCCCAGCAGGCTGCCCGACAGGTGCCTCCCCTAAATACTCCGGGCTTCTCCCGAGTACTCAGCAGGACGACGGGGAGAAATGCCTCACTGTAGCGGGCAAGGAATGGGGAGTCTATCTGCCAGTCCCCCTTCTCCTGTTTCATCTTGGTCGACATGGATTTCCCCCACGGTGAGGGTGAAAGTTCCAGGTGACATCTTCTGGCCCGCTCAAGTGGTGGCTTGGAATGCCAGAGGCCACCCTCTGCAGTGTGGTTTTCCTGAGATCCAGAAGCTGAGGGATTCACCAGAAACTCTAGGCGCGTATGCAGCTGATGGGCCTGGCTGGCTCGGGGCGCATAGGTTGGTTCCAGGGAAGGGGACTGTGCCAACACTAGGGGGTAGTCTGCACCTGGTGGCCAAGGGAGCCAGCAGCTGAGGGTCTGGGAGATTGGCCTCATGGATGGACTCTAGTTGAGGGGAGGGGATGTGGGGTGGGGGGTGGGCAGTGTAAGATTTAATTCCATGAATTCGGCATATCAACGCTGTGCCGAATTAGGTACTCCTGTTTCATTATTGCTGTTGCTTTGCACAGTTAGTGTTTCCGTTTAAATCGAATTCTTCTGGGTCTTAATTCCTTTCCGAATCCTCTCTTCTTGCATCACTCTCCTAGGTTCAGTCTCTTTCTTCTGGAAAGATCTTGAGTTTTTTTCAGGAAGGTCTATGCGTTCTTATGCTTTGTTTGTCTCATGCTTTGATTTTGCCCTGGCTCTTGAATGACGGTTAAGCTGCCTGTGACACTCTAGGTTTTCAGTCGTTTTCCTCCAGGCGTTTGGGAAGTGGTGTTCCACTGCGTTGTGGACTTGCCTTGCGCTGCCCTGCAGTTTCACTAGGATATGTCTGGGTGTGGGGTTTTTGTTTGTATTATATGGTTTGCTTCTTGGAGATATATGTCTTCTTCGAGCTAAGGATTTGTGTCCTTAATTCTGGAAAATTGTCAACCATACCTCTTAAAAAAATTTCTTTTGGGCCAGGAGCAGTAGCTCATGCCTGTAATCCCAGCACTTGGGGAGGCCAAGGCGGGTGGATCACGAGGTCAAGAGATCGAGACCCTCCTGGTCAATATGGTGAAACCCCGTCTTTACTAAAAATACAAAAAATTAGCTGGGCATGGTGGCGCGTGCCTGTAATCCCAGCTACTCGGGAGGCTGAGGCAGGAGAATTGCCCGAACCCAGGAGGCGGAGGTTGCGGTGAGCCGAGATTGCGTCATTGCACTCCAGCCTGGGTAACGAGAGCGAAACTTCGTCTCAAAAATAAAACAAAAACAAAAAAAACCAAAAAAAAATTTCTTTTATTCTCTTAATTTCTCCTGTTGGAGCTCTGATATATTGGACCTTCTCATTCCATCCTCTGTCTCTAAGTTCTTATTTTCCATCTCTTTATCTCTCCTTGCTGCACCTTGGACATTTTCCTTAGTTGTGTTTATTAGATGCTGTAGTTCTGCTAATTAACCTGTCTGCTGTGGTCTTAATTTCAGTTTCCTGTTTCATTTCTAGGAGTTGTATTGCTTCTTTTTCAGATATGCATGTGCTTTTGCTGTCGTGTCCTATTCTTTCATTATGAATTCCATTCCTCCTTTTATTGCTTTAATTATTTTAAACATATTTCTTTTATAGTCTCTTTCAGATAGTTTTATCTCAGGCTATTAGTTCTATTAGCTCAAGTTCCTAGAGTATCAATTCTCCTGTTCGTGGTGCCTGCCCATTCTCCACTAGAGCAGATTGTTTCCTTGTAGAGGTTGTACTTTTTTTTTAACTGCCATGAATTTAACCCTTTTTTTTCTCCCTTATGCCCCAGATTGTACAAGGACCGTACACATTAGTTTTGCATTTTCAGGTTTCCCCTGGCTCAAGATCACTCTTTGGTAACCTGGTTTGGGATTTTATGCTGTTTGGTAAAGGCTTTCCTTCCTTCCTTTCCTTCCTTCCCCTCCC